>JBAFTA010000015.1:25865509-25892930 GCA_036919975.1 Melanotaenia parkinsoni
GTTCTACACAACAAAACAACTGCATGAGCGCTCTTCCAAGACTGGTGATTCCATACTTTTTGCCAGGGGTTGTATAAACTCAGGCCACCCCCGTTCCTACAAGAGGAAGTCAGTTTGTGGAGCATGACGGAGCTGGTTGTATGGCAAAACATCAGGGACAGACTACAGTCAATGATCTGGGACAACACAAAATTAGTTTACCATCAGTGCTCCCCTGCACCTTCAAGTTACACTTAGATTTAATTTAACCACTAACAAACAGAAAAGATTATTTTAACTGAATGATTTGTTGTTGATTACTAAACCCTAAAAATATGGAGGCAATGTGGGTTTTAAAAGGCTGTAAAAGGATAAAGGACGTTAGGTTAAAAAAACACATAAGAAATGATCTAAAGGCACAGTCACATTGTATTGTATGCAGCAGCCAATCTTGGACCACCAAGGCCTGTGATTTGTGCTTTGGGATTGCTGATGATCACCCTGGTCTTGGGGCTTCCTGGTCTCGGGGTCCCCTTTTCACCTTTGAACACTTTTCATTCCTTATATTCTTCATGCTGACACAAACACTAGCTATGTTTACGAGGACAATTCCAATTCTATCCAACTGAAATCAGTCTGATCGCAGATTCCAGCTGACATGTGTGTACAGTACATGTCATCCCTGAAACTCATCATGTAACTTCCACATGGTTCAAGAATGTGCAGAGACAATATACATCACAGACTGATCGGAATGAGTGTATACATGGTTATTTTTCCTGCTAATCCAACTGTGGAAAGGTTTAAACCAACCGTCTGTCAGGCAGATTGGATCAGCTGATATGTTTAAATGACATTTTTTATTATGATTGGACCTTCAATCAGATTAAAGTGCTCCATGTAAATGTAGCTATACTAAAAACTATTTTTGTTTAGTTTTTTTTTTGTGTATGTGTGTTTCTGGTGGTTTGGTTTTTGCTGTGACACATATGTTTTTGTTGTTATCAGCTTGTTAATCTCTTATAGGCTCTTATAGGCTTATATGCTCCTGATGATTGTCAGGTTTGTTTTCCTGTAAAGGCCGTAGTAGGATATTCTCTATTGTGTTTCTGTACAGGTGTAGTTGTTGGTTCTGGTTCCACTGAAGGGCCATAGCTTTCTGTCTGATGTAACTTTATCTCCTTTATTTCCTCCACTCTCCTTTTTATTTCTGTTTACTCTTTTTTCTACTGCACCCGCCAGTCAGAACCAGCAATATTATGTAAATTCAGTAAAAACAAAATAAATGAAATAAGAATAATATAAATCAGTTTATCAAGAGGAACCTTATACCCATAAAGCTCCCCTTGGCAAAGCAAATGTGTTCAGCACAACACAGCAGTCAGACCATCATTCTGCTGCTACAATGCTGGACAGGGCAATTTAACAGAAATGTATATTATCTCTAGATTTTTTTTTTTTTTAGATTCCCTCACAGCTGCTGTAAAAAGTAAAATCGTTAACATGTTTGAGCTATGTACGTTTCTATCATGTATGTTTTTCTCCATCAATTCATCTCATTTTCCTTTTTTAAACTCATAAAAACGAAAAACAATCAAAACGTCCCCGTGGTTTTTGGATGCATGACCATCTCCAAACATGATGGAAAGGATTGAGTATTTAAGAAAAAAATGTCCTCATTCTTACACATTGAAACACATTTGGAGAGGGTAAAGAAGAAAGATAGTTTCCTTCTGCAGAGACATATCTCTTTTTACACCCTTTTAATCTTATTAAAAAGCAGGAAATGTCACATCTTCTGCTGTTACAGTCCAGCTGTTTACTAGACGCAGTCAGTGCACACACATGAAACTAGTAAGCATGCATCATGTGTATGTCAGCACACAATTTTATAATAACACAAACATTTTCTTTCACAGATATGAAATTTCTGGAACTTTCTGCTTTTCCAGGGCTCATTTTCCCATTTTAACATTAAAGGGAACCCCCATTAATGTTTCCTACAAACTAACAGGCACATACAGAGTCAGTGCATATGAATAGTACATTATCTGACTGTAGAAACACTTGTTCTGATTAGAAGAACGTTGAAGTAATTGCTGTATATTAGTAAATACGACAGAAAACTATATGGTAATTTTTACATTTTCCTAACCAGCATAATCAGCTTGATGATTACAATTATGCTTATTAGGGAACCTTTGTAATTAAGAATCTGAATAACTGTGTTTTCCACTGAGTCCTCTTTATTAACAGCAAATCCTGAAGCAAAAGCATTAAATAACACAGATGAAATGCTTTATGGGAGGATTTATTATCTTGCAAACTCTGACCTTGCGAAGTTGGCTTTATCTGCAATAATACAACCTCATCCTGACAGGCAAGAACTTATCCCAGTAGGTACTGTTTTTTACTGATTTTGTTGGCAACTGGAAAACAGTCAACCGTCTCTGCTACTACACAGTCTACTACTGTGCTTTTTGTTTGCTATTGGTATTTAGTTAAGTCAAACAGGTAGCTTTCACATTTATGATCCTGATTCATGCAGACATGACAGTGCAGCGCTCGCTCTTGTTATTTTCAACACTATATCTGCAAGAGGGAGCAGAGAGAGAGAAAGAGAGGACAAGCTAGATGTAAACTGTTAAGCCAGGAAGACATAAAAATGTTTTATGTTTTCTCTTCTGATCTGAAAGTCTTAGGGGTCATATAAAGTACTCATCGCTAATTCACAATGAAACAGTTTTTTTCACATTTTTATTCATGTTGTGAATTTAGCTTCGTTCGAGTGTAAACTCTACTGGCTGTCCAGACATCGTAAAGTAAGAAAATCTTGCCACTGAGCAGTAAAAAAATCACTGATTTGATTTTTTGTGTGGAGCTTCATATAAAGCTCTAAAATTTGGTAGTGCTGACTGATTTTTGGTGTCAGAAAATCCTTTAGCATTCATTTTAGAAGGAAACATTTTTCTACAAGATATTTGCTCTTTTAATGTTTTGCTCATTCATTAATTCAAAGACCCTCCTGTTTTACAGATAGAGGTACTGTCATCCTCAGGTTGACATAAAATTACATATAAGCCTAAATATTGAAGTCAGGTACTAAGTAAACACAGAAGCAGCCAGACAAAAATTATTCTTCAGCACCTTTTGATCCTAATTAAAGCTTCCTGGCAAGCTGTGCATTGTACCCAGAAAAGCTTTATGAGTGTTACAGATGAGCAACGTAAAATCTATGGCTGTTACTAATATGATTAGTATTTAAGTCATTTGTTAACAAATAAAAATACTACCATTAAGAACTAAGGTTAAAAAATGGATTGTTCAGCTGTGAGGAGGTCATGTGGACCAGTTCTGTTGAGATATTTCACAACAAAGCCCGACGCCTCTGCTGCAGAGTAGGAAACATTTAGGGATTCCGGGAAATGTTCTTATGTTTTGCCAGGCTAAACATACGACCAGGACAGCGCGACTGTGTGGGAGAGAAACAGCTGCTTTTCACATCTTATCAGGGCCATGTTTCACACCCCAGAGAGAAGGGCTTTTACAGTTCGTGATGCCTTACAACTGGATGACAAGAGCTGATTGTGCTGAGTTTGATTTATGGTGGCAAATGTGAACGTGTCTAAAAAGAAAGAATTGGGGGATTTTTACCCCCAACTTTCAAAGATCGGCTGTGATTTTTGAGTTATATTTAGCTTATTAAGATTTGGTTCACTTGATTTAAATGCTTTTTATTTTAGCATATGGTTGTAAAAAATAAAATAAAATCGCAAAAATGGTCCATAATTTTTTACATGTTTTATTAATTTACAATTTATTGCTTTATCACTTCTTTCTTAGATCAAGAATACCTAATGTTCTCAATAGAAAATAGCTTTTTTTTAAAAAGCAACTTGAACACATTCATCCTTTTGTCCAAAATTATCTCAACACTTTGCATCATTGTGCTGCTTTTAGAGATTTAAATGTGACCTACTCTGGATGCTGGGGCTGTACGGATCCTCAATCCTGATGGCTGGATCCAACACTCTATAGATGATCTAGGCCAGGAAATATACATTACTCACACAAATTCCTGTTAATATATGTCTTCATAATTATGAAAAGTTACATGGATCCATTTAAGCTCTTAACCACATGAAAATTAGTATTTCAACTCAGAGTACATATGCTTTGGTACAAACCTTTCATGCAAAATCTTTTTAGTGCTAACATGGTCTAGTCAGTCTTGGGAAAAAATCAAACAACCAAAACACATCGGATGGATTTTTTTAACTTAATGTAGAACTTCTTGCTTAAAGTGGGTAAAATAAAAACATTTTTCTTTTCATAAAAGAAGAACTGGCCCAGAAACATGATCAAAGGCACTCGTTAGAGTTGCTTTACTCTGGAATCAAACAGCTAATGCGATGTGTAGTTAACAGTTGTGTTAATAGGTCACTCACCTCTCCTTCTGTTGACGGCTCGATATCAGAATAGCGTGATTCACAGATGACATCGTTAATATTTCGCAAAGGACCCTGGGAGGCTCCAGGAAAGGAAGCAGCACAGTCATGAGCAAAGTAGCGATAGACCTGCCAGGTGCGACCAAAATCTGCTGAACGCTCGATGAGCATCGCTGCTGGACGGAAAGTCTGGGAGAGGAGAATGTCAACTTATCTTTAGTGTATTTTGCTGCTTAGTTCATTCTCTTAAAATCAAGTCAATGAAGTGGTTTTATTTTACCTTGAAGGTCATAATCAGATGAGTGAAATGAAATTCTGCCTCCAGATCCAGCTGGATAAAAACATCAGACTTTCCTACAAGACAGACACAAAGAAAATGTTACAGGACACGTTCAGTTCACATACACTCAACAATTTCTTTACTTCTGATTGATGGTTGACACAGAGGGATGTTGAGTGGTAGCAAGTGAAGTAGCAACTGTGCTTTTGGCTTGAGGAATGGCTTCTTGACAGGAAAAGCCATTTAATCCTTACAGGAGAAATGTAAAGAGCATGTCGGAAAGGCCCACACACTTCCTGAGCCCTTAATACTGAAGGACCACTCTGCTCTGTGGACTACTTTCACTCTTGTTCTCTGTGTTTTGTATTTATTGTGCAGCACAAATAGGGAGTTTCCCATTCCTCCATGTGAGCACATAAACATCACACCACATGAATATTCTATCTGACTTATTGCCTTAAAAAGCAAAAACCTTTAAACTGCTGATTTAAAAACAGGTAGTAGCTCTTTCATATACAGATGTAAAAGAGACTAAAGTAAAAAAGTGATGCCTACTCATTCAAACATTTTGTGTAAATACATATTTACAACTATCGTTTACCCCAGAAAAGAACTGTGTAGAAGTATAAATGACAAACTAACGTCATAAGTTATGTGAGAGGGGTTAAGAGTCTAAACCCGGGTTAGAGAGTAATAGGACGTAATTGATCATTTCATCATAACGATTAGTTGACTGGGTCCCTCAGTTCAATCTCAACATCAGCTATAAAATAAATGTCTGCCAGCCATCAAGCTAGCAGCTAACGAGTGAATAGCATTTTGCAGCCATTAAATGTCCTAAATAGGGAGCTGAAAGGGCGGCTAATGAACTGGGTCAGCTTTCAATGAGTTAATAAAAGGCTGTTGCTGTGGTTTAGCTTTTTCAAAATGTAATGAACCTTTTGACTTTTAACCATATCAAAATTAGCCCTGCATTTTAGTTCACATTAACAGTAGAAAGGTCCACAGATTAAAAAAGGATGGTAAGTGGTTATAAGCATCATAATGTGGGAGTTCATCTAAACAACAATAAGAAAATCTGCCTGAAAAACAGCTGCATGTAGTCAAATGTTAAAACACTTGCTTTACCACAGCAGTAAAGATACAGAGGGAAAATGTAACTGAAGGGAAGGAGGGTTTAGCCCAGCCTGGGAACAGAAAGGATAGGGAGATGGAGAGGATGAAAATAGAAGAGGAGACCTGGAGTATCAGGATAGTTGGCAGAGTACATTTTTAACCTTGCTTACTGCACAGTTTTTTGGATCAGTTTCTCATCTTCAAAGTAAAGGAAAAGACACAATGAGTGTAGAGAAAAGCCACCTAATTCACTGATGAGCTGATAATCATTTAACATGACCTAAAACTAAAAAAGCCTACATGTTTGCATCCAGTCCCAGGAAACAGCTTTTTCAATTAACAAATGAACACAATCAAACCACTGTAATTTATACTAAATAGGCCTTCTGTGCATCACAGAAATGCCACAAAGATGCCATGGAAAAGCAGCAGTAAAAATAGTCACTATGCTTCCTGTGCCCCTTCGTCTTCTTCTGTTTCTCTCTGGTTCTATTCTCGGTCTGCTGCAGCACAGTGGCGTCATCAGCAGCTCTCCATTACTGTACCGGGGCTCAAAAACAACTGAAATAAGCCTTGTATCTGAGTGACAGATCTTTCAGTTAAAATGCATTGCTCCCCGTACCCACATTACTGCCTCACTCTGTTCTGAATACTTCCTGTACTTCTAGTTTTATTTTTACACAGGAGTTTTACGTTTTCTTTTTTTTTTCTTCTCCTCTCTGATCAGAAACCACAGCAGGGTCTACTCTGTTATTAAGCCCATCTGCAGCTACATACTGGTGTTTTTTTTTCAAGACCTATATGTTTTAAGGTTGTGTTTGAAATACAATTTTAGGATCTTTTTCGGTTTCCAGTTCCTTTTTCTTAGCAACTGAAGAATTTCTTCCTCAGAAAATCCAGTAACAACATTATTTTATATCTTTCTTAATATTTTTCTTCTGTATTTTACACCATTCTGCTCTTAAAAATGATCATATGCAACAATAAATCAGTACCCAAAAGTAACAACAACATAAACTTTTTAGCATGTTAACATTAGTAGGTAAAATTATAACTGTTGTAGAATACTAATATTTAAAACTCAGTACAAAAACCAAAGTAAAACCAAGGTAAATGTTTATAGTTCAGTAGATGTGGAGCTATTTGATCTATTTGGGACACGCACAAGAATTCCAATGTGCCTGTATTTAACTAGTACAAATGGCAATAAAGTTTATTCCAGTCTATATTCTAAATATTTTGACCTGATGATGGCACTAGATTCAAAGTTGAGAAGGCAACATTATCATTGGCAAAGTTGCAATGTGTGTTGAGGGCTACATAAGTGTGTGTATTTGTTTTTTTGGCAATCTGTGAGACATTTAACAAAAGTCACAGCCAGTGTTTTAAAAGACTCCTAAAGGCAGAATCTGCACAAAATAAAAAAAACTTCAACAGCCCTGCAATTCTTACATTGCAGAGCAGCAAGACACCAGAGAGAAAGACGATGAGAAGTCTCCTCACCGTTCTCAGACTGCCACCAGAACTTCTTGCGGTGAGGTTTAAAGGTGGTGATGACATTTTCTATCCGGTGATTGATGGTGTTATAGACTGGGTCATATGGCCGTCTAGAGTCACAGTCAAAACACTTTTTCTCATCCTGTAGCAAAATAGGAAAAGTTTAGTGTGACATGGTCAGAACTGACACACCGATTCTCTGAGCGAATAATTCAGATTAGTCTTCACATCACACACCCTTACCTGCAAATGACTGACAATGCAGTAGGGCTCTTTCCTTCTCATCCCACATGTGGACGAAGCCTTCAAGTTTTTTTCTCTTCCAACCAGCAAGTCTCCAGTTGCTGGGTAACAGCTGCCATGGGCACAGCCATGGTTGCGGTCAGGCTCCTGACCAGCAGCGGCAGCCAGGACTGGAAAGAGGCAAACAGGAAACAAGTTATACTGAACTGGAAGTTACAATACAGATCTGTATAATTTTTAAACAGGGGACCCAATCATGAGCTTAAGTGTAGCAAACAGTACCGTTTCTTCTGACCTAAATATTGATGCAAAATCACAAGGTCTTATCACTTCCTGAGGAAAAAGGACTCCAGGATGGGAAGTTAAACTGAAGGAAAACAACAGATACTATCTAATACTGTAACAGTAAGCTAATCACAGTACTCTATAGTCCTTAGATCCACCAAAGCACCAAAAGAAACATCTTTTAAAAAGTAACAAAAATACTGGATTTGTGTTGTCCTATATGAGATTAGAAAAGGTTTTCCTAATTTAAAGCTACAGAAAAACCTTTTCTAAGGGGCTCTAGAAGGGTTTAAGTGGGAAAGGTTAGGGGTCTTCTCACTTGCTCTTTATGCTCCTCCTGCTTACCCCTAGCGCATAATTAAGAGCTGATTGAGTGTTGAGACAACATCGCTGGTAAGGCGATTATCTCAGGTTAACAGGCTTTGCTACCTGCAGGGGTCCCACGAACTCACCAGACAAAAAAAGAAACCCAGTTACAGGCAAAATCCAGAAATGCACCAGTGCAGATCAAACAGGGGTTACTTAGGCCCGGCAATTGTTTTTGTGATTACTACATCCTCCAAACTGTAACATGTAATGTGACATAACTTATTAAACTGCAGATGAAGCAATAAGAGTGTGTCTGTTACAGTACTGGAGTCTCAGTGTGACTTAATAGTCGGGCTATGTGTGGGAGTTAAAATAAACCTTATAAGCGTTCATGACAACCAGCAGCTGTCACACATTCCACCGGACATCTACGTGAATCACTCCTACATGCCTCTGGGACCTGTGTGTGCTAGTTTGCATGTGCGCATTGCTGAGTAAAATTGTATAAAGAGAGAACCATGTTCTTCCCGTCAGTCTACAGCCTGTCCACAACAGATGTTCCTAATCTTGCCTCTATTTTCTGTGGGCTGTCTCTTTGCAGAACACTCCTGCGTTGTTAGTATGTTTTATATTACACCTTTCAACATTCACATTCAGAAGTTACACAAATTTTTTTTTATTATGCAACATGTATTCAGCATGAACGGACACAGATTCCTCTTGCACAACAGCAATAACCAGCATCATCTGTCCCAAAACAACAAAAAATTCAATTAAAAGGAACAGTAGTGTAACAAATGGCTCTTTCCTAGTTTTACTTCTCTCTTTTTTTTTTTTAATGTGTTGCTAGTAACAGATTTGAGATTTGTTTTGAAATGTTCAAACAGATAACAAACTACCAGTTTAAGTTTGTGTTGCATTTTGGAAATCTTCACAACTTTTTCTTTTAAAATGGAGTTTATAGTTAGAAAAACATACATAGAAATGGAGCAAAAACAATATTCTGAGTTTTTATTGGCTCCTTCATTTGGGTGCTTTATTTGCACTCAAAGTGTCCAAGCACATACTGAGGAAAGACATTTTCAATTTACATTGTCTATATCTAGGACACGCACACTTATCTTTAGCCTTCGACAACCTTCTAAAATAGCAGGATTAGCAGTTCAACTTAAGAACTGAAAACTATATTTTTTGTACCAATGCTGCAGTCTGGTAGCTTGCCTTCCACTTGCACGTGACAGCAAAACTAACTTGATGTTAGCTTTTCCCTCAAGGAAGTGTTTCTGCTACCAACAACTGCTCAGTAGTGATATCCCATGTTATGGACACACAGGGAAGACTGGCTTTTGGATCGGTCTCTGCCTCTGGCTGGATGCTCACTGACTAACATACCAGAGACAGAGACAGTGTATTATCACAGCAGGCCAGCTTTAGATATGAAGCCTGCTAGGAATTATTTAATCTGGACACACTCTTAAATAATCTCACACACACCCTAGAGAAACCTGTGTTTGCCTGGCATCCGGACAAGTATGAGGCTGGTACCAGCCAGATGACGCTGCAGTTTATTCTTACACACCTGTGCATCTATACAAACACACGTGCCCCATTTCTGCAAAAAGGTGCACTCGTTTATAATTACAGTATCACGGCTGATGAGCCTATGTTTAAGTGAATGTAGATGTCATGTGTGTCTTTGTTGACTGCACAAAAAACACCTATTAGTGGTTTAGTTCAAGATGAAATTACCTGAGCTGCTTAACAAGTATGATTATCAGCAAAGTGAAACAACAAACTAAATGACATGTGATAAAATAGTTTGCTTTGAATCTTGTTTGTTGTTTTGAATCCTTAATCTGGATATTTGAAACACAAGCAGAGCAGATGAGACGATGGCTGGAAGAAGTCTGACAGAGACACAGTGCAGAGCTTCCATACAGACAAATGAGAGGATCCATCCAGACACAACATGATATCTGCTCTGGAAACAACTGACACACTCTCAAAGCCAAGAGAGGGTGGAGGAGTAAAGCAGACATCTGATGTGCTAAATAATCACTGGGTGTCTTGCTGTCTTTTATCTGTGTGATTCTGTCTTTGTTTGCCTGAGAACAGCTACACCAGCTTCACACCTCTAATCACTACATGCGCTGAGATGACATCATCGTAGCCCTTCATGGAGTACAGCAGATGAGGAGAAAACCCTGCAAATTATCAAGCTCCTTGAGGCTCAAACCTCAAACTGCTTCAGTTTGTTGAGTGAGCATGAATGACACTGTTTCAACCTCCTTAACACACACACACACACACACACACATATATATATGAGTATTTAAATGGCATTTAAAGTGCTTAAATAACTTTGATAATTACATATTTGGAAGTTTTGATTGAGACTAAAGTTGATGGAAAGATCTAAGCAAAAAAACTGAATGTTTTTAGAGTTTTAGAGAGAGAACTTTCATTGTCTTCTAATGACCCTAAATAAGGAGTAAATCTGACAAAACAAATAAATAAATAATAATAATAATAAAATATATAATAATAAATAATAATTAATAATAATAATAATAATAATAATAATAATAAACTAGAAAGAAAAAAAAAGAAATAAAAATCTAAATAATCTTTTACACATTTTTAGTGTTGACTGATCTTATAATAAAATCTCAGTCACACAAAATATTTTAGAAGGAAAATAACTTAAATGTTGAATTGAATGTTTTCTTCTCATAAAAACAGGGACATCACATTTAAACTGGCATTTAAAGGGTTGAAATCATTTGAATAATCAATCATTAAGTTGAATGAGTAATTTGAAAATAAAAAGTAGAAAAAACGATCTGTAATTCTGTTTTATTAAAGTTTTTTGGGAGAGGAACAAAGTCATGTGATCAGGAGTTTTCAAGCTGAAGAGTGTATTTCATCTTTTATATTAAAATGGTGACAACAGCATGGGATACCCAGATTTTTATTAGGCTGCTCATTTTTCCTGTTGTCTTTCTTTTCTCTGTAGCCATTAATAGAGAGGCAAGAAGGAATGCAGGCAGACAGCTGAGGAGAGGGAGGCTGTAGCGCATAAGTGTGTATGTGTGTGTGGGGGGGTGAAGGGAGGGGGGGGTTGTGTATGTGTGTGTGGGGCTCACAAAGCTAACAGTGCACTGCTGTTGAACCAGCCAGTAACAGAGGGCCAACGTTTACTGCAGCTCTGCATCAAATGTTTTCATTATCCAGCCTTTGTGTCCTTTCCAGCGACACAAACGTTTGAGATTATCATCACTGAGCTGCGTTTGGCTCCATATGTAATTACATCATGTATATGGCTTTTAGTTTAGTTAGTGAATAACTGTAGCAGCAGCCATGCTCTTCAGAATGACTGTCCCACGTTGTTAACCTGTTCCCAGCTCAGTAAAAAAATACCAGATATCATTATGCTCATGTCAAAGGACACCGAAATCTGATGCTAAGCCAAAAGGTTGTCTACATGAGGCAATGATACAGAACATACAGAACAGCTTAGTCTGCAGGGCATCCAGTTTAATTTCCAAAAGTGAATTCCACTCCCAACCCCTTCCCCTCAGGTGAGCTCCGCTTTTGTTTGTGGTTTTTATTCTTGCCTTTGATTCCCACTCTTCCTCTGCCTTGTCTCAGTAGAGAGAGGTTCAGCTCACAGGAGAGGCCCACACCTAATTTTCTAACATTAATAACCTATTAACTATTAATTATGCCAGAATGCAACAAAACCTGACCTGGTTTTTTATCTCTTTCAAAAATAAAACAGCTTTTCGTGTAGGTAGAACCAGGATAATCTTCAAGTATCTTCTTTCTTTTGGTGTTTCCTTTGTTCTATTATTAATGTAGAGAAATGGACTGTCATAGTGAGTGTGAGTGGTTGTTTAATTTGTCTCAGTGTTGATGGGCTGGAAAGCAAAGAAAGCCTTGGAATTATGTGCAAACATGCATCATAATAAACAGTGTTTATTATGTTATCCTGTTAGTTTAGCTTGTTTTCCCTTTAATTTGTGTCCATGTGTACTCATCAAATCCTGCAAATTAAGTAAATCCTTGCAGCTCTGGGGTGGAGGTGGAGAGTAACATGAGTGTGATACATTCCTGTGGGACAGGTTGGCGAGGCACAGTTTGCTGTCACATTTACCTCCGGCATAAACAATGCAGGAGGCAAAAATAAACAGTCTGACAAGAATGTCCACAAGGACACACACACACGCACACACACACACATATGACTTTGCTTCGACAAGGGGAGCGATAGGGAGGTATGAATAATGCTGGGAGAACATGAACAACACACACTGATGGTAATGTAAAAATGACCGAATCCTCAGATCCAGTATCAGCTTACCCAGAGGAGACAACCGTCAAATTCAGCATTATTTTAACCCATAAGAACCCAAGGAGACATATTTGTCACATACAGTTTCTGAGACATTTTGCTTCAATTTATGATATAAACTTTGCTCAAAATCCTGTTGAACACAATCTGATACTTGTCTTCTGTTCCCCAATAGATACCCAGAAGCAGAAAACCATAATATAAAATTGTTAATATATCACATGGTAATAAATGGTAGCTACCCCCCAAAAACGTTAATTGTTTTGTTACATTTTGTTACAAGGGCTAAATAAAGACTTCATATTTAAAAAATTTGACTTTTCTTATCATTTTTTCATGGGTCGGACCTTAACGGGTTAAGACGGGCAGTGAGCTCAATGCTAGACCTGAGGGGGTTTAGGATTAAAATTTTCAGCACTCACCATCAGAAAGCAATGTTAGGACATGGCCAAAGAAAAGTCAAAAATCCTTTTTTTTATCTTTAACTGCTTCTTGCTAATTAGTTTCCATTCTCTCTCTGAGTGTAGCCCTCTTTGCGCCGCACTCAGCTGATAGGTGGTCAGGTCCCACGGCCTAACAGATAGCTGTATTTAGTGTTTTGTATGTTTCTTTTATGTTTGTTTGTTCTTAAATGAAGAATGAATAATTAAAATGATTAAACTGTCATTTAAAGGGTTAAAAGTCTTAATAATCAAATGTTTGGTAGTTTGGAGCAGGACAGAAGTTGTTTACATGATTTAGACTGAAAAAGATTGACAGACCTGATGATTTTATAGCAGTTTTTGTGCTTTTGGCCACAAAGGTAAAAGAGTATAAAAGACACTGGATTTCAAAAATTTGTTTACAAAGAAGAGTTATTGCAACAATTCTTGCCATCAGTAGTACGATCATCAAGTTAAAAAAAATGGACAAAAAAGGAGGAGGGCATGACAGTTAAATTGACAATAATGTCCAACCAGGAGCAGCCAAAGACCAACAAGACACAAGAAAGTTAAATGTCTGTCTGAAAATAAAAAACTAGAGGTCCTCTATGGCTCAGACGTTTTTGACAACGAGCTGGTTTTATGAGGATATTTATGAGGATGGATAAAAAGAAGTATAAATACTAAATAGCTTAAAATATGCTTGGAGGAAAAAGTGTGAATATGTAAATAGTTTCTATTTTTTCTACTGAAAGCCAAGGCTTGAGAAAATGATAAACAGATGAGAAAAGGTCATCGATGATCTGTGTGTGGTATTTTAGTAATAAATTCTGTTTTGGTGTTTTTGGTTAGCATTTATTGATCTCTCTATTTATTGATACATTTATTTTACATCATTTTAGCCTTGTAATCTGACAACTGATGCTGTCCTGAAAACATAATGTATGTTGACTGTGCTTAAAAATTTAGGGTTCAGTGTGCATTTTTACATTAAAAAAGCAAAAAGCAAAAAAACAAACAAACCAACATACAAAAGAACAGGCACACCGTTGACAGCAAAAATGAGGAGCTTAGAGGATTAAGCTCATCTTGTTTACTACCATGCACTATTTGTACGTTTTTTAAGAAACTGGAGAAGCACCAGCAGCATGACAACGTCAAAACAGAAACAGAGACTGTGGAAGATTTCTGTAAATATTAAAACATATCTAAAAATAAAAAAAAGTAAGTTGTACAAAACCTATTTAGATTTGTATTTCAAAAAGACTTACGTACTAAAAATTCTGGTGTTTTTTTCTATATTCATTATATTTTGTCTTGGCCTGACACAGTGTTGCTCAGCGGTTTCTGAGCATACTACTGTTTGCCTGGCTGGCTGTCAAACAGACTGTTTCAATGAGCGAGGCCAGACGCTGCCCATTGCACAGCCTGATAGATTAACAAGGCATGGCACTGAGAAGCAGCTGGTCACACAGGCAGACACACTCACATTCCTGTGTGAACCTAGAAATGTCTGAATCACTCCACTCTGGAGAGAAAACATGGAATGAGGCACCGCCAGCAACAGGTGGGCAGAGAAGAGTGGAGCTAACAATGTTTGTTATTCATCCAGAGTACAGGAGACATCTGAGGTGAAGCCCGAGTCCAAGCTGCAGTACTTCATTCCCATGTGTCTGTAAAATAATGCTACAGACTCCCCACACAAAGCCTACAAATTACAGTGATTATGATCATATCTATGAAATTCTCCAATAAAACCAGCTACCGGCCACAAATTCCCTGGATAAATCCACCAAATAAGAGGCACACATGGCCAACAGATGTTAGGTGCAGCTTGACGGTCAACCAGCTTGTTCTTTAGTATCTCAGCCAAAGAAAGAGAGTTACTGCGGGTTTGGTTAGCGGTAATGGTAGTTTTTGTTTGCCCTCATTTTCAGCAGCTGTTTAGGGGAACGCGGAGCGCAGGCCTGTTTGTTTTCAGTGCTAATTAAAGCCTCTGATGAAGAAAATAAGCTCAGTACACTTGTCTTTAGACATGCATGTCTGGGTTAAGGCTTTTAAAGATAATTTATGTAATCATTGTGTGTGTTTAAATACAAACATTTGTGCTTTGTGTGCATGCACCACTGTGTATTATTGTTCTTGCATCTAACCATTAAATGAAATTGACACGTGTCAAAAATATCTGGCCAACACCAAAAAGCAAATACTCAGAGTATAATTAAGAATAAACTTGGGAGCTCTGTTGCATTGTGAAGTCATTTTTAATATTAGGAATGAACTGATGATGATCCTGTGTATACCCAGAGAGAAGGGACATATGCTTGACATTTTTCTTTTTTTTAAGCATGTCTGTAGGATCAGATGAGATGATAGACTCTGGAGCCATTTTAAGAAAGAACACCTGAGCAGTTCCAGGGATGTTATTATTATCTTGAACATCCTGGCAAGTTTCCCAAACTCATCCATGTTAAGAGAAACCACACAAATCCCAAGAGCTACATGTCCACCTATAGGCTTCTGCTGGCATGTTAAATGTTAAAGTTTGTGGTAGTATACCCAGAGAAAGACTGAAAGACTGTGGCTTTTTAGAAGAGTTACCAGGAGAAAGCCCTTTCTCTCTAAAAAATGAACAAACCAACACATTTTTGAAACGACGTTCTTTGGACATACAAGCCCAAACTGGAGATGTTTAGCCATAACGCATAGTGCCATGTTTGGACACCTCATCAGCTCATGAGCACAGTGGGGTGATGATTTAGGTTTGTTTTGCAGCCTCAGGATCTGAACACCTTTCAGTTACTGAGTCAATCATAGACTATTCTGTATACTAAATTATTTGTGTCAACTTTGAGAGAAACAGGGTGTTGCAATGGTCTAATCAAAGTCCAGATTTCAAGCTAATTGAAATGGTGTAGTGGGATCTTTTTATGTACTATTTATATGTATTTGAATCCTCGCAACCCCAGATGAACTAATGCAACGCTGTAAATACGAGTGGGGCAAAACACATCCACAATTTCATAAGAGACTGCTAAAAATATGGGATATCCTGATTTTTTTCACACACTTTTGTGTTTTCCTAAGATGGCATGTGTGGTTCATAACAAAGCCAGTATTGTAATGTTACACTAACAAAAAGTTCTATAAAAAGAGGAGACCTGGTACACTAGATTTGGTACGATTCTCATGCAAGATTCTTCTGAACCAAGACTGCGCTCAAGCAGCACTAATAAGCACTACCCAAACATTTCGGACATGTTTAATAACGTGTCTCACTCTCCGAGAAACGAGAAAAACAAGACATACAATGAAGGAAACCTGCTCATCTATTAGTTAATGCAGAGCAACGGTTTGCAGTAAATAGCAGCTAAATATGGAGCTGCATCAGATCCTGATCCAGATCGTTTTGGTTTTGCTTGTGTTTACCTGTGATGTCGTGCGCTTAATAGGGATGTCGTGATTACAGATTTTTTTGGTACAAATATTGTTAAAGAAATTATCACGATTCTTATGCGTTCATTAATTTCCCAAGCACTAAAAATGTGTAAAATGCCGTGAACACGTTAACGGTTGTGAATATTAATGTGTTAATGCAATACATTAATCTGTGGGATGAACTCAGGGTTTTTTTGTTTGTTTTATTTTGTTTTGTTTTATACACATAAACAAAAAAGTTATTACTCGTAAATTACAAATCTGAATTTGCCATTATCTCGTTGACAAAAGCTGATTTTGGGCATAAAGGTGCCTTGTCACAGAAGAGAGCAGAATCCACCAGAATCCACAGAACCAATTTATTCTTGTTATTTACGAAGATTAAGATTGAATTTTATTATCGGGTATCAAGAAACAAATTTGTTACTGTTTTATTTTAAAAATCTGCAAATTGGCATATTCTCGGCAAGAGAAGCAGATTTAGGACGTGGAGGGGCCTTTTCACAGCTGAGAACAGAATCCACCAAGAGCCACTTCATTCTCCTTATTTATGACCCATTTCATATATCAAATAACTTTGTTTTCATTCCATGCACTGATCTACTGTTATGGTTCAGACATAAACTTTCATGGAAAGTGACAATATTGAGGGATAGTTACAATTAATCATGGTGTTGAACACTGCGATTTATTGTGAAGTTAGATAATCGTGACATAGCTAGCGCCAAACCAAATGCACTTTATTTTGTAGTCTGCTTCCCATATTTGGCCTCCTTGCGTCTTGTAGCTTTAAACTTGTCTCAGCAGCCGACTCAGAAGACAACAGATAAGCATACAGGTGTATAGTTTTTTATGGCAGCTCAGAAAGTGTGTTTGAACGCCGCCTGCTGCACACACTTTGCATACACCCCAATGACCAACTCCACCGACCACCATGATGCTGAGACACTCCCCCCTTCACCGGTGCCAGGGGAGCAACACAAATTGCTACCTGGTCTGTGGGAAACACAGGCTGCTTAGAAATAAAAAATAAAAAACAACAACAAAAAAAACATTACAAACAAAAACTTAATTTGTTTTTTTTCCCTACCTCTGCACAGACTGGACTTTACAAGTAAACAGAGATGTTCCCAAAACTTCTGACAACACATAATAAAAATATTGCAAATTATTTACCAATTTATCTAATTTGGGAAATAGATGCAGCTATGTACTGTGCAAACATGAATGGAAATACAGCATTTGAAGCAAAAACAGTTTGTCCAATTCTAACTCGAATGTCAACATTTAATAGATAAACTTTCTTCTTCATCACAGCCTGAACCCTCTTAGACAAGCTCTCTTGTAATTTCTTTCAGGAGTCTTCAGGAATACTTCTCCAGGCTCAACGATAGACTTTTCAAAGCTCTTTTTGAAAGTTTCGGCCTTTTATTTTGTATTTTGTCCAGATGATCCCACACTGCTTCAATAACACTGAGCTCAGGCTCTGGAGAGGATTTATCACTATATCAGACCTGTTGCCCTGATTTTAAGTCCAGGTCTTGTACCTTTTGGCAAACTGCAGCCTTGTTTTGATTCCCTTCCTTAAGAATGGCTTCTTGACCGTCACCCTTCCATGGAGAACATTTCTGACGAGGCTTCAGATCAATGAACTAGGGGCCGTCCCCACAATGCCAAATTGCAGTAAAACAACAAAAGTATTTTAGCAATCCACCCTTTCATCCCCACAGACACCAGGGATTAGCCTGCATGAAACCGATCATGTCTGAAACCAGGTTTGATTGATTGATTGAGTCTTTATTTGAGCACAAAACAAGATAAAAAAAAGACATAACAGTGCAAGCCATTGCAAGCACAACATAAAATAAACTAAAGAAAAACACAATGCTCAAAAGGAGTAGGCTTAAGCAAAATGCTTATAAATGCCTACCCCCTATACAACCTATTAAATTTTAACCACTGTTTACACATAGACGCTGCACCACATACAAATTCCAAGACACTATACACTCAGCACATTTCACGATACGTTTAAAAAAAATGATGTTTGTATATTTTTTTAAAATGATCTATATTTGCACAGCCCTTAAGCTTTCCGTCTAACCCAGTCCATAAATGTACTGCTCTTATAGAAAAACTCATTTGTCGAAATGTTGTTCTTACTTTCCCTTTTTTAAAATTCAACTCATCCCAAAGGCTATAAACCCCCTCTCGGTCTCTAAATATGCTTTGAATATTCCATGGAAGCATATTTTTCCTGACTTTTTACATTATTTGAGCCGTTTTAAACTTTATTAGATCCATTAACTTTAAAACCTTTGCCCTTAAAAACAAAGGATTTGTGTGTTCTCTGAATCCTACATTGTAGACAATTCTTATAGCTTTTTTCTGTAATGTGCAAAGAGGTTGGAGGGTGGTTTTATATGTGTTTCCCCATATTTCCACACAATAATATAAATAAGGTAAGACTAAAGATGACTATAGGGTCAACAAAGAGTTAGAGTCCAATATATGTTTGGTTTTCCCTATAACTGCAATGCTTTTTGAAATTTTTGATGTCAAATAGGCCACATGAGATTTCCAGCAGATTTTATGATCTGTGATCACACCAAGAAATTTATGCTCATATGTTCGATCTATACAAGTCTGATCTATGACTAGTCGGGAATTAGATGCAATATTATAATTTCCGAACCACATTATTTTGGTTTTGCTCAAATTTAAAGACAATTTATTTCTGTCAAACCAAAGTTTTAATTTTTGCATTTCTGTTGTGATTTTATCCAAAATCTGCTGTGTACTTTGGCCTGTACATAATAAGGTAGTGTCATCAGCAAACAAAAAAAAATTAAAATCTTGAGAAATATGACATACATCATTTATATAGATAATAAACAATATTGGCCCTAAAACAGAGCCTTGTGGTACCCCGCACTTTATTTCCATAAACTTTGCCTTACTCTCTTCAATTTGTACAAACTGAGTTCTATCTTGTAGATAGCTTTTTACCCAATCACATACAATACCTCTTATTCCATATTTTTGTAATTTGTCAATTAAAAGGCTGTGGTCTATGGTATCAAAATGCTTTTTTAAGGTCCAGAAATACACCTGCAGCACATTGTTTAGAATCTAAGCATTTTGTAATTTCTTCTGTTAGTTCTAACAAACCAAGAGAAGTGGATCTTCCAGATCGAAAACCATACTGGCTGTCACTTAATATGTTGCTTTTATCCACAAATTGTAAAAGTCTGTCAGAAAACAATTTTTCAAGAATCTTGTGATGGTAGTGACACTGGCCTGTAATTTGTGAAGTTGTGCTTGTCTCCTGTCTTGTATAGAGGTATTACTTTGGCCATTTTCATCTTCTGGGGAAATTAACCTGTTCTGAACGAAAGGTTGCAGATAAATGTTAATGGTTCTGCAATATCTTCTGTAACATTTTTAACAATTGACATCTCTACATCATTCCAGTCATTAGATATTTTATTTTTCCATTTATATACTATTTCTTTTACTTCGCCTTGTTCTATTGGACTAAGAAACATTGAACCAAAATTCCTTTGAAATAAATAATCACACTCATTATCCATTTCAGGTGTAATTATTTTCTCTGCCAATTCTGGCCCTACATTCATAAAGAAAGTGTTAAAACCATTAATAATATCCTGCTTGTCTTTAATTATTCCATTATTGTCATAAAAAAAATCTGGATATTCTTCTCTTTTAGATTTAGTTGAACCTTTAATGAGAGTATTGAGCACTTTCCAAGTCCCTTTTACATTGTTTTTTATTAAACTCAATAAGATCACAATAATATTTCTTTTTACAGGTTCTCAGAATTTTTGTCAGCTTGATCTTGTATACCTTATATTTACTTTCAGTTTCTGTTGTTCTGTTTTTGATGTAGTTTTTGTATAGCACATTTTTCTTTCGACATGCATTCTTTAAGCCATTATCTACTTGTCTATTTTTTAATTTGGACTTCTTCATTGGACAATATTTATTATACATGTTCAAGAACATTTCTAAAAAGAGATCATATGCTTTATCTACATCAGTTTGTTCACAAATTATTTTCCAGTTTTGCTTAGATAGTTCTTTTATTTATTTATTATACATATTTATTAATTCTGGCGTCCTGATTCTTTTGCTTGTATAATTGTTTCCCTTATTTTGGACTCTGTTTTTTCAGTTATAAACTGTAAATATTGGCAAGTGATCGCTGATATCAATATAAAGCAGACCACTTATAATATTGTCTACCATTATATTTGTATATATATTATCTATTAAGGTAATACTGTGCGTAGTAATTCGACTAGGTTTGGTAATTCTTGGAAAAAGACCCATGCTGTACATACAGTTTATAAATTCCTCAGTCATTTGATGTAATTTTGTCTTCAATAGATTAATATTAAAATCCCCACAGATGAAAAGTGACTTGTTTAGCGTTCTTGAAAATGTTAATTCAAACCATTCTTTGAATATTTCAAAGTTTGATCCTGGGGATCTATAGATACAACTAACAATTATATTTTTCATATTTTCTCTAAATATTTCTATTGTTATACATTCACATACATCATACGTACAAACAATTTTGTACAGTAATTTTTTATCTACATATATAGCCACCCCACCTCCATTTTTATTATTTCTACTTTTAAAATTTAACTCATAGCCATCGATTTCGAAGTTTACCCCTTTCTCTGGTTTTATCCATGTTTCAGAAATGGCAATGGTGTTTGAAACTGTTTCAGATAGTCTTTGATATTACTAAAGTTGGCATACAAACTTCTGCTGTTAATATGTATAATTGAAAAGGTTTCCTCATATGTAATTTTGAAATTGAATTCTTCATCTGTATAATAGTCAAAAGAATTATCAAAATTGTGTAATAAGTTCTTTTCTGGATCGATAGCATTCCCAATATCCTGAATTTTGTATTCTGTGTAATCCGCTGGGTCTAGTCCAGGTAAATACTTTTTGTTTTTATCATACATGTTATTGTTTTAGTGTTCCAGTCCTTTTGTGCCTGATACTTCTTTTGTACATGATCTTACACCTGAATTGAACATGCTACCTATATTTCTCCAGATCCTCCATACTCTTCATTACAGACACTTTTGCTCCAAGCTCACAGTAGCAGATGTAGCACTGAATTAAACCTCTGAATTAACATATGCAAGTCACCTGTGGCATGGATACTGCTGCACAGGTGCCAAGGTGAATAGGTTTGAGACCTCTACCGTCTGTGGTATTGTGAGGACAGTCTAACGGCACCACTAGAGGATATGACGTCAGTGTGATGAATGCACGCCAAACTCAACAACAATAATGGCGTCCGTGACCAACTGTGTTGTGGTGCTGCTCCAGACAGTCCTAGCTTGTGTACAGCTTTGTGTACGGCCTTGTAGTATGTACTACAGCGGTTTCGGGTGGATGTTAAAGCCTTTCTCCTAGTTTTTGCCACTGTTTCACACCTGAACTGGATTTGGTGCCGTGTGGATAAAGGTGCAGATGCATCTCACAGGTCCTGTGTCAGATCTTTACTGGATTTTTTTTTCCTATTTCCTCAGGATGTCATTTTCAGATCCTGTTCATCTGCTGGAGTTAAGTGTTTTTAGGCCTGATACTTTTGTCTTCCTCTTGTCCGGTTTCCGCAGATATCTTAGAGACCTGCACACATGTAAAGATTTGCAAAGTTTTCAACTAGTAGCTGTGTGTTAATCAGGTTGGTGGTGCAAAAATACTGTCAACATTGTATTTTTTTCTTTTATTATTACTATTTTGAAATTTTCAGAATAGACAGGGGATAAACATGGAAACAAATTGTTTGTGTTTGCCGCTGGTGAAAAGGTGCTTAAAAGTGCTTAAAAGTTGGGTTTTTTTTTTGTTGTTGTTGTTTGTTTGTTTTTTTGGCTAAATTATTATCATCCATTAAGTTAAGTGTCTGATTCACAGACCAGTGTTATTTGGCTTGGCTGTAAAAAAAAAACAGAATGTTTCCAAACTTTGAAAAACCTTCTAAAATCCTGGAGAAATATTTAACAAGCTCACATTAAAATATCAAAAACAGTCTGGCTGCATGGAAGCCTAATATTAATAAACGAGGGGTGAATCAAAAGGTTGACTTTTGTAAATTGCAGATCAACTGTAGAGTCGTTGCCAGTAAAATCATTAAAGAAAAAAAGAGATGATGTATTTCTGTCCTGCAGCACCTGCTTATCTTCACACTGTAAACACACAGCAGCTCTGCTCATGTTCACCACTGTACCAGCCACTCCATTGTTTTTAATGAGACCAGCTCCATTTCCTACTCCACCTCCCTCCACCTTCATCCTCCCCCTTCAAGTCCTCCTACTCAGCTTTTATCTCCACCTCCTCTTTTAATCCAGAAAAGCCCCTGTCAACAGGACGGAGAAACCTAACTCACCGTCCTTTCATATTACAAGCCTACACTCCCCCACCTCTGCCTTTCTTCTGTGCCTAAAGTCTCTCTCTCTTTTTCTCTTTGCCCTCCTGATTCTATCCAACCCTTTCTCCCCCCTCTATTTTTTCCAGCCTTTCTCCCTCTCTGTTTTAGTGCTAGTGGTTAGTAGGCTTTACCGCACCATTGTTCTGGCATCTACACATTTCCGGAGGCTGTCGCTTGTAAAGGCCTCGGGAACACACTCCTCTTGCAACCACTGCTTAACCCGCTCTTACCTGGCCACACAAACACATCTGAGGACGTCAGTAGTTCAACAAAGACCTGTTTCAAGACCAAACACACAGACTCACACACAGACGTGAAAGAAAGGTGAATTACTACATTGGGTCAAAAGGCAAACCTTGATCAGCACTAATGTTTTTACTCCTAAATCCGGTTTCATTTAATGACTTTATGAAAAGTAATTTTGGTCTATGACAATGTTGAGGCATTACTCTGATTAAAAAAGGCTAAAGTATCACGGCCATTTTATCAAATTATCAGCAAGTACACAACTACTCCATTCCCAGAGAAGGAGGATATGAAAATAAATAGAAAAAAAGAGAAAATGGAAGAGGAAAGGGCTCTTTCTTGTTCTGTCTTCTTCAGACACACACATACGGACACACATATTCATTTGGGCACAAACCAATTAATCCCCATCTCTGACCCAAGGATTTAAAATTGACCTTCGACCTTTCAGCTCTTCCTCAGAGGTGTTGGGAGTTTGAATAGATGGTTCAGGAGGTTTTAGAAAAACACTTATTCAGTGTTCAGCTCTAAAAAAAACATCAGTCTTCAACAGCTTCTTAAAAATACTTTCACTGACATCTCTCAGGATTTTAAGGCTCTGGCTTTTACCCTTTACTTTTGAGAGGGTGCACATATTTATAATCTTCAACATAAAAATGTGTCTAAGTTGACTGCTGTGTTTAAAAAACATATATTTATAACAATTTATCTAACTAATTGTAAAATACTTCCAATATGTATGAAAATTACTTTCTTATATCTAAGTGGAAACGCTAATAATGGGCTGAAAATAGGGACGCACCAATTCCACATTTTTATAAACCGAGTACAAGTACTTATATTTAAAACTAACTGATATGAGTACTAATAAATCCCATTTCAGTTCACTGGTAAAGTGTGGGAACAAGACATGATGACTAAGTGGTTAATTATGTGATATATCATGCAAAACATCTTGCAGCATCCCCTAGAAAACTGAAGATAAAGTGGTTTTTGGTGGATTCTGTTCACTACTGTGACAAAACACCTACATGCCCAAAATAAGGTTCTTTTGCTGAGATAATGCTAAATTCGAGTTTTTAATATGGCATGAGTAATAACTTTGTTAAATAGAATTAAATAACAATGTTAGGTAGAAGAAACAAATTTAAATAAAAGAAAAAGTTAAATAAAAAAAGGAGAATGCTAATAATGATTGTGATTGCCACTTAAAATGAAGGTAGTTATAAATGTGCATAGCAAACACTGATCATCTTCAGGTCTGATTATATTTTAACTCCAGAACTACTCAAGTAAACAGTCAGGAGGGTTTACAAAATGCTTGGATGAACTGCTCTGCCTCAGTCACTGAACCGGGAGTCGTCCTGCTGAGTGAGGTGACGTCTGAGGGGCTACAGGAGAGACGGCTTAAATCAGGGGTGTCAAACTCCGGTCCTCGAGGGCCAGTATCCTGCAGGTTTTCATTGTTTCCTGATCTAACACACCTGAACAAAATCAAATGGATCCAACCGGTTCTTGTAAACTTCTTCACAATAACCCATTAATTTCAGTCAGGTGTGTTAGATCAGGGAAACGATGAGAACCTGCAGGATACTGGCCCTCGAGGACCAGAGTTTGACACCCCTGGCTTAAATCCAGGGCTCGAACTACACCAGAGCTTTTGGGGGAGCCTTTGTCAGGCGTGCACAGTGACTTTGCACATCATGTGCACGCGCATATATATTACTGCACACAGCGCAGTCAAAAATATGGTTACTACAAAAAAAAACCTCTGCTGCTACTGTATGCAGCTTGTTTAACCAGAAACAGGGACGGAAAGTTAGTTTAACAACCACAAAAGCAAGCATATAAAGGGTATTTTGTGTGGACGCTCACGGCACGCTACAAACACACAATGCTGCTGTCCACAGTGCTGAAGGAAACAGAACGGATCGCATTTGAAGGATTGAATTACTTAAATTAAATAAATAAATAAATACATAAATAAATAAAGCGCAACGCTTACAAATGAATGCTATTCTTTTTAAAAAGCGAAACATTTTTAGGGCTACCCCTCAAAGTATCAGCTGAATGTCTTTAAGGGAGCTCCTGTGCCTTTCAGGGGAGCCGAGCTCCCCTTAGCTCCCCCATAATTCAGACCCTGTTGAAATAACGTTTAAGCCGTTCCCATCTCTGGAAGTGGTGGAAAGGAAGGATAACAAGTTGTGACTTTGGTTTGAGGGTCGCGCTGCCATGACCCTGGTCCAGTTCGGATGCAGAATAGAAGACTTCGCCATGGCCTCTTGTAGACGTTTTGAAGAGACCTGCATAGATTGTGGACCTTCAATTCCCCTGGGAGCCCAGTCAGCCGAACATTGCAGTGTCTGCTTGTCCCCTCCAGGCCAGTTAGCTTAGCCTTTAGCTTCCAGTTAGAGGCTGAGTGCATAGAGCTTCAACCGCCTCCAGCTGCTGGTAAACAGACGTGTCGTGTTTGATAACATGGGCATCAGCATCAGACTTTTCTCCAAGCTCTTGTAGAGATGTACAGAAATGGTCTGTATTTATATAGCGTTTTTTACTGTACCTGGAATGATACCCAAAGCGCTTTATATAATACATCCCATTCACATGGCGGAAGCTGCCATGCAAGGCACTAACCACAACCCATCAGGAGCAATTTGGGTTTCATTGTCTTGCTCAGGGACACCTCGACATGAGCTCGACAGGCTGAAAATCGAACCGGCAACCCTCAAGCTACAAGATGGAAAATCAATGAGTGAAAATTATGTCTCATGCTCCCTGAACCACTATTTAACAATCTGAGCCTGATGAATCCTGGTATTGTCATCTTGGAATTTGCCTATGCCATCATGGAAGATGGAATAATCTGGTCATTCAGTGTGTCCAGGTAATGAGCTGACCTCATTTTTTGGACACATAATGCTGCTGAACCTCGACCTGATTAAGTCCAGCAAACCCAGATCATAGCACTCATTCCATTGGCTTGTACAGTAGGCAGTGGGCATGATGGTTGCATCACTTCATCCTCCTCTCTTCTTAGGCTTGTTACATACTACTACTACAGTATATATAGTTAATTAAATGGTGTACTCTACCTTTAAACAATGACTAGATATTTAGTTGTCTGGCAATCTTACTGCAATAATTTTGGGCTGATATTATGTGCAAGTAAGGGGCCTCATAAGTTTAAGTGTAAATCTTATTTGTAGTGTATGCAGACAGAAAAATGACTTACTTAATATTCTTTTAATCTTCTTAAGCTAATTCTCGTGTTAATTAATCTAGGCTTTTCATGATGGAAAGAAAAGTGCCAAAAAAAAAAAAAAAACTATGAAAGAAAAAGTTACAAATTGTTCTAGCGTGTCCAGAGACCTGCTGCTGAGTCCTTTCAGCCATCACAAAACGCCTCAGCTGTGATCAGTGAGGGGATGCCGTGGGCTCTAACAGCATGCACTAATAGACTTTAACTGGAGCAATGAACCCATTGTCTTCTCGCTGCAGGAAACAATACATTAAAAGGCATGTAATTGAGGGCTATTACTCAGATAATTCTTACACTCACTGATGCTTTCTACTACAATTTTTTGTAAAAACTACTATTAAAGTTAAAGAAAGCCAGCATTGTGACATAATCTGCTATGTATAATTTTTTTTCTATATATTCTGTCACGTACAATATTAGGCAACCAGGCTTTCGTTAGAGCTGTGGTGTGGAGTGGTTTCCTCTATTTGCGGATTCAGCTGGCCTGTTTTAGGAGGACCATAAACAGAGTGACACCACCCACAGAGAACCAGAGAGACACACAGAAATGACCCCCAAGACCCTGAGGGCACCAAAGGCCCTAAAAAAAAAAAAAAAACTAGCTGTCTTATCACTGTGGAGGGAGATGCAGGGGCCAACGCTTCCATCAGCCTCGCATCCACCAGCTTCTGGCATTCTGTACTGTTAGTAGCTGACATACAAGATAACATTTCAGCCTGGGGACTTCAGGGAAAAAAAGTGTCTTGATTATTCTTAAAAGCGAAAGAAACAGAGGAGTCACATGAAAATGTCTGCAACACGCATCAAAGCTTACTATGTAGTCTACCACATTTTCTATATACTAATCAAAGAGAGCTCAGTGACCTGGAGACCCTTGTTAGACACCATATCTGTTCAATGAATCACTTCTGAGGATTTGTTATGCAGTACAGAGTTTGGATTGACTTCAAAGCGTGATGTAAAGTCTACTTACCACAGACGAGCATTAACATTGAGGCTTGCATCTTTGAGCGCACATCCACCTGTGACAGGCAACAGTTTTTGTTCAAGTTAACAATATA
>JBAFTA010000015.1:25909699-25932558 GCA_036919975.1 Melanotaenia parkinsoni
TGCCCCCTGCTGAATCCTCAGGTAATGGCTGCATTTGCAAATGAAAAGATGCTAATTGTGGCTGCCAGAGTCGTTTGGTTTGGACTAAGGGCCTTTTGGGAAGGTTCTGGGTTTTCTAGGGGGTTATAGAAATTCCTGGGTTTCCTAGTGTTAAGAACTCTCAGGAACTGAAAAGTAACTCAAAAGTAAGAAAAGCCACATCAAGTAATGAACATGAAATTATTAACACAAGGAATCCTAGAAAGATATTTTACTCAAAATCAGCTTAAGCTTAATTAGAGATGATAGTTGTCCTTAAAAAATTCACAAAATTCTAAAGAAATATGTTTTTGCCTTGTTATGAGATCTGTGGGATTTGTGAAGGAGTTTGAACTGTGCTAAACCCATTTCTGTGTTAAGGACGTTTTTTTGTTTTGCCTGTGTCTCTTTGCACATCCTTTACTCTTGGCTGTTTTTCTGTTTTTTCCATGAAAAGCATCTGCTCCTGGCTTCAACATCCTGATGTTCATAATGTCCAGAATTTCCATTGGTTCTTTGTCTTGATCTTTTGCTGTATAATTTTGTAGCTCACTATTCTGTGTTAACTTTTGTTTGAGTTTTAAGAATGAACTGATGTTTATTTTTGATTCCTTTTCTTTTTTCTCAGTTGCTGAGTTGGGGAGTTAAGTTTAGTATGCACACTGGTTGTTATTTTGGTATTGGTTCACCTCATTTTGGAAATAGTGACATGTTTGAGTAGGCTGTATCTCCTAAGAAGACTCAGGTCTTTTGGAGTGCAGGAAACTCTGCTGAGATCCTTTTTTGACTCTGTGTTGGCATCAGCCATCTATTATGGTGTGGTCTTCTGGGGCAGCGGCATCTCGACTGCTGACAGGAAGAGACTAAACAAACTGGTTAAGAAGGCCAGCTCTGTCCTGGGATGCCCCCTCGATCTGGTGTAGGTGGTGACGGAGAGGAGAATGATGGCTAAGCTTTCGTCTCTGATGGAGAAAATGTCCCACCCCATGCAGGATTTTTTTAACAACACTGAGCAGCTCCTTCAGTGACAGACTGCTTCACCCGCGGTGTGTGAAGGAGAGATACTGCAGGTCCTTCCTTCCTGCTGCTGTCAGACTCTACAATCTGCACTGCTCCCAGTAGCCACACAGCCACAAGGGAAAACTAATAATGTATACAGATGAGCAATATCATTACTGTGCAATACTGTAAACTCATAATGTATATATGTGTTTTACACAGACTTATATATTTTTATATATTTTTTGTTCTGTAGGTTTTTTTTTGTTCTTATCTCTAATGCTGATTTTTACACTGGTTTTGTACCATCACCTTTGCTGTTGTAACACCAAAATTTCCCCACTGTGGGACAAATAAAGGATTATCTTATCTTATCTTATCTTATCTTATCTTATCTTATCTTATCTTATCTTATCTTATCTTATCTTATCTTATCTTTTGGGACTATATATATAAAAAAAAAAAATAAAATAATTTACACTTGTCTGGAGAACAGTGTAATAATCTGTAAAATAAAATTATTAAGTAAAGGTACAGAGCGCACTCACCAGTGCAGCCATGAACACCAAAGCCATAGGTTCCCGGGGAACACTGATCACAGTGTCGTCCCATCACGTTGGGTTTACAACGGCACTGACCTCCGACCTTATCGCACTCACCGCTGAGAGAACCCTGAGGGTCACACTGACAGGCTGGAAACAACAAGTAGAGGAAATAAAAGGAATGATTTATCATTCATATTTATTAAAACTTTGATTTTAAACCTGAATAGTTAAATTCTGCTTGTGTTGTGTGTGAATAAGTTGACTTACGCAGCGCGCCATCATGAATGATGGATGAAATACTGCAGATGAGTTTAGAGCACATTTCAGCCACGACGGGCGTTGGCGTGATCATAAAGGAATCAAGACACATGTAGCGGCTCATATCCTTGAGATTCTGCTCTGCTGCTGGCGTATTACCATGGAAGCCAGGAAGTTCAGCGTATTTGGGGATCAGTACCAACTTTGAGATAAAAAGAAAAAAATTTATATAAATGATGACAGTTTAAACAGACACTAAAACATAAATTAGTCAATATTAATTATTAAAGTTTGAAATCAACAAATGCAGCAAATAACAATTACCACTCACCGAGTCAACAAGAATGAAGGCTGTTAGGTGTCTGTGTGCAACTCCATGACGCTGGAATCTAATCGCCACCACGTAACGATTGCTGGGCTCAAAACAAAACGGCCTGGACAGCATGACGTACCTGGAAGCGCAAATTATTTAAATGTAAAATAAAAAAATGACCATGTATATATACATACATATTTAGTTTGACTTTACTCCACTTTTTTCTCATTTTATTTCCCTGTTTTTCTTCTGTTTTTTGGCTTTAACCCTCTGAAACATGACAATATTTTACTTCTACATGCAGTGATGCTTTTCTGCTTTTCTTTGAGTTTATTTTTGTATACCTCTATAAAAAAGGCAGATGGCTTGAAAACCAAAATCCAGAGGGAAAAGCAAGCTGAGAAAAGTACACCACTGAGAAAAAAATAAAATAAAAATCTACCACAAATTATACATTAACTAATGAAATTAAGTATATTTAGTCATTTGTCTTTATAGTTATATATTTATTCATACAGTTGACAGTTGACTCTTGACCAACAGACTTCACCTCACCTTCATTTCACTGTTCCATAGTTTTTTTCTACTTGGGATGTTATATATCCTCATTTATATTCTCAGGCACATCCTCTCTGTGTACTGTGTGCAGGTATAATATTAATTAAAGTTGGATCTGCTTGCAAATAAAACATGTTTATGTCTGGAAGAATTCTGGCCACTGACAGCCACTGTCTATTCAGAATTGTGCTTAGTATTTGAAGTAATTTCTCGTTCCATCTTTATCACTAGATGTCAGTAATTCTTACACACTTTACCTTTAAATTATGTTACGACCTTAGTAGTATTTTTTTTGTATTTATGTTTTATAAAATACTTATTTAATTGAGAAAGGAATAAAAAAAAAACTTCAGTTTTAAATCAAAGCTGATTGTTGAGGTGGCTGCTGGAAAACCTGCTAATATAACTAGCAAAATGAATATTCAGATTCACCACAAGATGATATCTGGATCATACCAGTTTGGGCATCAAAGTGTATGATAACAGCCAACGTACCAGTTTTTTGTTTTTTTTTTGTCTATCTGCATCTCTCACGTGATGAAAGGCTGTTGACATAGTGTAAAGGCTCTAAGTTCATTTGTTGCTGCTAAGACCTCCCATAGAATTTTAATATTTGCTCTATGCTAGATACACATATGGAACCTTCTGTCTGTCTTCTGCATCCTTTACATGTGTATTTTGGTCAGCTTCCGAGGGCTTGTGGATACATATCCATACGTAGCAGCAGTACAATTGGAAACCATGAGGGCAGTGTTTCAGAACAAAGAAGAAGCTATGATGCATTTCATGGCTGAAAGAGACCACCACCATCTACTGAGCTGCCACTGTCATGTCTCTTTATGAGAATGAAAATATTATGATATCTTCCACCGTCACCATGTTTGCTGTTGCCTGAAACTGACGTTGGAACGTGGTGAACACTGAACTCTACACTGCCCTCTAGTGGACATACTGCCTGACAACCATGCCAACGTAAAGGACGATTGGGAGTATATGGGCAGTAATGTTTGACAACATTTGACAGAGACAAAACTGTTTACGCGTGTAAGGGTAGCATACTGTAGCTCAGGTCATCTACCAACAAAGTCTGTGAACTGATTTCAGGCTTTCCCTGACTGATGTGTCTTTTGGGGTATGAATGTGACTGATAGGAGAAAGCACTTACCGTATTTTCCAGACACACTTCAAGTCACACTTTTTTTTATATAGTTTGGCTGGTCCTGAAACTTATATTTATAATTTAACATGTTTTTAGATGTTAAACATTACTGTCTACAGCTGCTAGATGGTGCTCTAGGCTTAGCCACAGTATTTGCTACCCTGGTACCACTGAAAAAATAACTAAAACATTAAAACAACTGAGAAAGACTAAACAGAAACAAAATGCTCCCAAGACGAAAACCCTATTCAACAGATTACAAACTGCAGGTAGTAAAATATGGTGCTGAAAATGGTAATCAAGCAGCAGTTCAGGGAGTGGTTCAGAGACTTCACCGAGGATGAAGAATTCAATGGATTCAGCGATGTGGAATGAGATTTGGAGCTTGGTAAACTTGCTTAACGGTAACTTATTATTATTATTATGAAGCTGAATGTGTTCAGGATTTTCTCTACATAAATGACCACCATTTATGTCAAATAAAAGCCGTTATTCCTTCAGAATTCTGATTTTTGTTTCAGATGTTACCAATGTAAATTATTTTGTATGAATGGATCCATAGGAACATAAAGTCTCTACGGGGCAGCAATAATGGCGGGGGATATCTGAGTCTTTATGTGCAATGAACAACTGACCCGGTTATTTCATATTTAATGTAAAACTTCGTCGGTGGCAGGGTGTAGTTGTGCTCACGGCAGTGTCTTTAAATGGTAAATGTGATGTATACATTCTCGTACTTACTCAGCACCTGAATCAGCTGTTCATTAAGCGTAATAAGACGACTAGTTCTCCCTCAGAGTTTGAAACAATCCTGGAGGAAATTCTGGTGTTACGTTTACGTATCAGACAAATATTCAGCCTATTGTACTGTGTGCTATTGTGTAGTTGAATAATTTGCCTTTCCAGAATAAATGTTTGTTCTTGGTCTTGGATTTTGTGAAATAAATTTCTAAATAAAAGTGACTTATAGTCCAGTGCGACTTATACGGTATATGTTTTGTCCTCTTTATGCTGCATTTTATGACTGGTGCGACTTATACTCCAGAGCATCTTATAGTCCAGAAAATAAAATGGTATATGACAATAGAAGTGCGATTTGAGTGTGAGTACGTGTAAATGGATAAATGTGGCACATAGGTTAAAAGCGCATTAGACTAGAAATGCACTAAATAAGTACAGTCCATTTACCATAATGGAAGCATCACCCTGTGGGATGCACTTTTTTATCCTCAGCAGTTTTCTTTACTCTGAACTCAAAGAGTTTATTGCTTCAATAATCTGTTTCAGTGCAGCAGTATTTGTTGTGTTGATGCAGATTTTCTTCTCTCTAATTCACAAACAAGTGTCTCAATTTCACATCAGGTAAAACTGTATTTATTTATTACTGCCTTCATTCTCGTCTATTTATTTGTGGGTCAAACAGTGTTTACAAATGCCCATGACTGAGTAGGGGAATGTCAACCGCTGGCTGAATACAGGAGTGGAATTTAGGCTCATGCATGAAGTGAGATCTTTAGGAAAGAACCATATGTTTAACTAGCACTCTAATTGTGGGGAAAGAATGCACATGCATATTTTTGCCTTTGTATGACATACTATTATGCATGTGACTATTTTAACCAGGACAAACTCAGTGAACCTTGACCAGGTGTATGGAGTTGAATATATGTGTCCTGGACAAATACAGTCTCTTTGGCTAATTGTACCTTTCTCTGTTTGTCCTCAGTTATTGCTGCAATTTTTCACAATCTGAGTAAACAGAGCTGCTGCCTTCCTGAAGCTGATTCTTACAAAGCCTCCCTATTTTGTTTGCCCACCTGACTTACAAAGGGAACACAAGCTGAGGCAAGTTTGAGTGGCAACAATGTCATGATGCAATTTTTCCTGAGCTGTCTGGAATACTCAAGCAAAGTGATCTGAACAAACATACTGGCTGCAGTGGCCTTTCTGACTTCTGCACACACATTCATGTTCAAACAAGCATACATGAAAGTGTTGGTACCTGTTGTTGTGCAGCAGGGTTACAGTGTAGAGCTGCTCAGTAGGTAGGAGGTTTCCACATCGCACACTTGAGGGCAGCATTACGGAGGTGATACTGACAATAGCCTCCCAGTCCTCTGTGGACTACACACACACACACACACATTTAAACATTTTAGTGGTTAAAAAGAGTTTTAATTTTTCTTTAAAATAATCACACTGACAAACCTCTGGCTCATAGCGGATCATGATGTCGTACTCCATGGCAAAGGGGATGTTATCGATAGTAAACATCAGACCAGCACCATCTTTGACACGGGCAAAACCAGTCCCGGTCCACGTCACCATGTGACTGGGCGCATGCTCCCTTTGAACGGTCGTCACATCAGGCTGAGAGAGACAAATTACCATCAAATAATTAAACGTTTTTCAACTTAATTTCTCATTTGTGATTGTGTTTTCAGCACCTCAGGGTTTCACACTACTCAGCTGCTCGGTTAGGTCCTGTGATATTTTGGATATTTAAAAATGCTAAATATCAGCTGTGAACATTAGACATGCTCCGACTCTCCAGAGAAAGATCATACAGGTACGGAAAACTATTCCATCAAACTAGATGAACAGATCATTTCAGCATGGATTTTCATCTTTAATAAAAAAAATGCAAGAAACATTATTGTTGCTGTTAGTTTTGCTACAAAAACTAATTAATTAATTGTCCTAAATAACACGTTTACTTAACTACTGGTTCTTATTTTTGTCCATCTGTTCTATAATAATTAAACTAAAACTATAATTAAAGGTCAGATTAAGTAAATACATCACAGCATTTCAGAGATTTTTACTTCAGAACTTGTTGAAAAAATAATGATTGTTTTTGACTTGAGTCTCTTGTAATGGCTAGGTGTACCCCACCTCTTGCCACTGCACAGGTTTCATGTCCCTGGCCACTTCATAAGTACAAGTCCAATGTCCACTCTCATTTTATTTCCCTCTTATCTCTCTACAAGTTAGTTATTGTGGGTCAAAATGCTGATGAAATAAGAGATAGCTGTATGAACACAAATAATTTCTCACTGGAACTGCAATTTATTTAGTATCAATCTTTAGTTTGTCTCTAATTTGGTCCAAATGTTCCTGCAATCCTATTTTAGCATGAGTGGTTTGGGTTGATGTAATCAGAGTGACAGTAAAGCATTTTAATTAGCTGTTACATCCACGGGCAAAAGCCTTCTGCACGTGACAATAAACCTCCAAAATTGTAGGAATTTCATACTTTTCATGTAAAGGTTTTGGCTAATGTTATTGTTTGAGGTCATTTAATGACTGAAAGTTTCTAAATTGCTGCTTAAACCGTTGCAAAACTTGTAAAATTGCAAAAATTTACTGTTTCTCTGAAAGAGGTAAAGCCTTCCTGAAAAATATTTTAACTTTATTGTAATAACAAAGATATACCATCTCCTCTCTCACCCGTAGCTTGTGAATTTGTCAGGATGGCAGCGCACATGCCTGAAACCTGTAGACATCATTCAGTAGTACTGGTGCATTTACAGATGTGTAAGGCTGGTTAACTTGTTGCCATATAAACAAACCAATTGGAAAGCTGCAGATCTAAATGCAGCCCCCAAAAGACGTTTTGGTTCAGCAGTGATGCAGCTTCCCTTCTTGAGGATGAATTACAGATGAACAGAACTTCATTAGGTCCGATTACTAAAACACTAATCTGTACAGATAGGTATATAGAGTACCAGACAAAAGACTAGACACACTTTCCCATTAAATTCACTGGGAAAGTGTGTCCAGTCTTTTGACTGGCACTGCACTAGTTATAATGAGCCAAACAACATGAGCCATTGTTGTTTATTTCTATGTGCACCCTAAAATGAAATGTGTTTGGAACCAGCTGAAGAAACTGGATTCTTGCATGTCTTGACAAATCTGGGACAAGAATAGGTTTTGAATCAGAATCATACTGTTTGCTGAAGCTGCCGGATGCGTCTCAGTGCTGCCTGATGCTGCTGTGAGCTGGAAATGCGGCCGTGCCGCCGATGCCTCCTCGCTTGGTTACTGAGGTGTTGAATACAGTCATCTGATGCCTGAGGACGAACTTTGCCCTGAGGAGTGGGAGAAGAAGGGAGAGGTTTCATGGTTGTGTCTATCTGACTTTTTGTATAATAGCTTTTCCATCCAGCTTGTTGTAATCTGCTTTGATTTTAACTTCTAAAAAAGTTTAAATGACAACAGAGCAGAAAAATTTTAAACGGACCAAAACTCAAAGAGTGGCAGAAAAGCAAAAGTTTTTTTATGAAGCACATTTTTCCTCAGTGCAAGATTCGTTGTTTTGGCTGATTTGCCAACTCCAAATGTCCTTATCCTTCAGATTTAATTTCATTTTCCTCCAGAAGCAGTTAAACAAGCCCCATAATCTCATGAGTGAAAGACATTTCCTTTTGCTATGTGTCTTACATGTTGTCAGCATTCTCCTTACATTGCAAAGTCATTGAAGTCAGTTTCCTTCACATTCCTGCAGCAGTGAGGTTATAAATGTGGACTGTCAGAGCTTGCCTGGAGGGCAAAATCAAGGCTATACAGCATTTTTTGAGAGAGAAAAAAGGATGAATGAAGAAGAAAAAGACAGCAAAGAAGAGAATAAATCAGACAGGGATGGATTGAAATAAACACAAGATTCAATGCAATCTGTTAGTTTCCCTAGTTAGACAATTATTTTCTATGAATTGGTTTGAATTGATTTTTTTCTGTACAAAGATTCTGCCTAAGATTACTTTGTTGTTAAATTGGTGCTACATAAATAAAGATAAAAAATAAAACCATTCAAGCATAAAAAAGTCACATTACTTAAGGGATATACCAGTGTTGTGTCTACACATTTCAAAGAACCAATTTTAAATGGTATCTCTGGGCACTCTTTTACTTGCAGTGTGTGACAACAACACCGATTTCCTATTTCTTCAGTTGCATCATCAAAACATGCCAAAAATAACACAGCTTGCTGTAAAATGCTCAGCATGAGGTGGTGTGTTCTTAAAATATCTGAGGAAACTGGACAAGTGGAGGGCAAAAGAAAAAGTGTCAGGCCTAAAGAAATATCTAGAGCACATGAACATGATCTAAAAATCCAGCAGAGACCCGACACAGGACCCGAGAGACTCATCTGGGCCTGCTATTGATCATCTACTGCTCATTGAAGTCTCATCAGAAAGTATCTCCAAGGAAGGGTGGCTGGCAAGAAGCCATTTTTAAGCAGTAAGAAACAATAAGAAAAGGCAGACGCTTGCCAAGTGATACAAAAACTGGATTGAAGATCAGCCATAACAGGTCTGATGGAATGATGAATCCTTCCCAGAGCCCGGGTTTCATTGTTGAACCAGTGTGGGATCCTCTTGACAGAGAGCAGAACAAAAGGCAGGATACATCCAAATTTCTTCAAGAAGCCTGGAAAAGTGTTCCTGAAGACTACTTAAATAAATGATATAAATGCTTCTTTATGAGGGTTCGGGCTGTGATGAAGAACAAAAATCATAACAAATATTGACTTTCAAAACCCTAAGAATTATACAAACTGTGTCTTTTTGCTTTATTTTTTGCTTGTCCCTTCATGTTTGCAGTTTTCACACTCATTTCTCACTTTTCTGACAGATTAGGAAACAAGGGACTATTTATGACTTTTGTACAGTACTGTAATATGAGCTGTAAATATGCTTTAAAGATGAAGGATGAGAATCTTTCCACAGACAGGATTATAGGGTAGATGCTTGAGATACTCGGCAGCATTTTATGACCTGTAGTGACCTGAAATGTGAATGAGTGAGTGTTATTAGGTCACACTACTGAGCTCACCATCAGAATGGAGTCACTTGGAGAGTGTCTACTGGCATCTTCAGCCTCGTATTTGTAGTAGTCGAGTGGAGCACAGAAATACCCAGTTTGCACTTCTGAACACTGTCGACCTATTAGATGCATCCTGCAGTCACACTGGCCATTTTCCATCATGCACCTTGTTTAAAAGAGAAAACTATGTTCAGCTGCATGTTTAGAATTGATGTTGATGTTTTAACCCTGAATCAGGAATAAAATGCTTCAATGTTACGGACAGAAAGCGACATACTGCCTCTGAGTGTCACTTTATAGTCAGGTCATGCTTTTTAATTTTTATATAAGGATCCACATTAATAAGTCTTTACCTGTTGTTGAAGGCTCCACCAAAATCACAGTCACAAGGTCTGCAGCCAGCCAGGTCATTACTGAGCCCCCAGTATTCAGGCTAAAGGGATGGAAAACAATCCTGAAATTCTGCAGCTTTTATTCTACTGATTTTTTTTACAGAATGTGGATCAACAATGTAACATGTTTCATTATCATCAGCAGCAAGAGACAGTCAATAAGAAAGTGCACCCGCTTTGTAAGCATGTGTAACTGGGTGACTGTGGCTTATACTGTAAAAGTGTTTTGAGTGGTCAACAAGACTAAAAGAAAATTTTGTATATGCAGCCCATTTTTTCAGAGAGTTTGAGGGGTACTTGTCAATCACCTGCTGGCACAACAGGGTCCGTGCTGAAAAGCTATAAAGCAGCCTTTGATTTTTTTTTTTCCACATATGTTTTTTTTATTTAACATATTTTTAAAGCAACCTTTGATTGATATGAAAAGTTAGTTACTAAAGTTGTTACTAACCAGACACTGGTCACAGTAGCGTCCAGTGACATATCTTTTACAGGAGCAGTCCCCACTGATCTGATCACAGGGAGCGTTCATCTTAATGATTCCACGAGGGTCACAATTGCAAGCTGATGGAGAAACACAAACACACATACAGGTTTGCAGATTATAGGAGAAATCCATTTTGAGGCATATTACAACACAAAGTGTTTCTCTGGCAGACACACACAGACACAGACACGTACCCTGGCAACCCAAAGGATCGTTCTGGCTGAGTCCGTAGTAACCCTTCCTGCAGTCATCACAACGCATGCCTTTTACGTTGGCTTTGCAGCGACATTGTCCTGCAATCATCCCCATGTCCAGGTCAGTGTGGCTGTCACACACGCCTCCCTCCAATGATCCCACCGGGTCACAGTCACAGGCTGGAGGTAAAATGTCACATTACATTAAACTAGATTAAGATCAAGATGTGTTCATTCCACATCTCTCACCGCAATTTACAAAGACAGAAGATAAACAACACAAGATATAGAGTAAGTGCAGGCTGAGCATGTTAAGGTGGGAGAGGTGTAAAGAGAGGAGGAAAGAATGCAGGAGTCTAGAAGGAGAACTGTAAACCTCAATTTGGAACTACTATTTCCATTTATACCATGGTCTGGGTGAATACTCGAATCTGATTGGCTGGAGAGTGTCCATTAAAAAGTGATAATGGACACTTATGAAAGAAGTTCCGGTCAAATAGTGTTATTGCTGTAAATTATTGTGCTGACTAAACTGTAGTTGTAACCGTGGCAAAAGAAACTCAGACGCCGGGCTGCAGACACGCCAGATCCTGTCTGTGTGTCTGCGCATCGTTGTGAAAGCAGCTTGCAGGCTTATTAGGCTCCGTCAGTCCAGGAGAGACGAGAATGAAGCAACTTTTTGTCGTCCCGCAACGTCCCAACCAGCAGTGGTCAGGGTCCACAAATGTTAAATCTCCGTCCTTCAAATGCCATTATGGACATGCCAGTATCTTTATGAAATGTCGCGATCAACGGCAATGTTGCATTTAATTTTAAATAGGTCGTTGCCTGTCTTTCTTTCTTACATACTTGATTCAGAGTGAATGGTGGATAACATTATAAAAACGATTTAGGATAGACTTACTTGCTTGATACACATTTAATGATCAGAGTGAGTGGTGGATAATATTTTTTGTAATAAAAAAAATTTAGGAAACTATCTGTGGACTTTGACTGAAACAAAATGTTGCATCATCCTCTTCGTACCCGCCCTCTGAAATTATATTTTGTGTCAGATAACATAACGTTAAGCAATCATCTCCCTTCCCTCCTCTGATCAGATCTAATACAAAAGCTGCGGCTGACCAAGTTGCAGGTTCTGTGTCAGAGCCGGTTAAAAGTCGCCGCTGGAGACACGCCAGATCACGTCTGTGACGGGGCGTCGCTGTGAAAGCAGCCTGCAGGTTTATTGAACGTTGTAGGATCTGTGGACAGTTTGAAACAAAATGTTGCATCATCCTCTGGACACACACAAGCTATTAGAGCTGTACCCGCCCTCTGAAATGTTTGTGTCACATAACATAACTGCGGCCGACCGAGCTGCAGGTTCTGTATCAGAGCCGGTTACCTTGGCAACGCGTCACAACGAAATAGTCCACTCAGCCGCTTCTTGTGAAAAACCTACGAATTTAACGGTTAAAAAAAACAACATTAACGCATTAACAATTTATTTAATATTTTTTTTCTTTCGTAAGTGACCATGGTATAAGCGGGACAATGCCCTTCGAGGTGTCCATTATCATAAATTAATGGATTTTGCGGAGGCAACCATCCTCCCCATCGTCCATTAGATTATTTTAATGGACACCTCGTCGGGCATTATCCCTTAGGTAAACACTAAGGAGAATAGTTTAGTTCCAAATGATTTAATTCTGAGTAAGTAATTCCGAATGAAAAAGGATAATGTAACCATGGCCTTTAGACCTTTAGACCAAGAGGTTACTCAGTAAGAAAAATGCATCTTTTGTGACTTGAATCTGATACAGACTGTGGAGTTTGGATAATAATGGAATGACATTTGCTCTCTTTGCCTCACTGAACATCAGATGCCTGGACGACTTGGTAGAACTTTGAAACAAACGTAATCAAAAACAGATTAATTTCTTTGATGTCGTCAAGTCCTACATGATAAAGAGACTGGATGGAATAACTTTTCTTTAATCAAGACACTGAGGTGTTTTGCAGCACCAGTCCAGGAGAAAGATGAACATGTGAACATATAAGATGGAGAACATAAGCATGAGATTGTTGCACTTTGTGTTAGAGAACATGGAACAAATGACTCACCAATACAAACACGAGGGTCCCTGATATCCCTATTAGGGTCTTGGTAGTAGAAAGGTTTACACATCTCACAGTTGCGTCCCATGGTGTTGTGCCGACAATCATCACAAACTCCTCCACTAGTGTTGCCCGTGGCCAAATACACCGCCATGTCAAAGTGACACTGGTTTGAGTGACCATTGCAGTTACACTCTGAAGATACAGGTCAAAAAAAAAAAAAAGTAAATAAATCAATGGAAAGTATCTTGAACAGATAAGGTAGTTATAGTTTCTTTTCAGGAATTTAGAGAACCTGGGGTGACCTGTTAAAGCTGTAGAAATAGTTTAATCAGCTGAAGAAGGACTATAAAGAAAGCTTCTGGATCAATATATAAAACAAGGATCAATATACATCAAGGTTACTCAATCCAGTCCAATGAGAGCTGCAATCCAGCAGGTTTTCCATGTATCCCTGCTCCAACACACCTGACTTTAAGTTAATGGGTCATTGTGCAGAACTTGATTGACTGTTAGATCCAATAATTTGATTCAGTTGTGTTAAAGCAGGAATACATGGAAAACCTAATGGATTGCGGCTCTCGTAGGTCCAAATTGAGTAACCCTGATATACAAAATTATACTGATGATCATATTGGCACATTAAACAAAATAAATAAGAGATGCATGAAAACTGACGCTTTGCATAAAAACAACCCACACATCTGTTTCTGCTGTTGTGTTTCAGTATTGACAGGTGTTCAAATGAAACTCTGAACAGTGGAATACATTATAGAGCATAAAGACATCATGTGCATTTGTGTGTTCGTACTCATGTCATTTGCAGCATTTGTCTTTTACCTCTGCATGTGTGAGGGTTCTCTGCCTCCGCTGGTCTCCACGGCAGATCATTGTGGAAATCTCTGCAACGCTCACAGTTCAGGCCCTCAGTATTATGTTTGCAAACACAGCGACCGTGAATCTAGCCAAAATAAGAAAAAAGCTCATAAAGGCTGCATGAGAATGTTTGCTTAAGAAATATTGCAAAGGTCTTTCTTTTACTGCTTATTTTTTCAAACAAGATATGATAACAGTGTTTTGTCGTTGCTGTAATCTGTTGACTCACCATGCCACTTTCCCGGGTGTTGACCCCTGGCACTGGAGCACACTCTGAAGCATGTCCATAACAAAAGCAGCTCCCTCTAACAACCAGCTCATAAATGGCATAGTAATATTTTTGCAAGACGTCAGAGCGGCGGTCCAGCAGGTCGTCTCCCAGAGTGTTGAGCTTTGTGAAGTTGATCCGAAGGTTGGTGATGCGCAGAAGTTCTGTTAAGAACCAAACAAGCAAACCATCAATGAATGCCTGATCAAAGCCTCTCTTCCCACCTGTACCACATGAAAACCAAACTTTCTAATGTTAAGATAAGCAGTGATTCACTGGCGATGTTTTCATGCAATATTCTTAATATAGAGCTTTTAAATAAAACATTATTGTAATAAATGTTTTTAAATGAGTTGTTAAAGGACATTTAATACTTTATATTTCCATCTTTGCACCCACACAGTTTTCTTTTAATCTATATCCTTAAAAATGCATAGCAGTTGTCAGGTTTCTCTGTTAATCAAAGTTCTTTTTTCTTCCACAGCTATCTTGTTCTGCACTGACTGCAGGAGTCCTGCAAAGCAACAGCATGTGTCACAAATCATATTTTAGGATGTAAAACTGCAGTTGAGAATAATCATGTTTAAATAATATGACTAAGCTCCGAATAATAATAATAATTAGTGCTGCCTGCAAATACAACCTTAATTGGGTTAATTGCCTCAGTTCTGATTAGACATTGCTGTTAAAATTGAAGTGTCTAAGGAATGTAATCCAAGTCCAAAATCTGAATTTGAAATAAACACACAGAATAATTAAATTAAACTAAAACTAACTGACAAAAAATCCAAAGTGAACGGGATCATTGAAAGATTGTCAGGGATCAGGAAACTGATCATGAATGACAGAAACATTATTATCACAATATTCTGTTCTCACTACATGGTTATCACAGCCATTACTGATTCATAATAATGATATTATTTTAATATCAATAGAAAACTGGGGAGTTTTCTGAGTTTCTGCAGTAATTCAGTTCAGCAAATTGGAGGTAAGAACTTACTTTAAATATCTAAGATAACTATCTTGAAACAATTCTATATTTTTCAAATAAATCACAACTTCGGTGAAAATCACAATATCATCACATGGTATTATCAGCACAATGTTGATTTAAATTTTTTAAATATCATGAACTATCATGAAAACTGGTATATCGCAACACTGCTGGTGCAACTGCAATCTGGTGAGTAAAATCTAAAACCTGTTCGTGAGAAATAATAAATAAAGTGCAGGATCAGAAAGTGAACGGCAGGAAGTACTGGTAAAAGATTTAAAAATAAACAGAAAATGTCTAACAAAGTTTAATTTCAGTCACACAGCTACTAACTTATCTCTATGTGAACAATATTATATTCACATTAATATATACATTTTTGTATATACAATATAGAATAGAATAGCTTTACTCAGCGAGTTACAGCTAAACATTTTTTAATTAATATTGTTATTATTGTTTTTGTATTATTATATTAATGATTAATAATATTGTTCTTGTCTCAACTGTATCTTCAATTTGATGCAACAAACAGGTAAAATGGGACCGACTGATATGTCAATACGGCAAAAGGGAAAGAAATTGTTGTTTAGGGGTCTTTATTCTATCTGATCCACGACAGTACCTGATGCTTTTATTTGGCTTGGTTGATCTAACAAGAAGACGTCTCATAACATTATAAGCCCGATTCCTTCCGAATGTGGTTTGGCTAATCTCTGCATGCAGTTTCAGCATGCTTCAACATGACAGATGCTCTGTTCAGATGAGTTAGCCTTACCCAAATAATGAGCTACAACCAGATCTCAATGGGATCTGAGAGATGGGATATCTTTTGTTTGTAGACAAAACCTCCGGGAATGCAGAAGGAATTTCTGTGTCTCTAAGATTTTTTTTTCCCACATTCATACTGTTTTTGTTCATGGAAAGATTGTGATATAAATCAAGGTGACATTTTTACGAAGCAAGCATGCTGTACTATGATGATAATGTTAGTATCTGACAAACATTAAGTCTTTACTGACCTTGAATGTCCAAGCTATAAGGGTCTTTTACAGGAATCGCTGGATCCAAGACTTTATAAATAACCTTAAATACAGGACAAAATAATTCAGATGAAATTAAAATTAGATTCTAGGATTTCGGTGTACAGTAATCCAGATGAAACAAAAAAAAAACAATTAAAGCTTTAGCACCAGTTTCTATAAGCAAATTTAATTTTTAAGGACCATAATTTAAATTATAAACCTAGAAAAAGCAAATAATCAATAATTTTAGTTATTACTGAAATTAACAGTTTTTTTCTGAAGCGAAGTGGCTTGCTATGAACAGAGCTGTAAATTACAGGTACAGAAGGGTTCTGTTGTACTGCATCTCTGTGGTATTTTTACCAAAGCAAAAATATTAAAAAAAAATATAAAGAAACAGCCCTATTTCAAACATGTATCTAAAAAAAAATCTCATACAAGTAATTTCCTTGTAGCTGAGAGCCATAAAAAAGGGTTATAAAGCTAAAAGGTACTCAGCCCATTTTCTTACTGCAACTGCAGCCTGTTGAACTCACCTCTCCATTAGTGGAAGGCTCAATGTCAGAGTAGCGTTCCTCACAGATGATGTCATTAATGTGGTGCAAGCGGTTGGCAGGGATGCGAGGGAAGGTACTGGTACAGTTGGAAGCAAAGTAGCGGTAGGGCCGCCATGTGCGCCCAAAGTCTGCTGAACGCTCGATGATCATAGCTTTAGGTCTGAAAGTCTAAGGAGGTGTAAAATAAATAAATAAAATCACTTTAACTATACATCAAACTGGAGACAGAAATATAGTCAGATTTTGATTATGAAGAAATCACCTCGTCAAGGTGATTTATTTGAATCTTTTTTTTTTAATGTTTGCCCAACAAACAGATAGCAGATTAATGCCTGGTGGAATGTTAAATCCAGTGTATATAACAAACACAGACCCAGACAAATGTGTCTCTACTTGTCCAAGCTTATACGTTTCCAATAGAGGTACACAAACATACTATAGTACTCATATTCACACAAAAGAAGAGCTCACCTTAAACTTCATGATAAGATGTGTGAAGTGGAATTCGGCCTCCAGGTTCAGTCTGACGCTAACATCCTCCTTACCTGTGGAAGAAAGGAATGTCAGTTGGTATAATAACAGTGTGATTTATATTGCATTGTCTCAACTAACTGCATGAATGCTTAAGATCTTTATCTTTCTTTGAAATTTTCTCTCTCCTCCAGGAAATATCAGTTTATCACCATCAATCATGTGAACATATAATTAGCTGCACTTTAAAAGTACTTCTTCCCATCTCATAATCTCTGCCAAATTTCAACAGCATTTAATTTTCTAACAGAGACTTACGGTAATTAGATTATTTTGTAAATAAATTCGAAAATGTATTTCTCTATTATCAGGAATAACTTTCAAAAGAGAAAAACAAACAAGTCTTGAACACTTATACCCACATATGAGGACAAGACCATCAGCAGACTGATTGTGTTCTTGTGGGTAATTATGTAGTAAATTCATACCGTTGACAGACTGCCACCAGGTGTGGTCTCCACTGGGGTCTCTGGCATCCATGAGGTAAATCACATTTTCGATGCGGTGGCTGTTTCTGTGGCGGTACGGGTCGTAGGGGCGCCGGGAGTCACACTCAAAACACTTGTCTGGCTCCTGTTAGAGCAGAGGACATTAATTTTAAGATGGCACAAGTGAAAAGTTTGACTTGAGCCAAATGTTAGTTTGAAATGACATAGGTTAAGTTGACCTAAATTTTTCTTTTGGGGCATATTTGGCCTTTAAGAACAACACTGAATGAGGGAGCCTAAACCCATCCACATATCTAACAGATATGGCACAAATGATAACTTTCCGCACATTTAGCCCAAACAACACATGTTGCCCATGCTTAGGTTAGTTTTTAACATTCTCCGGCTTCCTCCCACCGTCCAGAGTCATGCATGCTAGGTTAATTGATTACTCTAAAAAAATATCCTGCATCTTGCCCGCAACACTTAATTCGATTAAGCGGTACAGAAAATGAATATATATATATATATATATATATATATATATAAGATAAAAATGTTTAATGGGATTTTCCTTCAAGATTGTGATGGATGACAACTAGTAGGGACCTGAGCAGACCTGAAACATATTTCATCACAGTTTATTTAAAAATTGGTGGCAAATACAGCACCAGGAGTCATAAGAGAGTGAGGGAAATCCAACGAGCTTAAGCAGGGGGCCATGAAGAGGGGAGCAGGTAGAAGAAAAAAGGGCCAAATGGGAGATGAGGGCAAGTTGGCATAATGCTGGCCCGGAATCCCCCAAACAGTGAATTCCAGGCCAGCATTTCTTAATTAGGCTGTTGTCAAGGGTGATTAAGCTGCTAACAACAACTGAGCTGTTAAATAGACTCGGCATGAAAGTGGATGTGCATGACTAGATGTGCACAAATGCCTACTTGTATGTTTGTATGCCAACCTGTGTTTTTTTTTTACATGCCTGCTTGCCTTTTTCACCTTTCCTGACTAACCTTATAATAAATTTTCTATGTCCCAATCTAATCTAATTCATTAGTACTCATCACCATCCCCATACAACTGCTACATAGCGCCATTCTTCACAGTGTGTATTTTAGCGTTATAGTTTTTAAATGAATACACACCACATGCAAGATTTCAAGTATTAGCATATTTTGAAAAAAAAGGGAAATGGCTTTTAAGTCTCTAGCATAAAAAAAGTCTTATTTCTATTCATTTTGTCTTTAAAGAGATTTGCAAAAATAAATAAATGAATAAAGGAGTTTTTGCAAAGCTCAAGTTGGTGCTTGTTGTGTGGCTTTAAGAACCTCCCGCCCTCTTCTCAGCTCTTATTTATCTCTCATTAGTCAAGCTTGGTCAGCTCAACAATGAGGCTTTCTGCTCCAACAATATACTGTTGTAAATCTGATGCGGACTGAAATCACTTTTTTGTTCAACTACCATGGTGGCTTTACAAAAACTAAGTTGATCCCACCTCCCTCATTCAGTTTTCTTCCTACTTCAGTTCCAGCTGATATGTCCCTTTTTTCCCCTCCAGTTTTTTTTCTCATCTCACTTTTATTTGCCATTCTCTGTTTTTCTGACCCCTTCTTCAGTCAGTTTTCTTCTCTCTATCTTTTAACATGGAACATAGCTTCATTTTAAACTAGCAAAAAACAGGGGGAACATGGGCCTTTGAAATAGCTTTAAACATACCAGGCTGTCACTGTATCCCATCCCATACTGTAGTCGGAGGCCTCTCACTAGTCACTGAATGTTAATTATGTTCACCTGGAAGCTGAGAGCGGTGAATATTCCTGCCCTCAGGCAGTGGAAGTGCAGGCACAAACATGTAGTTGCACAGAAATGCACGGATGGAAGTGAGGCAAACGTAAACATGATGGCGAACATGACAGGAGATGTCAGGTGAGCGAGGACAGAAAAACAAGAGCTGTTCGCCACACAAGTGAAGGACAGTCTATAACTACACTGAGTCGCAGTTTATACAGGTGTGAACAAGTAGTATAACACATTTCTGTCTAAGCACACACACACAAACATCTCCTCATCTGGTTTTGTGTATGTGCAGCCTCATTTAAAACAACATTTTTCAGCTCACAACTTAACTGTGTAATAATAATTATAATAATTTTTACTTTATTAATCCTGATTGGGAAATTCAACTCTTCATTAACCGTTCTCTAGCAATACTAGATGGGTGGGGGTTGTTCCCCTCTGTTGGCACGCCAGACCCAAGCCCAACTCTGCAACCACCAGGCTACTGCTTCCTCTCCAGAGATATACAATAGGAGTGGAAGAAAGAAATCTAGTTGTTAAAATCAGGGGTGAATTAAAGCTTTTCTGTGGTAATGTAAAGACTTATGATGTTAAAAAAAACACATTTCACTGCACAACACGACGACATCACTGGTAGAATGCAGACAAATGCTGATTATGTAAAAACAAGAGAGGGAAAAAACTATTTTTCAGTGTCTAACAAGAGAAGGAGTAGATGGTGGACAGTGATCCCTGAAGCCTAGTTCACACTATGAGATTCTAAACCCAATTTCCTGTTGCAGAAAAACAGAGTTCTGTAATCAATCCAGATCTGAAGGAAGTTAGCAGTTCAGTCAGTGCTCATTCATCACTATGTGTTAAAGTAATTTAAGAGGTCTGTAGATATGACTTTAATTGAACAGCATGTTTGATATTTTGGAGAAGGTGATGTGAGTTAGTTGTTAGCAAGGAGCTACAGCCAATGAGACAACAAGAGGCAGGGTCAGGTAACACAAGATCAGGGGCAAACCTAGAAAAAGGAAATTAAACTAACATCTGATGATGAAATCACACTCTCATAAGGAAGTTCTGCAGTTTGGTTAAATGTTCGTGAGAGCGTGCATGTTTCCATGATGTTTCTAGTTTGCAATAGCCTATAACAGATTCAAGACACAAGTTGATGAAAGAAACTGCCACTTTCACTTAACAATCAGCCTAACAAACAGAATCAGCAGTTTTATTGTAGAGAAAGACACTTGTCTACATGTTTTCTGTAACTGCATGATGGAGATCACTCAGATGGGTTGGGGTTCAGTCTGATTAAGAAACTTGTACAGTATGTGAACATGCAACACTTTGTGTACTTCATTCTGAGACATATAAGTCCAATCAAACAAAAGGCTGTCTTTCATGACATTTTCCAACCTTTACAGAAGGCTTTGATTATGAAGTCAGTTAATCCATCTGAGCCTTGTTCGCTTGTTTGCCATTTTCCTCACATTATGTACATGAAGTGGCTACATTGCACTCTTAACAACTAAGTCTTTTGCAATATTGTATGGACAATATGGCTTGTGATAATATTGACACATTTTCAAGGGCTGCATTCCACTTCTGCACTTATTGATGCACAACGACAGAATTTCCTCTAAGTGAAATGCAGCACTTAATAGATATTGCTGCTCTTGTGTGCATCCATTAGCCATGAACACTATTTCAACCATTTTTTAAATTGCTGAAAGCATTCCTTAGGAGAGCAGGTAGTAATTTAAGTGGTTTTAATTGATCAATTTATGCAATCTTAAGGAAATTAGACTTTCATTTTGTTCTTTCCTTTACATGCTGTGTTAAAATAGTACTTTAATTGACATCAATTTCTTCATGTTCAGCAATATATTTCTTGCTTCTTACTTTGTGTGCTCAGACTCTAAAATCTGACTCTTTTATTCTCATGCCGCCACCTGCCTTGCAATACATGGTACCCTGTGGTCAGGTCCTTTCACACACCATTCTTTATAACTTACATTTTAAAAAGTTCTTCCACATATTTGTGTGCAGTCTGAAAACTTTGAGCACGATCGCCCAGTACTCCAGCGGCTCAAGGCAGAAAAGATTTGTCTTTTTTCAAACAGGTTTTCTCACTCTTTATCATCTCTGTCACTGTCACATCACTGTCCCAAACACCTCTTTGTCTCTTTACTATGTCTTTACTATGATTTCTGCTTCATTTACACACTGAGTTTGAGACCGCTGCTGCAACACAATGCCACTTCTAGTTCAAGTGGTTTGAAATGGACGTTTCTGAATAGACACACAAGTTCCCTTTCAAACAACTTAAACTAGAGGTGAAATTGAATTTGGACAACAGAATGGTTGTGTGTTTGTGGGTTTCAGTTGTCGAGTCCAATTTGAGTCTTTGAAATATCGAATGATAGCTAATCAGGTGTGCATCCCAATGTTCTGTATGTTAAGTGAGGCAATATGAGTCAAACGTGGTTTTTGCTGCTTCATATAACACAAACTCAATGTGTTATTTCCCGCAACTTTTTTAAAACAGATTTCTGTGGTAAGCATCTCAAAATATCCTAACAATAATAAATAAGTTATTGTGATAATAAAAAGTAATTGTGTGCTCAGGAAAAGCAAAAGAAGGACAATATATGACACAGCTCTGACAAATCTGGTTCTGTGCATATACTAGCATCTCAAAATAGTCTACCAACTACAACTGAAATAATAGAAAAAACATAGTAAAGGCACAAAGAGGTGTTTGAGACAATGACGTGACAGTGAGAGTAACCAAGCAACACACAAACTGATGGATGAAATTTATAAAGGAAGTTGTGAAGAATGACAGGTGATGGTGGGTGAAAGGACCTGATTACAGGGTACCATGTATTGCAAGGGATGTGACGACATAAAAATTAAAGTTAGATACAAAAGTCTAAGAACTCAAAGTAAGAAACAGTAATGGAGTTGCCGACTGTGAAAAAATTGATCTAATTTAAAGCTACATACAAAAGGTGAATTATTATCACCTGCTCCCACATGGATGCTAAATGCTTTCTTTTACGGCAAAAGTTAAGAAATCACTCTCTTTCCTCTTAAGCTTTTGTGTAAATGTCTGTACCTGTAAATGGCTGACAATACAATACTGCTGTGGTCCATCCAACCCACAAGTAGAGGAGGCGGTAAGGTTGACAGCCCGTCCAATCAGAAGGTTTCCTGTTGCAGGGTAGCAGCTTCCCTCGGTGCAGCCATGAGGGCTCGACGGACGTTCTTGTCCAAAAACACTCAGAGCTGAAGTGGGGGCATAAACAGAAACAGAGCGTAATAATTCCAGTTTTGCATGTGGAGTTCTTGATTATGCAGAAGTAACAGAGCTCTATGCATGAAGAAAGAACATAAAGAGTGTCCTGGTCTGTGGGTTTTAACCACTTACGATGCAGACGTACCGGTTCCGGTACATGATTACTAATCAACAACATTGCAGCCATGTGTGCAAGCCCCTCCGTCATGAATGCCCACAATATACACATCAAATGAAAG
>JBAFTA010000015.1:25932658-25963920 GCA_036919975.1 Melanotaenia parkinsoni
CAGAGGGTTCAATAACAGCAGTAATTCTAATTTGGAGAGGTCATATTACAGGCGTTTTTGCCAAAATGACCCCGCTTCATAAGGTGTTCATTTAGATTTTCTATTGTAGTCCGTTTCTTGTTTATGTTGACTCTGAGTTCTTTGTCTTGTTTCCTGTTTAATTTTGTAAGTTTATCCATTTCTGTATGCTGTTATGTTCACTTCCTGTTGTTACACACCTTCCTAATTTGCTTTACCTGATCCTTGTTTAGTTAGTTTGCCTCAGTTTGCCTCACTTAAGGGTTTTATACTATTAAGCTAATGCCTTTCCTCCCCCTTTATCTAAGCCTCTATTTCACATTTGCACACAATGCTAAAATGAAAAAATTGTATTGGCCACTAAGTTGTTATGATCATAAAAGATAATGCAAAAAATAAATCATGATTTACATTACTGAGATTCTTATAAATTTCAGAATTAACACATAACTTTTTAAAAACAGATCTTTAGTGGATTTAATCTATTATGGTGTTGTCTTTGTTTTTTTATTTTTTGTGTTTATCTTGTTTTCTTGGATGTGTATTTTCTGTTGATGTCAAAGGTAAGAAGAGAATGGACAGACTGGTTGGCGATGGTGTGTCCAGTCATAAAGCAGCAGAAGACCACACCAGATACCACTCCTGGTACCTGGAAATTAGAAGCAAAGAACAGGAAACTGAGGCCATAATTCACACAGACTGGCGAATTGTTTCCTGGTCTGCTCACTCTCATTTTAAGCAGTTACATTTAGATGGTCAGGATACGGCTTAAACAACATGAAAGCATGGATTCATCCTGCCTTGTATCAGTTGTTCAGGCTGCTACTGGTGTAATAATATGGGGGATATTGTCTTGGCACATCCCTATATGATAACAGTGTACCCATCTTTTATGGATACTTCCAGCAGGATAATACACCATGTCATACAGAATGAAAGATTATTTATAAGCGGAAAACATTCAAAACAGCTGCCAATCTTCGAAGGACATTATCTTCCAAGCAAAGCCTCTTCTCTATGAAAAGAACATGCAAGCACAGTATAGGTTTGCAAAGTTGCATCTGAAAAACCACAAGATTTCTGAAACAATGTCCTTGCATCTCAGCACAAAGGGTTCATACCAACAATCATGCACAGTGGAAGAGGGGTGATGATTTGGGCTGGTTTTTAAGCCATCAGACCTAGACACCTTGCAGTAATTGAGCTGATCATTGAGAGGATCCTGCTGAGTGCACAGCTAGTCCATAGTGCCCTTTATCCAGCCAGTAATGTCTTCTTTTGCTCCGTGCTCAGTATACATAATGTACATAATGCAAAAAAAGAGTAGGAATATATCAGACCACTATTTGTATTATTTGTATTATACAATTTCAACAAACATTCAATATTTTTTCCTTCCATATAATTTACATTCTATTTTGTGCTATACAATTAAACTGCTGTCATGGTCTGTGGGTTTTGTTCTATTGAAATCCTCCAGTCACACTCATGCATGCCCGCACGCATGCACACACTCACGCAAAGCACACACACACACACATACACATTACCACATATACACACACAAAGCACACATTAGTAAATCTCTTGGCTCTAGTTCAAGTAAAAGATTTAACAGAGGATTTTCTGAATTCCTGTGAAACATTAGCACTGCCTGGATGGGTGGCTCTGCAAACAATTCACATACACCTGTCAGGAAATACAGCAAATTCCACAACATCAAGCTCCAGTGTGATTCTACTGCACTCATATTCACTGAAAACGGTTGATAGTAAAGAAAGACAATGTGCAGAGCTGCACATAAGTGTCAGGGTCAACCTGTGGACTATAGATAGAGATCAAACACACCCTGACCAAACATGCAAGACAAGTAGGAAATGCAAAAACCACTTAGTAATAAAGTTTATTCAAACATACAGGAAAACTTTAAATGTTTTATTGCCAGCTGCGCTGAAGGTAGAAGTAACACTCCTTCCTATTCAAACAGTCTCTACAGAAACTGATTGAAAATTGCTGCTGGGTTTCACCTGACCTCACTTTGTAGGCATTACTTTACACAACGTGTTCATTCACTGATCAAATAACCTGCCTTTAGGTGAGGCGCCATAAATGCTGCACATGGAAAGCCTTCCACCATGAACAAAAAAACAAGTGTTTGCACTTAATCTGGACTTTTTTTTCTATTTTTTGCAACAAGTAAAGAGTCATATATCATGTTTTGCAGAACAATCCAAATGCAAAATACAGTAATTCATTTTTGTGTTTCTTTGTTGTAAGTGCAATGAAAATAATAGGAGTTTCGGTCTGATAATGATTAGTATGTTTCTTAAACCCCAAATGATTTAATTAATTTTTTAAAGGTATCTGTTCAATAAGTTTCTTAATTACTGGAAAAAGCTGTTGTTGTTTAGTCACTCAGTTTTAATATCACAATGCAATGGTATGAAAAAAAATCACATTTTACCATCCTCTGCCTACACTCTGTCTAGGCATGTACTTCACAACACTCATAATTTAACCCCCGTTTTAATTAGCAAATGAGTGTGTTTTGAAATGAACCACATATGAAAGGAATGTTGCTGAATGCAGGTAGTTTTCAAAAGCCTTCGTCTAAAGGCTTTCTTCAAACTGTTAGACTCTTTAAGAAACAGAAATAGATGGTGTTGGTGCTGATAATTACAGGACAAAGCCACCATCAACAAACCTCAAGTCTTTAAAACATGCTTCTGACATCTCAGTGTTCATCCCACTGTTTATGCAGGATGCATGAAAATTCTTCACCATTTGCCCTGACTGGTTTGGAGAAGCTAGCATGCACCTCTAAATCTTTGGTGAACGACAAACTATTTATTATAATGTTTGGATTTCCAAGATAGATAGATAGATAGATACTTTATTAATCTCCAAGAGAAATTCACAGTTCCAGCAGCAGTTGGAAACATAAAGGCCTACAAGTTACATTAAAAATGCAAAAAGAAACTATAATAAATAAAGTGGGTAAAAATATGTATAAAACCACAGTATAAAATAAAAAATATTAAATGCATGTGGCAGTTCTGGTTCTGAGATATAGTTGTGCAAAATGGTAAGTACACTGACAAACTTGTTCTCTATATTCATATTTAAAAGAATTTACACACAGGAAGCCGCCACCTTACCACGGAGGAGGAGTTTGCACATCCTGAACATCCTAAGGAGCTATGTTGTCAGGGGCTATATGCCCCTGGTAGGGTAACACACGGCAAAAAGGACCAGACAAAGCACAGCTCAAATTACCCCTATGATGGATAAAAACACTGGATCCAGGTTTCCCTTGCCCAGACGTGGGCCACCAGGGTCCCCGTTTGGAGCCAGGCCTGGTGGTGGGGCACAGAGGCGAGCACCTGGTGGCTGGTCCTTTGCCCATGGCGTTCAGTCAGGCTCAGCTTGAAATGGTGAAATGGGCCCCTCATCTTGTGGGTACACCACCTGCAGGAGGGGCCATAGGGGTTGGGCGCAGTGTGAGCTGGGCCGAAGGTGGGGACCCTGGTGGTCCAATCCTCAGCTGCAGAAGCTAGCTCTAGGGACATGGAATGTCACCTCTCTGGCGGGGGTGGAGCTTGAGCTGGTGCGAGAGGTTGAGCAGTTTTGGCTATATAATCTTGGACTCATATCGACACACGGTCCTCGAGAAGGGCTGGACCCTTTTCCATTCTGGAATTGCTCCTATTGAGAGGCACCAAGCAGGTGTGAGCATACTTATTGCCTCCCGACTTGGTACCTGTACGTTGGGGTTTATCCTGGTGAATAAGAGGGTAGCCTCCCTCCACCTATAGGTGAGAGGACAGGTCCTGACTGTTTGTGCTTATGCAATGAACAACAGTTCAGAGTACCCACCCTTTTTGGAATTTGTAGATGGAGTGATAAAGAGCATGCCTTCTGGGGACTCCCTCGTTCTGCTGGGGGACTTCAATGTTTACATGGGCAATGACAGTGAGACCTGGAGGGTTGTGATTGTGAAGAATGGCACCACTGATCTGAATCCGAGTGATGTTTTCTTGATGGACTTCCGTGCTCGTCATGGATTGTCCATAACAAATACCATGCTAAGGTATAAGAGTTTCTATATGTGCACTTGGCACCAGGACACTCTAGGACGCAGTTCAATGATCGACTTTGTAGTGGTATCATCTGACACTCGGGTGAAGAGAGCTGCGGAGCTTTCAACTTATTACCACTTGGTGGTTAGTTGGTTCAGATGGTGGGGAAGGATGCGGGTCAGGCCTGGTAGACCCAAACGTGTTGTGAGGTTCTGCTGGGAAAATCTGGTCCCCTGTCACAGAAAGTTTCAACTCTCATCTCCAGCGTGGGCTCTCCTATCTCTGGGGCCGAGGTCGCTGAGGTAGTTAAAAAGCTCTGTGGCAGGGCCCCGAGGATGGATGATGTCTGTCCGGAGTTCCTTAAGGCTCTGAATGCTGTAGGATTGTCTTGGTTGACACGCTTCTACAGCATCCTGTGAACATCGGGGACACTTCCCCTGGACTGGCAGACTGGGGTGGTGGTCCCTCTCTTCAAACAGGGGGACCAGAGAATGTGCTCCAACTACAGGGGGATCACACTACTCAACCTTCATGGTATTCCGGGGTCCTGGAGAGAAGGGCCCATTGGATAGTTGAACCTTGGACTGAGGAGGAGCAGTGTTGTTTTCTTTCCAGTCATGGAACAGTAGACCAGCTTTACACCATCTTTAGGGTCTTGGAGGGGGCATGGGAGTTTGCTCAACCAGTCTACATGTGCTTTGTGGACTTGGAAAAGGCATTCAACCATGTCCTTCAGAGACTTCTATAAGAGGTCCTCTGTGAGTATGGAGTGCTGGACCCCCCTGTACAAGCTGTCTAGTACATGTACGGCCTTAGTCTGCATTGCTGGCAGTAAAATCAGATTCATTTCCTGTAGGGGTTGGTCTCCGCCAAGGCTGTCTTTTGTCACCGATTCTGCTCGTAACTTTTATGTACAGAATTTCTAGGTGAAGCTGAGGTGTTAAGAGGATCTGGTTTGGTGGCATCAGGACTGGGTCTCTGAGTGTGAAGCAGCTGGAATGAGAATGAGCACCTCCAAATCTAAAACCATGGTCCTCAGCTGGAAAACGGTGGAGTGTTTTCTCCAGGTCGGGAATGAGGTCCTGCCCCAAGTGGAGGAGTTCAAGTATCTTGGGATCGACAGACGGGTGCAGTGTCAGCAGTGATACGGACTCTGCATCTGTCTAAGGTGGTGAAGAAGCTGAGCCAAAAGGCAAAGTTCTCAATTTACCTGTCGATCTATGTTCCTAACCTCACCTATGGTCATAAGGTAGTGACCAAAAGAACAAGATCATGAATACAAGTGGCCGAAATTAGTTTTGTCTGCAGGGTGAACAGGCTCTCCCTTAGAGATAGGGTGAAAAGCTTGGTCATCTGGGAGGGGCTCAGAGTAGAGCTGCTGCTCCTCCGCATCGGGAGGAGCTAGATGAGGTGGCATGGGTATCTGCTCAGGATGCCTCCTGAATGTCTCCCTGATAAGGTGTTCTGGGCACGTCCCACTGGGAGGAAGCCTCTAGAGGGATTACATCTCTCAGCTGGCCTGAGAGCGCTTTGGGATCCCCCCAGACAAGCCGGTGAATGTGGCCAGGGAGATCACCAATTAATCTTTTAGTTGAAGAGCCTCTCAGAACAGTTTCTATCACTTTTATGTCTTCCTTTGGTCACTTTTTCGAGATTGGTGATAGCATTAAATTTATAATTTGCTAAATTGCTCTAAAACAAAAAAAAAAAGATAGTCAGCAAAAAATATGTCCTCTGTATTTGTGCATGTTAAATTTTAAAACAATTTAAAACATTACAGATTTAAGATTTTGTTGCATTTAATTGGTATTGAGACCAGTATTGTAAATCATTGTTTGTAGTTGTCCATACAGGATTGAGTCAAGGGCAAGTGGGTTTAGTGGTTGTGTGAAGATCTTCCAAGATTATATTCAGACGCAAAAGGGAGTTAGATTTTTCTGTAATCTCTACTAAAAATGACAACCTAGTGGGAATCTTTGGACAACACTCATGTACTCTTAGACTACTTATTTACAATACACGGTACACAAAAAATCTAAAAGTCAAAAAGAAAGCTGGGCTGATTATTTTCAGTGTAAAGCTGTTTGCCTAACACCAGCTGGTTTGCCAGAGTGTGATTACAGTGTAGCATGTGGCAATGAAACATACACACACAGGAAAAGTTGCACATAAAACACACCCTTGGGTATTTTCCTCTTGCATACGACAGGAATGTGAAATCGGAGAGGAAAATGCCATTCATTAGAAAAAAAATTCCAGGTGTCAGAGGGCTGAGAAAAAGAAAAAAAAAGCAAACACACCTTTCAGTTCTATGACTGAGTGCATGTGCATAGTGCGAATGGAACAAACTATGTCTACAAAATGTTAATTCCAGTTGCCTTCAACAACATATCATACTATGGAGAACTCACAGATACATGATTTATTTTCTCTCAGCTGTCCTAAAGAAAGGTGAATTTCTTCAAGATTACATCAGTTACTTAATGTCACCATTAAGTACATTAGCTTTTCCCAGACTGGGGGTGCCAAGATAATTTCTGAGGATTGCAAGATCATCAAGTAGAATCCAATATCAATCTAAGCATTTCATTTTTGGGAACATCTTAAAAAAGAAATTCATGATACATAGTCCCAGCCTACTCCCTGTGTAAATTAAAGCTAATAAATACATCTTAATTTTGTAGTTCTGCTCTTTCTGGACACCTATCAAAAAATCTCCTTTCATGTTTTTGAAACTACAAATTTGTGGCAGGCCTTAACTGAAGTGAACATTGTTCAAAAACTCATTAGATTTTACAGCACAAAGGTACATGTAAATAAGGGATCTCCAACTCCGATCCTTGTGTGCTACTGTCCTGCAGGTTTCACATGTCTCCTACTACAACACGCCTCTGCACAAGCCTGTTAATGACTCAGTGATCTAAGTCAGGTGTGTTGCATCAGGGTAGAATCTAAAACCTGCAGAACAGCAGCTCACGAGGACCGGAGTTGGAGATCCCTAATGTAAAGGACAAACTAAAGAAATCATCTGCTTTCAGCAATCAGAACCACACTGCAATTCTTATTCTGCCATACTTTTTATTGTTAAATCAAAATGTTGACTCTGAAGAAAGGAAATGTCAAGTCATAGTAATAAAAGCTTAATGCATGTTAGGGGGAAAAGGGCAAAGCGAAAACCTTGATATGTAATTAATTAATCCTGTAAAAAAAAAACAGGTAAACTTTGGCCTTAACGATCTAGTGTCTGTTAAATTCATACTGATACCATTATTAGTGTATATACAGGTTTGAAACACATTTTTATGGGTATTTTGCTTGTGACAAATCTAGGTTTTTATATTTGTTGGTGTTACAGCATTTCTTTATTGTGTTTTTAATGATTAACTTGTGCATCTATGTCACCTTAATACATCCACCTTTACCTGCTCTTTCTCCTGTATAATAGCATCTTAACTTATTTGATCATTTTGATTTAGAGGATTATTTCATACAGCCTGGGTCACCTAGATCTTTACTTATCCTTCAATGCAAGGATGAAAGCCAACTCAGGCTCTCTGTTACGGAAGTTGACAGATTCTGGCCCCACACACACGGACGCAGCCTTCTTCCAGTCAATGATTAACACAAAGACTGACCCACATACCTGTGTGCAGGTAAGCAAGAAAAGGTGAACACAGTGCACATAATTACTCAACCTTTTGATGTGTGCTAGTGGCTTACAGTATGTAAAGAATTTTTCTTCAGCTTTGATGCAATTGCTTTCTCTGGAGAAACCTAAACAAAGATATGTGTGCTGACAAATTTCAACAGTGGCAGTTTGCCCTGCATGTGGGTGGCCCCTGTTCAAAAGTGCCCCTTGGCTGCACTCATTCATGAGCCCTGCAAGGGCCTGAGATCCAGCTCTGCTGTCAGTGGTCCATCATTTACTTCACATTCCACAAATATTCCAGAATCTACATGTTTTTGAATCCTGAAAGCTGACCTAATAAACCAAAACTAGAAAGAGGACCGGAGATTTAACGTCATGAGGTGGATGAAGCTGCTCTGCTTTGTCCACACTGCACAGGAGGTATATGACCATGCTCAAGTTTTTGATTAATGGTGCACAATTAGACAATATTTAAGCTTTAACCTCTTAACACTTTGTATTGCATATTTGCATAAAACCACTCTGGTCTTTTTTATACTTTTATTTATGTATTTTTTCATTATTTATTATGAATCTTAATAAATTTATTGTTATTAATTTGTTTATTATTAATTTTTTTTTCTTGTATTAATTTTGTTTTTTAAAATGATAAATAAGGGTCACACAGTGACAGAAAGAGCCATGATGTACGCACGATATTTGCCATTTGAACAAACTTGAACAGTTAATAAAATGAGGAATAAAATGACAATATGTCAACATATTAATCCTTCAGTGGTTGTGTAAAACATGGAGAAAATGGGTGGAAACACCTGGAAATAACATTTTTATGAATGTTTTTATTTTTTAGCTTGATGAACAGTCAGAACTCATGGAGCATTTTTCCTGTAATTTATTATCAATGCAGTTTCATAAACTAAGAAAGCTGTGATCTTTTTCATTATTACAAAGCATCAAAATAAACTAAACACTGGTGGGTGGGTGCAATTGAAAATATGTTTGCCTATATGGATGGAGCAGAAGCTTCAGCTTCAGTTTAAAACCTTTTAAACAGTTTTCTGTTCATTTGGCTCGAACACTTCAATTTGTTTAGATGCAGTCTGATGCGGTTCTTACATTTCATCAGTAACACTTTTTTCAGCGTAGAGGTAAATAAGCCATTTCTAAAAATGTGACATTAATCAGCTACCCTCAAACAGATACATATGACAGAGGGAAAGAAAAAGTAGTGGTGATTCAGCAAACAAACCCAAACCTTACTTTCAGGTGATCTCAGAATAAAGAAAACTGTAAAGAAAACCTAAACAGAGAAGGACCAAAGTTGTCAATAAATTCTACTCACCCAGCATGACGAGGCTCAAACGTGTTGCCATTGTGGGCATTTGGATGCCTGGATTCACTGTATTGGCACCAGGATGTGTCTGGCTGTAACACACAAAATATTTCAATAATTAAAATATATATATAATTCTGACTTAAAATGAGTATAACAGAAATAGTCAGCTCTATAGTTAGAAACGTGGCATTAGAGTGTGTCAGAGTGGACGACATGGAATCCTATCTGAAACTGCTGGCTAGAGGTAAGCATAAATACAGCATGATTGTTATTCACATCAGTGGTAATGATACCTGATTACACTAAATGGAGGTCACCAAAATGAGTTCCAAAACAATGCTGGACTCTGATCATCTTTAGCCGCATGTCTGCCTTCAGCCACTGGCAGTTTTGGTCCAGCAAACAACATGGGCTACACAGATAACTGTCAAACCTTCTGGGGAAAATCTGGTGTCTTTAGGAGAGATGGCATTTATTAGTCAATTTATTATCATTCATTCTTTCATTCATTATCTGACTGCTTCATCCATGAAGGGTTGCGGGGAAGCTGGAGCCTAACCCAGCACTTAACAGGTGAGAGGCAGGGTGCATTTAGGACAGGTCACCAGTCCATCGCAGGGCCAACACAGAGAGACAAACAACCATTCACACTCATACTCACTCCTAGGAAGAATTTAGAGTGACCATTTTACATAACATGCATGTCTTCGGATGGTGGGAGGAAGCCAGAGTACTCGGAGAGAACCCACGTATACACAGGGAGAACATGCAAACTCCACACAGAAAGGCCACCTCTCCCCAGCCGAGGCTCGAACCAGCGACCTTCTTGCTGTGAGGCTGCAGTGCTAAACGCCACATTTATTCAATAATTATTTATTCAATTTATTAGTCATCTAAAAAAATGGCAGGTCAGAGTTGAGACCAGGAGGCAGAGTTGCAGTCTTATGGGATTTTCTCCAGCTTCAGACCTGCTGCCAACCCTCCCAAAACCCCGAATGACCGTGTCTGCCCCTCAAGAACCAGATTTAAAACAAGAAAAATTAAAGAAAGAAAAAAGAAAAATATTCAATTTGGTTGACTGGATATTAGATCAGTCATCCATTAGTCTTTGTTAGTCGATGACTTGATTAGTAGTCCTCATATTTTTTTTTTCCTTACAACAACATGGATGTAGCAAAAGGATCATGTAAACATGGGACATCCCATGATGCACTGATGATGCATCTCCTTGCATTTTTCTTTTCTCTGCTTTGTATTCTCTATGTATAAATATGACATTGTTGTTGCCATTATTTCATGTTTCTCTTTCTTTCTCCGCAGGTCTCTCTGGCTTAGAGTTATGGTGATGACCCCTCGTTCCTGTCCTCTCCAACTCAAGGTGGATTATTCCCTCATGTTAAAAAGGAGTCTTTCCTCTCCACCCCCCTGTGCATGCTCAGGATGTAGAATTGAATATAAGAGAAGATTTTATGCAATTTAGTTTCCATAGCTTGGAAATTATTTTCTATGAATGAGTTTATATGAACAGTTAGGCTCATGTAGCTCATATAACAGATTTGTTTAAATTTGATTAAAACAGGACTACAATTAATTGGTTTGAATTACTGTGTCTTAAACACTAATTCGAGATTGCATTTTTGTGGCTATTCTCTTTAATCACTTGCATAAAAACTGCAGGGTTCAACAGAAACGGCATTTTCCTAAATGGTTTTCTACTGTTTCATAAACTTGACTGACTTAATGGAGATAAAGACCTTTAAATTAGGTGTAAGTTTTAGCTGTTCTTATATTGTATTAATATCATACAAAATAAAGAGACAGCCAGACAATAGAGCTCAGATAAGATATGATAGCATAGCCACTGCTTTTGTACCACCATGGCTGTGGTACAGAGGGGCCCCTCACTTCACACTGTCCAAGCTCGAGGATTAGAGTGATCTCTGAAAGATCATGTGTGCTATTTGCTGCTGAATGGCTTGAGAAGTGCTCGATAAATGATTCAAACATAGTGCCCTTGAACACATCCTCAGTCTGGAAAATAATTATATGTTGTGCCACAAAACAGTTGCTAAGGAGCTGGAAAAAAAAACTCTGCTGAACCTCTCTGCTGTTAAATTTTAACAGCTCCATAGTTAAAGAGTTTACAGTTTAGTGACTTACAGGCGTGGTGACAGCACAATGTCACATTTTAAACAATCTGCACCACAAAACTGCAAAAACCTAGGAATATTAGAGTTTAGCTGATCATTGTGTATTAATAATAATAATAATATTATTAATAAATGTGATCAAACCAGCTAAATGAGACAAGGTTTGTACTCACACAGCTCTGGGTCACCTCACGTTGTTCTGCACTGCGTGGTCAGTATTGCCTCTGCAGGCCACTTTCACTTGGTGGTGTGTAGACGCCTGTATTCCAGTGCACGTGTGCAAACTCTGAGTCCCGACGTGTACATTTATGCATGCATGCACAAGTGTGGTGTGTATGTACGCCAGAATGCGTAAAACAAACTTGAAAGCATAACTGATGGCAGCGATGTAAAAACAGAGGTAACGCTGCTGGCCAATAGGAACATGGAGTGCGTATGGGACCCCCTTCATTTTCTCTCCTCCCTCTTTTTTCAACCTCCCTCACTCCCTCCAGCTCGTCACTGGGGCACTGGGGTGAATGGGCAGCTATTCTTATTTTAATTCCTCTGTCACTCTGTGGGTTGCTGCCTGAAAGAGGGGAACGGTCTCCAGGCTTTTGGAATGCACCACCCCTTTCTTCTGGACACTAAGGGAGAGCGAGGGCCCAGAGAGGCAGAGGAAACCAGGGTAAAATAGAGAGACAGACAGTTAAACTAGGAAGAGGGGTAAGAGACGAGGATAGGGGGGACGAGTGAAAAAGATACAAACAGATGCAGAGTGACATTTTGGTTTTATGATGTGAACTTTCCTACATCATTGCTGATCTCTAACTGCAAAGTTGTCAAGGTGAGACATGAACTATGTTTAGTTATTTTAATATTTTAAAAAGGCATTTAAAAAAAGTGTGTGTGCATTTCACTAAATCACCTTTAAGAACTGTTGGCAACTTATAATAACAAGTAAAATAAAATAAAATAAGTTATTTTTATTATTGTGGAAGCATTTTAACAAATATAATGCACAAAAACAGACTAGCAATGTGAAATATGTTTTTACTACTAGAAACACTAAGTGGCCGTCCCCACGACGACGAATTGCAGTGAAACCGCAAAAGTATTTTAGCAATCCACCTTTTCATCCCCATGAAACCAGGGATTAGCCTCCATGAAACCAATCATGTCTGAAGCCAGGTGCCAATGTGGATAGGTTTGAGACCTCTACCGTCTGTGGTACTGTTAGGACAGTGTAACTGCACCACTAGAGGATATGACGTCAGTGTGATGAATGCGCACCAAACACAACAACAATAATGGCGTCCATTTACCAACTGTGTTGTGGTGCTGCTGCAGACAGTCCTGCTTTTACATCACGGTATTGTGTTACTGTACCATCAACAGCAGGAGTAGGCAGCAATGTCATTATCTGCGCATGTGCTACGTCTTGTTCTAGCTCTGTAGTGTTACTCTTTAATCATTGTGTTTTGATTTTTGTTTTTAGAAACTCCCAATGATTGTCAGCTCTGTTTTCCTATAAAAACTGTAGTAATCTCTGTGTTTTGTTTCTGTACAGGTGTAGCACTTGGTTGTCTGGTATTAGTTTGGACTGAAGTGTCGTTGCTTTCTGTCTGTTGTATCTTCGTCTCCTCTCTCTTCTTTCTGTTTTCCTTTTGACTTCTGTTCACTATTCTTCTTTTTTCTGTGGTCTCCAGTCAGGTCCAGCAAGATTACATAAATTCAATAATGCTAAATAAATAAATAAATAAGATTAAAAAATCTTATTATCAAGAGAGCCTTACCCATAAAGCCCCCTTTGGCAAAGCAAAATTTTTCATCTCAACACAGCAGCCAGACGATCATTCTGCTGCTACCATGCTGGACAGGACAAGTTAAAAAAAAAAAAGGAAGCATGTTTATTTCATTGAGATTTGGCATAGTAACATATCATACAGGGTCTAATTTGCCATTGAAGCCAGTGTTTTAGTGGCAGTTTAAAAAAAAAAAATAAAATAAAATAAATAAATAAACTCTTTTTTTTGTTCTTGGCACTTATATCATATTTTCCCATCTGTGATTGAAACTAGAGAAAGATAAGGATAGGAATCTATATGAAAATAAAAGGCACAAATAAAAAAATCTAACATTTTAAGGTATATGCTTCCACAGACAGAACACCCACTCGGCGTGCTGCCATTTTGCAAACAAGACATGCTTCTGGTTGGACTGGTGTAATTATATTGTGCACCAAAGGCTTTCTATTATTAGAAAACTTATTTTTTGACATTGAATGTTCATGCCCCTCCCTGAAGCAACATTTTTTTAAATTTAAACAAATTTCTGTGGACGACTGAGTCAAATAATAGGCATTAATGATTTAATTATATAAATTAATCAGAATCAGAATACGTTATTGATCTCAGAGGAATTAAATAAATTATATAAATTCGCATATAATATATATAAATTATATAAATTAATATCTCACAATAAGACAGGGAGGGAACTGGCAACTTTGCACGTTTCTTTGTAGGCCTGGTCATGGAGCTCTAAATGCAGCTGGGAGCTCGGTACTGCTGCTGCGTGAGGACCAAGGTTCCAGCGAGTGCTTTTGTAAGAAGGAGGGGCCTGTGGCAGTATCATTGAGAAGAATAGAATATACAATCTTTCAAGTCCGCCTCCAAAAATCTCCAGTGATATCAGAAAAAGTTGGTAGATTTGTTGCTTGTTGCATTTTTTAATAGAGCGATCTGAAAAGTTGGCAACACTGATAAGTGTACCAGGAAATCGTGCACTGGCACACATTCTGCACATTCTGCGCTGATAACGATTAAATGCCACATTTTCCTTCTTATTCTTGGCTTTTTCACTAATTGAACAGTGAAGCAAAACATAATCAAATGTTTCATGGGTTAAAAGTGAGCAATTGCTGTAAATTAATTTCTTCGAAAGTACAAAAACATAAAAGGATGAGACAAAAGAAAAAAGCTGTGGAGGTCAATTCCATTTGAAAAACTTTTGCAACCCTGGTGATATGATTGGATTAGACAAGAGAAGGAGAAATAAGTGGAGAGGTGCATGTTTGTGCCTGTGTGGGTAAGATGTCTGTATGTGCGGTCATGTGCATGCATGTGCGTGACTGAAGGCTAGACAACTGAAAAACTCCATCAGAGAACAAAGCAGCATTCACATGCAGCTTTCTGCTGATATGACCTTTGACATTTCCTAAACAGGGACATGAAGAGGCTCAATATGTCACACAGAAAGCACAGAGAAGAAGCAAGTGGAACTGCTGCTGCAAGTTTTAATGACTTGTCCTCATTATATTGAGGTTTTTCTGTGGTTGTAAAATCTGAACTTTTGCACTTTCTGAAAGAGATTCAAATTACAAACCTTAGAAGGTTTCTGCAATTATTAAATATCAGACAGCTATTTGTAAGTTCTTTCCAATTAACCAGTCTGCAGCTGTATTTACATACAGTAGTCCTCTACTTCAAGCATGCACTAAACCATTAAAAAAAACACAAAACAAACAAAAAAAACCACAGGTAAGATAGATCAGGAACAGTTATGCAGGTAAATAGGTTAAGAGTCATCTGCATGTGGTATGTTATTTACTGAAATATAAATAAAGATTAAGATATAATTAAGCAAAGTTTTTCCAGTCTATGTTTGTTTGCAAGAAGCCAGCATGGTCTTAAATAAATTCATTTAACACAGATTGAAGCTTCAGTTGATGATCATCATAGTGAAAAGGGTGCTTCCTTTCAGGTAGGACCTTGAGCAAATCACCGCTGCAATGAGATAAGGTGCAAATCAGTAGAAAGTTCAATGCCACCACTATAATTCCTGCATGGCAAAAGACAAAACAAAACAGTCTGAAGGCACTAGTCTAGGCAAGCCAAAGTTTCCTTGAAGTCATAACATGTGTCTGGCTGTGTGTGTGCACAAGTTTCTGTACATTTAAGACAAACGCCTTCTTAATGAGCTGCTGAACAAGACAGTACAGCACTTAAGCTTGAGAAACTGTAAAAGTACTGTAAAACAAGGCTGGGAAGGGCCATTTAGCTGAGTGGAATTCATTGGAATTTTACCCTCCTTATAAAAGCAGATGACTCTATTTATACAGCTCCTGCCTGCATCATGGACATCAATACCAGTGACAGTGAGCAGTAGAACCCGACTGATATGGATTTTTTGAGGCCGATGCTGATTCTGGTATTTGTCAGAAAAAAATTACGATAACCGATTAATCAGACAATTAATTAAAAAAATAGATACAATGAATAAATTAACTTCATATTTGGTTCCTTAATGCTTACAGCAACAAAAATATGACTTACAGGCAGAACATTTCACTGTTTTACAATATAATTTATTCACTCATATATATAATAACCAACATGAGTAAAGTTGGCAAAACATTATTTATGCAGCCTTCTGATGCCCTTTAATGTTAAACTACATTTTCCTTACTCCAACATTTTCAGTCCAATCCAAATTTTGATCAACTGTATCGATCAAATTAACGACTGGATATGCCAGAACTTCCTTCAATTAAATTAATCAAAACTGAAATAATATTTTTTGGAGCCAAGGAAGAAAGATTAAAAGTCAGTTCTCAGCTTCAGGCAGCTAAGCTCAAAACTAACAACCAAGCCACAAATCTGGGAGTTGTCAGTGACTCAGACCTCAATTTTAGCAGTTATATTAAGACAGTTGTGAAGTCGGCCTGTTACCACTTAAAGAACATATCAAGGATTAAAGGACCGATGACTCAGCAGGTTTTTAGAAAAACTTGTCCACGCATTTATCTTTAGTAGACTGGACTACTGTAATGCTGTCCTCACAGGTCACAAGACCATCAGACAGCTACAGTTAATCCAGAACGCTGCAGCTCAAGACCTCACTAAGACCAAGAAAGTAGATCCTAGAACTCCAGTCCTCAGATCTTTACACGGGCTTCCTGTCTGTCAAAAACTGACGTCAACATCCTGCTGTTAGTTTACATAGTGAATGTAGGATCTTCTGGTTCATTATGGACCAACCAGATCCCTCAGGTCATCAAGGTCAGGTCTACTTTCTGTTCCCAGAGTCAGAACTAAACACGGAGAGGCCGTGTTCAGCTTTTATGCTCCTCACATGTGGAACAAACTCCCAGAAAACTGCAGATCTGCTGACTCAGCAGTTTTAAATCAGTGTTAAAAACTTTTCTATTTGCTGCCTTTTATCAAAACAACAGTTAATTCCTCAAACTGGAACATTATTTCTCGCATTATATCTATTTAATTTTAGCTTTCTGTTTTTATTTAATTCCTTTTATTTCTTTTAGTTCGTTTTTAATTTACTTGTTCTTGCCTCCTGCACCACGCTGTAATGCGTTTAATGTTTCATGTAAAGCACTTTGAATCGTTTTGTATATGAAATGTGCCATATAAAAAACAGCATTGCCTTGATACTAAGATGCAGTATTGTGCTGCAGCCAGGTACACACCACTGATGGTGATCTCAGTTAGTAAGGATGTCAAAAAGAAAATGGTAAAAGTTGAGTAGAATGTACTGAGACTCATAAGGGGACAGAGATCTACCAAAGAAACAAACTAAAGATGTCACAATTACTTAATTTCATAATTCTGGTATTAAATGCAACAGTTGTAAAGATCATTTTATCATCACTTTGCTTTAAGCAGATCAGCTCAACTTACGTATGGAATAAATACACAATATCGGTGCTACTGCATGAGTCTTTGTTTTCATTGCATGAGAGTTGTAGAAGAGGCATGCTGGAGTGGTAAACTGTCACAAGGAAGTTTTATTACCTCCAAACAAACAGATTAGATCACTTTTGTTGGACTTTTTTTTTTTTTTTGGTTGTAGAAACACATATCCAAAGTGTCATTGAGGACAGCTCACCAGCTTGTAAAACATGGCATAAAAGTTGCAGTCAAAGCAGGAAATACACTAAATATGTTTCACCACGACCCTGTGATGGACTGGCAGCCTGTCTGGGATGTGCCCTGCTTCTCACTAAGCAGCTGCTGAAATAGGCTCCAACCCCCTGCTAACCTGTGGATGGATGTTTCACCACCTGCAGGAATACCACCTAACTTTGTACACTAAATACACAGTAATTGGGTTAAATAATGTTAATGTTTACCTATGTAACACTGAAATTAAATTTTGTGTTATTTGTTATTTCAAATTGTCTAAAACTCAGTCTGGGCGTACAGCGCAACGAGTTGATTCACTAAATGCTACATCATACAGATGTAAAACCGAAAAACTCAAACTATTTTTGATGGATAGTTTAGCTGTTAGCTGCTCCAAAGACATGCATGTTAGGTTAATTGGTCACTCTAAATTCTCCCTGGGAGTGACTACGTGTGTGAGTGGTTGTTTGTACCTATCTGTGTTTATTTTAGCTGTTCTAATATTATGTTTCAAACAGCTGCTGGTCTGCTAAAGGGCAGCTGGAAGTCAAAAGCTAACATCATTTTGTTTCCTCTGTTTCAAATATCTCTGCTCATTTAAAAAAAATGTTCAAAATATTTTTAGAATGTTTAAAAAATGAAACTTTATTTATTTATATGTTATTTATGTAAGTTTTATTTATTGTTTACAAAGCAGAAAGCCTCACAGCACAGTTGAGGTTTGAGTTTCGGCTTTCTGTGTGGAGTTTGCATGTTCTCCCTGTGTAATCGTGAGCTCTCTTTGATTACAATATTCAGTCTTTGATTAAGAATACTTTAAGTGCTGCTACTGCTAAGATGTCTCAGTAGGGTAAAAAAAATATTCCAGTTGCAAGATCAGTGGGTGACTTTCAATCAGTATGTGATTAGATGTTACTAAACTATATTAAATGATTACTGGTGACCAAAATCACTAACAAAGCTACATTTTTTATAAAAATTGGCAACAGTTAAATCTATGAAAAGAGGCCTAACATTCGCTGTCTATACCTGATTTTTCAAGTTTCAAGGTGGTTTTTTTGTTACATGCACATGTAACCTTATATATATGTATATATAAGGTGGTTTTTCAGACCTGTCGAAATATAGGCAGATGTATTGGCCCCTATGAATTGAAAGAGCCAGACAAACGGCTACATACACCAAAATACACATGCAAATATGATGCAGTATTTGACATGAAGGGTTTTAAGCACCAGATAGCTCAAGATTTTGGGAACTGAACTGGTTAATATTTATATTATTTAAAAGTTACATTTTTCTTGAATAACATGCCATAAGATGACTCAACTTTTTTTGACTCACATCTAAACTGTGAATACAGTCAGAAAACATCTCTGATGAACATGAGTGAAAAGGGTTATTTTTAGAATTTCTTTCATCCATTTATTTCACGTTAACTTTGCGTAAATTTATTAGATAATTAAAATTGGAGGTTGGAAAAATAAGAGGGGAACTACTTTTACAACCATGTATAATGAAGCTGAAGCTCCTCTTTACTGTAATGTGTCTTTGATGTTTGCTGATTTCATTCAAGTCGTCATGTCTGCACAACATGCCAAAAAAAAACAAAACAGAAGCCGACCACCCAAACACAACATCTCCAGATAAAGGACTTTAAGTTAGTTTAAGCATTGTGCCGAAAGTAAACGACCTTCATTCAACCGTCATCCTAATCCTCCTACAAACACCAGCAGATTGTTGCCTTCAGGGCCAAAGGAAATCTCATAATACTGTCTGGATAGTTCTCAGTTTCTGCTTGCAACTTACAGTCAAAGAAAGATTACCACAGAAGAAAATGCTCCTCCTTGGGAGTCCAAGCTGCGCTGCAGCTTTTCACTGTCATTAACAAAATCATTTAAAGTATGTTATATTGCAACTAGTTATTCAATTAACCCACAAAAACTGTTTCAAATACAAATGGACACACAATGAAAGGTGTTAAAGTGAATCAAATAACTTATTTAATTAGTAATTGATGATCTCTAGTATAGAACAAAAACTCAATCAGTTTGACTCTAAAAGTAGTTACATTCTAAATGATTTATGACAAAAACCTAATTGATCTAGAAGGAACAATAATTCGATAACAGTACACACTGATCGACAGACGTGTGGTGCGATAGGAAAAAAAAGGGTCAATAAAAAGTTAAATAGAAAAACAGTTTCCCTTAATTTTTCATTATAGTCTATCATGTGTCTTAATACTATGATATGACCAAAATCTCATATCCCAATATAGCTAATTTTATATCCTGATAACGATATACATCACAATATAGATTTTTTTGTAATTTCAATTAATGAATAGTTTATATAAAATTGCAATGTGGAAATGCAGTTTGAAATAATATACTAAATAAATAAAAGGTATGTACTAAATATTTCTTTTATTTAGAACCTTTTTTTCCAAGCAAGACGTGGTGGTCATGGTAACATCTGTCATTATAATTCAACATGTAGCAGTAGCCTACTCTCTAACATTAACACTACCCAGACTTCTCTTGTAGCATCATGTACGTGTAAGATGCTTCCAAGTATTATTCTTTGTTCTCTAGAGCAGGAAATAGAAAGCAGCATGTTAGCACAAATAATGGTAAAGGTCTGCCTATTCCTTTTGGGTATAAAAAAATAACAAACTGAACACTTCTGAGGTTTAAAGAGCACAGTGCAGGGCAAAATACAAAATATAAACTTTGAAGTTTAATGTGCAACAAAATCAGGCTCACAATATAATTATACAAAATCTAACAAGTGAAAAAAAAAATCATTCCTTTAAGTTCAAGCAGCAAACAAAAATAATACATGCCTACAGGCCTAACCCCTATATGAATGGTTACAAAATGCCACATGTACCCGCAGGAGACAAATATTAACAACTACCAGTTGGGTCCTTAGGCAAGACCCTTAAAGCTACTGCCTGACCCCTCTACAGATGTTAGTCGCTTTGGAGGAAAGGATCTGCAAAATGACTGTAGCATGTAGAATCACATTGTTACGTAGAAAAGGTAATTTTCCTTTAAAAGAAGGCATGCTGCTACATAAAGAAAATGCAGTAAATTTTGGTTTACAAACACTAAATTTCCTACAGTAGATAGTTGTGGGGATGGAACTGGACTCTCTGACGGTGGTGTTGGAGAGGAGACTGTTGTCTATAATAAAGACAATACTGAACAATATCTCCCACCCGCTTCACAGCCTGCTGATCAGTCACAGGAGTACGTTCAGTGAGAGACTGGTACCACCTAAATGCTCCACTGAACGACAGGAAATCATTCCTGCCTGTGGCCATCAAACTGTACAACTCCTCCATACAGCAACAACATCCACTGTTATACATTTGCACTTTGTACTACATTTACATTTTACTGTTTATCATATTGATAATATTGAACATATTACTCACTAGCAGGATTTATTCTGTACCTGTTTATATAGATATTGGAAACTGTCATTTTCAAATTTTCTTATTGAGATTTTTATCTTTATTTTATCTTCTTTATTTGGTATGGAGCGACTGTGTGCACACAATTTCCTCCAGGATCAATAAAGTATTCGGATTCTGATTTATCAAAAATTATAAGTTGTCTTTTTTCAAAAGGTCTCGTAACAATTGCAGCGCTAAACAAGTTTTATTTAGCTGGCTGAGAGAAAAATGGCTCTTTGGATTGGAAAGACTGCAGACCCCTGCACTAAACACACAAACAGATTTAGCAGTAGTTTTTTCTTTAAACAGCAACACTTAAAATATTTCTTCATATATATAAAATCCAATATTTATAACAAAGGAGGGTGAAATTTTCAGGATTTACTAACTAAAAGGTAAAAAGCCAGCAGGATGAATTTAAAGCTGTGAAGCTGCTTCCTTCTACACACAGAAGGAACAATATGTGATGAATATCAGCATCAGGTGAACAGACAGAAAGCAGGATGAGAATCTCACAACTTCTAGATGGTGAGGAGTAGGGCTGCAACTAATGACTATTCTGTAGTTGATTAGTCACCGACTATTAAAAAGAATAGTTGACAAATCGGATTATGTATCTCATAATTATTATAAATGGCTCTTATTTCACTTTCAGCTTTGAAATCTTGCATGAGGTTGTTATGCAAGTCCGACATTCCTCCTCTTTAAATATTTGAGCATTGCAGATGTACTTCCGTGGTACGCAAGATCTGCTTTACAAGTACATGTATTTAATTTATTGTGTAAGTTTAACGTGAAGTTATCCCAGACTTTTGACATCCTCTGCGGCCGTTTTGCTCCCTGGTCCGCCGCTGCAACTCTCAGCAGAGACAGGGAAGACGACAATGTGTCACTATAGTTTTTTTTTGGGTTTTTTTTGCCGACAATAGTCGACGGGTAAATTAGTTGTTGACTATTGTCGACAAAGTTGACTAATCGTTGTAGCCCTAGTGAGAAGAGAGAAATATTCACAATATGCACAATAACTTCCATCCATAAACCTTTAGTGCTTCATTGTCCAGATTTCTGGACTATAATTTCTCTAACTTTGCATTCGTAACTTGACTGTTTAGCTTAACCTCTTGCACCTGCACCTTCCGCTACCGGGGGTTAAGGGGTTAACATCCGATTTTACGGGTGTAACGTGAGGTCTAAATGTAACTATAAGCATGTGTGGTATCCACAGAAAGTCCAGAATCTCAGCTAACAGCTCAGTAAAACTATTTATATGACTACCAAACACAGGTAAGACAACAAACAATTAAAAGACCAGGTACATAAAGTCTGAAAAAATATATGTAAACACAAATTATGTCTCTCCGTGTCCACCTGACGACATGAACGTGGACAAATGACTCCTCTACTGAAAGCTCACATCTCACAGATTCCAAACCAGTAAGTTTCATATCGCTATAACCAAGATTTACCAAACCAGAAGCAAAAGAAGGCCCAATTTATACTTCACGTTTGTAAAACATAGTCATAAAATGTCTTACCTCTGCTGTCTTGCCTCAAAATGTATATCCACCAGGATAAAACTGCATTTAGTTAAAAAAAAAAAAAAAACTACGTTTCTCATTGGCTTTTAGGAGCAGTTTCCCATCCAAAATCACAATTTTCTACCCATTTCCATGGGTTTTGATAGATAAAGAAAAATTTGATGATTTTTTTTCTTTCTTAAGTGCCAGACAGAAAACGTCTATTCATTTTAATAAACCCAATCTCTTACACAATAAAAAAATAAATAGATTTATAGAATAGCCAGATGAGGTGGTTTAGGATGCCTCCTGGACGCGTCTCTGGTGAGGTTTTCCGGGCACGTCCCACTGGGAGAAGTCCCCAGGGAAGATCCACGACTACTGGAGGGACTACATTTCTCAGCTGGCCTGGGAACGCCTCGGGATCCCAGGACGAGCTGGTGAATGTAGCTGCCTTAACAGCTGCTCCCGCGACCAGACCCCAGATAAATGGCAGAAAATGGATGTATGGATGTGTGGATGCATGGATAATATAATATAAAAATAATATAATGTAATTTAATGTTATATAAAACAAGTTTAATAAATTTAGAAATTAGATAACATGCCTGCTTTAGGCTCCCATGCGTTTGGCGCGTGAAGCTGTTTTTCTTTTTTGGTCTATTTTTATCGTGATTTTGGGGCTCACTGGGTGATCCCTTTCATTGGTATGCCGTGGATATGCACACACTGGCTTAACCAACACTGGGTTGTGATAGCTACTTCATAGCCGGTGTTTTGGAACCAACAACACAGGTTCAGACGTCACAGGGTTTAGCAACCTCAAGCAAAGGCTTTATTGCAGGACTTCTTAAACCTCCTTTCAGGAATACCCCCCTAGAAAACGAACTAAATGAGGATTAGGTAAAGCATTCAGCAAAGTCAGACCAGGGGCTTCATTTATCACCCATCCGTATGCAATGAATGAATGAATGAATCAATCAATCAATCAATTAATCAATCAACCAATCAATCAAATTTTATTTATGAAGCACTTTACAACAACCCTAGTTGATCAAAGTGCTGGAAGGAGATCAAAACAAGAAAAAAAGAGCTGAAATTAAAAAAGGATTATACGCCATTGCCTGATTCCTAAACATAATTGAAGCCATAGATTGCCCCCACATCTCAATAAAAGCACCATCAAATAATGAATCCACTTACATGAACAGGAAAAGTTTTCAATCAATTAATGTCCAACTTATATGCGACACATATGTCTCATATGTTAAATGTTGTTTCCTGGTGGCCTGGAAGAACAACGCATGACTCATTTATTCTGCAGAACAGCTCTGTGGGTGTGCGCCTCCAGCCAGGAGCTGTTGAGGATGGCTGGCTGATTGGTGAGTGTTACAGTATTTCAAGAATAATTTCTCTGCTTCATATGGTTTATTATAGCATTTCTATAGGTGATTGCGGATATCCACTGAAGCCGTGGCTAATGACCCACATAGACTACTTGAGGACCATGCAGGAGCAGGCTTTGACTTTGATGTCAAACCATTTTTTTTTTAATCTGTGAGACAGCTCATTCCTCTGCTCCAACAAGTTACCTGCAGCTGTTACCTTCTCCCAAGCCATATTTTTTCTTTTGTTAGTCACACCTGCATTACATGTTCCAAAAAATATTTTTTGGTTCTTTCTACTTGTCCTACAACTACCTCAATTTCAGTGTTGGAGAAATTCCTCTTTGCCCTCTTTGCCATGATTTCTTAGAGAAAAAAAGTCCATTCATGCATTCTTAAAGGTATTGCTGCTAGCATATATGGTCAATTGGAGACCTTCCTGAATGCAAACAAGCCTGAACATGCAAGAGCATGGTTATTTAGAAAAGGTGGAATTTATCAACAGAGAGCACTTACCAGTGTGCATACACACGTTTGATAAATCAGGATTTTTTTGTACCTTTTTTTGTTTTGTAATTCAGAATGTATGTTGAATGTATGTAACCTTTTCTGCACACGGTTGACAAATGAGGGCCCAGGTGTGTACTGAACAGGAAGTAAAGAGAACAGACTTTGGTGTGACCCTACAAAATAAAATAAGAAACCAAAACACAAGACTCCCCAAGACTGTTCTGCTCCAATTGAGCTCCTGGGTGAAGGTGCTGCCCAGGAAGCTGAAGGACTCAACAGAGGTACTAGATTGTTGTAGATGATGACAGGGGAGAAAGGGGCTGGCAAGAAATTAATGTGGATGGATAAACTGGATGAAAACAAATGTGACACTGCAAAAGTTTATTAAAATTATGCTACAACGAATGTCGACGATGCATTGTAATGCAGATGTGGACAATTCTGCATCGAAAGAACAAAAGAGCATAATTGAGAACAATAATGTAATGTATACATTCTGCTGCCGCTTGTGTGTGGCATGATCTAGCCTGCTGCATCAGCTTGGCAGATCCAAGGTTAAATCCGTTTTGAAACCTTCACTTGCACTAAGCAAACATACAGAAACTAGAAAATACAATCTCATTGGAAATATATTTTTTGTCTCAGGGAAACAACCTAAGATTACACATGAAAATGTATAAAAACTGAAAAGTTAGCTTAAGGCTAATGTCTATGGAAAATACCATTGGCATGGGTGAACAGACAAAAAGGATTTAAACAACTTTGTCCATCAACAAATGTTTCCCTCAACAATATTGTCTGTGTTCAATTAGAAATTGAGACCAGAAGATGCACAGCCCCGGATGTAATAGAACTTAAAGGCGCTCCAACGAAATGTTATAGTGTGACTTTTTATAGACAGTCTGTGTATGTGACAAAGTCTGCATTTGAATTTTAAAAGGGATGAAGGCTAGTGATACACATTTTAATGCCAAATGGCAGAGTCAAGACCCCATCCAGTATTAGATGTACTTGAAGGCAATAGCTGTCGTCACTGGGTTGTTTTTATTTTGAGCACCTGTTTACTTGCACTTTCACTGACTCACTATTTTACATATTATAAGCTACTTGGATAAGGTTGGATGAGAAAACAAGATGGTAAACGCTAGGAAAATACTATGGCCTGTGTTAAAAATCATCCTGGTATAATGTATCAGATCAAAATATCCTTCTGGTTTACTTGCCACACCTTTGGCTAAACAAAACATACCACATACATTAACTCAGGGTAATTTATTACTTTGAAAGTAATAAAAGGAATAAATGTGGTGCCTAATCAGCAGGAAAAAACATCCCAAATAGCCCATTGCTGGTTCTCTTTGGTAATTTACACCAAACAGAGGCGGATCAGTGCTACGGTGTGTCTTTAGACATTGAACCAGTGTGGGAGAAACAACTGAGGGGGTGTTCTACAATGTGCCCTTATCCATAAAACCTGTTTTGCTGTCTCAGAGGTACATCGGTGGCAGATCAGCTTCAACCCCAGTTATTCATGTCAACCAATAAGCAGCCAGCAACTGGTACCCCTCTCACCACATGAGCAGGTTTAATACTTCTTAACCATTAAGGTTAGAGTTGATACTAGCAAGAAGGGTTACAGACCAAATCTCTAAGCTGATTAAAGCTACACTAAGTACTGAAGGGGCCATGGGAACATGCATCTCCAAACACAAGTCTAAATACCCAGACAAGGCAGTGAAAGAATAATAATAATAATAATAATAATAATAATAATAATAATAATAATAATAATAATAATAATAAAAGAAATAATTTTGCAAAAACGACATCATTATATCAAATATGTCTTTTCTTCAACAAGAACATTTTCACTGAAGTTTATAAAAATTGAATGCTAGTCTGGATTTTGTTAATCTGGCTGGAATGTGTTTTACAGTGTTAGCCATCTGATTCCAGCATCACAACTGTCAGAGGGCACACACACACACAAACACACACACACCTGGTTTACAGTCACTAAAATGTATATTAGAAAAAAGAAATCCGAGTCAGACAAGTTCCCTTTAACTATTACTAGAGCTATATTACTACTGACTGCTTTTCACTTGAAGGACTATCTGTCCTAACAACAAACAAATCATCAGGAATTGCTTTAATTTCCTGAAATATCTACGAAATTGTATCATATTTGGGAAGACACCAGTCAGAGTGAGCAGGTGAGTTATGTCATTTTAATCTGTGCCAGGTCAACACTGTCAAGTTTCTGACTATCCAAAAGTCCAAAAACAAGTCCAGATACCTGTTTAATTAGATTTTATCACATTTGTGAGAATCAACCCTGACCCACGAAGACCCCATCATAAACAATGTACTGCTAATGTCCCAACAGCAGACTCTCCAGAAGACTTTTTGATGGTCTTTGCAGGATGACATTTTGTGGCAACATCAGGAGAACCAACTCAAAACTAAATGGTTGTAATATTGCTAATAAGTGTAAATCTACAAAATAATCCTGGAGTTGTTTTTGTACACCGTGTTGGCTTCTTGGTCATGTTTTCTTTATCTTCCGGTGTCTTACACTGAGATATTCGCTAAACGTTTCATCCCCTTAGGGCCATATTCTTAAAGTATACTGGAATATTGGATAGCCTACTTGCTATGGCACTCCCTTGTCATGTGTTAGAAATTATGCTTTAGTGTACTCTAGCCTGCACATTTCATCTCAGACTTCATATGATGGCTTTGCAAAGTGAATGTCTAAGCTGTCAATCTACTAACAGAAGGACGTTGCCTTTTTTTTAACTTCAGGATCACCATTAAAAAAACTAAGTTCATCCATTTAGACAAAAGTAAGTGAAACGTGAATAGAAAAAGCACAGTTAGGCTACATCGGATTTTCAGGCCTGTTAGTCCAATTTAGTAGTGTTTTCAAAGATAAAAATCAGCATTAAAACAGGTTCAAGAGCTTAAATTATAAATATCTAATTCAAAACAATTCTGCAGTAGCCTATCATTAGAAATAAAGCAAAGTTCAGAATAAACTGAATCAGACAGGCTGCGCTCCTTCAGGAATATTAATGATTATAAAGCCACTGTACAGCTGTGATGTTGGCAAAGACAGACGATAACACGGAGGACTCACCTGCTCGGAAGTTTTTGGCGACTCCTCTAGCTCTAAATCTCTCTCTCTCTCACACACACACACACACACACACACACACACACACACACACACATACACACACACACATACAGGTTAACTTTCTCTCCTTCGCTTTCCGTCTTTCACACACACATACACACTCACTCCAACATGTCCCGTCCTGCAGCGCCTGCACGCCTGTGTGTGAGCTCGGCCTCTGGTCCTGCAGAGGGACAGCGGGGCGGCTCGGCCCCGCCGGGAGGAGGGGTTACCGGACGGCTCCGACAGGTAGGACTGCAGAGCGGAACTCCACCCTCATCAAACCAAGCCCACTTCTAAAATCTTTCGTTAATATTCCTGCAGATTCCTCACAGCATACATTTACTGCGATATTTTTAGTTTAACAACAGTATTAATACGGATTCAGGCTTTTTAATAAGCTACAGTTTTTAAGTTACTTCAAAGCAACCAAACGAGCGTCACAAATCGTGTGTAGCCCATGCAGTCAATGTCACAGCGATACAGTGTGAACTTACAAAAATAAAAGTTTTGCAGCTTTGTTGATCTTGTGCGTTTTATTGTTAGGAAACATAATCCCAAGTAAGAATGACATCTTCAAGAAGCAAATGATGCTGCTCATCAATCTGAAAAAAATGGCCATAAGATTATTTCGAAACCATTTGGAGTCCATCATTTTACAGTAAGACAAATTATTCATAATAGGAAAGCAGAATTGTAATTCCAGCAAATTCACTCCACGGTCAGACAGCACTTGGAGAAACTGTAGTACAACTCCTTGTTGGATTGTTGAGGTTTTAAATCTTGGTTTAAATAGTAACTTATTCTCTATTTGTACATACATTCTTGCTATTCCTGGTCCTGTTAGCTATCTCTAATATGTTTCTAACTGGCTGCTAATCCAATTGCTTCTCCAGGGGATAATAAAGATATCTTGAGATTTCTTAGAAAAAGACTGAGCATGGCTTGTTTGGAAATGTTCACTGGAAAAAGTCTAGTTGCTCTACAAAATCAATAAAAAAAAAACCTGGCATGACAGCTTAACTTTGCGAAGTTGAATCAGGGCAGCTCTAAAAAGTCTGTCCTTTAAGCAAAAACAGAGTGTTTTGCGGAAGCTTGTTTAATATTGGCCCATACAACAAGAAAATGATCCAAGAACAGCAGCAAATTTATAACAGAATGGTTAAAAGTTCAAAAAGTTGCCAGATTTCTGCTAAAAAAAATCCACATTAACCCCATGTCACCGTGCAGCACTTAATGCAGCATATGAGGAACACTTGGAATATTTTAATTATTTGTTGAATTATTTCCTGAACATTAAAGTGGGAGAGGTCAAAATAATTTACCATATACAGCGTGCCACTATGTTGTGCTTTATGGGAGGAAGATCGCACAGCTCATCACGGACAGGACTTGCCTTGGGAATTATCAAGAGATGATGACAGTCTCCATCACCAAGGTCATTATGTGGTGCCAGCCAGGTCAACTGATATCACATATCCCCAACCAACAGCCGCCTATGACAGGGTCACGCTCCTTTATGTGTGTTTATGTGTCAAAATCTGATGGTTTCTGTCCTCGACTTCCATATGAACACAATCATGACGATGGATGTATGTTTGCTTTCTATATTTTTATGAAGAAGTGTCTGCCTAACCGTGAAATACAATGTCAGGGGAAATATGAAATAATGAATGATAGTTTCAATGATGTTGGTAGAACCAAACTGCAGTATTACAGCAGCAAGAGACAAACAGTCACCAGGACAGAGGAGTACCTGTCAAGTTCACCATCAGGAGTGCAGGTTGTGTAAGAAAAGGTTCAGGAATGACTGGAATCCACCATTAAAACAACTCCGTGTTCCAGGACAGAGTTGTTCTCTATCACAAAAGATAAAAGCAAAATAATATGTGGGGAAAAACTGCCAGTATATTGCCAGGCACTTCAAGGAAAAAGGAGAAAAAAACTTAAAATATAAGCTTTGCTTTGATTAATAACAGATAAAAAGTTAAAAGGCCTGCATGATAAGCAGGTAGACTCTTGTGTTGAAACGTGACAACAGCCTATGTAACTACACTCAGAAAGTAATAAAAGTTTTAAACCTGAAACTGTCATTGTCTTCTCATTCATCTTTTGTGTCCCTAAACGGTTGGACTTCCATTTTCAGACATACATGTTCAATCATTTTAGGTTGTTTGTGTTGAAAAGATTAAATGCCACATAATCAGCACATTATTATTTTTTTAAAAGCTGTTTAGTCTCTGAAATCTTTGCAATGGACATTTTTATTCCCTGTCACCATTAATTTGTTTGTTCATCCATTATAATGATAAACAATGCAAATGTTTGAACAGAAAAAAGCATGGAATAAAACACAAAATATCCCAATGCCCCTTCATCATTTACTTTAAATTATTTTTTGTAAAGATTGTATTTCTTAAAGACTGCAAATGGCTTCTTTAACAACTGAACTGACCAGTTCCAAGTGTGTCGCTTGAATTTATGCAGTCTGTCTTACTATTGTATTGTGGACCAAAAGTTAACATGACAGTCCCATCTAGTGGTGGGTCATGTTAATTTTAAACAGCATACAAGCTTATGTTGTACTTGTTGTTATCAACCTGTAGAATTTAAGCTTAAATTGTGAATGAACAAAGTACACAAAAAAGAAATCAAATGCTAAAATACTATGTTCTTACTTTGTTGAATAATGGTAGAGTTGTTTTCTGAAATGACATTCAAATACCTGTTGTAATCAAAACAACAACAAAACAGTGGACTTATTTCTCAGAGACATGCTTCAGTGTCTCGGCACAGTGTTAAGGTTGTTAGCATCGTCCCCTCACAGCAAAAAGGTTCCAACCTCAGCTGGAGCCTTTCTGTGTGGCATTTCTCCCATAGTCCAAAAACATGCTTGGTTATGTTAACTGGTATTCCTAAATTGACTTTAGTGTGAGGCAATTAAGCAGGTATAGACAATGGATGGCTGGAAGTTTTGACATGTTCACACATTACAAATATTTCAGTGTCCCATAGATATTGAGGCTTTTGGTTTTTTGTTGGCTGGTTGTTGCCCATAAAGTTGGAATAAAATATGTTTTTTGTCTCTTTTAATGGAATTATTGTGACAATGTGATTTATTCTTGAAAGATAGTGTATATTTTCTTAAATGCTTGTCACCATGCCTGACCAAAGGTGATTACTGATGTGTGTAAATAGGAATAAATTTAGAGGTGTTTCTGAAAACAAAATTATTCCAACTTCCAACTTCATGGGCAACAGTGTTTATATGCAAATATGACAATGTTTATTAATATAATTATCTCCAGAAAATGAGATAGCTAAAAGGAGAAAAAGTAGAGTATGTAATGCCTGAATTGTTGTAAAAGATTGAGAAATAAATGTAGTGGAGAGTTACAGCTGTAGCAATATGATGCTGTATATGAAACCTGAGGGGAAATGTAACAAATATATAGTATTTAATTCACAAATGCATACTGGATTGTTATATACAATATCATGTACATGATATTGTATATAACAATCCAACTGTTATTTGGTGCATAAGCACAGTCAGGACCTGTCTCCCCACCCGTAGGCGGGGGAGGCTACCCTTTCGTCCACCGGGGTAAATCCCAACGTACAGGCGCCAAGTCGGGAGGCAATGAGCATGCCCACACCTGTTCAGTGTGTCTATCCAAGGTGTGTCCACTAATTAGCATCACAAATGTCTACAATCTTGTAATCAGTCAGTGGGCTTATATATAGGGCTGCAGGTAGTCCCTGTGTTGTTTGGTGACATGGTGTGTATCACACTCAACGTGAACCAGAGGATGCAAAGGAAAGAGTTGTCTCAGGAGATGAGAAAGAAAATTATAGACAAGCATGTTAAAGGTAAAGGCTATAAGACCATCTCCAAGCAGCCTGATGTTCCTGCGACTACAGTTGCACATATTATTCAGAAATTTAAGATCCATGGGACTTTAGCCAACCTCCCTGGATGTGGCTGCAGGAAGAAAATTGATGACAAATCAAAGAGACGGATAATACGAATGGTAACAAAAGAGCCCAGGAAAACTTATATATATA
>JBAFTA010000015.1:25992586-26006965 GCA_036919975.1 Melanotaenia parkinsoni
TCTGTAAAGTTACCCAAAAAGTTGTTGAAAGAGTTTGGTGAATTTTTCAGAAAAGCTTAGGAAGAGGGTTTTTTTTTTTTTTTTTTTTTTTTTTTTTTTACTTGTGTTGTCCAGAATCATAGCAAGCAGAATGACGGTCTGGCTGAAATTATCAGGAATGAGAGTCCTGTGTAATACTGTACTTCCTCAGTATTGTCTTTGAAGAATTCCTCATTCATCTTTAAGTTGTTTAATTCAGACCTAAGCTCCCTATTTTCCTGCAAAAAGGCTGGTTATTTCTGCATTGTTTTGCAGACAGAACTGGCATTCTGCACTCTCTCTCAGCAGCTGGTTCGTCCATTTCTGCCTGTTCTCCGAACTCTTCTCATTCTACAGCTTCTGCTTCAGCTTGAACTCCATCTCTCACATTTTCATTCATGCTCTTTTGTTCGGTTTGGCCTCCTCCCATGGATGGACTACGTCTGCGTTGTATGTGGGCATGCCGGTCTGAGACTGTGACTTTGAGTCAGAGTGACCCAGATGCAGGGTAGGAGCCTAGTCTGGATGTGAATCCTCCATCTAATATGCTTATCTACAGGGTAAGATGGATTATTACAATCAACAGAGGGCTGTGAATGCATCTCAAGTCCCACTAATTGTATATTTGTCAATCTACCTGATCTAATGTGGCAAACCCCCTTATAGGGATTATTAGGAGAATTTGTCAGGCTTCATTCACAGACACAATGATCAAAATAGCTCTAAAATGGCCCTCATTCTGGGTGGGTTACATCCAGTTTACTCTGCCCTCACAGACAAATCTGAAGTTTGGAGGGGTGACTCGATAAGAACAGCTGCACTGTTATTTTGGTCTAACCAAATTTCAGTTAAAATGTAAAAAAAAAAAGGCTGTGCTTATTAATAAAGTTATCCTGGAAGCTACAATACAGAACATGATGGTGATGGGGCAGGAGGGGCTGACACCCTAACTCTGGTGGGGGTTTATGGGGGAAAGAGTATAAAGCTAGTGGTGGGACTAGCATGTGAGGGGCTGTGTGTCCAACTTTGGTTGGGGGATTATGGGGGACAAAATCGTATTGGTCTTGGGGATAGATCTGAGCCCAGCATTGACCCGCTGCATCATCTCCTTAGTGAATTTCAGATGAGGGGAGGAGGGGGGAAAGGGAGCGTAATGAGAGTGATGACCTGTAGGGGGTTTGGTGGGGAGAAGGACATCAACCATCCTGGTCCTTTGTGCTGTTTAGGGGGTTAGGGGCAAATAGAGACCCTTCCTCTTGCCTCGAAAGAGAGAGCACATTTATCCAGTTTTAGCCATGCTGCACTGGTTGCTTGTTCTTTTTAGGGTTCATTTTAAAATCTTTTATTTGTTTTTAAGTCTTTAAATGACCTTGCCCCCCCACCTCTCTGAGCTGCTTCACAGAGATACGGCTGGAGCCCTGTGTGTCAGTCCCCTGGTCCCTATGAGGTGGGACAATCTAAAACAATCTAAAAAAGGGATGCCCATATTCAGTCCTCGAGATCTACTATCCTGGAACTTTTAGATCCAACTCTTCTCCAAGACACCTAAGTCAAATGGCTCAAATCCCTCATCCACATGTCTTTCAGCTCTGCAGATGCCTGGTAACGAGCCTTTCATTTGATTCAGGTGTGTTGGGGAAGGGTTGCATCTAAAAGTTGCTGGATAGTAGCTCTTGAGGACTGGTCTTGGGCACCCCTGATCTAAAAGGTTCAAACGAAGATACTGTGGCTACAGATTTCAGCACACTTAAATCAGGTTTCCATTTTTACTTCAGCTGTCCAGCAAATCATTTACTATCATGTTGTGCTTCTAGATTGCCTACAGTTAAATGTTTTTTTTAAATTACTTGTTGATGGGGTAACAAACAAATCGCTAAAACCGGGCACAGTCCACTTGTATACCTCTTAAGTTACAGAAATAATAGTTGCAAGAGCAAGCAGTGAGGACAGCGAGACTGGCAGATAGATGGGTTAACAGGCACTGTGAAGTCTACATGTAGGGAGGTGTTAATCTGTGCATGTTTGTGCATGTGTGAGTGTGTGTGTGTGTGTGTGGGCTCACTGTTTCGTGCACAGTATGTGAAATCAAGAGTCCATCTGTACTGAGATGCCCTGTTGATCCTGTGCCAAAATAACCTCCAGCTGCCTGATGGCTGTACAGTGTTTTCTTTTTTTTTAAATGAATGTCAGTGAGCTTGTCTGTTATCTAAATTTGGGCCCCACAAGGGGATGTCCATCGTGAGATTGTTATACGGCACAAACTAAAGCTGGATTTGATTGGCCAACTTTAATCTGAGGAGGGATCCGTGGCCAATCCAAATTGTTTTTGGTTAGATTGGAGATAGATAAGAGGGTATTTATGGAGTGAAGCAAAGTCAAAGAGCTATCTGAACTGTGTAGGAGGGAGACTTTCTTTCAGGGTTGACTCGCGTTTGCTCTGGTGTCTGTTGTTCAGCACAGCCGGCCACCATGGTAAGAAACCGCAAACCGATATGGGTTTAAAAGACAAGAGGAAGCTCGTTTAGTTTCAATGAATCTTTAAGGATTTTTTTTCTACTGATGAGGATAAAAGCAAGATGACAGAAAAGGGAGACTCTTATCTGAAACAAAGTCAAAGTTGTTCTGCTAACCCAAAGTTACCTGCAAGTCTTTGTCTGGGACACAACTGGGCTCATACACAAGTGTTTATTATGTTTATTTGAATTTCTAAAATTCTTTTAAATTTAACTTTGGGTACAGAGTTGATGAAGTTTCTCTATCTGTTAACCTGCTGCTGAAAACATTTGCTGTTATGTAAAACCTTTGCGATGTGTTTAGGGACTGTATTTGTGTTCCATCATGTAGTTTCTGAACCCAATGTGATTGATATTTAGATTGAAGGGAGCGATCCTAAAGATAGAAAGCTCACAGCTGAGTAAAGTGAGACGACACACTGCTTTTTCCGACTGTCCTTACTCAGGACATTCACCTTGACAAAATCCCTCTGAAATCCTTTCCCAAGTCTCCCCTTAAAAATAGATGTTAAGTGAACTAAAGGGTGGGTTTGTATGACGTCCCCCAGCAGGTTTAAGATCCTGCCAAGCAAAGATGGAAAATAACTCACTTTTTTCTTGGAAAAAAGGGGTGAAAATATAATTACAAAAGAAGTATAAGCTAGCTAGATAGAAAGAATACATCTTGTTGTGTTCAGCAACATCCCTCTTATAAAACAGAATCAGCACCTGATTACTGTGTCTGGCCATGTTTAAAAGAATACTTTTCATGTTTACTTGATTAACAAGATGATATTAGAGGCCAACACGGTCAAGAATAACTCCTGTTACTTCTAAAACATTTGACAAGAAAACAAACTCAGTAAACATTAAAAAGCTCAGACTCAATTATTATAGTTTAAAACCAATTTATGTGTAAAACATTTAACTCTTCCCTTCAGAAATACCAGCTGGACATATATTTGACCTTTTGTGGCATTTTTGTTTAACCCCTTAATGCCTGCATTTACTTACAATCATATGAAAACAGAGTAAAGAGGAAAAAGAAAAAGACTGAAATAAAAATAAATCAATTAAATAATAGATAGATTAATAACAATACTAAATAAAGCTAAATAATAAATAAATAATAAAAATTAATACATAAATGAGTGAATGAAAGTAAAAATATATCAATAGAATGAGTTAGTAAAATAAAATAAACAAATGCCAGAGGTGGTTTGTCCAAATTTGGGACACCAGGCGTCAAGGGGTTAATATCCATCACTAACAAGCTCAGCCAGCTGGATTAAACTTGTCATCTTTTTGATATATGGCTATTTCCAGTTCTTGGCTCTCACTTTGTCAATGATATCTTTATCCCTGGTTCCAGCATGAGAAGAAGCTCTTCTACTGTTTTTACAGGAAATATTTAAATATGCTAAACAAATTTGAAAAATGCCAAGAACTAAATGGGGCAACAAAATTTTAAACTACCTTGAATTTTTTTATTGCTTATTGTTTATTGGGAAGTGTTCAGTCCTCATGATGCAGATCTGTAGCTATGTTAAACCTTTCCATGGGATTTTATTTATATATATTTTTTATTACATAAATCTAATGCAAGCCAACTGCAGCTGACAGCCAAGCAGAAAAGTTCAAAACTGATGGAGAAGGTTGGCTTGGATGGGACTGGAAACGGCTCTCTTGCATTACAGCCCCCATCCATCCTCCTCCTATCTCTTTATAAGCACTTTGGAATAAACACTAGTTCTTTAATATCTATTTGATTCTTTCCGTGCTGCTAAAATGCAACTAAAAATGTCTGTTATAATGTGTGTGTATTACTGTTTTGCACATTTTTTCCTGTTTAACAGTCCATTTCCATCGGGATTTTTCGACAGTCACTCATTCTGCAGATCTGAAAAAGCTACAACAAAGTTAGACTATATCAAAATGTGCAGCTTGATCTGAAGACATATACTATAACTTTTGCTGTGCAAAAGTCTCAACTTTTAAGAAACTTGTGATTTCTGTCCCATTAAAAATAAATGTAATTATGCTGGAAAAATAAAATTAATTTTGGAGTCCTGTAACTCAGGCGTACTGTAACCTTAGAAACATCATTCAAAGTTTAAACAGGTCACCTAAAGATAAAACATTTGCTGTGCAAAAGACTGCTTTTATGCAGTTTAAACACAATAACACAATCACAGTTTAAGTTTTTTAAAAATTCAGTAATTGCCCAAAAGTTTGCCCAAGGCTATTCAGCTACATTTTCCATTTTGCTTCCAGTGATTATTTCCTTGATAAAAAAAATTTGTCATCTCTGATTGAATTCTACATTAAACAAAAGCCAGCCTTCATTTCAAAGGGCCATGAGTCCCATCTCCTGTTTTTTCTACGACGTGACTTCCTTTAAAGTGAAATTTCCTCTCACACACACTAGTAGAATTCCTTTCATACAAACTAGTGAAATGTGATTTCAGAAATGTCACTATAGCGTGTGAAGGATTTCTGTATTACGTATGAGAGCATTTCAGTATCGTGTATTAGAGGAGATTTTAGTATTGTGTATGAGAGTTTTTACTAATGTATGTATGGTTTTAGTATCATATACAAGAGGTTTTAGTGCAATGTGTGAATGACTTACATTTCACATGTATCTGAGAGGGTCATTCTGAATGTCTCAAACGACCCCTCATAAATTTTGTGGCAGTCTGTTGCTCACATTCACACCATTATTAAACAGAATCAATAGAATCATCAAGTAAAAATACATATAAAAGTAGCAATAAATAACAAATGAATTAATCACTAAAATCAACTGCAAAATAGTTTAGACAATAGTTAGGATATTTCCAGCTCTCCACTCCAGCTCCTCCCTGAAGTAACTGCATTTTACAGCCTGATGGCATGAAGGACATAAGAGTTTTCAGTCTCTCAGTGTAGCGCCCCATAGAGAGGAGTCTGAAGCTTATGGAGCTTCACTGGCGGGAGAAGACCAGGATGATCTTAGAGACCATCCTCTGCTCCACCACCTTCTCCACAGAGTCCAGACACAGTCCAGCCACAGAGCCTGCCTTCCATATGAGCCAGTTCAGTCTCTGAATGTCATTTTTCTTAGTGCTGCCCCCCCAATACACAACAGCATAGAAAAGGACACAATGGACTAATAGACACGTACAGTACCTTAGAGTAGACCCTGAATGAGGCCAGCCTTCTAAGAAGGCACATTCTGCTCTGCCCCTTCCTGTACACAGCCTCCATATTTGCTGACCAGCTCAGTTTGTTGTCTAGCTGCAGCCCCAGGTGGAGACCACCTCTACCTCCGATCCATCGATGTCCATGAGCTGCAGAGAGGGAGGCGTCCAGCAGAAATCAAGCATCACCTCCTTTGTTTTAGAGGTGTTCAACAGGAGCTTGTTCCACTGGCACCACCCAACAAAATCTTTCACCAGGCCACTGTACTCCGCCTCTTCACCCTTCCTAATACTTGCAACAATTTCAGTGTCATCTGAGAACTTCTGCATGTGACCTGTATCTGAGTTGTACTGGAAGTCAGTAATATAGAGGGTGAAGAGGAGGGGAGACAGCCCTGTGCCCTGAGGTGCTCCAGTGCTGCAGGTCAGTGTTTAGGACCTGCCAACCCCCATTCAAACAAACTGTGGCCTTTTAGTCAAATAGTACAAAATTCAGTGCATAAGGTGAGGGTCCACAGCCATGATGTCAAGTTTCTCCTGGAGAGGGCTGGGATGGATCATATTAAAAGCACTGGAGAAGTCGAATGCATCCTCTCAATGCACCCCTCCCCATATCCAGGTATATGAAAGCATAGTGTAGACGGAAGAGGACGGTGTCAGCCATCTTCTCCCAGTAGACAAATTGGAGGGGATCCCTCACTGGCCGAGCCATGTTTATGTACATTTTTATATACTGTACATACTCACTCTTCAGACCATATACTGTACATATTATTATTTATTATTTCTGTGTGTGTGTGTTCTTGTTTGAAATCACGTGTGTGTTTCTGCTTACTGCACCTGTAGTGTTGCAACACAGCAATTCACCACTGAGGGACTAATAAAGGTTTTCTTATTCTTATTCTTAAAATCTAAAACTTGCCAGAGCTCTTTGAGTACGTAGAGATAAATAAATCGGGCTGAAATGTTTTACAGTGCTCCCCTCCTCTTTATGTCGCCTCATCATAACCTCATCACCTCTCCTTCTGAGACTGATTATCAGATGTTGGTTTGTGTTCTTCACACACACATCAAACTGCACATCGTTGCTATTTTGTGGAGCTGAAAAATCTTCACTCATCACATTATGTTTAACAGACAGTTTCTCCTGTATATACACAAATTATATATCTAAACATGGGCATTTTTTCTTTTACCCAATTTAACTATTCTTGCAACAGGCCAAAAAATTTTCTGCCTCTGTGTCAGAACACAGGGTTGTGTCCACTGCAAACTCCTATCATTTCTATCTTTTAATTTATTTATTTATTTATTTATTTATTTATTTAGTGAATCTTTTTCTTCAGCTCAGGAGGCGAGAAACCTTTTCAACCTGTCATAAAACTACGTAGAAAAAAAGAATAATAAACATTATAGTTGTGTGTTTGGTAGACTTTCATGTCACTCACGGTTCAATGATTTTTTTGATAACTTTTCATTTGTGAGTAGTGACGGTTTGAGGGGTGCGAAAAGTTATAAATGAACTGAAAGCTTGGACTTTGTGTCTGCTTCTGAGTGACTGCTGGTAGAGAAAAGTTGCATCATCACAGCAACATTTAAGTTCAAAGCTTATTTTGTGTGTGTCACCTTTGAATCATGCACACACCACCCAGAATCAGTCAAACATGAGATACACAGTAACAACATGCATTTAATAAACCAGCAACACAGCCCTTCACACACACACACACTTTTTCTCTACAACTTATTTTTTAAATATGGGGGTTTAAGGACAGATTACATTGAAGGTCAATGATTCAAGCCCTGTGATTCAGTATTCATATACAAATGTGCACTTAAGCATGTCTCTTTGCTTTTCAAACACACACACTCTACATATCATATAATGTCAGATACTTTGTGTACAACCCACTCATCAGGACCTGCTCTGTCACCATGCCTACCAGTTAAACAGCAGTTTTGTAACTATTGCAGTCCATCATGGATGCCTCCATATGTAGCAGCCAGTGTATATTTCTATAGGCAGTAGCTGCACTGACAACATTCAAACCTTCTTCAGAAATTTTCAAGTACTGCTTTTTATAATTTTACATATAAATCTAACGCTGCCCTTCTCGCCCTCTTTCTTCCTCACCCTAAGCCCACTGATGCCCAAAGTGATGCCCGCTCCTTCCTGACTGAGGAGATGATTGCAGGTGTGTTTGTCTCTCTGCTACATGAATGAGTTTCTGCTTGACCCTCGATGAGGTTCCTTAATAGATTTCCAGGTGAAAATCCTGTTGTACTGATTGGATCTTAGAAATCGACGAGTCATTTAACTTGAGTAAGCAGTTTGGTTTTGAGGCTCCTAATTTGTTTCTTTCTTAAACTTAAAGAAATTGGTTATTACTGACCACAAAAAATGTCAAGCTTTTGGTTTGCTGCTTTCTCTTCATCTGAATTTCAACTTTTTCTCTTTTATTGCTCAGAGTTCAAAGCTGCCTTCGACATGTTCGATACCGATGGAGGTGGTGACATCAGTACCAAGGAGTTGGGAACGGTGATGAGGATGCTGGGTCAAAACCCATCAAGAGAGGAGTTGGATGCTATCATTGAGGAGGTGGATGAGGATGGTAAGCATATTATAATCAAAAATAATTTTGTTTCATCTCCAACTTTATACCTCCAGTCTAGCCATTATCTTTTAAATATCTGAGGTCTTAGGAGCTACAAATGAAGATATTCTATTCTATCTGGCTTTAGACCAGGGATCCCAGACTCAGGTCATCAAGGGCCACTATCCAGCAGGTTTTAGATGTTTCCCTGCTCCAACACACCTGATTCAAATTAGAACATCCAACAACTTATTGTGAAGTTGAACACAAAGAACATTAATTTCAGTTAGGTATGTTGAAACTGGGAAACATCTAAACACACTTGAGGATCGGAGTTTGAGATCCAGGCGTTTGATGAACTATACTGACCTGCCCTTTAAACAAGACTCAAGGCCACTTTCTGGAAACTCCCCAGACAAGTAGACAAAATGTAGTTCCATGTTGCTTCAAACAACCTTTAATAAAACTAAACACAAAGAAAATGAGTTTAAAAACTTATGTCAGGCATGGAGTAAAAGTATTACGGAGGAGATGTGACTTGCAGTGCATGCACCTTCCACGTCCTCACTGATTCACCTCATCTCCCCTCAGGCAGCGGTACTATCGACTTTGAGGAGTTTTTGGTCATGATGGTGCAGCAGCTAAAGGAGGACCAGGCTGGAAAGAGTGAAGAAGAGCTGTCAGAGTGTTTCCGTATTTTTGACAAGTATGTCACTCAACAGTAACAGAGCTACTCAGTATGGAATAAAAATATGAAATGCCAAGAAATGAGAATGTCAAATAAAACCTCTTTGCAGCCTTAATTAGTCAGCTTAGACGACATCAAAGAATGGATTAATCAAAACTTCTTGAATCTTAATAAAAATAAGACAGAGATGAGCTGGCATATCTTTAATATACAGTATTAAAAATACTTTTTCTGATTGGTATTTTTTTTTTTTTAAAAAAGTATAGCTTGACACCTTAATTTTATCCACTGTGTTTTAAAGTGATTTTATGTGATGTTGGTGCAACTTTAGTTTGTTTTAAAAGTGCTTTATAAATAAAATGAACAGAATTAGTTTTTGAGAAAATATAAGAAAGTATGATTCACAAATTATCATGTTTTAAAAAATGGCTGCATGCTGTGGTCAAAAATGGAGCTCAGAAAATATCAGCTGACAAACAGGAAGAAAGCAGCCACATGAAGAAAATAATGTTTTTTAATTAAAAAAAAATAAACTGCTGTGACAGGACATCAAAAAAAATAGAAATGCAAAACATAAATTCAAGCATGTCGGAGCTTAATTGGACTTTACATGAGAAATAATGACAAGTAAGATGCAGGTGAGGTAATCAACAAACAAGGACCTGCATGAATGAAGCTCTAAAACTTTTTAAAAAAAATGTAAATAAATCACAAAAATTAAATTTTACTGCAGACATTTTTGGGTTGCAGCCATATTTCATTGTGAGGCACTTCAGTTATTTTTATCTTGATAGGTGCCGTGTGAATAAAAAATGTACCCAGTTTTTTAACAAAAGAAGAGTGAACCAGCCTGAAGTCATGAGGGCTGAAATTTAAAAAAATAATATGATCTTCCCATGAAGGCTGTATCCAGGGGTTAGAACTATGTGATTTGATTTGACACCATTATGTTGAATTGTATTGCTGGATATATTAGTAACATAGAATAAGTCACAGTTGTGGCTGCTAGAATATAAAGGTGCTGATGAAAATTGCCCTGAACATTAGAAATATGAAAGACTGCTGTGTGACTGTTGGGTGAAAGAGGACAAATAAAAAAAAAAGAAAAAGAAAAAAAAAAGTTGTTGTGTTACATCCACAGGAATGGAGATGGTTTCATTGACCGGGAGGAATTTGGAGATATCCTCCACCTCACTGGAGAACCTGTCGTAGAGGAAGATATTGATGAGATGTTTGGTGAAGCAGACACAAACAAAGATGGAAAAATTGATTTTGATGGTAAGATTTTACTTGTAACAAGAGGTTTCATGTGGACTTGCGTTAAAGGAAGAAAGGATTAGACTTCATTCTCAGATGTGTGTGTATGTATATATGTAGTGCCAACTCCTAGGGAGAATTTAGAATGACCAAATATGCATGTCTTTGCACGGTGGGAGGACGCCGGAGTACCCAGAGAGAACCCAAGCATACATAGGGAGAATATGCAAACTCCACACAGTTTGTTGTTTTACTTTATGAATGTTAATTTAAAAGTCTATTTCTATAATCTTATGGGTATTTCCTAATATTATAAAAATACAGAAAAAAAAACTGTTCTCCTGTTAGATCTGAAGGATTGGCAGTGAGTTGGTTTATTAACACTTTTTTGTTTTTTCCTCCAGAGTTCCTGAAGATGATGGAGAACGTCCAGTAATGAGACCAGCTCTACATTCCTTGGTGATCGTTCCTCAGAGAGGAACAAACAAAGAAAATCACTTCTTTGATGGAAGTCTGCATAGAGCAAACCCTAAATACTGTAAAATCCTCCAGAAATATGAAGATCATAGCTTGTGGGTTTGGCTAAATGGATAAAAATTAAACATCTTCACCCCCACTCAGTACTTCGTCTCCTCACATGAAACCCAGCAGCTTGTTGAGGATGTCTATAAATACCCATTCAAACCTTTTAAGACGAAGGCTCTTTTCCCTGGCTGCCTCCTTGTGCTGGCCACCCCAGCTGTCATCTTGGCAGCTGCTGTTTCTCCAGAAATACAATACCAACTAGCTTCAACCCCCGCCCTCCTCCTACTTACCCGCAGAACTGAATGTCTTCTCCACCCTGATCTGTGCTTTCCGAATAAACCAAATTTCTTCATCCACTTATTGTTTATCTTTGCTAATTATTCTGCGTGCATTCCTAACAAATGTGTGACTGTGTTGCTTCTTTTCTAACCCTCTCTGTCTTCTTTGTAATTGCCAGAATATTATAATTATCAGACACATGACCACAGATAATGTGATCATTCACGTGACAAAGAGATTCATACTCTTTCTAAACTACATTTCCCTCACATGAAAAACACAGCAAGTTATATCTGCCTGATCTAGTTTCAAAAACATAAAAGCCTATTCACTGGACTTTTATCTTCCTTGTATAGATAGAGCCTCACCGCCTCCCTGTCCCATTCAGCTCAAGATAACTGTCATGTCTGATGAAATTTTCAGGTGCCAGGTTCAAGTTTGAATTTACTATCCACCTTAGTCTCAAGAAGAAGCCTCAGCACAGAATCAGCGACCCCAGGGACTCAGCCCCAGCATAAGACGCAAAACCAAGCAGCCCATAGCATTAGAGGCTTGAAACAAGCAGCCACAAAGCGGATGAGTTCATTCTCCCTTTTGAAAAGTGCTGGTCTCCCTCAGGGTTTATAGCCTGCAAGGCCCCCACCACCCAACCCCTGCCCCTTTCCTCTTGGCTGCTCATTGCTTCATAGTGTCTTCTTGCCTCGTACTCAAAACCCCACCCTTTAGGAACTGCACACCAAATTAGGAGCATCAGGTTGTGTTTATCAGGTAATGCAGCACCACCTGATGCATGGATGCTTTCATAAACCCCCCTCCCCCATGCCTGCTATTCAGGGCACGGCTAAGGAGGGGTCAGGACTGGTGAGAAGGGGTCCGGCCCTGCAGCATTTTTCTCTTGGTTTAGGGTTTCGCGGCCAGATTGAAACTTCATCATCACAAAAGCTAAAACCTACTTAGAAATCTAGTGAACAGCGAATAAGGAAGGCTCCCCCTCCTTGTTCTCTTTCATATGTTTACAAGGCCTGGACAGAAATCCTGTGGGCATTGACCTGCGGATTTGTTTATTTTTTTCATTTGCTGTGGTTAATTTAGGACAACACCACAAGAAGCTGCTTGGTATTATCTCCTGGTGTAAATGAGGTTTTAAAGGTGTATGCTCTTTCACTGGATGAGATCTTCTCCATGTCCCTTCTGGATGTCTGAGTTTTATCAAATCCAAACACGTTAGCACTAAAATACTAAATAAATTCTGGCATTTTGCCCAAAATGTTTCATTATTTCTGTTGAATCTCCTCACGTTTGAATTATTTTACATTCTATATTCATATTTTACATACAACTGCAACTTCATGGCATTGCAGCGTCACTCTAAAGGTGTGATTGGCTTGCCTTGGTCCCAGAACCCTAAAAGTTCAGGATACTAAATCTGGAGGCCTGTGAGAGGCAGTGGGCGGGACCAAGTTGCCCTGTTTAAAGTGTGTCTGAACCTTCTCTTGACGTCTAGTCTCTCTGTTGGGGTGCACACGGATTGACCACTCCTTTGGGCTTTTCTGTTTTCCTTGGATATTTAGGGGGGGGAAAGCCAAACCACAAACATGGTAAGACAAATTAATTGTGCAAAATGATTAGATGAACTAGTTTAAGTTTATCTGTAAACCGGCCATTCATTATTAGCCTTTAATCTGTATGGAGAGCATGTGTTAATGAAGAATTAATGAAGACGTGGAAATGTAAAAATAGCTGGAATCCTGGATGTAGCTTCCTTCTGTCAGTGATGCTGCTCATATTAAAATTGACAGATTATTCTATTTTATAATTTATTCTCAAACACACTACATTCGTGTGTGCTTTTGAAAATTTAAATAGACATAAACTCATATCGTTGCAACGGGTCTTGATACCAGACATTGGGTGCTGCTGAGAAGCAGGATGGGTGTCAACTGCCAAAGTGCAGATTCTGCTTGGGCGTCAAATTCCAGGGGATTGGATTTCTGCAGGCCATATACAGCCAGTCTAATGTGTTGAGCCCGAAATAGACAAGAGTCATTTTCACCAAACTCAAGTGTTTTTTTGTTATTTGGGTTTTTTTTCAAGAAAGAGAGGGGCTTGTACCCTACATCACCTGGCTTATGAATACATGCTGTTTATCCCAGACATGAATTATAACATTAAACAAAAGTTCAGATATTTAAAAAGTCCCTCAAATCTAAAATATTTCTTCTGACATGTGTAACTATATGTTTGTTCTCTTTGTTTTCTCCACCATTGTTTCCACTTAAGTAACATACTGATTTGAATATTGACAAAATTCTCACTTTTTTCCCTCTTATTTTTGTAAAAGACTAATCAGATTTAGCTAAATTTATAATAATATGTTATAAAAAGTGTTATCAGGAAACTATGGGAATCTTTCCTGATGATGTACGTAGGCTCAGTCTTAATAACTTAACTGAAATAATAACAGAAGCCTAAATAAAGAGTGGCGCCTGCTTTCTTCCAGACTGACGCGCAACAGGAGGCCCGCTCCTACTTGAGCGAGGAAATGTTGGCTGGTGAGTACACGTCATATATGAGTTAAATATTAGGTTATCCATAAAATAAAAAGAGGCTTGTCGTTTTTTAAAAATCACCTTTTAACCTCGCCAATAACAGTGTCATGTAGTTCTATCTCTTTTTATATTTCTAACATCCAATAAATTGAACCATTTTTGTTCCCCTCTGCTGAGATCAGGCCAAGACCTGCTTAGGTTTCAAAAAGCCACGATTATGTGTCATTATTAAACAGATTAAATTAAAATATGTCGTTCCGTCTTTTTTTGTGGAAGACTGAAAAACTTAGGTTCACGCTGAGCTGAAAAATACAAATAAATCTAGTCAGTTTTGAGGACAGAAACACGTCCTTTTTTTTGTCTTATTTCTCCAGAATTCAAGGCCGCATTCGACATGTTCGACACCGACGGTGGCGGTGATATCAGCACTAAGGAGTTGGGTACCGTGATGAGAATGCTGGGCCAGAATCCGACAAGAGAGGAGTTGGATGAGATCATCGAGGAGGTAGATGAGGATGGTGAGCAACAAATAACAGTGAAGCAATCCAGCGTAATTACGCAAAGTTTTTTTTATCGATTTATTTTATTCGTTAGCAGAGATAATAATCTGATGTTAAATGTTCCAATATGAATGAAATGAAATGAATGAAATGAAATGAAATGAAATGAAAAATACTTTATTAATCCCAAAGGGAAATTCAATATTGTAGTAGTAGTAAATTTTTTTTTTTTTTTTTTTATAAAACAATCACAATAATTAATTAAGGGCTTTGTTCTTCAGCCTGATAGCTGCTG
>JBAFTA010000015.1:26022573-26040762 GCA_036919975.1 Melanotaenia parkinsoni
TACTGAATCCAGAATGTATGACATTTCATGTTTTTTAATTGCATTACAGGAAATAAAGAACTTTTTCACAATATTCTCATTTTCTGAGACAGTCCTGTATGTAGACTAGTCCTGCTGAGGATGCTGTAGTCCCCATGGACTCAACATCATAGATGGTGTTAGAAATTACATAAAGAGAAATAAATAAAAGGGAACAGTGGGAAGTGTTAGGAAGGTTGGGTCACAAACCCTGACCCAGCAGAATGAAAATTGGCACTGTTACTGAGACAAACAAAAAAAGATACCTACTTTGAAACCCAGGGAAGCAGGTATTGTTGATTGTGATTAAATTGCTTAATTTCTGGGACTTGGCTGGTGGAGTGGTTGCTTCCAGTCAGAGGGCTGGTGGTTTGATCCTCATTTGTTCAAGAGTCCTGCGAGTGCTGTGATTAAAAGATTTCAATCAGATTATTCACAGCTTACAAAATAATCATGACTGATCACCATTAACAGCTATGCCTGAAATATGTCCATTTCTGTAATTGTACAGAATGATAATTCTGTACAATTATCATTTGGTTTGAGGTGTGTATGAGCAGATTTGTCCTAATAATCTGCTCCAAAACGGTCGTAGCCGAAAAATTTATGACCAGATATCTTCATATGTGTGAGGAACGCTGACGACTCATGAATTTTGACTGTGTGGATGGTGACGTGAGCTGGAATGTAGCCAATCAGAGCGCAAGCTGGCTGGGAAACAAGGAAGTAAAGAAAGTCCGTGTTCACGCCGTCTCCAATCTGATATTTTTTTCAGTTCTGGCTTTTTCTGTTAGTTCCAAGACCGCCACCATTCCCTCGTCCTATATATCCCATTCCCTGCTGTGTGTTGTGTTATACGATTGTTGCTATGTTTCTTCTTTTTTTTTCTTTTTTTTGCCGGTTGTTGCCATAGACATACATACATAGATGCCTCATAGACTGATGCTGCCTACTGGAGCTGACCCATGGGAGGACTAGATTTTAGATCACTTATGGGACAGCATCTTTATGTATGTGTTGTTCTGTAATTAGATTATCAGAGCACACCACACACAGTACGATCAAAACTGTTTAATGCCTGATTTTTTATCTTCACGTGTGAGGCCTCAACCAGATAAAAACTCTCATAATAATAAAAATCCTTATGTGTGTACCAGGCCTAAACGATCAGACCGGTGTCTCCAACATCTGCACAGAAACAATGATTTAGAGAAAAAGTCTCCTTGCCTCCTTTTGCTGTTTCACCCTAGATATCTGAACTTGATCTATCTTCATAGATGTGTGTATGGCTGTCTGATGGCTAGCAGATTTTACAGCTGTTTCACTAGCAACCCTCAAGTTAAATGAAATAAATGCAAACAATATCTAATTGACATAGGCTGCTGTTATCAACATGTTTCATTCTTTAGCGTCATGTGACAGTGTTATAACTAAGAATAACTAACTAATAAGACTTATAAACGTAGCTTAGTACTTTTGCTCGTGCGTACAAGAGCAACACTTTTGGGTAAATATGTGCCAGTGTGAAGCATGAACCGCTATTTTCCTCATCCTCACCTGAACAAAAAACAAACGCAACAAGAGAGACGGTTAAGATAAATTACTTCTTTGAACTTCCGTCTATTTAATAAGGATTCAAACAAATAAAACAGTTATAGATCTGATTTTTTGTTGAATTTAAGTAATTTTGGTCAGTTCAGCATGACAGACCTACTTGTACAATCCGGCGCAGGTGACTACAGCTCCCTTCTCAATCTAAACTTGCTGGTATTGTTCCTATAACTACAGGCATTTTTTTCAATTAAGCATGCTGTTTCTCACTACTACAGCAGTGTCACATCTTTATAGGGCTCAATTCAAACTCCATTTATTTAATTGCACATTTATTTTTATTCTTATTAAAAAAAAGACACTTTTCTACCCTCTACCGTGTTATTGCACTTTCTCAGAAAACATTATCTGTTGCGTTCACCTGGGCATGTGGCAGTTTCAGTCTTCAGTATAAACATACCTTTTTCTCGTAAGTAGGTATTCATGCTTTAGACCAAGGATGGAACAGGCCACCTTTTTGGCATACAAAAGTAAGAAAAGGAGAACATGAAAAAGGAAACGTTCTTTGCTGAAGGATCGTCTGCATTGTTCCAATGAGCTGTCTGCTTGTGTGCTCCAACCAAATTCAAATGAACTACCAGGATACAGATTCAAATACAGATAGAAATAGTTATTTCTTTTCTTTAAAATAAAACTAAATATAAAAATATATGCATTGCATAAGAAGTCTTTGTTCACACGTCGACATACATGCATTATTGTCTGAAACCACAATCTATGCATTACAATGAGGCAGACTAAATAGTGTCTATATTTAAAACTATTAAAAAGTATATATTACTATATTTGTTATAGTATGTCATACTTTAAGAAGAATGGCATAATAAAATATGGCACAATGAAACATGAGAAACTATGTTTATCCGACCACCTGCTGCTGGTGGTGCCCAGGCGGTTAACAATCCAGGACTGATGCCAGAGATACTGTTCTAGACATTCATTACACTTTGGAAGATGATGTGAGACAACAGGTCCAGACACAGTTTGACCCTCTCAGTGCTCCCAGGGGTCGTCATGGATTACAGCTGCTGTGTGATCTTACATATTTCAGGGTGAGTGAGTCATGAACAGCAGCAATCCTTGTGTCTACACATTTTTTTCAAAACTTTAAATGTTTTTAACTGTGTTTATGTTGTAAATAGTTTATTAAACTTCGCTCATCATGTCACCCATTATCATTATCTTTTCGTTTGTTTTGATTTCCAGTTTGTTGAAATCCAAATGAGCCTGTGTATTGATTTTTCTGGCAAATTTCGGCCCTCTTGGCTTGCCATAGAGGTGCGCACTTTTAAATGCCATTCTTTGGAGCTCCACGCCCATGCCAGAGCAGCAGGAGGACCCTGCGTCTCAAATTTCACTCCTTTAGTTAGGAGCTGAGGAGGAGAGCTTGGTCACAGTTAAGCGGAACTTGCGGGTGTTAACATCCCACTTCTGGAATGCCGTGCAGAGTCTTTCTGACGGAATAACCTGGACTCACCGAACCGCCAGGTAAGACGTCACCTGGCTCCCCAGAGAACCAACATTTTCTTCGAATATTGCGCACGGTTCACTTCTTTCTCTTTAAGACAGTGCTGTTGTGGTCTTTTGCATTAAAAAAGCTGAAAGAATAAGAAAGAAAGCAAGTCAGAAAGCAAGGAAATAAGTTCCACCTGAGGGGACATCTCAGCAAAGATAAATCCTACTGAACAAACATACAATGGATCCTGCGTCATTTCAGTAAAAAAAAAAATTAAAAAAAACTTTGTAAAATAAAGCCTACTTCTTTAAGTTAGTAAGGCCTATTATTAGTGCTTTTTTTTGTTGATGTATATAGTAGTCGTGTTATAGTAGTAGTAGTCTGGGTTTTTATTTTATTTTATTTTATTTTTTGTTAGTTTTGCACATTTATTGCTACAACCATGGTAACAAAAAAACGTAAAAACCAAAACAAACATTAGTCGAACTGCACTCAAAATCAGATACCTGAAGTCCAGTGTTGCACATTTCTGGACCACCTGGTTAGGCCTCGCAGGTCAAGCGGAGTTCAAAGTATTTTGTGGTGGTGTAATTCTTTCATGGTTAGGTTATTCCAGGGTTCCAGGGATGATAATGATGATACTGCCTTGCAGTAATGTACACACAATGGAAAGGTTTTGGAGAGAAAACAAATCAAGTTAAATTTTTCTCTTTGCACACAGTTTAACAAATGAAAGCTTTTTACAGTTAATTGTGGTGGGGGGGGTCTTAAAACCCCCAGGAATAAATGCCATTGTTTTTTATTTCACTCTGTTACTTTAACTTTTAATCACGTTTTTAATATTTTAGTTTTGGTCTCATTTTACATAATTTTGTTCCTAAATTTATTTATTTATTTATTTTTTATGTATTCTTATTGTTTAGCACATCAGTGTACTTTAACTATTTTTTTTTTAATATGCTTTGGTTGACCTGGCTTGGCGTTCCCAATGTGCATTTATCTATTTTGTTGGGGTCACATAGTGGAAACTGCCATTGCTCTACTGTTGGACTTGATAAAATGTCAAGATTTCAAGCAATATTTATTTCTGAGAGAATGAACATCAAACCATTGCATTTATGAAATATCTTCAAGTGAATGTAGAACTGGTGCTGCCCTCTCGGAGGGAAGTGTGTTAGTTTAATAGTCTCTTCAAGTGCTACTTGTTTGCTAATATTATTACTCCACGGTGTCATTAGCTGTGTGATGGTCTGTGACGGGGACATGCACTGACAATTCAGCTTGTGTTACTCAGACTCACACAGACTTACTTAGACTCAAGTTCCCATAGAAACAGATCAACAGATATATTTGTAACTGAGTACAAACAAACAAAAGGAAAAGATTTTTATGCAGTTTTAAATTAAATATATGAGAAAGTATGTGGAGTCACAGATTTTGATAATTTATCACAGATATTTATAACTGTCCCAAATTTTATATATATATAATTGTTTTTTGTTTTTTTTCTGCACTGTTCTTTGAATATGCCCTGTGTCATGACAGTAAAACTTTAAACATGACAAAAAAGCTATTGAAGACCCCATGAAATCAAATTTGATGTGTGTTTTTCTGATATATTTTGTCCTAAACGTACACCATAATCCGACCCAACACACTTGACAGAAGAAGTGATGATAGTAGTTAAAAATATTCATATTTTAGTGCAGATGAATAAAGGGTGTTAACTTATTTTGCTGAGCAGTCGCAGTAAATCGGGAGATAATGACCTCCTTCAAACAGCAAAACCGCATTGTCCGATTGTTTTAATAGTGACCATGAACTGGACTGCTGAAATCACAATTTTTTTTCTTTTTTTTTTTTTCGCCATCTCACTAAAATAACGCTAAATGAGAGCAGTTATGTTGAGATTTCAGCTTTTTTTAATCTCCAGAAAATGAGAGCTCAAAGAAGAGGAAAATCAAACAATTGTAACGGGGTTTACACAACGCAGAATGCAGCTGAATGTTTACACCAGTATCCTAATTAGTGTGTGTGTCAGTTATCTGTTGATATTAATAGTTTTATATTCTTTTTAGTGGGGTTTATTTAATTGAAGACAGAAGTGGACTTTTAGCAAAGGTCAGTAATCACTTTGGGCTCCAAGCTACCAGGAGCCCTCTTTAAAATGTTCTGTCAGTTTACTGGAGGAAAAAACATGTTAACGACAAAGAAACAAAACAGCTTTATTTACACATCATGAACTCAAAGAGTGCTGCTTTTTAATGGACATGCTTAAAGTCAATGACAACCTACAGTAAAAAAAATGACTTAATTAAAAAATTTCAGCTTTATTTGTATAGTGTCAGTTAACAGTTATCTTAGTGCACTTTACAGACAAACTCAGTTCAAGCCAGGTCATTGTGATCCAATCAGTATTCATACAAACCAAGTAAAAATAATTATTGCGTAGCTAAGAAGCCAGTGCACTGCATCAAATCTTGTCTTTGGTTGTAACGGGATGTGCTTTTACTACCACCTATTTGAGAAGAAAACAGTGCCCAGGTAAGTGGGAATGAGTTTAATAACCAGAAAAATCTTTCAGCCTAATTGAGATGGCATCAAAATTTTGCTGAGCCCATTAGCCCCATGGGTACCTGACACAATCTGACAGGCACTAAATACACAAGAGGAGTAATCACAATTGTGAACCCTCTGATGGACCATCATTTTCCTTTTCATGCCCCTTCTAAGAGGTTGTTTGAGACTGAGTGAAAAACTATTTTAAAGAATAAGCTTCAAAGAAAAAAGTTATTAGATAAAGATCTAAAAATGGTGAAAATAGTTTTTATTATTATTTATTTATTTATTTTATTTGCCTCATTTTCTGGTTGCAGGAGACATAATCTAACACACAAACATACACAAAATGCTTAAGATATATTTTTGTTTGTTTATGTAATATTAGATTAAATGTGTGGCCTATAAAATTGTTTTGTCTGTATAGATATTCACTTTGCTTTTATAGAAAATAGCTCATCTTTTTTTTTGAGTAGCAGGACTGAACTAGTATTTTATGTAAAAAAAAAAAAAGTTAAATCTTTGCTTGAATAAAAAAAGGCACTTTTTAACTGACATTGTTCGACAACAAATAATAACTTTTAACACAGTCATATTTGTTCTTTCTTATTCTACATTTCTGTTTTTTTTTAGCTGTTTTGTTTATGCTGTTTATTACAGAGTTTTGGCATTTCTGAATCAACTGATTATTGTATGTATAGTTGACATTTTACTGTATTTTTAATGTTTTTAGGTTCCACTCATGTCTCCTCTCCTCCTTACCTCATCATCATCACCTGTCTGGCAAATGCTGTGTTTCCTGATCAGGGTCCTCCTGCTGCTGTCCTCAGGGGTCCATGGCCAAGGTAGGGTCACTTTATAATTAAATATAAATGATGATAAAAAGGGAACCACTTCTTTGTAGTTTCAACAGCACACACATGCTATAACAGTTATTATAAATTAATTTTTATCTTTTGTTTTTTTATTTTGTTGTTTTTTTTAACATATTGCTAGCTTGTTAGCATGGCCCAAAATAAAACAGTGATAATGATAGTAGAAATGTATTAATATAAAACAATTTCAAAATCAGTGAAACTGTTTAAACTATAAATTAGATTTTTGTTCACCTTTCTGTAAGGAGATGCTACAGTCTACACTGAGCTATGCCCAGCTCCATATTTTTAATATTTCTTTAATTATTAACAACAACAACAGCATCTTGAGATTCAACAAGAGAGAGAATCTGGGACATGACAGAAGGTAACAGTAGAAGCTGATGCTTTAATTGATGCCAGTTTTTTTCTTACATCTTTCCACTCAGTTCATTAAATATCTGCATCGTCACACAACAGAAGAATTTACATGGGTGTCTTGAAAGCATCAGTATTGTTCATATTTGTGCAGGTGGTACAGCTGCAGATTTACTTATAAATGATCTCTGACAAAGAAAAAGATCCAATGGCAAATTTAAGTTTTGTACTCCTTTTTGTACCTTTTGTAACTTTGTCAGTCACATTTTATATACTGCAGTCTACTAGATATTTAGATTTTTAAGGTTAAATTTATTAAACGTCTGATCAGTTCTCTTAACCCCTTAAGCCCACTCCATCACACCCCAAATGCCAGATCTCGATTGGGATCTGGTGACTGTGGATGCCATTGCAGTACAGTAAACTCGTCATGTTCAAGAAAGCAGTTGGAGAGGATTTGAGTTTTGTGGTGTTGGGTATTATCCTGCTGGATGTAGCCATCAGAAGATGGTGCACTGTAAACGTAAAGGGATGGTCATAGTCAGCAACAGTACTCAGGTAGGCTGTGGTATTTAAACCATGCTCAGTTGGTGCTAAGGGGCCCAAGCAAGGTATGCCAAGAAAATATTCCCCACACCATTATACCACCAGCAGCAGCAGGATGGGTACATGCCCTCATGTTGTTTCCACTAAAATCTGACCCTACCATCTAATTGTGGAGCTAAAATGGAGACTCATCAGACCAGACGACATTTTTCCATCTTCTGTTTTCCAGATTTGGTGAATCTGTGTGAATTGTAGCCTCAGTTTCCTATTAGCTGACAGGAGGCACCCCGTGTGGTCTGGTGTAGTCCATCTGGTTACCTTGGTTGGAACCAGTGGTTTCTTTTAGTTCTTGTTGCCTTTATATTATCTCCAACCAGTGTGTCCATTCTCCTCTGACATGAACAAGGCATTTGCTGCTCACTGGAAAGTTTCTCTTTTTCACACCAGTCTCTGAAGTCACTTAATGATGCTCGGTTTGAACTTCAGCAAGCCATCTTTAACATGTCTACACATCTAAATGCATTGAGTTGCTGCCATTTTTTCTAAAATAATAATCACTGAGACACAAATACCTTATTAGTTCCAATTAAAAATGTATGCCACAGCAACTGCTCTCTTCCCACAAATTATGAAGCACAAAGCAGATACTATAGATGTCTGCCTGTCTGTCTGGAAATGTTATTGTTGATAGTAATTTGTTAGACCTTCACCCTGTCTCTGCAAAATTCTATCAGACCCTTTCAGATCCTTGAATGAATACACACACATTCATGGCAGAAAAGGATCTGTTCATGGCTGAGGGTCATACATCTGTAGAAGTAATAAAAGCAACGTTTTGTGATTCATGATACTCATGTAACACTCTTCTGTCTTCCTTGCTTCCGTTCTCCCCTCATCTTCCTCTCCATCTATAACCCCGCTGCATATTACATACAATACCCTGTCCCACTGTAACTCTGTGGCGTTCCTCTGAGATGACCCCTGGCCTTGCAGTACTAAACCAGCGTCCTCTTCCTGTTTCTGCTGCAGCCGATAGTACAGGGCTTGCTTTGATGGACGAGGACGGGATGATAGAGACATGAAAGACATTACTTGTTGAGAAACCCCTGCTGGAAATTATGTAAATGAAGTCAGAACAAGAGTTGGATTTGATTTGTGGACGAGGAAGTGAGCAGGGTTAGACCGCCTTGGAGAACCGGAGGAATGAAGACATAATTTGAGTCTTTGATCTGAAAATCCAACAACCATTATATTTAACTTTTTCTCTTGACTTAAAGACTTGATTTAACAAAATGTAAAAAACTCATGATTTCCACCCTTTGTCTTTATCTAGGTCGTCTTAAGCTGACCGTTCTGTCTGAAGACAGGCTGCAGATGAAATGGAAGGAGGCTGATGGACCTGTTCAGGGTTACAAAGTCAGAGTGAGATCAATGTCAGGTGGGACTTTTCTAGTTATATTAAAGAGGTAAAAAACTGTATATACGTGTGTATGTGTGTATATATATATATATATACTGTGTATATATATATACATACATATTTTTTTTATTTATATTTATTTATGGAGTGATTTTCTTGTGGTTGAATGAAGAGATCTAAGTTTGCTTTAATGTGCAGACTTTTTCTTAAATACATTTTTTTAAGTTTAAATTTCCCTACAGGGGAATTATAATGTTAGGATCTGCAATGTCTTGCTTTGTTTTGAAATCACAAAATGATTTATAAGTTACCAAAAGTTTTACAGAACTTTTATTGTTTTTAATTTTAATTAATTGAACATCAGAAGACATCACAAATGCTGACTTTGCGTGAACATATCAGAACTCATATCTTCCTAAGAGCACTCCTCACTGTTTGTAGGTTTTTTCCTTACCTGAGAACAAATCCAAGATACAAAGATTCCCATGAATGCCACAATCTTTGTAAAAAATATTTTTAGTGGGATTTGAGAACAAATTTTATCATAAGAATGGTTGGTAAATGTGGCCCAAATTTTTTTTTTTTTTTTTAACATCTCTTTACTGTCGCTAAAACAGTAAATTGTCACCACGCAACCTTTATTTTCCAGATGTGCCACAACCAGAGCTGATGCTGACCACCACCCGGGGCCGGGCAACAGTGGCCGGACTGGACTCTAGTCAGGAATATTCCCTCCAAGTCCTCGTACTCAATGGGACAACAGAGAAACTCCTCGCAAAGCGACGATTCACTAGTAAGAAATGCACTGTGGTGGATGGAAACAATTACAGAGGATGACTGATGATTTACATTTTTTAAATGACATTTTAACATATTTTTTCTGCACTATAGTTTTACTTTACCAGAATTATCTCCTGTCTTTGAGAAGCGAGCAAAGCCAACTTAGTACTGTAAGTAAAAAAGCTAGTTTTTGTGTAATGGGCTGGAAACTGCTGCAGAAATTACTAATTATCAGACAGGGATTTTTACAAGTTCTTTTTGGCAAGGTCAAGTCTTTGATCTCGAGTCAGGATCACGTCTTAAATCTTTGAGTGGCAAGTCGCAAGTCAAGTCGCAAGTCACTTGTATTTGTAATGTGTGATTTCCTATGTGTTGCCTGGCGCCTGGTCTGCTTAGAAGACTGCATTAAAATTAAGTGTCGACCATTACATCAGCTGCTCTGTATACAGCCTAGATCCATCTCTGCACATCAACCTTTACAGAAAACTTTCACATGATCTGATCCAGAATGTCGGGAGTCTAAAAATAGAAGAGCATAAAATCCCTTGCGATTAAAATAAACATCTGTGGCCAAATTTGTAGAAATGGTCGTATTTCTTCTGTTCTTTACATACTAAAAATTAAAACTTGTTTTAATAAAAATTTACGTAGTTTTAGGTAAAGTCGGGGACCCTGAAGGTAAAGTCAAAAGTAACCATTTCTGTGAGGTTGAGATGAGAAAACAGCCGATGTTCACTCATCTGTAGTTCTCTAAACATTCAGACTGTAGCGGCTGCTTTTCAGTTCATATTGTTGTTCATGTTATTTAGAGTGTAACAAAACCATAAACCTACTTTTTGCGTAACTCCACCCATTGCCAAATTTGAAAAATGCCTGAAACTGCAAACTGCAATGTGAAGCCTTTGCAGAAGTGCAAAAATTTGCAGTTCACCCCCCATCCACTAGGGGCTGGCTCCAAAACAGAGTCAAAACAGACTCCCATTTTAAAAAGGCCAACTTCACATCAGAAATAAACATTTTTTAACCCTGGTAAAAAAAAAAAAAGGTCAAGTTTACCTTCATGACAACTGTGAGGGGGATGAATTTTTTCCTAACTCATCTGTTTGGATGTTATTTAATCTTGAAATTCAACATAACTAGGGGTGTGTCCTTTTGATTGACAGGTATCCAATATCTGCGGCAAGAGGGGGAGAGTGCAGCACAACTGCAGTTTTTAGCCGGCTAACAGTGCGCCTTAGTGTTAGCCCACCTACTTTCGTTAGGTTAGCTCACGTTAGCTCAGTTAGCTCTTAGCTACAGGCAGCTCGGAGTTTAATTGGTGTCAGTCATCCACCCCCTACCTTCACAGTCCCCCTCTCAGCTCCACCTCTTCTTGGTTTTTGCCAAGATGGCGTTGGTGGGAACCACCCAATGAGCTTCAGTTGAACACTTCAGACACCTACAGGTGACGTGACGGAGGCTCCGTCCATCTTTTAAATACAGTCTATGGGTGGAAGGTGGGTGGAGAGTGGGCGGGTCGAGATACACAGGCAGAAATGATTGACAGACAGCAGCACAGTGGCCACTAGATAGATGGAAAGCGAGATACACAAAGCACCTATGCCACAGAGCGGTCTTTGAAGTGGAAGACTTTTCCTTTGCAAAATCGTGGCAGCTGTCGGATTAGCAGATAAAGAATAAAGTCCAGTGTTACTTTTACACCCCTCAAAAGCACTAATATGTCCCATTCAAGGAATATTTCATGAGAGTCTGAAACTAGCAAATCTACACTATTTCACCATTCATATGTGTTGGTGGGCATAGTTTTCTATGCCTGCAAGGCGGGGATCTGCCTATCTGCATCTGGGGGAGATGTAGAGATGCACCAGTACGGCTTTACACCATGAAAAGCAAAACCTGGTTTTACCTTGTATGGGGTGCTATGAGCCATTTTTTCCCCCCAAAATCCCTTTTTTTAATAAAGAGAAAATTTTTATCAACAGTATAGGTGGTTTTCGTTACAATTTAAGTAAAAATGTGTTGTACCCCTTTTAATGAAAATTCCTCGGCACACAGACCATCTTCTGAGGAGGAGGATGAGGAGGAGCAGTTCACACATCTGGATCATTACCCACAGCAGCCAGTACAGGCTGATGTGAGAAAATGCTGAGTGCCTCTGCTTCCTCCATTATAACCAGCAGCTCCTAAACTGGGAGAATTAAGAAGTTTATGAAATTTTTAATAAACATTTCTTAAAAAGCTAACACAAGACTCGTAACATTTTTATGATGTAAAAGCAGTAATGTCTCCAAATATCGGCTCAAGAAAATCAGCAGCCCGTATCGGCCAAGGCTGATGAGAAAAGAATCAGTATTGGCATCGCCCTAAAAAATCCATATCAGTCGTTCCCTACTTATAATATTGAAGTAATTTAAATTCTGTATTCTGCCTTTATCTAGCAGCATGTTGTAACAGCACTGATCTTTAGTATAAACTGACAACTGCTCTGTCCCTCTACTCTGGGCAATTTCCTTTGCTTAATTTGAAAAACCTGTGGATGAACATGGAAATTCAGAAATGCTCATAACACAATATACCAAAGAGTTTCTAATTTGAAACAAAATCTGTCTGGACCCACACAAAAATTTAAAATGCCAATTAACAATCTGTTAGTTCTTATTTTGACTACCAAGGACAAATATCATCATCTGTATTGGGCTGTTTACCACCGATAAGAAATTACAAAAAATACTTGTAGTACTAACAGCTGTTAGTACTGTGAGATAATATTGACAAAGTCGAGCTTGGTCAGTTTGAAAACATCCCGCCTCATCTGACTAGGTTCACAAGCAGACACACACACACAATGAGTAGGTTTAAATGCCACATAGTAGGATTACAGGCTTAAAGTGTTTGAACCTTATGTGTATACTTAACTTGAGCTAATTGTGTTCTGGGTTGTAAATTTGCCATCCTGAGGCACAAAGGCAACCTTAATAACGGCTATTAACTCAAACTTCGTGATTGTTTTTAAGGACAGGCAGTTTGCAGGGAGTAGAAAACTTGTCTTAAGTTTTTAAGTTAAAGAAATTTCTGAGAAAAATAGTAGGACAGATAATCTGCATGGTTCTGTCGATTGAATCTCTCCAGACTTGTGAGCCCCATTTATTCTATAAATGCCATAGTACAATATGTGAACGTAGCCTGCAGTTATTGGCTAACCATGCGAGTGATAGTAGGTTACCATGTCAAGGTGAGCGTGTCTAGACAGGCCAGAAAACACCCTGACTTGGAAATTTGCAACACCGGCTGTCATGCTGCCGTGATGGCTGTCTGAGAATTCCTTCCTGATGCGCCTTCATGCTTCCCATTTGTTTTAACCCCCTCAGGGCTCTGTGCTTACTCTGGACTGTCTTAGCATTGAGCTTCCAAGTTGAGGCAATCCTTACTTCTGGAAAATTTTACCCTCAATTGCCATTGTTCCCCTCGTCTCTTAATTCCAGTCAAGGATTTGTCAGCACCACCTGATGAGATGAGTAATAACTTACCAAATACCAAGCATGCCCCATCTTTATTTTTAACATGCTGAATTTTACCTCTAACCACAAGCCTGCAGAGAACCAAGACAGAATCTTCAAAAAGTAATGTTGTTAAATCCCTCACCTGATGGAAAAAGAAAGTTTTGATAAGCAGTGCTTAAGGATAACCCTTTCCCAAAATTACAGCATATACACAGAAGGAGGTGACGTAAATAACAGGTAAAGATCTTTTTAATTGAAGAATTACATGAAAAGAAACCCCTTGCTTTACTATACCTTTAGTATACTGTGTTTATTTTAAAAAGAATGTTTTAAATAAACATATTAACAAATAGTTTTTGTTGTTTTTGTCACCCATTGCCTCTGTTTTGTCCTGTTGGTTTGTTTGCAAGTAGTTCTGACAGTTTAACTAAATTCAAACAGATGGTTATATTGCATTTGCTATCTTCCAGTGGAAGGTTTGCGTGGGGAAGAGATGATTCGCAGTGGTAGCCGTGACCAGAAGAAGAAGATGTTGCCAAGCGGGTCGGGATCGGGGGACCTGGATGATATAACAGAGACCTTGTTAGGTCTGCCACCAACTCTGTACCCAGAGCTCACGACCACCACTGCTTCTTCTGCCACTACTGCAGGTACTGCTCTAGTAGTAAAAGGATTTCAGTATTTCACACACCCCCATATCAATATCCCAGTGGACTGCATTACTTTTGGGCCGGTGTCCTAGTGAAACAAATAAATAAATAAGTTGGAACGGGCCTATGATTTGATTTAAGTAATTATCTGAGAAGAATAAATAGTAGTGATGTGCCTCAATAGTAAAACATCGATTCCCTCCATACCAACATATATAGCCTGACTAAACTTTCAGGATAATTAGGTACTTGTTCCAGTTTCCATGGCCATATATGAAAAAGGAGCAGTGTCGCGTTGCAGCAGCAGCATGGTTCACTCACTGCTCAGTGACCAGTTTGACATGCAGTGAAGAGTGGAGATATTTCAGCTCCACAAAAAGCAATGATGCACAGTTTAATATGTGTGTGAAGACCACAAACCTCCTTAAATGTCTGAGAATCTGTCATAACACAGAAGCAGAGGTGATGAGGGGGTGATGAAGCAAACTAAAGCGGAGAGGAGGAGGAGGACAGGTGCTACTAGGTTGGAGATGTTACTCAGAGTCCTTTGGCGCTGCAGACAGGTAATATCAGGTACTATACAGGTATAAGATGGAGAAAATGTAGAGATGGTGGATTTGAGTGACTTATGTCTGCCTGCTGGTAGGTATAAGTTTTTGTGCTGATGCTTAAACAACAGAAGTTCCCTGCAATCTTAAAACTAAGGCTTCATGTTTTGTTCAAATGTGCAGTAATAATTATTAGCCAGCATTGCTGACAGCTGATTTTATTTAGGATCCATCTGTTGAGCCTGAAAAAAGACTTTAGTGATCGATGTTCCTGCAGAGATTGTGAGGGCAGGGGCGTTGCTAGACATAGGGCTCTACAGGAGCCCAGCCCCACTGAGCAGGGTCTGAAATTAACACTCGCCAGGCGCCAAATGCAAGTAAATTTTTTGTTTGGCGAGTAAATCTCAGAGGGCTATCCGCCAAATGGTGAGTAAATGTTTGTACCAAATTAGTCATGTTTTTCTGTCTTCCTTTTGGTGGATTTCTTCTTCATGTTCCTCTGCTGTCTGCATGTATGAACGACGCACACTGACGCAAACACTCGCATGTGACACGAGAATGTGCTGCACTGTTTCAGTTCTGTTTACCGTTTAGCTCAGGCTAATTAAGTAGGTAAATATGTGGAGATTTTTAGCAGGAGTCGGCCCGCTTTCCAAAAGAAGGTGAACTGGAGGATAAATCAGCAGGGCTTACAGCCCTGACCAGAAAGTTCAGTGAAACGTGATGGTTTGGATTTAGCAGCGACTTCTGTCTGCTTCACGGCCCGGTTCCGCTTGCTTCTCACGCACCGACTGTAGGCGGTAACACACCTGCTTGTGACGCACTTAAAAGGGTCAGAAGAAACATGCGGACAGACAAGACGAGAATGGCACACTTTAAACCGCTGCCGAACTTAATCCTACAAGGGAATCTTGCCGAAAACTGGAGAACGTGGCTACAGCGCTACGACCTGTTTGCCATAACTAGCGGCATGGCTGAAAAGTCTGAAGAAGTGCAGTGTGCAACTTTTCTACATGTTGCAGGGGAAGAAGCTATCAAAGTGAGTAACACGTTTGTCTTCACCAACGACCAAAGGAATAAAATAGCTCCACTGAAGCAGAAGTTCAAAGAGTACTGTGAACCCAGAAAAAATCTGCCCTATATTCGACACATGTTCTTCACACGTGCACAAGGCCCGTCAGAAACGATAGATGCCTATGTAACAGACTTAAAAAACAAGGCAAAAGACTGAATTCGGTGACCTGTGCGACTCACTAATAAGAGACAGAATTGTATGTGGAATATGTGATGATCGAGTAAGAGCCAGACTGCTCAGAGAAGCAGACCTCACGCTGGATAAAGCATTAGATTTATGCCATGCAAGTGAGCTGACATCCACACAGCTGAAAGCTTTCCATGAAGAGTCTGACATTAAAAATGTTATCACAGCAAAAACAAATAAAAAACAGAGTATCACCAAAGAAAGTTCGAGGTACTCTGAAAAGAAAGGCAACTGTGACAGATGTGGATACAAGCATGAACAAAGAAGGTGTCCAGCCTGTGGACAAATGTGCAAAAGGTGTAAAAAGAAAAATCATTTTGCAAAAATGTGCCGAACCAATGGCAAGAGATCAACACAAAAGATGCATGCTGTTGAGCATCATCAGGAATGTGATGATGATGATGACGAGGACATGTTCATTGGGACATTAGAAATAATAAATATTGCAGCTGTTGAAAATCCACAGAATGACAAAGACAGATGGAAGGAAGAACTGATAATTAATGGGACAAAAGTCAAAGTTCAAATCAACACTGTAATGTCAATTCAGCCAAAACAATTCGGATGCTGGATGTTGACAGCAAGCTGCACGCATCTCGCTGCAAGTTAGCTGCATACTCGGGTCACAAGGTGGAATCGTTGGGCAAAGCATCACTCGCATGCCAGAGCAAAGCTCGAAAACACCAGATTGACTTTGAAATAATAGATAAAGATGCTCCAGCTATTCTATGAAGAGAGTCAAGTACAAAATTAAAAATTGTGAAACGGTTTGTACAGCATGGCAAAAACAGAAGACTCTAAAAGACAGCTAAAAGATTATGGACATCTCTTCACAGGACTTGGATGTTTGCCAGGTGAACACACCATAAAACTTGACTCTAATGTGAAACCAGTGATTCATGCACCAAGAAGGATCCCAGTTACTCTTAGGGATAAAGTCATTGAGCAGCTTCACAAAATGGAGCAGTCAGATGTGATCACAAAACAAAATGAGCCAGCTCAATGGGTGAACAGCATGGTTACTGTGGTTACAGAAAAAAAGATTAGGATTTGTATGGATCCTAAAGATCTGAACATTGCTATAAGAAGATAACATTATCAACTCCACACAGTGGAAGAGGTGGTGTCACACATGCCTAATGCACAGTATTTCTCGGTGTTGGACGCAAACCAAGGGTTTTATCAAATAAAACTGGACGAAGAGAGCTCCAAACTATGCACATTTAACACACCCATTGGAAGATACTGCTTCAAGCGCCCTCCATTTGGCATCTCATCTGCCAGTGAAGTGTTCCAAAGAGCAGTAGCCCAGATGATCGAAGGATTGGAAGGAGTCGTAAACATTATTGATGACATGTTGGTCTGGGGAGACTCACTGCAGCAACATGATCAGAGGCTACAAAAGCTACTGCAAAGAGCTGATGAAAACGGCCTGAGATTCAACAAAAACAAGTGCAAGTTTAGGACGACAGAAGTCAAGTACATCGGACACACAATCAGTGCAGCCGGGCTTCGGCCTGATGGCGAAAAGATTCGAGCCATTACTCAACTGCCACCACCTGTTGACAAGCAAGCATTGATGAGGTTCATGGGAATGGTCCAGTATCTATCAAAATTCATACCCAACCTCTCTGAGATTTCTGCCCCACTTCGGATGTTGCTACAGGGAGAAACTGAATGGCAGTGGGAGGAGCCTCAGCAGCAAAGCTTTGGCCTGCTGAAAAAGCTCATAACAGGAGCCCCCACGCTGACACATTATGATGTCAACAAGGCTGTGACGCTCTTTGTGGATGCCAGCTCTGAAGGCATCGGAGCTGTAATACTCCAAGATGGACAACCTGGGGCATACGGATCAAGGGCACTCACAGATTGTCAACGCCAATATGCACAAATAGAAAAGGAACTCCTAGCCATTGTGTATGGATGTGAGAAATTCCACCAGTATCTATATGGCAAGGAAATACAAGTAGAGGGCGACCACAAGCCACTGGAGAGCATATTAAAGAAACCATTGCATCAAGCTCCAATGAGACTGCAAAGAATGCTGCTGCGTCTGCAAAAATACAATGTGAGGGTAACCTACAAACCAGGAAAAGAATGACATTGCGGATGCATTGAGCCGTGCCTGTCTTAATGAGCACAAAGAGGATCTTATGGAGCAAGAACTACAGGTAAACTGGATTACGCTGCAGCCGCCCATTTCAAAAGAAAAACTCAAAATGTTCACAGATTCAACTGCACAAGACTTGGTTCTTCAGAGGTTAAAAGACATAACAATGACTGGATGGCCCAGAGACAAGTCTGCTGTACCAGAGAGCATACAACCACTCTGGATATTTAGAGAGGAAATCAGTTTTGCTTCAGGACTGCTGTTCAAGACGGAGAAACTCATTGTACCACTGCAGCTAAGACGACAAATGCTGGATAAAATACACGAGTCACCCTTAGGAGTGGTCAAATGCAAAGAGAGGGCCAGAGATGTGCTGTATTGGCCTGGTATGTCAACACAGATTGAAGAAGTGGTGGCTCAGTGTGCAGTCTGTAATGAGAACAGGAACAACCAACAAAAGGAGCCATTGATCTCACACCCACTACCGCACAGACCATG
>JBAFTA010000015.1:26040905-26051506 GCA_036919975.1 Melanotaenia parkinsoni
CGAGACATGGAATCCCTGACGTGGTATTTTCTGACAATGGTCCACAATATGCCAGTGAGGACTTTAGACATTTTGCCGCAAACTGGGAGTTCAGTCATGTCACATCAAGCCCGGGTCGTGCACAGTCTAACGGACAGGCTGAAAGAACTGTGCAAACAATAAAAAACCTGCTAAAAAAAGTCTCAGCCTGGTAATGGTGACCCGTACATAGCTCTTCTAGAGTACCGAAATACACCACTAGAAGGTGTGGGTCTGCACAGATGCTGATGGGACGTAGGCTAAAGACAAAGCTGCCAGTATCCACCTCTTTGCTCACTCCAGAGAGAGCGTTCAGTGCATATAGACAAATGAAAGAAAAACAGGTGAAACAAAAAAATCACTGATTGTCATGCAAAACTACTACCTGAGTTGCATTCTGGAGAAAAGGTGAGGATGAGGTCAGGAAACAGTTGGAAACCAGGGGTGGTTGGGAAAAAACATGACCAGCCGCGCTCCGTTGTCTGCACACCTGAAGGAAGAATCTTCAGACGTAACAGAAAGCACCTGAGACAGACCACTGAAGCAGCGTTTCCACCAGCTTCTGAAGAGAACGTTAATGAGTAAATAGATTGTGACAACACTCAGTCGGCTCACAATTTTGATTCACAGGCACTATCCTCAGCACCAGCTCATAAAAGTGGCACCTCTGACACGTCTGCACTCTCACAACCTTATCGTACCAGATCAGGAAGACTGGTCAACACTCCACTGAGATTTATTGTGATTTATTTATTGTGAAGGCTAAGTAAAAGAGGCAGTACTTCCCGGATAGCCATGGAGTGAAGGCTAAAGAAAGGATTATCTCTCTGCTAATGAAAACTTGGTCCTCTTGTCAACTTATTGGTAGAAAACCAAACATAATGGGATTTGGAATCGCCGCGCGTTCATCACATTGCGAGTTGTGCGGCACAGTACTGCAGACGGTAGTGGATTCAAACTTCTCTACTTTGGTACCTGGCTTCAGACATGGTCGGTTTCATGGAGGCTAATCCCTGGCTTCGTGTGGATGAAAGGGTGGTTTGCTAAAATACTTGCGTTTTTACTGCAATTTCCTTACACAGTATACTACAACTACAGTATACTAAAACTACACTTCCAGTAAAAATACATGTAGTGATGAGCCTTCTTGCACACAGCATCAACATGAAAATTAAAGAACAGCCAGTTCATAATGCTGACAGAAGAGATGTTTGGAGGATTCATCTGGAAGTCAATACACATTTCTTCTGTTTTCTTTATGTTAATATTTAAGGATGACATGAATTCCTTCACAACAGATCCATGATCAGGGTCATCACTGCTCAGCAAGGATATGATAACTGAGTCATCTGTGAATTTAACAATGTTACAACCTACACGTTGGCTGTGGGACTCAATTGTGTATAAAACAAATGTTGTGGCCACTATGTTTAAAAAGTCAGTCAGCCAGGCTACAAGACCAAGATAACTGTCGTGAGAGACCCTTAATCTTTCTGTTAAAATGTGCAGCTGAATGTAATTTAAAGTAGATGAAAAATCAATTAATAAAAAACGGGCGAAGAACCTGGCTCCCTAAAGGTCGTGCAAACTAAATTCAGCAGGATGCCTACAGCATCCTCATCATTTCTGCCTGACCCATAAGTGAACTGCGGTGGGTCCAGATTATCCTGGACTCAGGTCAAAAAAGACTCCTTAACATGTTTTTTTCAAATGACAATGCAGCTCTGCAAAGCAAAGGCCATTTTTATTTTTCTGGATCTGATCAAAATGCAATAAGGCCAAAAAGAAATCTGGAAAACCATTGACAACCTCGCAGGAAGAGAAAACATAAAGAGTAAAATCACTCAGTTCAAGTTAAATGGCACTCCACTCTGATATAGTTAGTTACAACTAGACAGTTTAATGACTATTTTATTGAATCAGTTCAAGAATTGAGTCCGTACTTGACACATACATACACTCATCAGATCATAACAAATCACAAAGCCAATTTAGGTGCTAAACCAACTAACAGGGTACAGCTAAATAAGATCGTTGCATCCCTGTCAATTTCAAGAGCCTATGATTTATTTATTTATTTATTTTTTGACTTCCCAATTACAGAACTGATGAATCAGATGGTAGAAGAAAGTGCCTTTCCTAGAGCACTGAAACTGGCTATGAGTATACTCCTTGTCATTTCAAAAGCTGTCAAAGTGGAGCAGTGCATCTCTACTGAGTCTGGTCTAAGTTTAAAGTTTTACTGTGCATGGTCCCTGATAAATTAACTATTAAATAAAAAAAAATTAAAACAAGAATGAGTTTTTAATGGCACTTACATTTAATAGATAAAAAGTTTTCAATCTCTCACAAACTGTTAGGAAGTTATTATTCACTTTTCTTTCAGATGTCTAAGAAATTGTCAGGCAGGAACAATCTGTATCTCCTGCTTACCATAAATAATGTTGTTGACAGGGAAATTAAGATTTCTCTCTTGTTCCCTTTGATACATTCCTGTCACATACAGCCTCAAATGATCTTTGCTTATCATGCTGTAACCCCACCCATGTGTTGGCCTCCAGAGCCCCCAACCACAGAAAGCCCCTCTGAACTCCCTGATGAGGCCTCAGAGAAAGCCACCAAAGAGAAGAAGAAGAAAAAGAAAGAAAAGGAGCGACATCGTTCTACAGTGGAAAGCACTGACGATCAGGGGACGAAACGGGGTAGACTGACTGAGGATAAAACCCGAAAAACACAGCCAGTCACAGGTAACCTCTAATCTCTACTATTAGGAAACATCTTAGAGTTTTACTACTTTTTAGCATTAAAATTAATGAATTTAATTAGGAAAACCTGATAGCAGAAAAAAATAACAGTCTGTTTTAGCAGGAAGATACGCTGACTTTAAAAGGCTTCTTTATTTCCTCTGGGGACCTAAACATAAAAAAACATGAGTTTTTGGAGCAGTAAGTGTTGGTTTGGGATGTGATGACAGTGTTTAAACGAGGGAGGGACAGGTACGAGGTAATGACAGGCCATCCTGTGCAGCTGCAGGGCACATACATTCTCTTCATAATCTAAAGGAGCACACAGACCCTTACATGCATGGACACTCTCATGAATACACCATGTTGACACATGTTGAGATAGTATTTACTGTACACACCTACATTCTACCTGCCTTCCACAGTCACTTGTTTCCCAAATGTACATAAAAGTATTTGATGAGAGACAAATGAAACAGAAAGGGCAATATGAACAGCGGCTTCATTTTGAGTCTGTACTCCTCTTGTATCCTTGAATTTAGGGATGTATCCAAGAAAACCATATGAGTGCAACATTGATGCAGCAGCAGACATCATACTTTTGGTAGACGGCTCCTGGAGTATTGGACGCACCAATTTCAGGCGGGTCAGAGACTTCTTGGAGGGGCTGGTGACACCTTTCCACATTGGGCCAAATCACATCCAAATCGGTAAGAACCAGAGTTTTGAGGGAGTATGGTGGGGAATCACCTACTTCTGTGAGTCACACCTATAGAAACACAGCACCACACAATGGATTTCACATTCCTTCTGTCCTTTATTATTCATGCTGCATGTTATAAAAGCATGCACTGTTTATAGCAAGCCAATTAATTTGGATTCCAGTCCAAATCTTTTAATTTATTCATTTGAAAAATAATATAAGTAATTCCACCAGAAACACCATAAACATGCTTAATTAAAAAAAAAAAAAAAAGTCAAATTATTTATTTTTTTATGTTTTTTAGCTTGTTCTGGCCAGCATCGTAGCAAGCAGAATGATGGTCTGGCTGCTGTGTTGTGCAAATTTCCTTTGCCACGAGGAGCTCTGTTTTGAATTATGGAATTTACATAATCTTGCTGGCCCTGACCGGGGGGAAGAGAGAAAAGGAGAATAGTGAAAAAATGTAAAAAAGAAGGTAGAAAAAAGAATGACAGAGACAAAACAGATAGAAGGCAACAACCCCTTCAATCTAAGCTAACACCTGCTACTCCTGTACAAAAACACAATAGAGAATTTTAGAAACACACACAAAAAATCTAAACAAAAGTAGCTGTTAGTGTACAATCCCACTGGACAGCTCGGTGACTACATGAGGAATGAGGAGTGATCGGAGATGAGTGTGATCGTGCAAATGCGACAATGCAACCACCAATATGCTAAGGCATACTAGGGCAGACCAGAGACCCAGGCAATTCCACTGAAAAAACATTTGGCAACAGATGAAATCTACCCCAGTAAGGCAGATAAAGCATAATCATTTCCAGTTTTCGTCAGTCTTATATAAAATCTTAATTCAGCTTAGTATCAGTGGTAGTTAAGGTGTGACTTCCAACAATAAGGATGATTTTGTTTTTAAAATCCTACAGCATGAATTTAAACTCAAACGATTATACAAAAAAAAAAAATGCTTCCCAGAGACAAAACAAGTACAAAGATGAGTATGAAATGCTTGACTGTGTTTGAAAAATGGGATCATGCAAACTGTATACATTTTTAAATTCAGATAAATTCCCTCTCCATTTACAGCAAAACAAAATAGTCATTTTACTAACATCAGTACTGTTATATATATATATATATATATGTGTCAATTCAATCCATAGAGCCCCCTGGCTCATCTTTCCCATCCATGTCCCACCATCGTGACAGAGATATGAGGGATGCTTGTCGTGCCGCAAATGTGTTAAAAATATTAACGCAATTAATTACTTAAATTAGTTACCGCCATTAACACATCATTTTTGACAGCCCAAATTAAAACATCCAGTTACTAGTATGCACAGTCTTGCTTTTGAACAGATCTCTAGTACATGACAAATAAATATTAACAAAAGCAAGAATATTTAAGTTCACCAAAGTAGAATGGATTATTTTTTTACTAAATGGTTTGTCACAGATTATAAAATCACATCTAATAAAGTTTTTTTTCTTTTTTTTTTTCAGGTTTGACCCAGTACAGTGGAGACCCTCGAACAGAATGGCAGCTCAACAACTATACTACTAAAGAGCAGCTGTTGGAGGCAGTAAGAAATTTCAGATATAAAGGAGGAAACACATTTACAGGTGCAAACATGACATGTACTGAACCTTATAGAACTGTGGATGCACCATTTTCTGTCAGTGTGTAACCAGCCAGTCATCCCCCAGGACAGGCACTGATTCATGTCATGGAGGAGAACATGAGGTCGGAAGCAGGCAAAAGATCAGACACCCCGTTTTTCTTGGTGTTGTTGACTGATGGGAAATCTCAGGATGATGCCATTGCTGCAGCAAACCGGCTGAAGAATGCAGGGGTGGAAATCATTGCTGTAGGTGAGGCTGAAAGGCTGATAAAGGAGCGTCTACAAATATTTTATATGTTAAATAGGGGATCTATTTTAAAAACTTTTTGTTGTTCAGGTGTGAAGAATGCAGACGAAGCTGAGTTGAGACAGGTGGCTTCGGAGCCAGTGGATCTGAACGTTTACAATGTGAATGACTTCCCTCTGCTCAGCAAGCTGGTGGCTCGGCTGGTTCACATTCTGTGTGGAAGGATAGACGACCGTGGCATCACCAAACGTAATCTACATCCAGTCATGTGTAAAAAAAAAAAAAAAGAAAGAAAAATACACCAGCACTCATTTGTAAAGTTTTATGTGTTAGAATTAGTACTGAGCAATGATTACAAATTTTAACCACGATTAATAGCATGATTAATCACATTGTTAAGCTCAAAATTCTATCACAGTTAAAAAATGGTGTACTGTGTGCTTTTAAACCAGCACTGCTCTATGGACAAAAGTTTATTACCTTGTTTTTTTTCCCAAACACTTCAAACAAAAAGTTGCTTTTTAACAGCAGTATCCTTTTACACAGTAGCAGTTAAAATGTTTCCTGATAATCTTTAAACATCACAGACACACTACGGAACTTGTCATAAAGAAGGAAGAAAGATTATAAGCTTTTTTGTCATTGAAGTTGCCCACAACAAAATTATTTACAGCTTTCTCACATGAAATTACGTGAGTAACACAAATAAATAAACATTAAGCATTAAAACAGCTGCAGCAAAACAAAAAATAAATAAATAAACAGTATCAACAATAAATATCAAAACAATATAAACAGCTGGATGTCATTATTGCAGTTACCCAGATGTTATATTTCACTAACCAGACATTATCTGTCAATCTATAGTTCAGCTCAGGTCACACACCAGTCTATAGGAGGATTCAGACAGAGAAGTTCTAAGAACTGTTCTCCTCAAGTTTAGTTCTATGAACTGCCCTTCCACAGGGGAACTGTTTCATTTAGCATTCGCACATGGGTTAGGGGGACCGATGTGACGGCGACAGGGATATGTTGCTTTAGCGCTACACAACAACAAAAGAAAACCCGCGAAAAATAAAGAGGAAAACAACGCCACCAAATGAATGTTAAAAAAAATTAAATGATTATCAAATTTATTTAAAAAAAAATTATTCATCTACATCTGCAGAGCTGAATGACACGTGGATGATTTCGGCATTTGAGTCACATGTGTGACGCAGGATAATCTCAAGGACCAGACCTGGGCACCTCTGATGTAGAACAACATATAGAAGTTCTTTACATGCTGCATTCACAGTCAGGAGGTGTGCAATACTTTGCTATGCTCTCTTTGTTTTATAACCGTGGCAGGTTATAAAAGTATGCCACTCTCATTGCCATGCTAGATCATTGATTCTGTGATAGATTGCAAGGGTCTGTTTAAGGAACTCTGAAGTGCACACTAATCCAGGATTAAATTAGTTTTACCTGGCATGATGAATCTGTGTCTACTCATCCTAGCTTGGTCTTGATGCGACCAATTAACCCTGGGTGCTTTTGTTTTGGGTTTAGTGAACCCAGTTTTGTCATTTGTAATTTACCATTTACCATTTGACCATTTATCCTGGATATCTGAATCCTACTTCTGTGCAGTATGTCTCTGGTAAGGACCAGAGGCCTCATATAAAAAGTGTGTGTATGCACAAAAATGTACCGTAAGCTCTTTGTCACGACAAAGTTCAGATGTATCAAGAGTGAAATGATCGTGGAAACGTGTGGTGTTCAGAGACAGAAAGGATGTAATGGCACACGATGACAATTGGCTTATCAGTCACTTTGGGTTACCAAGAGCAATCCTCCTTGAACTGTGCGCAAAGCTTTGGCCAGCCTTGGAGCCATGCTCTGCCTGTGCCCATACTGGTTCTGACCACACTGGGGTTCCTAGCAACTGGGGAATTCCAGTGTGGAGCTGGCAGACCGATCGAGACTGTGTCAGTCGACCCTGAGCCGAGCCATGCCAGCCGTGTGGGACAGAATTATCCACGTCAACCACGTATATCAAATTCCTACGTTGTAGCTGAACATGTCAACATTAAAGCACAATTTGGAGCAACAGCCGGTTTTCTAATGTAATCTAAGCTATCCACTGCACACACATTGCTATAAAAGCGCCATCACATAATGAATTTGTATGTGTCAACAGGAAACATTTTCATTCAATCGAAATACAATTCATATGTGATGTTCATATGCAGTTAACCAACAGTTGGCCTGGTTCAACGCATGGCTTATGCATTCTGAGTAACAGCATGGTTAGGAAAAGACTACAAGCTAGCACTGTGCACGATTGATGGCTTCTTGGTGAGGGAATATATTGGTGTAATTTTCCTAAAATTAATCCCCATCATGCGCATAGAGCATACTCCCCCAAATTCTATCCCCGCAATGATGACTTTGCATCATTGCTGTTTATTTTTGCTAGTTAAACTACAGCTTAAGATCTTTCTATGATTGTCTCTATGTGCAAAGTACTCTTGTTAATAACATTGTAAATAAAGTGTAAAATGTCACCTCTAGCCTGGTGCACTCATTCTCTTGTAATTTTCTGATCGTGCACAGAGGGGAAACTCGGGTGCGGGCTCATTTTAATATGATTTGTGTATTTAGATGGGGGCGTAGGCAGGTTGAAGTCAGGTACTCCAACACCTGCGCTCAGTTCCACGTTGATTGGGATGGGCAAAGGAAACGTACTTAGATTTATGCATGCACACAGATTCATACATCTGCAAGTCTTTGTACATAAGGCCCCAGATTATCTTTTTTTATGTCCTGATGTGTTACACCTTAGAACTGACAGAAGGTGGAAGGTACAGTATGTGAAAACTTATAACATTGAGGAATCAGTCCACCGACTGGTGTGCATAAAATCAGCAACGACCTGAAATGGGGCGTCAGTACCACTACTGTAGTGAAGAAGGCCTACCAGAGACAGTACTAAAACAGTACTGAAAAGCTTTTTAAATTTTGTTGTATTGTTTAATGCAATGACAGTAATTCTGTCCTATTCTATTTGGTTTATTAAGTGTTACTTTTAATATCTTTCCAGGAATGGAGCCCAGGCCCACAGCAGACCCAGCCCTCTCTTACCCCAGTCCTACTAATCTCCGGTTTTCTGAACTTGCATCCAGAGAGGTGAAGCTGCACTGGACCAATCCTACGAAGGCAGTCCAGCTGTACAGAGTGGTGTACCACAGTGCTGAGGGTCAGACTCCCCAGGAGGTCAGATATACAGTCTGTTTACCAGCAGATATTTCATTTTAGCTATTGTTTATTGAGGAACTTTTTGATGTTTGTTCTTGTACATTTTTACCACACTGGGTTTCAGACATGAGCACAGTTTCAAGAAAGAAAATAGAAAAAAAAAAATAGAACAATATTCTTTCTGTTATTTAAGTAATTTATGTGATGATGTTTAATTTCAGCTCAGAATTCATAATGTCATGCAGGTTTTGTTTGGCTCATTTAAGAATTCCTGAGAACTTAGACCGAATAAAAATAATTACAAGTTAATTATAAGAAATAACAATGAATGTTATATTGTCAATTACCTCTGCCAAGGCCGAGGTAATGTTTTTGGCAGAGTACGTTTGCCTGTCTGTCTGTTAGCAACATAACTCAAAGTAATGGATGGGTTTTTATTAAATTTTCAGGAAATCTCAAAAATGGAATAAGGAACAACTGATTATATTTTGCAAGTGATCGAGATCACTACCTGGTTCCAGGAAATAATTTTAACACTAGATACTAGAACCACTAACATTCCAATACCCCGTAGAACCCCCAGAGGGGTTTATTTTGACATCCTGCTCATGTGTTAAAAAATGATAAAGGTGGCATTTACAGAGGCCAATGTTTTGTTTTGTTTTGTTTTTTCCTTTGAATTATTGTTCTAATTCAGTAGTCGACACAGCGTTAGTAAATAAGTAAGTAATTGGAATGTGGGATTACTTTGGGCTTGTATTTCAAATAGAAAATGTCAAATACATACTAGTTTACATTATTCATTTATCAGGTAACATATAACAAAATTAAATAATTTTTTTAAATGTATTTATATTTTTTATCAATTCGTTGTGGGAGAGCAATTAGATAAACAAACATATATTGCTAAAGTAATGAAACAGAGATCTGGATGTCAGCTGATATTAATTTATTGTATTGCACGTCGACAGCTCAATAATAAACGCACGGCGGGTCATTCTGGCTTCGATAGAGGACCCATGCATTCAGTGCAGTGATATCCAAAACGTTTTAAAACACTACAACAGGCCATCTTCTGGTTGCAGCTTCAGATGAGTACTGCCCCGGCATCAAGGACGTCTACTCCTAACTTGGTCCTATCGTAGTAAGAGGAGCTGATCATTTCCCCTTCATCTGAGTCTTCCTCATTCATTTGTTGGAGCAAAGCCAACGCTTATTCTGCATTCATTCTTCTGCTTCTGTTCTTTTTAAAAAAGCTCAAAGTTTTCCACAGATTTTGATCAAATTTTCATTAAATGGCAAAAATGGAATGAAGGAACAAGTTATTACATTTTGGGGGTGATCCAGTTCACTGTTTGGATCCAGATATTTTTTAAAAGATCCAAACTACAGGGGGGGTACCAGGTGGGCTGTTGGGCCTTTTGGGGTTTTTCTCAGGTGAGTGACCCTATGACTTGGCAGAGGTCTGCGCCCTCTGAGTGCTTCTAGTTTGTAATGTGTTTGTTGTAACTAACATGTAAACAATGTCTAATTTAATTCATTATAACCAATATAATTCTCAATGAACATACCTCTAACATGTTCCATATATTTTACCAGACCATAATATTTTGAATTTTGTACAGCAGTTTTTTCTCCTCACGATCCTGACAAAAAAAAAGAATATTTATTGTGTCATCATCATTAAATATTGTATGATGGATAAAATGTATGCTTTATGGGTAAAATGTTTTCATCTAAGTATTAGTAGTGGAGAATTGTACATGTCCAGGCCTGACTTTTAGACTTACTTTGTCTGCAGGTGGTTCTGCCCGGCTCTGACTCCTCTGTGCTGCTGGCTGGCCTGTCGTCTCACACTCTGTACCACGTGTCCATTTTCCCTGTGTATGCAGACAACGTTGGCCTTGCACTCAGGGGAACTGTCACTACATGTAAGCTTGACAATAAAGAATAAATACAACTAGAAAATTTCAAGAAATTTTGATGGGGGCCAATGCGGCAACCCGTCGGCCCACACACGTGCAGCC
>JBAFTA010000015.1:26051606-26063075 GCA_036919975.1 Melanotaenia parkinsoni
CCCAAATAATAAGTTGCGGAATAAACGCAAAGCAATAGCAATATGTTGGCCACTGCTATACAGCATTGGCCCCCAAACAATGTAAGGATCAAGGCGGCAACACGAGTACATTTAGAGTTAGAAGGAGTTGTGAAGAATTGAAGATGGACCGAGGTCGGGAGTTATGGTAGAGGAAGAAGTGCAAGGCAGAATTTTATTTATTTATTTATCTTTTTTTTTAAATTATTTTTATGCTGGAAAGGATTAAAAAGAAATTGGACCTGACACAGCAAAAAGGAGATTTCCAGCAGGTTCATCATCTTAATATAAAAAGAAATTCCGGAATATAAGCATTTTTTAATAAAATGGCTCTGAGATTCCTAAAAGAAAAAAAGTAAATACTTTATTTCTAAGCCTCTGAAAAGCTCTTTGTTTGCTGTCTGGAAATCACCATTCCAGATCTAAGAGAAGGTCCATGCTTGCCCCACAGTCGGTGTTAATTGGTTAAAAGATTTAAGTATCATCAGTGTGCAAAGTGCAGATGTTCATTGATTATAAAGAGCTAGACAGCTGGAAGCACTGTGGGTTTTTTTCCATTTTGCATATTTTTTCCTCTAAAATGTGTCAGTTTTCTGAAATTCTCATATTGTATTTGGTTTTGACATTTCGGTGAAAGCTTTGGACTCATTTGAATCGGCAGGGTGGTCAGTATTTTATAATTTCCAGAACATTACTATTACCTCTCAAGGGGAAAAAATGCATTTCTTTAGGTTTGTGACATTTCCTAAGCTATAGTAAAGAATTCCCTTTTAGTGGACTCCAAGGTGTGTCTACGGACGTCATTACTCTTTCTGTTTGTAATGTGAGTGGCAGTATGAACAACAAAAATAAGTTTACACAGTTATAACAATCTTGGTGATCAGTGTTTAGTCTGAGAAGCTTTATTCTTCATTGCAGCCTGAAGCCTTAGTCTTCAGGAATAGTTTTCCGGGCTTCTGGAAGGACATTTCAAAGTTCTTCTTTGGCTGCCTTTCATTCGTTTTTGTTCTAGAGTTGTTCCTGCTTCTTGAGGACATCACTTTCAGATACGGTTCATCTACCTTAGGTGTTTTCAGTTTGTTTTGTTTTGTTTTTTAGCCTGATCCTTCTTCTTTTTTCATCTCTACATACTACACCCTGCTGAGATATGTTAAGTTTTCAGCTAATAGCTTTTTAGGAATCAACTTCATAGAATTATGTATAAAGAATGATAACAGTTTGACAGAGAAAATAGGACTGGTGCTCCGTCTGTCAATCTGTTATTTTTCATAGATGCATCTAAAGAAATGGAACAAAAGATGTGTCTTCATTTGATCTTTAGTAACAAAGCACCTAAAGTAAACAGATTGACAAAACCCTTGTTAGTCTCTTGATTTAGATGCCTTTATTAACGCTTGAATTATTCACACATGTTGGTCAGGGTTGAGTTGCATAGCAAACAAAATAAAATGCATTCCTCTGATAAGGTTGTGTACATGAACAGGAGGCAATGGAAAAAAAGATCTTCAGAAATCCTGAAGAACTTTTTCTCAAGAAGTTTTTAAATGATTAAAAGAAAGTTTGGCAGCTTGGAAGCAAAATATAAAGAAATGATGTTTCTTCTTACTCGGCCTCTTTCCCCCCTCCCAGTGCCACTGGTCATGCCAGCCAACTTGGAGGTGATTCCTTCCTCTTACAGCACGCTGCGAGTGAGTTGGAGTGCAGCTCCTGGTGCTACTCAGTACATGATCCTGTACTCTGCACTCAGCCATGGAGAGCCTGATGATGCAAGGGAGGTGAGACATAATTCTGTACAATTATGTGCACAATTATGACATGACTTAAAAATCACGGAAACTCAGCATTTTCTTAAAGAAAAGAGCAAAAGCAAGACACGAGTGTCTATATTTGAGATATGTTTGCACACTGCACATAGGAAAAAATAAACACCAGGATGCAAAGTAATGCCCCAAGGCTTATATTATTTACCCACATTTCCCTGAGGACTCTCCAAAGGGATTAATAAAGTATTTCTATTCTATTCTATTCTATTCTATTCTATATTATTGTACAGCCTTACACTAAAACAACAACATCTTCTTTTCTTTTTATTTTTTTTATTGAAGAAAAGCAAAATACAATTCTGTCCACAGAACAAATTCCTTTTTTTTTTTTTTTTTTTTTTTTAATTTATAAGGAACTATGTACAATTTAAACATAAATGTTGCCCACCCAAACATAGACACACATTTATTCAGTGCCATAAGAAAATACAAAAGGTTGAAATTTAGAGTGACATAAGTTAGTAGTTTCAGATTTGAGTTGTTTTTAAAACTTTCAGTTCAGATTTAAAACAGTTAAGGAGCTGCAGCTTTTTGAATGGTCACTTAGTGTATTCCACTGCATGTTAGCCTTAAAAGAAAAGGCTTAATAAGGATGGCTTCTTGGTGAGTAAATATATTAAAAGATTGTCCAAAAGTTGTGCGGGAGAAAGGTACATTACAGTTGTAGTTAGAAGCTATTCTGGTGTATTTTACAGAACTAGCAGGGTGATAACAGACAAAATCCAGTAAACTTGATGGGGCAATTTAGAATCCTAGTCCTAATATACTAGACTCAAGTTTGAAAATAGTCTAAAATTTTCAAAACTCAGTAAGTTATGTTTCTGAAGAATCTTGCAAGGATGGTACTGGAATGGCTTTTTATCAAAGATTTTTACCACTTGTATGTATGTTGTCTGTTCATTCATGTTTAGATAACTAAGTACCATTATATATTCCAGAGATATCTTTATTGCACTTTCCTGATTCAGTTAAGAAACACCTGAATAAATCCCAACCATCTTCCAAAGCAAATATTTTTGTAAAACAGCACCGTTTTGTACTTTAAAATGAGATGGATCATCAAACTTCCATCTCCATATTTGTGTTTTGTTTGTGTGTCTGTGCAGGAGAAATTCAGTGCAGATCAGACTGTGGTGGAGCTGACGGGTTTACTACCAGCAACAGACTACTCCGTCACACTTTATGCCCTTTATGATGAAGATCCCAGTGACCCTGTCACCTCTGTTGCTACCACCTGTAAGGATTTCCCTGAACATTTATTGTACACTTTCTGCTTCATCCTTTATTGTTTTAGCCCTTTTTTCCTTTTTCTGTACTTTTTAATTCAAACGAGACATTTACTGACTGTTCTATCTTTTTTTCAGTATTATCACCTCTGATACCGTAATATATTTATTTACAGTACCTTCTCATTTTCCTTTTCTTCAGTCCCTCTCCCAGCACCAGTGAGCATTCAGTTCCCGATGGTCACCCATAGTATGTTGAGAGTGAGCTGGGTGCCCGGCGCTGTCGACGTCCCCAGCCACAGAATCACCTACAGCACCAACCATGGCAGTGACATCAAACAGGTAAGTCCCCCAAAACAAACTTACATAAAAATAAAACACCAGAAACATACTGTCTTTAAGTTAATAAATTACCCTCACAGATATGGTTCAGTATCAATGGTTCTCAAGTGCTTTTACCAAAATTCACACCACATGGAAACAAGTACTTTAAAGGCTTTTCTTTGATGAATGTCTATTGTATCTCAAAATGGATTTTTACAGATGAAAACGATTTTTACAGAAGAAAACGTTCATCAAAATAGACTGATATAGCAAATAAAATACATATACATAAAATACATATAAAATACTTTTTTTTTTTAATTATTGTAATATCATATGGTGTAATACGTATTCAAGCTATCTTGACAAATTACCAGTATTACAGAAGAAAGTGATACGTGTTATATCATGGGCCAAGTACAATGCTCCCTCGGATCCTCTTTTCCGTAGGTATGGACTTCTGAAACTGACTGAATGCAATATCTTTCATAATGCTTGTATTATGTATGATGTAGTATTTAAGCTTAATGACAGACTGTCATCTCATACCAATTAGTTTACCTACTCGTCAACATAATACAAGAGGTAACATGCAAAGGTCCTCAGATTTGGAATGAGTTAGATAGTACTATAAAAGAGGTACAATCTCTCTCCGTCTTTAAAAATAAATTAAAACAAGCACTTTTAGTAACATATATTTAGTTTTAAATAACATTCGGCTGGTATATTAAATTAATATAATATTTGCATTGTGATTGCATTCAATGGAAATCAAATTAAAACTTGGAAACTAACCATATCTTCTTAAATATAGAATTCTAGGTAGTTTTCTAGACTTACTTTAGATTGATGGAATTGATTAGATTGGATAAATATCTTATTGTGTGTTTACTGGGGCCCCATTTATAAGCCAGCTATAGCCTCTGGGGTGTCCCATTTTACAAGGCTTATTTTGTGATATTTGTAAAAAATACTATTGTCTTTAATAAAAAGCATTCATTCATTCATTCATTCAAAGAATTATTAAAATAACTCAACTAAGTTGACAGCAGCAGTTAAACTGTCGATCAGAAATTATTTTAGGTGTAAAGTACTCTTGGTTTAATACTTTGTCTATTACAATAAGCACCATGGCAGGGTGAAACGTGGTGTTAGTTCTTCCTTAACAATCCACTCCATGCATTTAATCCTCACTGGTCACCTGCTGTCAGCTATCAGTTGGTGGAAAATTCTACTTTTCTTCTCTTATTTTGCTTGGCTACGCCTGATGAAGTAGCAAACAATATATAAACTAAGTGTACCACTTTAATGTACTCAAGGTTAAACATATATTAGTTCAAATTATTATACTTCTGGTCAGAAGGAACTTTTTTGCTTTATTTTTCCTTTTGAATTATATCTGATTGGACTCATTCATGAAGTTGGCTGCATGGTTAAAAAAATGTTTATCCATTTTTTTTTTTACCATGCAACTAACTTCATGTATAATCATTGTTATTGACACACCTAGGTGCTCTACTTCAGTCACTTCTGGTATGACAGTAGCTGCGTGCTAGGAGAAGATGTCGTTAGGTGGTGACCAACATTCATCAGGCATTTCGACCCCGAACCATAACACCCTCGATTTAGTCGGCAGTGATGGCCAGTCACTGTCCATCCTATCCTGACCCCCAGCTTGTCTCCTCTCTCCTACTTCAAAGCCAACAAGAGGCTCCCTTCTGCCTCCCGCAACCTGAGGGCTGTTGATTTCCTTTCTGTCCTTGTTAGTCCCAGTGCTGAGTGTGCTCCACACAGACTGTGCTGGGAAGCCCCTGCACTCGACCTTTACTGGAAACAGCTAGGCCTGCCGTCCTTTGTCCCTACATTGTTGGTACTTTGTGGTTTTCCTCTCTGAGGTCTCCCCATAGGACTGTCAGTTTGTTCAGGATGATCTTCTTGGTGTCCTCTGACGGCAAGACCAGTTCAGGCCTTAGAGACGTTTGGAATACCTGAGGGAAGTGAAGTCTTCTCCCCATGTCCGCCCTCATTTCCCACGATGGTGCTGTCTGCAGGAGGCCTTTCATGGTCATCTTGGAGGATGCTGGTTTCTCCCCCTCTCTGATGAACTGAATAGCCTGTGTTGGTCTTACATGGGGTTAATATTAACCTCATGAAACATGAATTAAGTTGTACTGACTTAATTCCTTTTGCTACTGCAGTAAAGTCATTTCTAAGAGCTTAGTTCTTGTTAACAGTTCCAGGAGAAAAAAATACAATCTGAAAGAACAAATAGAAAACAATGCTCCTTATTCGCCCATATGTTTTCTACATTGCCGTGAGTATGTAATGAAGAATGAGCTACAAAAAATGTTAAGATGTTAGAAATGAAAAATCTCAAGACTGTCCAGTGTCCCGAACAGTTGGAGATTTTTGTCACACCTTCCCAACAGTCCATTTGTTTATAAATCAAGAGAAATAATTAGACCCTGATCGCCCGGGTCTCTGGGCCGCTCCAGTCTGCCTCTAGCCTTCGTGGAGGCGTGGTGGCATTTGCACAATCACAATCATCATTCTTATACTCTCCATGTTGACACAGTCACTGCATTGTCCTGTGGGTTTACCCTTAAAGCTACTTTTGTTTAGGTTTTTTTGTGTGTGTGTTTCTGGTTCTGGTTTTTGCTGTGATACATGTTTGTTTCTTTTTTTTTAATTTTTCCCAGCTTGCTCATCTCTTATAGGTACTCATGATGATTGTCACCACTGTTTTCATGTAAAAGCCCTGGGAAATTCTCTGTTGTGTTTCTGTACAGGTGTAGCAGTTGGTTGGTGTTTGTTTGGATTGAAGGGTTGTTGCCTTCAATATGTTGTATCTCTGTTTCCTCTTTCTTATCTCTACTCTCCTCTCCTGTTCATGCTCTTCGTTTTTCTGTCTACTCTGGTCATGTCTAGCAATATTATTTAAATTCTGTAATTCAAAAATTTAAATAAAAAATCAAGAGGAGCCTTATAGCCATAAAACTCCCCCTGGCACAGCAAATTTGTTAAGCATAACACAGCAGCCAGACCATCATTCTGCCGCTACCATGCTGGACAGGACCAATAAAAAAATAAGCTAATTGAGGAGCAGGAAGAAACCCAGTTTCAATAAAAGTGGTAAAGATAACTAAAATACACTACATCCTATTCCAAAGAACGGGTGCTCTGATTAACTACATGTAAAACTTCTTTTTTGATTCCAAATAAGTTATTGAGTCAAGTTGATCTAAAGGCTCTAAAGTCTCACATGTTTAACCTTATTATAATCTGTCCAGGTGGAGGTAACAGGGCTGAACTCAGTGCTCGTTCAGAACCTCTCATCTCTATCAGGATACCTGGTATCAGTCCAGTCCAACTACCCACAAGGTCTGTCCACAGCATTCACCAGCAACGTCACCACATGTAAGTCATACGGAAATGCATCATAGACGGCCTCCGAATCACGAGAATGTTATGTCATTATCAATACCCTGCAAATTTAAATAAATGTGTTTCTTTTCTCACAAATTTCACTCTCTCCTAGTGAAGGTGCCTTCTCCATCAGACCTGAGAGTAACTAACTTCTCAGGTACCGATATCACCGTTCGATGGGAGGCTGCAGCTGATGATGTTGTTTCTTATCTCATTAAGTGGATCTCCTTAAGTGGGGGAGACCTGAGACAGGTAGGGAAGGGTAATAGGACATTTGCATGTCTTTGTAAAGTAGTATACAGCGTGTATGATGTTGCTCTGTTTGTCTGTTCTAGCTGAGGGTGAACGGTGACAGTGAAGGTGCAATTCTGGAGGGGGTGGAGAATGATAAAGAATACCAAATCTCTCTGTCTGCACTTTATGGAGACGGAGCTCAGAGTGAAGCTGTGGCCATTCGATATAGCACCTGTGAGTAACATCTTTATTTGCATGCCATGCATTGATATACACAGTATCTCACCAAAGTGAGTACACCCTTTACATTTCAGCAACAATTTTATCTCCCCAAATGACAATCTTATGGAAAGAAACTTGGATGTAACTTAGAGTAGACGGTGTACAACTTGTATAGCAGTGTAGACTTATTGATCTCTGAAAATTACTCAACACACAATTATTTTTGTGTAAATAGTTGGTAGCAGAAGTGAGTGCACCCCTAGTCATACCTTTAAGTGTTGTTCAAATATGCCTAGCCACCTGTTTTATTGTTCAAGTTTTTACCTGCTTTACTGGACCAGACAGATATGTTTATCATGGATTACAGCTGTGTAATTTGTTACTTTGAGTACGATTTTCTCATAATAACCATTAGATGTTTAACATCTCTGTGGATTGGGGGCGGGGGTCACTTTCCCTGCTCTGATAAAATGTCACAGATCAAGGTTGCTTTCGTTCCAGAGCAGTACTGTTCTCACCTGAAAAAATTGAGTACAGTGTTCTGCAGCCGTTTTTGTAAACATGATGGAAGATATTGCTTTATTTGTGTCAAACCCATTTATGGCTATTGCTGTCGAGCAGGTAGATGGTGTTGACATGGAAATAATCAACCTGCAAAATGACATTGAACTTAAAGACAGATCAAGGGACAGAGACCTTTGGGGACTTGTTCATAGGAAGAAGCTTCCTCTCCTTTACTCCTGAGGCTCTTTGACTTGACATTTTCTCAAATGAAAATTAAACTTAACATTCAAATTGAGCTTTTTTTGGTTATAGGAAACTGGCGCAGGTAAAACTTTGTCTTTCTAGGCAGCAAGTTGAAACAGTAATCCATGCCTTTATAGCTACACAGCTGGGGTACTGTAATCCCGTCTATACTGGAGTAAGTCAGTTTTTACTCTGCTGCATGACTTTTTAACAGGGACCTGAAAGAGACAACACATAACTCCTGTCCTGGCTTCACTCCACTGGCTGCCTGTACACTTTACACTCCATTTTAAGATCCTTAGGTTTGTTTTTAAAGTTTTAAATGGTCTTGCTTCACCTTATTTATCTGATGTTTTCCACCGCTATACTCCTTCTCGGTCCCCCAGGTCAGCTGATCAGCTGCTGTTGGTCGTCCCCTGTTCCAAACTAGTAGAGTGGACAGGGCCTTCTCTATCAGTGCACCTAAATTATGGAACGATCTACCCTTGTCTATTCGCCAGGCTCGCTCACTGTCCATTTTTAAAACCCATCTTAAAACTCACTTTTACACATTGGCTTTCAACCCAACCAGAGACTTGATCTTATTTTTATAGTTTTATGCTTTTATTTTGCTTTGAGGGGGTGATTTTTTTTATAACTTATCCGTTTGGATGTGATTTAATCTTGAAATTCGTCATAATTAGGGGCGTGTCCTTTTGATTGACAGATATCCAATTTCCACGCAAAAAAAAAGGGAGAGTGCTGCACAACCGCGGTTTTTAGCCAGCCAACAGCGCGTCTTAGTTTTAACCCGCCTACCTTTATTAGTAAGTTTGCTCTTCAGAAACCTATGGGTGACATCACGGAGGCTCCGCAAGGTTTAAAAAGTTAAATGTAACAAACAGTCCATAATATACTACACCATGAAGCTCTTCTATTTGGTTTCCTGCACAGCATTAGGGCCAGACTGCATCTCTGTTCCCATTTTTTTTTTCACATCTTATTTATTTGCCTTGTTTCTGAATTCATCTTGTACTTAATGTCTAAAATAAATCACTTTTTTGTATAAAGTGTTCAGTTGTCTTATTGTGTTTGTTCTTAGATTATACTTTTATGCCAAAATGATCTTCTTTCATGGGATGTAAACATTACGTATAGTGAAACAACTTATTTGTGCTGTGGTGTTGCAGTGTCAGGTGGAGGCCCATCGAACGTAGTCGTTTCAGAGGAGACTGCAGTCAGTTTGGTGGTAAGCTGGGTGCCACCTAACGCTCATGTCCTCCAGTACCGTGTGTCTTTCATGGCACTCACTGGAGCTGAGACTCAGGACAACACTGTGAGTGCACTCTAACTATGACGTTTTAACACTTTGTACTTACTGTATTTTAGTGCAAGCCTTTTGTGCAATATCAATAAACTTGTTCAATTTCTTACATTTAATAACTTTGTTTCTTCTTTACCAAACAAATCATAATGTTGGCAGTTGTCTGGCTTTCTCTAGAGCCTTGAAAGACTGTTTCTTTTCTACAGGTTTTGGTCCCAGGTGGTAATAAGCAGGTGGTGTTAGAGTCATTACAGCCAGATACACGTTACAGCATCTTGGTCACTGCAGAGTATCACAACAGAGAGGGGGGCAGTGGGTCAGCTCAAGGCAAAACTGGTGAGTCAAACACAACAGACGCCGCTGTCTTTTTTTAAAAACACAACTATGATGTAACTTCATCCTTACAGGAATTTATATTGATAAGAAAAGGTAAAGAGCTAGGTGTATGTCCTGAACTATTTCCCTCCATAATGTGGAAAAGGCACTAAATACACTTTTGTATGAGAGTTGAATTAGAAGGTAAAGTTGGGTCCAGTTAAAAAAAACATTACCAATCCATTTTGTAGAATTAATTGTGGGAAAACATTATTAATTTAGTAGTTCATTTAGAAAAAAGGACAGTTAAAAATGGGAATCCAAAGTTGTTTTGAGGACACCACAAGACACCTGTCTATCTTTTATCTACTATTTGTTATATTGCTTTTCCATTACATGATGCCATATGGTACAACGGTACCATACAGCTGCTATATGGTGACTTTGAAACAATGCAGTGTTGATTGAGTCACCACCTGTGGGCGTAAACAAATCTACAGCTTCATAGACACGACACACTTCCTTGTTCAGTGAAGTTATTTGAAAGGACTGAGCTTAAAATTTTGATATTTCCATGCACAAATCACAGACTGAGACTGAGTGGTTACAGCATTATAAAACTAACTAAATATACTCAGGAAAGTAATTATTCTGTTACTTTTTTTTCATAAAAGGAAAATATGTTCCCTTTCAATAGAATTGCAAAATTATCTGCCTGGTCAGTTATTTATAATAAAATTAAATATTAGGTGTGACTGATGTTAACTGACTTGAATACTGGGGTACTTCCTCAGCCAAAGTTTCAAGTAAGTCAAACTATTACTACTCACATAGCAAAATTGGTCTGACCTGACAGAGGGACAGCTCTTCTCTGATAGCTTGTTTTAATATCACGACACCGTGAATGAGAACAGTCTGAATTGAAACTACATTGTGTTTAGTGACATTGCCACTCACAACCAAACGTGACTCTTCTGTGTGCATGTGATTGTTTAACTTTTTGTTTGCTTGTCTGTCTCTGCAGCCAGTTTGCGGGTGAGCAGCGTAAGTGTTGTCAGATCAGACCACTCAAGTATATGTGTGTCATGGAGACCGGTCTCTGCTGTTGATGGATATCATATTGTAATCCAGTCTCTCAAAGGTGATCTTAAGTAACATCTGTGGAAGCTGACACTAGTATTTGTTTGAGCTGAAACCACACTGACTGCAGTTTGTAACCTGTTGGTGTGGGTGTATGTGGTTCCTTTATGTGTGTACAGACAAGCAAACAAAGCAAGAAGTTGTTGATGGGTCCAGCAGCAGTCATTGCTTCATTGACCTGGAACCTGAGACTCTGTATCGCATCAGCGTGCACTCACTGCTCGGCTCAGCAGAGGGCACAGCCGTCTCCATTCTCCATCCAACCGGTCTGATGGCATCTTTAGTAACACTCATCGTATGCTATGTATTTTAGAAAGCTGACACCTAATTTTCTTTTTTACATCTACTGTATATATATATAAATTAGTGCTGGGCAACGATTAAAATTTTTATTCGTCATTAATCGCATGACATGCTGCGATTAATGATGATTAATAAATCGTTGCACGCAAAATGTCTCTTTCCTTTAAAAGAAGGCCTACAGCTATATAAAGAAAATGCAGTCAATTTTGCTTTACAAACACGACATCAGGGGTCTCTAACCTGTGACTCCAGAGCTCCAAAGTGGCTCTCTGGACCTTCTACAACACCTCTAAATACGTGGCTAAAATATATTTTTTAAATCTATCTTTCTTGTCATTAGGTTGGAAACCATGGACTTTTTTTTCCTTTCTTTTACATCATTTTCCAC
>JBAFTA010000015.1:26070830-26081436 GCA_036919975.1 Melanotaenia parkinsoni
CAGACAGAAAGCAGGATTAGAATCTCACAGCTTCTAGATGGTGAGGAGAGAGAAATATTCACAATATGCACAATAACCTTCATCCATGCACCTTCAGTGCTTCATTATCCAGACGTCTGGCCTATAAATGCTCTAATTTTGCATTCTTAGCTTGACTGTTTAGCTTTACCTCTGCGCCTGCAGCCTCCGCTACCGGGAGTTAAGGGGTTAACATCCGATTTTATGGGTGTAACGTCAGCTCTGTAAATGCAGCTATAAACGTGGTAATCACAGAAAGTCCAGAATCTCATCTAACAACCTCTACTGAAGCTCACATCTTACAGATTCCAAAACTAAGTTTCAATCCAGCTTTGTATTACAGCCCTCTGATCAATCTAATATGGTTATATTTGTCAAATATTGTATTAATGTCTGTCCCATCTCTTGTAATTGGCAGGTTCACCTGTCTGTTAGCCAGGTCAGTGTGTCCCTGTCTGTGGACTGCCAGCACGTGGGGGAGAGGCCGGCCCGCCCTCTAGGCAACCTGCCAAATGATGGATTCGAGATGCTGGGAAAACTGGTGAAGACCCGAGGACCCAATAGTGGATCAGCCCCGGTACTCGTTTCTTTCTTTTTATTTTAATGCCGGCTCAATTTACAATTAAACTGCATACTCTGAACATACCAAAAACAAAGCTAGTGGTTGTTTTCCCTGTCACATGCTCAGCCTATAAACAATGCAGTGGTGGGCGGATCCATCAGATCTGCTGCTGGACAATTGCTTTGTCCATTTATGTACCGCATTTTGTTTCAACGGTGGTTGCTTTTAAGGGCTTTATAAATAAAGTTGAGTTGATCATAGTGATACTAACATTGATATTGATCGACACGCAACATAACCATTTCACAGAATAATACAGTCATATACAGTATTAGAAAAAAACAGTGTAAACAAGTGGGTTTTTAAAAGAGTTTTAAAAGATTTAAAATGCGCTAACAAAGAGGTCTGCCTAACATTTAGAGGCAACTTGTGTCTGTACCACCACTGTAAAGGTGTTACAACAAAGGTGAGCTGCTTAGTCGTCCTTAGGGGCCAAGGAGGTGGAGCCAGGTCATTTTGACATCAATAACCTAATAGAAAGATTGCATTATATATCAATCATATACCACACAGAAAGCCAGTGTAGGGAAGACAAAACGGGAATGCTGGATCAGCAAAGAGAACTCCAGAAAGAGAGTGTCACAATAGTCCAGGCGGGTTGTGACTAGGGCTTCAACTAATGACTTTTCTGGTGGTCGATTAGTCACCGACTATTAAAACGACTAGTCGACCAATCGGATTATGTTTCTTATTATTATTATTATAAATGGCACTTATTTCACTTTCAGCTTTGAAATCTTTCATGAGGTTGTTCTGTAAATCCGACGTTCCTCCTCATTAAATGTTCGAGCATTGCAGGCATAAGCAAGGTCCGCTTTACAAGTCTCATATGTATTTAATTTACTTTGAAGTTATCCCAGGCTTTTGATGTCCTCTGTCGCCGTTTTGCTCCCTGGTCTGCCGCCATATTTTTCCCCTGGTGGACTTTACTGCGCATGTGCAACTCTCAGCAGAGACAGGGAAGAAGACAATGTCTCACTCTGTAATTTGACAGTCGTCTGTGGGGTCTATTGCACCAATGATGTTAGCAAGACCAGCAATAGAATGAAATATTGTCTTGACTGCAACTTGTTTTTGAATGAATGACCTGAGGAAGATTATAATGTAAGGGCACTAACTGCAATCTCACCATTTACTTTGAAAGAACAAAATGCTCTATAAATTAGCTAAATAAAGAGTACTCGTTTGTAGAATTTTTCTTTGCTTAAAAACAAGTCTAAAAAACAAAGATTTAATGAATGCCACAATCTTCATGAAAGGTTTGTAAGTAGCACTGTAGAATTAACTTTTTTTTTTTTGTAAGAATGATTAATGAATGAGGCCCATTGTTCTTCTATGTTTCCAGTTTCAGCTTCAGTCCTTTGAGATCATCTGTAACACCACATGGGCATCAGAGGATGGCTGCTGTGACCTACCTGGTGTGGTTAGTGTGTCATTTACAGCCACCTTTGTTCAACTTAGGTTGTTTTTACATTAGTGCTTGTTTAAAACTGTATATTAAAAAAAAATACATGCATCTGTTACATTACTCCATGCATTTCTCCCATTACAATCATATTGCTGTTATCATGTGTGCCTTATTTGTTCATGAACAAACCAAATATTTTTCTTGTTTATGTTTATGTGTTTGCCTCAGAGAGATGAGGAGAGCTGTCCTGCTCCTGCGTACACCTGTACCTGTTCCTCAGACATTCCCGGAGCTCCTGGTGCCTCAGGACCAATTGTGTGTCACCACAATTAGATTTTGAACACCATTGTGATATTTTCTGTCATTCAGTTGATTGATAGATTTTAACATTCAGTTTTGTATCTTCTCTTTCAGGGGAAGCCAGGTCCTAGAGGTGTAAAGGGTGAGAAAGGAGAGCAAGGCCAGAAGGTGAGATAAAAATTACTATTATTAATGCTAAGAAAGACAGTTAAAACGTTATCATGCTGTGTAGTTATCTTTTTCTTCCCTTTTTAAATGGTAATTCAACAAGAAAAGGGACAGCAGGTCTGGTCTGCAGGATGCTTTGACCTTTAGTGGCTCATCAGTAACCAATTGAATCTACTCGTATCCCCAAACTACCATGAAAGTGGAAAAACATGATTAAGTCTGATATGCAGCCACTGTTTGGTTATTATTTAATCCAACCATCCATTTTCTATATCGCTTATTCATATTCAGGGTCCCAGGATGGCTGAAGCCTATCCCAATAATTAACAGGCGAGAGGCAGGGTACACCCTGGACAGGTCGCCAGTCCATCGCAGGGTCATCACAGAGACAAATAACCACTCACACTCACTCCTAGAACTTAGGGTGACCTATTAACCTAACATGCATGTCTTTGCAAGGTGGGAGGAAGCTTGAGTACCCATGCAGGGAGAAAAAGCAAAAAGGCCACTGTTCAAACCTGTCCCCAGCTGAGGCTCGAACCAGTAACCTTCTTGGCTTAACCACTAACCACCACACCCCCATGCATTCCCCTGTTCTTATTTATTGAAAACACTAAACAAAACTCTAAAGTATAAAAGTATATATTCAGAACATTATCCATGTCCAGAAAGTTTCACTTATTATTACTCAGGCAATAATGGGGGCCTGATGTAAACTATTTAATTCAGTTTAATGCCATTAGCATTGCTCTGCGCTTGTTGTTGAAAAAAAGATAAATTTCTCTATGTACTAGACTTCAGTTAATGACTGAGGTCTGGTAAGTGCCAAGTTTGCCCAACTGCTGCACATTAAAGAAATGAACAAAACAGAAACAGTAAAGACAACGCTCTTTCACATTTAGATTAATTTCATAAACTTTTTTTAAAAGTACTCTCTTAAAGTTAACTTTTTTAAGAGAAAATGTGCGCATAAACGTGTCTGGTAGCTTATACATCAGTTGATTAATTCTCTTCTGGAAGCGACTGATTTTTTTCTGTGAATAGTTTTCTTATATTCTTTATTGGCTCGGTAAAACAGATAAACAGCTTAGTGAGGGATGCAGAGCCGGAAGTTTTCAGCATCATACAGTGACTCTCTTTGAACTATAGGGAGCACATAACAGTTAATGTTTTACCGATGACATCCCAGGTAGCTAAATGAGTCTGAAACAACACTTAAATATCATCGCAGTTGTTAAAGCTACGCTGATACTGACACCAGAACCAAATATAAAGCTCTTGATTGAATGAAAGTTGGATCGTTAAATAACTCACGGAAAATTATCATTTTTAATTTATTAGACGTTAATTAAATGTTTGCATTTTAATCACCAAAATGAAACCATAGCACGGTGACATAATTTGCAGCATTTAATCAATAGTTTGTAGCCTGAACTAAAAGGCTATCTTAGAGAGTTCGTCTGTGCATCAGAATATTTCAGTGAACTTTATTGCATTAGATTTTGGTCTGAGATTGAGGTTATTTACACATTTTTACTATAAAGTAGAAAGCTGTGTATCTAGACATAACAAAGACAGATATTAACTCACTAGTATGCACAACTAATCATTTTCTCTATTAGTTACAGAACAATTTCTCTTTTATTACCATGATTTTTAAATTTTTCACATCCATCAGAGTAAATCAGAGAGCTCATTTTGTTTTTAAGCACCTAACTGACATCCTTATGCTCATCTTCCCAGGGGGAAGTTGGTCCTCCAGGAAAGCCTGGGTTTGAGGGAGGCCTCGGGCCCCTGGGCAGTGTTGGACCCCGAGGGATAACAGTGCAGGGCAAAGTGGTGGGTAACGCTCTTATCCAGCCACGCTACCAGAAACCACTGAAAATGTTCCCAAACTAAAACAACTTTTTTTTGTGGTTCCAATCAGGGTCCACCTGGAGCCAGGGGAGAAAAGGGAGATCCTGGACGACCTGGACTCCAGGTGAGTAAGAAGTGTGGTGGTGGAGTTTTAAAAGCTTTTCTATATGATCATTCACCAGTCTTCTGTCCAACTTTCCTGTTTTCTTTTTTTGATAGGGTTTACCAGGACCTCCAGGTCCAAAAGGAGATGAGGGGGTCCCGGGCCCCAAAGTAAGCAGTTTGACCCAAGTCAATGATAACAGTCCTCACCCAGCTAAACTCTAGATTAGTTCTCATTTTCTCATCCTCATTTGTTTCATAGGGCATCAGAGGTGTGGAGGGAAACATTGGGGGCCCTGGTCTCACCGGACCCAGGGTAAGATTGACTCTGGTGGTAAAGTTTTTTTAATTGAATTAAATAAAAATTACAATACATAGTTATTCAATTATTATTTAAAACATCACTATTAAAATAAATTGCTAAAAAGAATAAATATAAATACTGACCTGTGTCCACTGGAGACAGGACAAAAGCTTTCTTTTAACACCTCCTTATTTCTGACTAATAAAAGTCTAAATAAAACCCAAAAATATGTTTAAATAACTTAATACATGTAAAATGCTTGGCAAATTGGTGTATGTGTAAGCAGTAACTTAGTTTAATAAAGCAACAACCATATCAAAAACTCAAAAATGAGCAAAACAAAGTGCCTCTCCTTACTCATCCATTGTTGTTTTAAAATGATATTCTTAGACATTTTAGACTTGAAGTATTGTGCAGTTCATCTTTGCAACTAAAATCTACCATGTCTTCAAATTATGATCCCCCCCAAGGGAATTTCTTGATCCTCTTTGTTTTGTATACAATTCTTATGACATTAAAACTGGAAAAAAAATCATTTTATATATAAAACAATAATGCATATGAAATGATACTGCCTGATTTTTTTAATTGTGATAAACAAAACTATTGACATTGTATGACTTATAATAAAAAAGTAGAACATTAGAAAAAACATAATACATTTCTAACAGTTTGTGAGATGGAAAACTTTATATCCATTAAACATAAGTGCCATTAAAAACCCATTCGTACAATAAACCATGACACACAACGGCCACGTGTCTTATGAAATCACACAGGCTTTTGAGAACATTTCTAAAATCTAACTCTTCTTGCATTTAAAAGTATCAAAGACTAAATAAATCATTATTGATTAGAAAAAGTACTTCTATACACGAAACCAGTCTGATACACAACAAAGAGGTGGACTTTGTAGACAACTATAAATATCTCCGCACAGTTCTGGACTCAAACATGGTGACAGCTGTCAAATGTGCACAGCAGAGGGTCCATTTACTGAGCAAACTAAACTCCTAATGTCTGTACCAGCATGCTGCAGTTCTTTTATTTCTCTTTTATCAAAAGTCTTTTAAACCTTTCTTACTTATTCTGGAACAATCGCCTGACTGTTAGGAATAAGAACAGTTTACATACCTTCTCCCATTAGGCTGCTAAACACCAACACTTCTGTAACTCATGTTGATATTTATCATGTTGGTGGTTCTTGTTTAGTTGATACTAAGCTCACTTATGTGGTCAATCGGGTTTGAATATACTGATAGATATTTATATTTTTATTTATATTTATCCATTTTTTTTATTGTATTTTGTGTCTATTTTGCCAGTTCCGCATCTCTTGGCCTCCCTTTGCTGCATATCTGTTCCTGACATTGGGAAGCAATTGTAATTTTGTGGCGTTGTCTGAACTGAACTAAAAGCACATATCTACAATATTAGTAGTTCAAATATATTTATTTCTATTGTCCACTGAGTTCTTGATCACCAGCTTTTTTCTACATCTTTTGGCTAGAGAATTGGCGCCATCTATTGCCTGTTGGTGTTATTACTACTGAAGTTGATAGAAAAATCTCAGCAAAATAAATAACATCTGTGATACATTTGGACAGAAACCCTGATAATCAGACACTAGAACCGGAGAACAAATGAAGATAAATCTTCTCATTATATACAACATAAATAAGTTAAAGTCAACTTTATTTGTATGGCACCAGTTTCCAACAACGTCATCTCAGGGCATTTTACCTACAATCAATTTGAGCCAATCCATTGTCACCAGTTTCATACAAACCAATTCATAATGAATAATAGCCTAGTGAAGGAAACCAGCAGATTGCATCGAAATTAAACTTAAACAAATTAATCCTATCCTGAGCATGCACAGGGAGGCGGGCGACAGTGGAAAGGAAAAACCTCCCTTTTAACAGGAAGGAAAAATCTCCAGCAGAACCTGGCTCAGGGAGGGCGGCCATCTGTCTCGGCCGGGTTTAGAGACCAAGAGACACCACAATTTTCAGCCAGGACGACCTCCTGAGAGAGGAGAAATACGTTCATTTTGCCAGTACTGTCATATGTTTCTACATGTTTCTAAGGAGCAGAGAGATGAAAAGGAAGTGTTCAGTGCATCAACAGACGTCCATCAGCAGTCTAAACTATAGCAGCACAACTAAGAAATGACTAACCACCCCTAACTATAAGATTCATCAGCCAATGAAGAGACGCTAAAACTGGAAAAAGATGATCTCCCCTGCTTGTTCTCATCAGAATCCTCGCTGCAGCATTTTGGATCAGCTGAAAGCTTTTCAGGGCATATTTGGGGCAGCCCAATAACAAGGAATCACAGTAATTCAATCTGGAAGCAACAAAAGCATGGGCTAGTTTTTCTCCATCACTTTGACTGAATGTCTCTAATATTACATAGGTGGAAGAAGGCAGTTCGAGAAACCTGTTTTAAATGTGAGCCAAAGGACAAATCTTGATCAAAAATAGCTCCAAGGTTCCTCTCTGTAATACTGGAAGCCACATTAATGCCACCCAGATTAATGACATAGCCAGACAATTTTGTCCTGAGTTTTCAGGTCCAGAAACAACAACCTCAGTCTTGTTTAAATTTGGAGGGAGAAAATCTCTGAACAAGAACTGCTCTGACAGAAAATCAAACACAAGTTTATGGAACTATTCATTCCTTGGGTCGTAATATGCTGCAAGTCTATTTTCAAATTAGTTTTCTATGTTTGCTCATGTTAGGAGTGACAAAATACTTAAACATCCATCTGCTCTGTCAGCTGTCTGTCATTCTTACTATTAAACTATTTGGATTGTGTAGGGCTTCCAAGGAATGCCAGGACATCCAGGGCCTTTCGGAGAGAGGGGTCCGTCAGGACCTGTTGGACCTACGGTAGGACCAGACAGACAAATACAGGAATAGCTGTCCAATCTGTCCTCACCTCTAGTTAACTAGCTTTAAGTTTGTATGTAATTGACTTCACAGGGTCTGCCAGGGAATAAAGGGGAACGAGGTGAAAAGGTGGGTTATGTCTTCAAATTCTGTTTTATTTCAGTTGTATTTTGTTTGGGAACCAGATTTTCTTTTTTAGTTGAGTCACTGTTTATCAGTACAGCACCAAATCACAGCATTAAGCATCTCTGAGTTTATAGAAAAATTATGACTAAATTGCGATCACTGTTTACAATTTACAGAGTTTTAGTTGGTGACTCTTCTGGTGTCTTACAGGGAGAACCTCAGTCTATGGCCATGATCTATCAGCTGGTCACACAGGCCTGTGAGCAACTAGTCCACAGTGAGTAAAAATCTACGAAGTGAAGATTTGAGGATGAATTTCTTTATCACTTTAACATAAAAAACCATCCTTTTTTTTTTTTAGAGGAGGTGTTAAAACTTGACATGTACATTAATAAGATCAGTCATAATCCAGCTCCTATAGAGGAGCCTGTGGGGCCTCCGGGAGAACCTGGTATACCAGGACCCAGGGGCCCACCAGGTGGTAGAGGCACTCAGGGAAACGTGGGTGCAAGAGGGAAGCCTGGCAGGCCCGGTTATCCAGGAGAACAGGGTAAGTCTTCATCTGGTGGATGTTTGGTTGAAACTGGAGCTGTTGATTGTTTATTATTGTGTTAACTCATCTAATCCATTATTGCAGGAAGGACGGGTATTATAGGGGACAAAGGTGATGCTGGGAGCAATGTCCAGGGATCCTCAGGAGTCAAAGGATTTCCAGGTACCTCTCCATTTTTTTCATGCATCTCTCATGTGTTCAGCAGAAAGCTGCCATGTACTGATGTCGACTTCTGGTGAGTGTTTATTTTGTTTGGTGTGTCTGCAGGTCCTCCAGGTGAGTCCAAGCTGGGAATCCCAGGTCCTAAAGGAGATGATGGAAGGGCAGGACCCCCAGGAATCCCCGGACCTCCAGGGCAGCCTGGCGAGATTGGACCTCCGGGTGTGTGTGACAGCAGTGGAGGCTGCCAAAGAGTTCCCCAGCAAACAGGTGAGATCCTTAAAGTGGCCCGATGACACACAGCCTGGAAATATTCCAGTGTGAGGATTCAGGTCTGTCTGAGGCAACCATATGAAAAGTAGACATGCTATAATGATTTAGGCTGAACTTAGAATTTAAATTAAATCATTTGTTATATTAACTTTATATTATAGAAAGTTAATATTTTCATTTCTTCAGTGTCTTTTTCAACACTGTTAAATAAAGTAAGTGATAGTATTTTAAATGAACTGTGTCTCTCTTTATCCAGATGACCCTTACTATGGCTACCAGCCCTGACTGAACATTAAGAAGCTGGCAACAGTGGTGCGCTATTAAACATCTGTAGAAAATAACTGCAGTGTACTTTTGAGTTCAACGACATTGTGAACTGAGCCAGAACTGGCACCATAGAGGAAATCTGGCACGATGAATGATGTGAAAGCTTCACCAAACAACATGTGGGAACATGAAATGACACCGGGAGAATCACTCCTTGTTTTTCTTTGTACAGTTCAAAATTAAAGAACTGTGGAGAAATTAGGGAGCCGTCTAGTGGAGATTGAAATGTTTACTAATGAGTTGACAGAATGGAAGCTAAGTGCCATCTTATGCAACACATTCGCACTGAAAGCGTTTATTACTATTTTTATTTACTTATGCACTGCATAGACTCAAGCATTTTAGCCATTTTTGTCCTTTTTTATATATTTAATTTTTATTTTAACCTCAACTCCCTCAAAGATAATGAAAATATATAGTCCATGGTACGAAAGCTTCTTTTTGTTCCATGGTATTAATGATACTGTGAGAATGTCTATTATGTGTATAATTTGTACATGTTTGTTGTATTTGCTGTATCTTTTTATTCGTGTATATTTTACAAATTCTAACTGCTAAGTTGTGATTACATTTTCAGATTTATTGGGTTTGGGTAATGAGCATTTTATGTTTAAATGAGGAAGAGACTGTTAGACCTGTGTTTTCTTCAATTAACCTACGTGTTCATTTGTTTGTCTTTTATGAATAAAATCTTCAATTATTTGACTAAACAAGCATTGTCTGTTTTTTAATTAAGTGAGCATCCTTAGCAACAGGATATAGAATTGCAAATCTCTCCATCCATCCATCCATCCATCCTCCCGCTTTGTCCATTACTGGTCGCGGGGAAGCTGGAGTGTGAAACTTTGTCGGTGTCTTTAAATACCAAATGTGACGTATACATTTTTGTACTTTCTGAGCTCCTCAGTCAGCTGTTTATTAATTGTAACAAGGACGTTTAAACAAATCCTGGAGGACAACCTGGTGTTATGTTAATATAGCACCATATGCTATTGTCCATCCATCTATACCTCTTTGTCCAATGAAGGGTTGCAGGGAACCCAGCATTTGAGCAGGTGTGAGGCAGGATACACCCTGGACAGTTCACCAGTCCATCACAGAACAACAATCATTCACACTTACACATGGAGTACATGGATGGATGGATGGATGGATGGATGGTTGAAACTTCTAATCTGATTAATCATATCTGAAGCATAAATCCTTTCTACCACCTGTCAGCTACTTTGTTACAGAAGGGTTCTGCCCAGTACAATACTGTATGTGCTGGTGTGAACCATGAACCTCAGGTTTTCTCCTTTTCAGCTGAATGATAAACAAATGGAACAAGAGAGCGGACTTGCGGCAGAAAAGCCAATCAGCTGATCATCGACAACTGTCGTGATTCGTAAACAGGAGAGGAAGAGAGAAGCAGGTCCGGTGTTCTGTCAGTTTAGCATACATTGTCAGATCAGCATACGCATAGTGCAAACTGACGACTGCCCCTAACCCTA
>JBAFTA010000015.1:26081536-26092732 GCA_036919975.1 Melanotaenia parkinsoni
GCACCAGCCTCTTAACGACCCATTATTTGAGTCAGGTGTGCTGCAGTATGGACATACTGAAAACCTGCAGGACACTGACTCAAGAGGTCCCAAGTTGGGGATGCCTGCTGTGGCAAGTCAGACACACACGCACGCACCGTCTCACTGTGCGCAGGCAGGTGACCATAAATGTCCCACATCTCTGTAGGCTACAACAATAAACCAGAGTAGAACAATTAATCATTGTTAAAAAGAACTGAAATGTTTCTGCTTGATGAGTATATTTTCCATAAAATGTATTTTGCTCTAATATAGGTCGTAACAACATCTGCATACAGTACAGGCTATGTTCTTATAATTAACGTTTCACGTTTTTACAATAAAGTATCACGTTATAACGTGATAATGTCCGATTTTTTTTATTTGGGTGACAGCTCAGCTCCACGCTTCCGTAACAACTCACCAAATTACCTTCAGTTTATTTATCAATACTTCTCCCAGTTCAAATTTATTAATCATTTAATTAATTTAATTGAGCTATCAACCTAGGTCCAAATTGCATAATTTATATGGAGCTGTTATAGTCTGATGGCTGTAGGAAGGAGTGACTTGTGGTAGCTCCCTACTGCACAGGGGGTGTAGCAACCTTAATCAGAAAGAGCTGCTTAGAGCCAGAAAAAAAAACTAGATTGGTTGCCTCGTCATGACGTATCCCTTTAAAATAAACAATTGATCAAATAAATAAATAAAGTCATTTGACCAAACTGTCTTTAGGCTCGAGACAGTGCCAGGCAGGCCAATCAGCTGCACCAGTGTAGAGCATCATGATTTATTTATTTATTGACAAGCAGGTCAGCCAGACTACATAGGGCCAAGGCCACCGGGAATGATGTTCCACCCGATACCGGTGTTCTGTCAGTTTAGCATACGCATCAGAGTAGCATACATTACGTTAATGCGCATGCAGGTTAAGGTTAGGGTTAGGGTTGGGGCAGTCGTCAGTTTGCACTATGCGTATGCTGATCTGACAATGTATGCTAAACTGACAGAACACCGGCTGAGGGAACAGGAGCAAACCCTAGGACAAATAAATAAATAAAGGGTAGGGGGGTTCATAAGGCCTTAGTGAGATAAAGCAAAAGACAATCTTCAGTATGTTTGAGTAGGAACCACAATGGAGATGAAATTGTTTCCAGTGGTGTTCATTTAGAAGTACAAAACAAGTTCCAAGCGGTTTTGTAAAGTTACCTTTAGTGGTATAATCAAATTCCGGTGTCTGATAAAGACTTTATTTATGTTTATATTCGCAACAAACTTATATCGCTAACTATATAAAAAAAAAAACTCTTATACGCCAAAAAAAAAGAAGAAAAAATTAAATGGTTTAAGAGTTTGAGATGAAAATGATTGTTCCATAAATTACATGTAATTTTAAAATAAAATATAATAATACTGTCTTAGCCTTTTCACTAATTATTGTGCTAATAATTTGCTAATTTGTTACATTTTCAATAAATAAATCGTGAAATTTTCCCCCGCCTCTGGGTCAGGGACAACGCGTCCTAGTAGACGGAAATTCTCTGTCGGAAGTCGTTTCCGTATGTTTAGAAGAAAGACGGGTTCGCATAACTCTGAAATTCATAATGCACATGCTTGTTACATTTTAATAAACAAACCCTAAATTTTTCATACCTCTAAGTCATAATTGGTTGGTTATAGCAGGGGGGACACGTCCAGGTCACAGAGCTGCAAGGGAAACAGGTTTCAACGGGAAACCGGTCTCGACACAACACCGGAAATTGTGTGTCGCTCTTTTCGGCTTTGGGCAGTGTGAGAACTCTTTCACGTCGCCATGACCAGCCGAAAGACTCCACAACTAAACCGAAACGATGGGGACAAATACTCAGTTTTATTACCCACTTACAACGAAAGAGAAAACCTGCCTCTGATAGTATGGCTACTGGTGAAATATTTCGGGGAAAGGTGAGATCCTGGAAGGCAGCAATTCTGCTCGACTAGCGCTAGCTAACGTTAAAGCGAGTCAGTGATGAGTTGTCACTTAATTGGAGCTAACAAAAATTAGCAGCTTGGCTATCTTCTTAACGATAGCTTACAGGAATGTTGTGGTAACGTTAATTTAGTTGTTATAGCAATTTTTCTTCGTGTTTAATGTTCCCGACTCTTCTGAAAGTCAGACATGAGTAACAGAACTTAACATAATGCTTCCCTTTTGTTTATATTACAGTGGATCCAACTACGAGATTATAGTCATCGATGACGGGAGCCCAGATGGGACATTGGAATTGGCAGAGCAGTTGCAGAAAATTTATGGAGAGGACAAAATAGTAAGTTAATCGGTGCGAATGGGTGTGTTGCATTGAAGAGCACCAAATAGACATATTATTGTTCGTCAGATATACAAGCGATTAACTTTAAGCACTTTCAATAAGTCTCGAGTTATTTTTCTGTTTTTTATATTGTTTACTGGTCCTGGCGTTATTGTAATGTTTTAAAGTAGTTTTGAACAATATTTGTCAGCTTTCTGGTGGTCTTTCAAAGTTTGCCTTTCGCATTGTCTGCCTCTCTACTGATTCACAGCCCAGTGTTCATTCCTCACCATTTTCAGAGGAACTTGTATTTTTGTTTAAGTCAGTTAATACTGAGCTACACATAACAGACAACATGACAATTAATAATTATTAAATTGTACCAAGGTGACTTTAATTGCTGCCCTGTTTCAAAGACACATTATTTGTTCTTATTTCTGTGGTTGCATTTATGAAAACAGAAAAAGATAACACAATTTTACACACATAGAAAGTAGTTTGCATCATCAAGACCAATAATTGATCTTTGTTTCCTAGAAACCAATTAGCTGAAAACTTGCCATATCTCAACGTGGTGTGTTGTGTGTCCTTTAAAAACATTAAAGAAACTGGACAAATGGAGAATAAAGGGGGGAAAAAACACTAAATGGAGCAGATGAGCAGTATCTGAAAGTGATTTCCTTACAAAAGATAAGATCCAGCAAAGACTTGACACAGGACTGGAGAAAGTCATCTGGACCTTCAGTTGATCCATCTACTGTTCACTGAAGCCTTAAAGTCTCCATCAAGGGTGCCTGTCAAGAGGTCATTCTTAAGGAAAGGAAACTGGGAGAAAAGGCTGAAGTATGCCAGATAACACAAAGGCTGGACAGAAAATGACAACTGGAGTGATGAATCCTCCCCAGAACTCAGACTTGACAAAGAACAAAACAAAAGGCAGATATGTCCAAAGAAGAGCTTTGAAAAGTCCTTCAAGAAGCCTGGAGAACTGTTCCTGAGGACTACTTCCAGGAATGACTAAAAAATGTGTCTAAGAGCTGGGATATACTCGCTGTTAGCAACACGTCCTAGCGTTCGTTGACACGTAGGCCGCTCACGTTGATCTGAAGTAACGTGTCAACATGTGTGAGTTGCAATATTGACATGAACGCTAGCGGCGCTCATGCGAACAAACGCATGAACACAACAGGTCCGAGGTAAACACAATGGCGGATAGTTCTGAAGACCGTCTTTGGGACCTTGTCCCCAACTTCCAGCATCTTTATGATTTTTCTTGTTCGTTGCACAGTGACACACACACCTACAACAGTAGGCAAAAAACTGGACGTGTTTTGGGGGTTGATGACCTTTTCACAATTTCAAAGTCCAGGTGCTGTGTACTCTCTCTAGCAGGACCTCCAGTATTGAGCGTTTTTGCTGCACCATGATTCGGTCGTTTGCCTCAGGTACATAAACAAACGCTGTACGCTTGCATTCGCAGCAAATATATCCCAGCTCTAAGAAGATTCAGCCTGTCATAAAGAACAAATGTGCTTATATCAAATATTGACTTTCAATGTAGATTTTTGTAGAAAATGTAGAAACTTATTTGCCTAATAAGAGATGTTTACATTTACACATATTTCTACAAACTGCTGTTTTCCTGGCAATGCATCGAGAGATGAGAGACGATTCAAGGCTGTTGCAAAATACTGTTGGCAATACAATTTATCCCATGCTTATTATGTTATGACATTTTTTGCATTTCAGCTTCTACGACCAAGGGCGAAAAAATTAGGTCTAGGTAAGATGGAAACTGTGGAAAAATTAGTGTTTGAGCTTTAAGTTTTACCAGTAAATGACTGTTCTGTTTTCATTCAAAGGTACTGCCTACATCCATGGCATGAAGCACGCGACTGGGAACTTCATCATTATTATGGATGCAGATCTTTCTCACCATGTGAGTAGCACTTGTTTAATTTCAGAGCAACCTCAAGGTGGTCAGTTAATCAAATTGCAGATGCCTTTTTTTTTTGGCACCCATGAACTTTTTAAATGTAACAGGGTCATTAAGTAGATTTGTACAGCTTTATATTTGATTTCTCTTTTTTTTCATTTTCAGCCCAAGTTTATCCCTGAATTTATTAAGTAAGTGTTCTTTAAATGTTTTCATTAATTCCCTTTTGGACTATTTTTCTGCTCATATGCACCGTGAAATAAGTATGGTTGATATATGTTAAGTTTTGGTCATTTTTTTCTTCATCAGAAAACAGAAGGAAGGTAATTACGATCTTGTGTCTGGTACTCGATACCGTGGCAATGGAGGTGTATACGGTTGGGATCTGCGCAGGAAACTCATCAGGTAGCAGCTAGTTAAGAATGCTTTCTCTCTAGATTACATCCCTGATTGGTAAAAAATGGGGATTTAATTTTCTTTTGTGTCTTTGTCTTCCCAGTCGGGGGGCAAACTTTTTGACTCAAGTGTTGTTGAGACCGGGAGCGTCAGACCTTACAGGTAGCTTCAGGTAAGTATTGAGGATTTAAATGCCACTGATTTATTTATTTTTTTTATTATTATGTGTGTACGGGGCTGTGCTTTCTCATACCTTGCTGCATTGTTTTCCACTTATTTCAGACTGTACAAGAAAAATGTGTTGGAGAGTCTGGTGGAGCGGTGTGTGTCAAAAGGGTACGTCTTTCAGATGGAGATGATAGTCCGAGCCAGACAACTCAACTATACAATCGGAGAAGTACGACTTTTTTTTTTCTTCTTTTTTCTAGATAAATTGTTTCTGTTCATGGCACACACCCTGTCATAACACTGAATTGGGTCTTTGTTTAACAGCTTTGTTGAAAATTCTGCTTTTTGACGTCACTTATAGGTGTAAATGTCTTGGAAATCACTGTAAAATGTTAATGTGGTTGAAATCAATACCCCCAAGAGGGAATTGCATAGATTCTTCAGGATTAAAACCAAATTAGACCACTGATCTGTCACATAAGACATTTTATTTCCTTTATGGGGAAAATGGGTGTTTTTCATTGTTATCTAAGTCAATCCTACTTTTACCCTGAACCTGCAAATCCTCTAAAAAAGCCATTTTCTCTTTTTCCACACCACAGGTACCAATTACCTTTGTGGATCGACTTTATGGAGAGTCCAAACTGGGAGGGAATGAAATTTTATCATTTGTGAAAGGACTACTCACACTCTTCACCACAACGTGAACAGCAGTGTGCTCCATGTAATCCTGCAATCTCGTAGCTTTTCTCTCAGCGTTCATGTCACCGTCTTTGTTCAGAAGTTGTATCAGAATAGTAATGGGGACAGAAAAAAGCTGCCCTTCCCTGTGGTCTCATAGCGTCATGACGGCAGATGACAAGGCGAGACGTCTACTCCCATTATCAATAAAATGATGTAAAATAATTCTCTCAGAATCGTGAAGGAATATAGTGCTTTAAATTCCCATTATCCTCTTTAATGACTTGCAGGATAAGCACATCGATCATTCCCAACACAGTTGGCTGGACTCTGCTTTAACAAAGATGTCAAATGGGTTGCCCCTGTTATTTGTGTCAAAATAAATTGTTTGTATTGCTTGCTGTGTTTTGTTCCTGTCCCTTTTTTTTTGTATTCAAGCCAACGCTTTGAAAGAATGTAACCCTTTTCATAAAAATCATGTGCAAGGACAATGCCAATCCTGTTCTGGATGATTTTGATCAAAACCACTACTCCCAGTTCACGGGAGACTCACGCAGCAAAATAAGATGTTTATTACCCCTGCCAAGGTGGATGTTATGTTATCGGTGGCGTTGGTTTGCCTTTCTGTTATCAACATAACTCAAAAGTTTACAGACTGATTATGACTCAACAGCCCAGCATCATTGTCAAAAATAAATGAAAGTTAGAGCTGACCCAGGCTGCCGCCATTAGAGAAAATGTGGATTTCTTCAACAACTTAGACTATTATTGCCATTTGCTTCATCTTAGCGCTTAAGGGTATGTTTCCAGGGTCAATGATTCTAAGTAAGTTATGGCATATATCCTGATGATGAAGATAAATATTGATCTTAGCTTGAAGTAGAGTTCTCAGGGGGTTGATGACTGAGTGGGCTGTAGGGCTTTTTGGGGGATTTTCTCAGGTGAGTGACCCTATGGCTTGGCCGAGGTCTGCGCTCTCTGGGTGCTTTTAGGTTAAGGATAAAACTTGTATGTGACTTAAGTTGTGATTTACTAACTAACTTTCTTGTTTTTCTCTTTAGGACACAAACTGGGCTAAATAAGCTTTGGCTTCTCCCCACTCCTTTTCAGACATTTATGTGGTGTCTTTATTGTTTTCTATGTTTAGGATGTCTGAATAAAGTGTTTCTCATCATCATCAAATATTAAATATATTCTATTTATTAAACCTTGATAGTGTGTTGGCACAGGCCGTTTGTTTATGCACATACTATGCTGCGTGATCTCAATTAACTTTAAAACTGAGATCTTAACAGTCCTCAGGTGCCAAAGTATCACGACGAAGACATGATCACCAGACAAACGACGGTGCATAAATATCGGAGTTCCCCGTGGAGGAAGAGTACACACTAGTTGTAGGAAAACTTCTACCACCTCAAATCGTGTAAATGCAGATTCTCACTGGGACGCTGTTTTAGTTGAGACGGGTCCTCCACTGGTACAATATAGGAAAGTAGTCCCGGTCGCTTTGGTAGTACCGGGCAGTTAGCTGCACCACTCTAGAGCGCCACCAAGCGTTGGCTCGACCGTTCAGCTGAGTGCTGAGGCACTGTGTACATCCGACTCTCTGCAGGGGAGGGGAGGAACGCCAGATGTAACCATACCGCACATGCGCATGAAATGCAAAAACTCACCACAGAAGGACGCCCGCTGTCGGACAGTCTTAGTAACTACTGCGCCGAGTTGTTTACCCCTCTGACTCAGACACAGAAATTAAAGCCCATTTCAGGTTTTAATGGACGAGAAAGGTAGACAAATGTTATACATACATTAGCTTAATTGGCCAAATTGATTGACAAACCAATCAGGAGTTTTAATGAGGCGGGCTTACGAGGGTCTCACAATGATATTATTTATGCTAATCAAGTAGATGTCACTTCCGCTCTTTTTATTTGCGCCATTTTGGATAGGGCAGTTTCCAGGCTGGATGTGTATTGTCTGTCAAGAGAATGGGCATAGCAATATCCGTTGCCAGGAAATTATAAGCAGAGTTAGGTAATTTATCTACAAGAGAATGTGCGCCGCTAGATGCTCTTAACAACAGCACATGTGTCCACTCTCACCACTCCAGGGAATGGAGGGTTTATTTGACTGATGAAGCTCGCTTTCTGTTCCCCTTTTCCGACCAGAGGGAAGAGGATAGCCCTTGTCGGCGAGGTACACACAGGTTTGGAGGGTAGATCGACGGCGGGGTGACTTGCTGTCCCTCTCAAGCCACCTGAGAGGATATTATCGAGATATCCGAGCAAGTGAGAAGTGTCCATAAATCGCCTCAGCCATCCTGGTGTGACATATTTCACTCAGACGGGAGAACTGGATGTGAAAGCAGGTAAACTTGGATGTCATAATGTTGGACATAGCCTTCACTGTTGGATAGTTGGCTGTTAACTGTGGCTACCTGCGCTGTTGTGATGGGTGGCGGTGAACGACAGCAAAGGTAACTTGGCTATGGATTAGGCTAATGTTTCTGAGTAAATGGTGGCGGGCATAATTGAAATATACAGTAATTTGTTGCTAAGACCCATACACAATACAGATATTGTGTATAGGTAAGTATGGAGAAAGGTGGGGACGTTAGTTTCAAACAACCCTTGTTGGTGGTGCGAGTTGGCCAGCTTAGCATGCTAACTCAGCGCAGTATGCCCCCCTTATTCTTTGTCGGTGGCAGCTGATCTCTGCTAAAGCTATCGATCTGGATCCTGCCAGATGTTGGTCAGCGATCAGATTCACGAAGGCTGGCTGCATATTTTGATGTCCACTGCTAAATCTGTTGAACATCTTAACCAGCAACACAGATATAGCCAGTTAATGTCTTCAGTATGAGAATGGCTCTCACTAATGAGAGTCTAGCTATGTGGGTGAAAACATAGTTTTATATTGAGAAGATTTTGGAGAAGAGTTCAGCCAGGTGACATCTGGCTTGAGATGTATTCATAGCTGATGTTTGATCCAGGGGGAAGGAGGTTGAGGTTTTGACAATGCTCTTCACTGTCAACCACACACAGTCTCTTACACAGACAGCAACTCAGCTGAAGTGCTAAGGGCTACAGACAAGTGTTGACCCTGGAGGGAGGTAAAACTAACTCCTTTGCATTTAAAGCATCTCAAACTTTTTCCTCTATCACTGTGTATATGGATGCCACCAGGACCTTGTGTCCTAAGTAAACATTCACACACGGAGGAAGTGTAAACTGAGCAGTCAGTCAGAACATTGCTCATCATGTCCTGCTGGAAAATTGAGTGAGTATGAGGAAATCTGTAGCTGGAGGATTGAAGGCCTCTTGGTTTTTGAAGAAGGGGAAACCAGTGTTCTGCCAGCAACTCTCAGCAGAGCAGCCTCCTCTTGTATTTCCTCCCTCTCCTCTTCCTTCTCTCCCTCCCTTCCCTCCTACTCAGCCTCTCCTTGGCTTTTTTTCCTTTCTCTACTCCCCTCCCCTCTTATCCATCGCCCCCTCTTTCTCTCACCCTCTTCCATTTTATCTCTCTCCCCCTGCCTTACCTCACCCACCCTCCCTTCCCTCTCCTCTGAGCCAGTCTGTCCAACCTCCCTGCCTCCCCATCCCATCCCGTCCCTTCCCCCCTCCACTTCTGTCGCTCAATCGGTTCTCTCCCCTCTTGCTCCTTCCACACTCCCCCTCCTTTTCCTCCCAGCTCTCTCACCCTCACCCTCTCCACCTCATCCTCTCACCCTCCCACCCTCCCCTGATCTCTCTCACTCCTTCTGTCCCTCCTTTTCCTCCCTTCCAACATCACTCCCTTCTCTCCTCTCCTCTCCTCCCTCCCCCTCCACTGCAGACATATTGTAGGGGCTGCTGCTTACTCAATAGGAGGCGCCATTCTGTGATGGTATTGCAAGGCAGGGAGAAAAAGGGGCAGGCAGAATATAGGGAGGCTTACATAATGGAAGTCCTCTCTAGCGCCATCTACAAGTGAGGGAGGAAAGCAGAAAAAAGAGGCACAGAGAGGAAGTGGGCAACAGTCTGTGTCTTTCTCTCACTCCCAACATACAGATGTACAGGAGGTCGGCAGGACAGCAAAGCAGCTGGCGTCCACGTCCCCTCTTCTCTGTTTCTAGAAAGCCAAACAAGCTGAGGTGTTCACAGTAGTTTGGTGTAATGCTGTTGCTGTTAAATCATTGTGCATAAGTGACCTTTGACCTTCCTAAGTGGAGCTTTGACTTAAATATAGGTGCATCAGACCTGCTGCTTTGGAAAGGAAATTAAATATTTACTTCATTTGACAAACATCAGCTTTATCTTTAAAAAAAAAAAACACAGTAAATGGATATCAGCAGCAGCATGACAGGTGTACCGTTTGAACGGTGTGTTAGCTGCAGGCCTGTTCCAGCATAACTGCAGGGAGAGGTTTACTTCGATGACATAATATTTCAGTTAGCTGCCTTAAAAAAATCTGGTCATTTGATCATTTTTTTATCTTACCTTTTAGTAAGTGAGCATTTACTGTTAAAATCAAGCTGTGTTCTTTTGTAAACAAATATTTTCACGTTTAGCTTTGCTTTCCAAAAGCCATTGCTGCTCATTATTGCATGTTTATAGTGCCTGCCAGTGAGATGGTGGCAATTATCGCCAAGAAACTATTGTTTTTAACAAATAAACACTGGAAATTTTCTGGAGAATTCTAGTTTAGTCTGGACCTTCTTCATTGTTGCTGTTAATATGTGCACCTCACAGCCAAAAAATCTGTACTGAAGAGACACTCACAGCTGTTAATTCTTTGAATTTACTGGGGTGAAAATGACAAATGAGCAAGTTACTTTTTCAAATGTATTTGTTTTATTAGTTATGTAGTATTTTTGCATATTTCCACTATAGTGACAAGTTGAAAGCAACATGCGGGTCACCTGAAAAGTGAATGAAACAGCAACTCTTACCTGCATTTTCACTTTCTTGTGGTAAATGCTCTGAAAGACTCAGACTATGACATTCACACATGCTGTCATTCTGTAATCTTCTGCAAATGATCCCAGGGAGCTTACTAAAAAAATCTAAGCAAATAATCTAGAGTGAAATTTGTGGACATTTGTGGAGCATCACATGAAGATTTCATGGATGCAATGCACGAGTGTGTAAACACCATATATGCTTTTTATTTTGTTTGTTTTTTTCCATGCATATGTGTAAAAGAGAAACAAACAGCTCAGCTGAAATAATAATAGATAAAAAAAAAAAAAAAAACATCAGTAGTCAGGTGCAGGAACACAGTTTGGCTAGAAGTCAGGTGTCTGTAAAGGCATGCATGCTGAAACTCAACTAATTTACAATCACTAATTGATCTAATACATTTCTGATATAACACACATGTCTGCACTGGAGATAGTGGGGAGATCATGCAGACACTTTACACCTAGTGTACATTTTTGTCTGCATTTCAAGGGGCAGCTTGTGATTACATCTCAGTTTCCCACTTTATATTCAAATAAACGTAAAACCAAAGCTTCAGCTGTGGTGGGCATCAAATAGGGCTGGACAGTATATCGAGATTTTCAAATATATCGAGATTTTCAAATATAATCGAGATTTTCAAATATATTGAGATTTTCAAATATATCGAGATTTTATCAGACACAATATACAAGGAGGGAATATCGTTTATATCGAGATAGCTTGTTTTGAGTTAAAAGCATCTTTTCTTTTGCATTTTGCACAGCTG
>JBAFTA010000015.1:26097797-26109167 GCA_036919975.1 Melanotaenia parkinsoni
AAAAACTGCCATCCAGAACTTCACAAACAGTGGTGGGAAGCTAACACCCCTAATGTTTGCTTTATTTTCACTTTGTATAGAATTTGATAATCTTAAACCTTTTAAAACAAAATACATATATCGACATCGGTAAATATCGGTTATCGGACATAAAAACAATATTAATATCGGTATTGGCCAAAATTTTCATATCGGTGCATCCCTAATTCATACCCTTATGTTGGCACATAGACATGCACATTGATTGATGTACATCTTACATACACTCTTAAATACACACTCACACACACACACACACACACACACACATATAAAGGTTAGGTTAACACATTTGTGTGTAGTGAATGTGTGAATATTATTGTGTGATAGTCTGTGTTGTGAGTGAGAGAGTGAGGGAAACTTGCAAAAGCAAACACAATCCGTTATATACAGCATTTGATGTTGGCCTAATCACACTATAACACAATTATATTAAGATATTTTAAAGAAAAAACACTCGGATTTCAAGATTCACATAGAACCTTTATTGTTACACATAACTGTGCTTTACTGTTTCTTGACACATTTATTTTCCATGCAGATGCCACGTTAGAAGTTAGCCAGCGATGTCACATATGTTATTGTGTTAAATGCTTTATATTTAACTTTATAACACTGAACTGTTTCAAGACAATTGCTTCATATTGATTCAGTGGTTTAGAAAGCTTCACTTACTCCATCTCTAGGTTACATCCTGGACTGGTCGCCAGTCCATCCAAGGCTAGCCCAGAGAGTTAACCTAACATGCATGTCTGTTAAGTCGTGGGAGGAACTCAGAGGACCCGGAGAGAACCCGCACATACACAGGGAGAACATGCAAACTCCATAGAAAGGCCACTTTTTTTTGGAGTGTACAAACCAACAACCTTCTAGCTATGACGCTGCGGTGCTAACCACCACAACACCGTTCAGCCCCGTATAGAAACAAATTAGGTTTTTATATATGTAAACAGTATAAAGTTGGATTTATGCTAGTGCGGCATTTGCATGTGGTAGAGCCAACATAGCCGTCTTCAAGAGTTCGTGGAAGCAAATGAATAATTATAAATGTATATTTAAAAAATGGCAGTTACTGCATAAATTCAGCGAGAAGATACAGAAACACATAATCACAAATTGATCAATCACATGGAGCACTTCTGCGTAACCATGCTGCAGGCATGCATGTCAGGTCTGGAAGAGGTGCACATCAAGCCTCTGCGGATCTACAAAGAATCTACAGCCGTGACGCTGTAACTGACAGATGCAGCGCAAGTATAAATCCAGCTATGGGGGAGGAGCCATGAGTTTTACCTGAAACCCACTAGGGGTAGTGGTACACAATGTCTGTGTATGTGTGCAACTATATTTCTTACATCTAACCATGTATTCATTTTACATTTTTTGTTTATTAGGACTATCAAGACTTTACTCCTCCAGAAGTGTACATAAAGCACACAAGCTGGGAAGATGTCTGCATGTGGGAACCATCGCACACTAAAGTCCAGGTGTGTGACACATATAGATGTACACTTCTAAATATCCCCCCTATTTTACATGTTAAAGGACATGCATTTATTTTTGTATCTTTATGAGTTACGCTTACATTGTGGTAACATAACTGTGTATAGATAAAGATGGAAAAATTTCTTATCAAACCTTTTCCTCCTCCGTCTCCAGGACTACAGGTCAAAGCCTTTCTGCTGTTCTGGCTGTCTCTTTTCATCCAAGTACTTCTCAGCATACAAGAGCCACTTTCGCAACGTTCACAGCGAAGACTTCGAGAACAACATTCTGCTCAACTGCCCTTACTGTACTTTCAATGGCAACAAAAAGACTCTGGAAACGCACATTAAGCTTTTCCACATGCCTAACAACACTGCGCGGCAGGGCCACGGTAGTATGGCAGCGGGAGCTGGTGGCCTCATGATGAAGGATGGCCTGCTAAAGAGGATTGGGGACAGCGTGGAGCAGGCAGTATATTACTGCAAGAAGTGCACCTACAGGGACCCTTTGTACAATGTGGTGCGAAAGCACATTTACCGGGAACACTTTCAGCAAGTGGCCCATCCCTATATTGCGAAACCTGGTGAGAAGACAAATGCTCATAATGGTGGCACAGCAGGAAAGACGGAAAGTAACAACATGAATAGTGTTAACAGCAACCAGATTCACTGCAAGAAGTGTCTGTTTGTTCCCCGGACCTACGAGGCACTTGTTCAGCATGTCATAGAGGACCACGAGAGGATTGGCTACCAGGTTACTGCAATGATTGGGCACACCAGTGTGATAGTCCCCCGACCCAAACCCATCATCATGTTCCCTCCCAAAACTCAAGGAGACAAGACGATCATTGGGATGGGCCCTAAAGGGGCGGTAATGGCCACTACAAGGTCTCCTGCCTCCCAGCAGCTTAGTCGAGCTGTCATTGCATCAAAGACCAGCTTCAACTCTCACAATCTTCTGTCTGGAATCAAACATGACTCAATGGGATTAAAGGCAGGGACCACTCAGCCGTTCTCTGTGGGTAACCAGCAGGTTAGACTTAATCTCCCAGGGAATGCCCAGGTTTCTGTGCCTCAGCAGTCGCATGCAGCAAAGCAGCTTGTATCTGGCAGTAACCTGCGGAGCCCACTGATGGCTGGTGCTTCTTCTTCACTCAAATCCAACCCTCTGGGTTCACGTGTTCAGGCAGCGGCTACCACTGTAGCCTCTGTTACGGCAAAGAAAGGGAGCTCCTCTGTCCTTGGCACATCCTACACCCAAAAATGGAAAATCTGTACGATTTGCAATGAACTCTTCCCAGAGAACGTTTATAGTTCTCATTTTGAGAAGGAGCACAAAGCAGAAAAGGTGCCTGCTGTGGCAAACTACATCATGAAGATCCACAATTTCACCAGTAAGTGTCTCTACTGCAACCGTTATCTCCCCAGTGACACCCTGTTAAACCACATGTTGATCCATGGTCTCTCCTGTCCACACTGCCGCGCAACGTTCAACGACGTCGAGAAGATGGTGGCTCACATGCGGCTGTCACACCCGGAGGAGAGGGTGGGTCCCCGCACAGACTCTCCTTTGACTTTTGACCTCACTCTGCAGCAGGGAAACCCAAAAAATGTTCAGCTCATTGTCACTACATACAACATGAGAGACGCTCCTGAGGAGTCTGTGGCGTTTCACGCTCAAAATAATGCCACTACTTTGTCATCAACACTGTCTGCCTCTTTAATATCAGGCAAGAGGTTATTGCCTCAGCACCCACCCAAAACACCTTCTGGGCCCCCAGACGTTGCACCTGTCAAGAGTGCCCCACAGACATCCGTGCCCTATAAGAGGGATGTGGGCAAAACACTGTGTCCTCTTTGTTTCTCTATCCTCAAAGGCCCAATCTCAGACTCCCTGGCCCACCATCTCAGAGAGAGGCACCAGGTGATCCAGACAGTCCACCCTGTAGAAAAGAAACTCACTTACAAATGTATTCACTGCTTGGGGGTTTATACAAGCAACATGACTGCCTCTACTATCACTCTACACCTGGTGCACTGTCGAGGTGTAGGGAAGCCTCAAAATGGGCAGGACAGCCGGGCAGCTCATTCTTCTCGGGTCAGTCAGTCTCAGAGTAGCGTTCTGAAACGGGCCAGCTTTGATAGCGCTGATACTAGCGCTCCAAAACGAAGGAGGCCAGGACCCCCTGGGGAAAGGGCCCATCCTCGGGATCTCAGCGGTCCCTTTACATTTGTAGAAAACCCTGATGAACCTGTAGTTCTAGCGCTCGACCCCAAAGGACAGGAGAACCAGTCTTATGAGTCCAGGAAAGCTTTTCTGACGCAGTATTTCAATCAAGCGCCATATCCAACACAGCAGGAGGTGGAGAAGCTAGCATCCAGTCTTTGGCTGTGGAAGTCTGACATCTCCGGCCACTTTGTTGCTAATAGGAGAAAATGTGTACAGGAGTGTGAGAACCAGCATGCCAAAGTGTTGCTGGGGTTCAGCATGCACGAGCTTGGCAAACTGAGTCATGAGCTGTTTGTCGAGGATGGTGTGTTTGAGGGTAGACATGGCAAAAGGCGGACATCGAAGACACATATGGGAGTGTCAGAGCAGGCTCTCCAGAGACACAAGGAGCTTGTAGCTGCTAATGGGGGGGTGACTCGAAAGCTAACCAGTAACTTGGAAGGTTCAAAAATGACTTTGTCTGTTCCCAACCCCAGTAAAGCCAACACAGACCAAACCAAGACACTCAGAAGCACCTTACCACAGAAAATGCCTCTAGACCTTTCTGAGCCAATTTCCATTGACTCTGACAGTGAGGAGGAAGAGCAGCAGGAGGATAACAAGAAACCAGTGGGCGAGGTAGATCTCCATGGCAACCAGCAGCTTACTGGGTCTAAGCCAAAAGCAACCACCAAGATAGTTTCAGATCTAGATGACATGTCTGATGATGATGACGACGACGACGATGATGATGATGATGACGAAGATAATGATGATGATGACGACGACGACGAGTTAGGAGCACATGTAGAGAATGGCTTCGGAACATCAGAAGGCTCAGGAAGACAGGCCCCTAAGGGAAGAGATGCTCTTCCCATCATAATTCCCAAGTTTGTACCATCATCCGCAAGAAGTGGGAGAGATGGAGCCCAGCTGGGCAAACAGCAAGTCTGACTGATTTAAAACTTAAAAAAAGACTCAGTTTGAGAGGCATTTCAGATTTCACCCACACCAACAAACCTGCCTCTTCCGAATTAAAGGACACTGCAGCTGTACTGGGCGACTGAGGCAGTGAGGAGGAGACGACTCAAAACAAGCCATTAAGCGGTATCTGAAGGCAGGACTAGCCTGTGTTGATTCAAAGATCTGTGAACACTTAAGATTGTTTCTTCCTACGTGAGAAGGAAGGAAGGGAAGGTGATAAGACTGAAGTTAAAAAAAAAAAGTTTTGCCTTCTTTATTACATCGACTTAAGGAGTTATTAACATTGATTTTAGCCACTGAACTTGACAGTGTGGCTGAAATGTTTGACTTGTTTTAAGGTAAAAGCTTTTAAGATGACCAGAAAATCCATCGTTTTTCATGTAGTTATACTGAGGTAGCTAGTGTAAATTTGTACAGCCTTTTAGACATGATTGGACACATGTTGCTGTACATGTACAATTAAATATTTGCTATTACCTGTGTGTAAGGTAGCCTCATATGTTCTCCATTGGTATGTTTAACAATAGATGTCGCTTTGGTGGCTGGTATTCTCTTGTATCTTTTTTGTTTGTTTTTTTCTTTTACAGAAAGTAGCTTATTTGCAAACATTTCCATATATATATAAATTGAATTATTTTATTTTTTTTTTTACAGTTTTTATTATTATTATTATTATTATTATTATTATTATTATTATTATTTCTCTTTTGCAAGGAATGGCAGCACCGATCTACTCTTACTCACTGACAGACCAAATCAGGATTTTATAAACTTTTTTTTTTTTTTTTTTTGCAGCTGTCACTGATTAGCTTTGACTGTATTGTATTTGGGTTGTTTTCTGTTTTAATATAATGTTTCTTTGGCCCATAAGACTGGACAGTAACCACCAAACTGGCGTCTGCAAAGTGAAAGTATATGTTGTTGTTTTTTTTTTTTTTTTTGTTTCCAAAAGAGATGTTTGTGTTCAAAATGTGTTCTCTAAATTGTGTGAATTTATTTTACATTTTACTTTTTCACCCAAAGCATTATTGAACAATGTAGTGTTCATTGTGATTCTCACCGAACCAGAGGCTATGGCAGTTATTCGGTTCAAATAAAAATAAAAAAAAAAAAGGATTGTGCACAGAAATGATTCATGGTATTAGTTCAAGACCAGTAACGGTTATAAAAGCTTTCTTTTTTTAAAGATATGACTATTTTAACACATTCATTCTGTGTAGTTTCTCCTTAAATTTGATATTAATTTCTATAAATCATAAAAATTGCTATATTTACTTAATGAAAAGTTAGCGAACATGGCAAAAGTTATTCCCAGGTGGTTTGCTGGTTAACTTGCGCCCTGGGTTTGGCTTAAAGGCAGCTTTGGATAACCTCTCGGTACAGACTTACAGGTGTGTGGGTAATAAAACTCTGGCAACAATTATGGAATCACCAATTTTTGAGGATGTTTATTCTGTTGTTTTGAAGTTCAGTTGCTAAATATACATTGAACTAATTTGTTTTCACCCAGATCAAGTACAAGAGAAAAAAATGGAAGGAAAGACTTAAATCACATGAAGAAAAAAAAAACTGAATCCTGGATGATTTCAGCTTCTCTGGTTTTTGTGGCTGTTTTGATTCACGTGCACTTCACTAATTAACATCAATCATTTTGACTGCAACAGTCGACAGATCAGCTTTGCAGATCGGATGCAGCCTTCTCACAGACCTTTTCTTTCTCTTAGTTTCTACCATAAATTTTAGCTCTGACATCGAGGACTGAGACCCAGTCTGAGTCTTTTCTGAAGAAAAGTTTAAATACTGTTCTGTGGGCCAAATATATTATCACCCTGAAAAATGGCCTCAGCATCACCAAACCACGTTTGTGTATTTACCTATTCTCTAGTCTGCTGTAACGTTTTCTTCTGTGTAGGTCTCACTGATTGTTTATCTTTTGCTTTCTTAGATTAGAAGCTTTATTGCCATTTTCTGGATGCACAGTGATTCCTCGCCATATCGTGGTTCATCTTCTACGGTCTCACTGATTTTTTTGTATGCAGCACTGCATATTTCAGTATATGTAAATCCTATTTCAACCATTCTATGTCCAAATTTTACTGTAGGAATCAGCCCACTGTGCTTCGTTTCTTGATTGGGTCGGTAAACATCAATGCGCTGTGTTTTGTGTCTTGATTGGCTGAAGGTTAAATATATGTAGGTTTTTGAGAGTGTATAAAGTGTGTGAGAATGTTGAAAATGTTCATTATAGTTTGGGAAAGGTCTATAAACACTCCGAGGAGGGATAATTAGGCCTTAACATGCATTTGAACTGTGAAAAATTAATAAGGTCGTCATTTATTCCGGTGTGTTTTCAGAACTTAACCCCAATAAACGAGGGACCACTGTAAATCAAATTTCATTTAACTGGCATCTCACAGTTTGCTCTAAAATGCTGCCTCCTGTTTTGCCTATTGATTTTTATTATTTATTTAAATAATTAATTTAGTTACGATTTTCCTTGTGCATTTGCTATTTTTTTAAAAGAGCATGTTGCATTTAGTTCTCTGTTTCTGATGCTTTTTGCATCTTCCTTAGTCTTGGTCTACCTTTCTTTTTTTTTTGTACTTCGCCCAAAATTTGAGACAAAGCTATGTAAAAAAAATATATCGAATCTATATATATATATAGATTTGTTTCTTTTAATCCTTTCAGTTCCTTTAAAAGGACAACTCTATTGTTTGGGCCATGTTCTCTATTACTCAACGGCTCGTTAAGGTCTGTCACCATCCTCTTTTAGCTGAAAACTCATTTACATATTTAGGGTTGTGCAGGTATTTATTTTAGAAATTAAAAATATATGGTGATTCCTTCCTTTTTCCTTCATGAAGAGTGAGTCCGTATTATTTTCTTTTACTTGATCTGGGAATAAAATGGCCAGATGGTAAAACACTTCTAATTTTTTTTGTTGTTGTTGTTTTGTTTTAGTGTGTGTGTTTGTTTTTTGATGATTTACAAAGTCAGAGTGTTAATAAAATTATTATTATTTCTATTATTATGACATTTCTAGTAAATAAAAGAGCAGATTGTACATCTCCTGAGTTTTGATTCCATAATTGTTGCTGGAAGCTGTGGTTGTAGAAGTTGTGGTTCTCGGTCTGCAGTTCAGGGCCTGCCAGTCCTCCCAAAGATCCTTCTGGAAAATCACCAGATATTAAAAAAACACAAATTGTTATTTCAAGAAAATGAACAAATCAGAATGTCCTTTTTCTATATGTTTTACCACTGCTGCAAAGGTTTACTTTCCATGGGAATAAACTACAATTAGTAGCGATGTACGGCATTTCCCCAAAATAACCAACATGTCTCGGCCCTTCATCCCCAGTAAAACGAAATGCTGTATTTTCTAAAGCAAATTATATTGATGATACAGGTGAAGTCATGTATAAACCAGTTCTCAATTTTATGCTGGTGCTGGGTTTTTTCTTTTTTATTTATTTATTTGTTGGCTTTACATCCACATCCACCTGGCATCCTGCGCCAGCGTCTTTGTAGGTTAGAGTGTGTGGACAAAGGTTTGACATGAGAGTAAAGACGTCAGTTTCCAAGCAGTTCTTCCACACAGTCAGAGTAATCTTGTTTGATGAAGATTATTGAGTGGAAAATTTCATGTATCACTTAGGTCTGTGTCATGATTCATTCATTACCATAAGCACAACTTTAAATTTCATTACTTTTAACTTTAAGAATACAGCAGTGTCATTTCATGGTAAGATTTGTGCACATACTATGTAATATATCCAAACCCTTTTTTTAGAAAGATTGGAAAGTTTTCTCCAATTTTATATCTGTAAATTGTTTTTTTTTTTTAGCTTTATTGTACAGACAAGTACAAAGGAACATATTTTTAGTGTCTTCACTGAACATCTTTATTTGGAAAACTTACAAAAACTGCCAGAGTCAAATCATCTTCTTTTTAATGATTCTTTTGTAATAGTTTTGTCTCTAAGGATACGAATTGTTGCAGTTTTTCAGAAGAATCTGTTTCCATTGTTGCAGGTTGCAAGATTTAATCTAACAGTCCATGGTTGTTGTCACAGTCTTCTCTTCATGATGTTCAATATATTTATAGGAGACAGATGTCGACTACAGACACGTTAACTAAGCACACGTCTATGAAGTCATGCTGCAAGTTGCATGGAATGAGGTCTGACATTGTCCTGCTGCATCACCTCTGCAGCAGTGCCACCTTCATACATATCCATGCCATGGAAACTGATACTCCCCCCATAACTTTACACTGGTTCTAACACCTTCCTCTGATAACAGCCTGAAGGGTCCTTATCTTGTAGTTTCAGGTCATATTTATGGTGCAGTGATGAACAATGTTGAGAAAAAACATTTTTTTTCTACCAGACTTACACACCCATGTCCCCATATTGATAATGCAGTTCCACCTGAGAGCTCAAAGGTCACCCAGCAGTGGTTACTTTCTTTGGCCTTCACACACTGGTTTTTCAGCTTTAATGGTGCATAATATTGTGAACAAATCCAGGGAGTCTAGATTATGACTGAACTTTCAGCAGATGCTATTTTTTTATGCTTGTTCTGACAACTTGACTTGTGGCTGTTAAAGATTTCAGTTATTAAAAAATTACATAATCAATTTTCTTTGCATGTTATAAAACCTTCCAACTTTCTTAAACATGGGGTATGTATGTAACACCTGATAAACTAGGTGTAAAGGGTGTTCTCTCCATTGTACTCACAGGAACAGTGTGAGTTGCCAAAAATAGTTCAAAGAAAATCCAGCATTGCTTAGTAACCATGAAAAAAAGAAAGAAAGAAAGCTCACAAGTCATTTCTTTTTTCTTTGTTGTTGCGGTTAGTGATAGTTGCTTGGAAGCAAGTGTGCAAGTTAGGTTCACTGCTAATGTTAAAGTCATTAGTGTGTATTTTATTAAATTATACCTGAACTAAACCTACAACTTTATCTTTCTGTTAGCTTTTTCAAGTGTACAATGAAATGCAAAAAACACTGCCCATGATGTGTTTCTCAGACTTTGTACAGTATATGTATGTACCAGTAATACACCTGTACCTAATAGGCCCAATGTACATGCTATTATAAAAAAAAAAAAATTGGTAATAAATCAAACTTATTCGTTATTCTTTGCCAAGGCGCTCCACTGGATGAAAGCCATTCTTCAAATAAATAAATAAATTAAATTAAATTAAAAATACAGATTTGACTCAGTTACATTTAGTGATTCATACTTTTCCTATGACCCCAGTGCATTGTGGGAGGTCAGATGCACATTTCCTGTATATATCTTTTTAAAACCTCGCCCTTTGCTAACGTGGGACAAGGAATCTAAAATGGAGTAAAAGTACCCCGGTGCAAGAGGGAGGCAAGACTCTCCTTGGCTGGCTAGTCAGTGTTGCTATGCTGTTGTAAGGAGTGAGAGGAACGGAGGAGAGGGAGGGGAAGGTGGGGGAGTCTGAGGGAGAGAGTGAGAGAAGCCTGGCAGATTGTGGGGGAGTCGGAGGCCTCATCTGCAGTGCTGTGTGCAGAAAGAGCGCCTAACAGCCTTTCAAGGGGGGAGGAGAAGGGAGGCGAGAGGGAGACGAAGGGAAGGAAAGGGGTGGGGAAAAGAAGCTTTGGGGGGAGGGGAGGAGAGGAAAAAGGGGGAGTTAGAGAACAGGGAAGGAGAAGATGGGTAATGGTAATGAAGAGAGAGGTGGAGCAGATACTGGCGCCCCCTGTAGCTTGAGGAGGGTGATGGTGAGGTTCCGGTTTCTGTCTTATCAGACACAAAGAGGTGTCGGCTGAGACAAAAAAACAAAACAAAACATGTAGTTAACAGGAGGGAGCCTAATTGGATGAACTGGCCATAAGTCATAAGTTATTAAGGAGGCAAAACAGATTAGATGTGATAAGTTTAGAGGAAGAAGAGATGGGCATGTGGGTAGATTATACTATCATAATTGTGGTGGGGTCACTGGAAGCACCCCTTACGGAAACTGTTGAGACTTTTACAAAAAGAATGGGTGGATGAAGAAGGTTTGAGGTATCTCTAATTAACTAAGATTGATCCAATAAAAGAGATGTTACTTTTAATATTCAGCAACTCTGAATATTACATGTAGCTAGAGGTCATCTGGATCAGGGTGGCATGCAAATGGGGTCAATCAAAACCAGAGACTGAAAGAGAGAAGGAGAGGGGGGCTGGGGGTAGACTAAAGAAAGGTCTTGTAGATGGCAGGGTAGACAAGAGACCTCTTCTGCAGTGCTGGGTAATAGAGGTTGGGGAGGGAGAGGCAGAGAGGACGAGGACTGGGTTGTGGGAGACAGAGAGGAATGGTTGCAGACCTATCCCTATGTGCCTCCTGCAGTTAAAAAAGCCCTGCTGCACAGGCACAATGCAAATGAGTCATGGAGAGAATATGGTGAATTAAATCATTCAGGAGGCGGAATACAATGTGTGTGTGTGTGTGTTGGGGGGCTCATTGATGGTGGCAGATCAGAAAGGAAGCAGTGGGACTGACAAAGGGATAGGTTGGACAAAAAAGAACATATAAAGAGGGGAGGGTTCATGGAAGATAGATAAATAGATAGATAGATAGATAGATAGATAGATAGATAGATAGATAGATAGATAGATAGATAGATAGATA
>JBAFTA010000015.1:26109267-26130193 GCA_036919975.1 Melanotaenia parkinsoni
ATAGATAGATAGATAGATAGATAGATAGATAGATAGATAGATAGATAGATAGATAGATAGATAGATAGATAGATTTACAATTCTATATCCTGTTGCTAAGTATGCTCGCTTAATTAAAAAAACAGACAAATAATAAAAAAATATGCTTGTTTAGTCAAATAATTTTTCTCAAATATTATAAACTGTTATCAGCCTGAGGATGTGAAAGAATTCAGTATTTTGCTTATTTTAAATAGCACTAATTAAGTTAATATACCACATGACCTTTTACCTCAAGTTGCACATGGACTTGAAAATGAAACATCTTTCAACCTTTTGGTTCAGTCTCATTTTGAAGCTCTAATCTTCAAATTGAGGAAGAAGTGGGACTTTGACCATGGTTGCTGGTACCAGAAGGGCTAGTCTGAGTATTTCAGAAGCTGCTGATCTACTGGGATTTTCACACACAACCATCTCTAGGGTTTACAGAGAATGATCTGAAAAAAGAGAAAATAACCAGTGAGCAGCAGTTGTCTGGACCAAAATGCTTTATTGATGTCAGAGGTCACTGGAGAATGAGAAGACCAGGTGAGGTGATAGAAAGGCAACAGGAACTCATATAACCACGGGTTCTAACCAAGGTATGCAAAATAGCATCTCTGAACACACAACATGTCCAACCTTGAAGCAGCTGGGCTACAGCAGCCATGCTAAGTGCCCCTCCTGTCAGCTAAGAACAAGAAACTGAGGCTGCAATTCACACAGACTCGCCAAATCTGGACAACAGTAGTTGGAAAACATTGCTTCTCCATTTCAGCTGCAGTTCAGATGTAGGATCATGAAAACATATTTCCAGCAGTTGTATCCAACAGTCCAACAGGCTATTGGTGGTGTAAAGATGTGAGGGATATTTTCCTGACACACTTTGGGCCTCTTAGTACCAAGTCAGCATGGTTTAAACTTAACAGTGTATTGTGAGTATTGATTTGGACCATGTCCATCCCAATGACCACAGTGTTCCATTTTCTGATAGCTACTTCCATCAGTATAATAATGCATTATGTCACAAAGCTCAAATCACCACTAACTGGTTTCTTGGAACGCTTGCAGCACCCCTAGAATTGGTCTTTGTCAGACACGTGACCTAACTAGCCGACACGCCTCCCCTGCGCCATATTGGTTGCATCTCGGATATAAACAAAGAGCAGTATTTTAGTTAGTAGAACATTTTAAAACCGATTACTTAGTCGCCAGTATGGATAAAAATAAAGAATACTGTACAGGGACCACAGGGACCAACTTATCAAGGAGGCCCGGGATCAGTATTTGGCAAAATTGTCAACAGTCAATAACATAGATCCTTAAGTCCCCACAGCTAAGGAATGGAGCTCTGATGCTACATTATTACCACCAACCGCACCGCTGGACATAACAAACTTGTTTATGGTATCAGTGCTTACATGTATGAACAGTTCAGAAACTACAAATCTTTGAAAGCTCATGGACATTTCAGGAATGGCTGGGTGCAGGATCTGCTCACGCTTCTACCGCAGGTCTGCACAACACAGCCACACTGCAAAGGTAAGCTCACCTGCTGTTAGCGAAGTTATGACTGGTGGTTAGGGTTACTTTACTTGTTTTGTCTGATTTTCTTATTTAAACTCTGAGCATAAATGATTAATATGCATTACAATGTTGCAAAAGAAACGACTTCATATTTATATTACATAACTCAGGAAAAATTTTAAATCTAATAATCCTACCACATTTTCTCACAACATAATTACTCAAGCTAATATGTCAGTCTGGCATCAGCCTGTAAACCAGAAACTGTAATAATACAGACATCTTTATAAATGAAACTAAATATATAAAACAGCTGAACACTGTTGTAAACGGTTGTTGTCTGTCTGCCAGTGTGTGTCTACAGGTCCTGAACTCCCAGCACCTGACTGACTCTCCACTGAAGCTCTGGGTCATCATGGAGGTCTACAGCATGCAGCATCTAAAGAAGACTTCTGGATCTGCTTTCATTGTTCCTCTTTTTGACAAATTTGCGCATAGTTTGCACTGTTTTTAGCACAATTGCACGTTATATTGTTTCAGTGTTGAAATTGCCATGCAAAGATGTGAAATTCTCTCACTACATGACTTGAAGATATTATGCCACAACTTCAGCGGTTTAATTATATCACACGTGCATATTCTCTATTTTCTTTTATTAAAATTTGATCTGTTTGCCGCTGTGCTGCTACTGTTTATTCTGAGAATTTCAATAAAAACTACTTATATGAAAAAGTAAAACTGTCAAGCTTCTCATCTGGTTAACAACCATGTAAACCAGATAATTAAAATGTAATGTAGTTTTCATTATCAAAACTGACACTGGTTATTTATGTGCTTAAGGGAGGCAACGAAGAGTCAAAAAGACTTAAAAAATTTCATTGACACACATTATTAATCATGTTTAAGCCATGTAAAAGAACAAAAAACTTACACATTTTTGCTGCACAAATAGTATGAAAAAAAACCTTCCAACTGTCTGACTGTACACATACATCATCGTCATCATGTGTCTTATCCTCTTCTCCAGCCTTATGTGTTCCCTCTCTGGTTTGTAGCTGACCACTTTCCTCTCCAGCATCAATGTCCCTCCTCACTCAGTAGCTGACTGCTTTTTTCACCAGCATCAGGTGTCCTCTTCATGGCCTGTAGCTCTCCAGTGTCTCCATCCTGGTGGACCATGTGGAACATGTTCAATATTCCCAGTTGTCGGCGGATTATCAGGACAAATCGGCTCGTAACACACCACAGACCAAATGATGATTGGACAAGGAAATCTCACGATGATCAGGCGTTTTGCCTTCCAAGATCGTGAAGATGCAAAATCGGGACAAAAACAGCCTAAAAATAGTTATGTGTGTGTTTAACTTCAGTCATCACATCTGGTGGTTTTTTGACATAAATTATCACCATGGAGACGGTTGGTGAGATGAGGTTACATGAATTCTGCATTATGATCTAGAACTAGGTAAAGATGATTTAGAACAGGGGTGCCCAAGTCCAGTCCTCGAGATCTACTATCCTGCAACTTTTTATGAAACACTTTCCCAACACACCTGAATCAAATGAATGGCTCGTTACCAGGTGTCTGCAGAGCTGAATGACATGTGGATGGGGGAATTGAGCAATTTGATTCAGGTGAATAGGAGAAGGGATGCATCTAAAAGTTCCAGGATAGTAGATCTCGAGGACTGGAATTGGGCACCCCTGATTTAGAACAACATGCAGAAGTACATTACATGCTGCATTTACTGACCCTTGGACATCTGATGTTCAACCCGGGGAAGTTCAGTCAACAGTAAATAGTTGTAGCATTGGCTCTCTGTTGATATAATGCAGTAAAAACAGGCAAATTTGGAATGGTGATTAATCAGGATTAATTCATTTAAAAGTTGTGATTAATCTAATTTAAAGTTGTAATCATTTGGCAAATGGCAAACAACAGCAAAATGCAAAGTTTTACAACAAATTAGAAATCTCCTTCCTCCTCAAAGTGGATCAAGACAAGATTTTATGAGAATAACTGCTAATGCGCTAAACACCATTCAGTGGAAACACTGAATGGTGTCAAAATTTTATAAATATTGGCTTTAATTTTTTTTCTACAAATACAATTATTTTTTACAACTATGTAAAGCCTTTCTGTACATTTGTGGGGTATTTAATCAAGAGCATAACTGATGGATTTGAGAGCAAGATTTCTTGTTTTCTTGCTTTTTCTCAAACCTCTGCTTTCACACTCAAAAAGTCCCTTCTTGCTCTCAAATATATCGTTTACTTTTCAAAACTCTGCATCTCTTCTCATGTTTAGTGTTGCAGGTTTAAATCTCCTGCGCTCCAGCTTGGTCTCTTTCCCTCACAGACACTTTCTCTGCTCTCTAAAAAACTTCTGCTATTGGATATTTTTTCCTCTCTCTTGGGTTGCTGAATGAGCTGCCTGTCAAACGTCCCCCAGCCAATAGAATTTGAGATAAATGGTGCCCGAAAAAAATCGTCCCCATATTCTTTAGGGTGCGCTCGTTTAATTCTATTTTTCTTTTGATATATTTAAGTGAGTACAAATAATCAAAATACTTTGTTTTTGTGGTAGAATTGACTTATATTTAGCATGCATGAGGAGCTGATCATTATTCCTATGGGTTTGGTGTGTGTGTGTGTGTTGGGCATCACCATGATGATTTCAGCCTTGTTACACTTTGTCAAATAAGTAAAAATTTCTCTCAGAAAATATATAACATGAAACTAACCAGTATTTCCAAAATTTCAACCCCATTACTCTTAAAGGATTTGTTTCAATGTCACATCTTGGAGAGATAAAATAAATGCTCTCACAAAGTCATCTTAGTTTAGGCAGTAGCTGATCACATAGATTTGCCAGTGGCCCAATGAGTTATAATATTACTGATAATTAAGTGTCTAATTTTAAAAGTAAAGTGGAAAATTATAAATTTGTTATTATAAGAAAACTTTGGTGGCAATAAAAAAACAGTTGACTTAATTCGGATTCTGCAATGATTCTGAACTAGTCTGGAGTTACTGTGTGAAGTAAAACTAGTGCACCCTGAAGAAGGGGGGGGGTTCGGTCAGCATTTATCTAGTACTCTATGGGCTGGAGGACGTTTGACAGACAGCTTATTCAGCAACCCAAAAGAGAGGAAAAAATATCCAACCACAAAAGTTTTAAGAGAGCAGGGATCTGAACCTGCAACACTAACCTTGAGAAGAGGAGCAGAGTTTTGAAATCCATCAATCATGCTCTTGATTAAAGATAGGAAATAGTCCCATACATAAACACAAACAGATTTGACAATTCACAGACACAAACTTGATGTTTCCTTTTTGAAACATCTGTTTATGGAAATGTTGTCCTCACTGTAAACATTTATCTATGGCAACACACTGATCGGATTAATTGGCTTTGTGCTTTAAAAGTACAATTATTTCCCTACTGACACCTGAATTGATCCAAATATTTCATGTCAAAATATAAAAACACTTCATTATAACTACTGTAATCCAGCATTTGCAGCATTGATTACATCTTTTATGCAACTTTAAAACAAATTTACTAGCAGAGGCTATATATGTTGATGGACTCATGTGTTCTTGCACATTTCTTACAAATAATCACTTAATAACAAGTTAAAAATCTCTGATACAACCTGTCCTATCTAAAACATCAACACTGCAGCATCTAGTTTGGGCTAAACTGATTGCTCATCCTTTGGGGTGAAATGGAAAAATTAATCGAGGAATATTGCATGTCAGTGTTTCTGTATATTGCAGAAGTCCACAGATAAACTCTCACACACATAGTAGATGAATATAATCTTTGCAAATTATGACAAAAGGAACTATTCCGCGTAATATGACTCGACCTGCCAGACTGTGAATCAAACCTTCAAGGATGTTGCAATGAATGAGGCCTCTGGAACTCAGCTAAAGGCATTGCCACCATTTCACTGTGGAAGGTGAGGAAGCCAGACTGGGGGCCTCCTACTACTTTTCAGTAGTTGTGCACTGAAGGTAGGAGGAAGCGGTGACTGTGCATGTGTCAGTGAGGGTCCAACAGCGAGACATAAAAGGAAAGGATTAAGTGTAGCAAGGAGCTTTTTGTGACAGAGGCAGCTGTTGCCAGAGCTCGTAGGTGGATAGAGAACGTCTGCTGGATCACTGTGCCCATATTGCAGATGGATGGTGGGCGAGGTGACACACAGGGGACAGGGATGTGTGCTGGGAGGTCAGCTATCTACAAAAAAACTCTGTACCGCAGACAGAGTAGAAAGACACCAGTGAGTGAGAGAAAATACCAAACATATATGTCTGATTGCTGTAAACATGGCTTGTTGGTTCAAGCAGCAGAACTCTCAGAGGTCACACAGTTTGATAGACAGGCAGTGTCTTTTTCAGTAATACAAATGTGCTTCTGCCAGTGAAAAACAAGACCAACACAAGTTTGACATCTTAATATTGATCTTCTGAGCACTTACAGATTTTAACTGCCTGGAAACGCAACAATGTGCTGCCACAGAGTGATAAGTAAGAAGATAAAGCCAATGTTTCCAACTACAGCTTAAATATAAGGCCTTCTTGTTTTTGCAGCCATCTCTTGTTTGGATTTTTATTAAAGAAAATGGCAGTTTAAAATAAATATGTAAGTATAAATCTTACATTTTTAATAGGATTGTGATGTTTGTTAGTAAATTAAAAAAAAAAACATAACTAATAGCTGATGAACATTTTCTATTAAATTTTCTAAATTGAGTTAGGTTCATTTTTTTTAGTCCCACATGGGGAAATTCACAGGACTGCACCTGCAAAGAAATTGCAGCACTCAGAGGAATCACACAGTACAAAAAGTGCAAGACTAAGTTAAAAGTGTCTTTACAGTGAGACGGGATATTTACAAGAAGTTTGTCCAGACCCTTTGAACAGTGCGTATTGCAGGATGTAACAGCAGCAGGTAAGAAGGACTTGCCAAACATCTTCCTTGTGCACCACGGATGGGACAGCCTGTTGCTAAACGAGCTGCTCAGTGTGTCCCACATAGGGTGGGACTCCAAATGCAGCACTGATGACAGTTTAGCTATTATCCTCCTCTTTTCCTACTACCTCCACTGGATCAAGATGGGTCCCCAGAACAGAGCCAGCCTTCTTGATTAGCCTGATCAGTCTCTTCCTGTCAGCCTCTGTGATGCTACTGTTCCAACATACAACCCCTTTCCGGGATGGCCAATGTCACTCAGTTATAGAAGATTTTCAGGAGTGACCCCCTTTAAAAGACACAAGTCTCCTCAGCAGGAACAACCTAGTTAATCTAGACTTTGATAGTAGCAAAGATGTTCTTTTTTTCTTCAGTATGACATCTGAAAATGCATCGACTACAAACCAAATTATACACAAATCATCATAACAGCGGCTCTTTATAGCTTCTTATCACATTTAAATAAAAAAAGAGACATGTAAAAACAATTCAGACAAATCAGCTTCATCAAAACTCTTTTCCAAATCAAAAGGATGCATAGAAAACTCATTCATTTTTTCTAATTTGAAATTACTTTTTAATATCTGAGATTTTGTTGAGTCTCTTTCAGTGATAATAAATATTGTAGAACCTCTTGCAGCTACTGTGGTTAATGTGGACTTTTTTTTCTTTTCTTTTCTTTTTATCAAACTCCTTTTATTATGAAAGTTAGAGGTACAACTAAATTCATAGGAAAGTGTTGGTGCCACTTAACCTTCTGGAATAAGCCACTAAGCAGTGAAAATAACAGTGTTGTTGGTTTAACTATCATCGCTATAGTGTGGCCTGTCTGGACGTGATTAATGGGTTTTAGTTATATGATTCTGAACACAAGTATGGAATTAAAAATATAAGATATAAAGCTTTGTGACTTCACTGGTATAATTTTACTGGCCTAAATTTGACAAACTGCCCACATTACAGGAACTGATCATGACCATTCTCACTATATAAAAAATTAATTCATTCTCTTACTTTTTACAAGGTGCTTAAAACGTAAATAAACATTAAAATATCAAATGAATAAATACTTTATAAATATATTGTGTGTAATGAGACATAAAATCACTTTCATTACTGATTTTAATACTTTCATTTACTGATAATAGTATCTGTGTGGGAATAGCATTTAGTTGTTTTACAATTCAGTAAGAAAAGCTCCATCACACTCTTTTCTGGGCTGGATGCTGGCAGCAGCTCTGATGGCCTTTGGCCAGGAGATGTCACTATACTATAAGAATAACAACATGGTTAACACTTTACACTTATTTGGTTCTTTGTTAAGTTTATTGAACAGGGACCATGTACAGTGGCATTGATCACAGAGGAAAATATACCAGACTGTATCTCTCTAAATTAATTTCCATCTACAGTCCCTAAAACACACAGAGATGTATTACACATTAAAATACAAAGCACATATAAAGCCTATAGTAAAAAAAATAGTAAAAATAGTAAAACCTTCTCCTAAATAAATATCTTTATGATACCTCTATTATAACAATACTTGGTACATGACTGTCAACACATCATTAAAAAAAAAACACAATATTAAAGTCTCTATTATTCAAAAATCATCTTTGATGGGCTCTTTATAATCTAGAGTGAAATGTGGATTATTTTAAGTTTTAGAACCTTTAGAAGCTTTTTATTCATAAGTCAAGGCAGTTTATTTGTATAACACATTTCATGTACAGGACAATTCAAATTGCTTTACATAAAACAAAGACATTACAGTAAAAGCACATAGCAAGAATCACAATAAAATAATAAATTACATTAAAATGATTAAATAAAGGGAAATTGAATTAAAAAGAAAAATCTAAATCAAACCCTTATTAATCCCAAAGGAAAATTATGTATATATAAGAAATATGTAATTATAATTTATTAGTGGTGGTTGACCATTTCTTTAATGACTGAGGGTCAAGAGTTGATAATGCTGTTCAAAATTCTTAAATCTCACCTGATTTCTTAAAATGTTGCCAAGAAAATGAGAAATTAATGAAAACATGGTGAAACATTAATAGAAATATAATGCACAATGGTAAAAATTGGGTTTGTATAATTATAAAGAATAGAAAAGTTCATATTTGATGAGACTGCCTTTATTCTTAATGACAGCTCGAACCCTCTGAGATGAGTTTTATTAACTAGGACTAGTTCTCCAGGCTTCTCGAATTACTTTTCAAAGCTTTTTTTTTTTGGATGATTCTGCCTTTTGTTCTGGTTCCTCCAGATGATGCTTTTATAATATTGAGGTCTGAACTCTGGGGAGGCTTCATCCCTCCATCAGACCATTTGGCATATCTCAGCCTTTTCTTCCTTTACCCCTTGACATAACATGACATCTGATGATCTGCAGCTGATAGTCTTTTAAAGACATCTACTTTTGAATTTTATGTATTTATTTATTTTGTCCTCCACTTGTTTCCTCAAATGTTTCAGTGACACACTGCATATTATGCTGAGAAGTTTTCCATCAATAGAGCTTTAGAATGAAGAAGTGTTTTATGTCTGTCAAACATTTTTATCAGTGACATTTTTATAGTATGCAGTTAAAGAAATTGAAATAGAATATGTTTTTGCAACTGGCTGCTAGAAACAAAATGCTCAAAATACAATAAAATGAGTTCTTTATTAAGTTATCTATAGTGTTTATACTGATTTACTCCTTGAATTTGGTCCATTTGTTATGCTTGAATGATTTGTAAGTCAGTAAAAATCGCAATAAAACTTTCCAAGAAAGTCTGACTGCTTGCAGTCCAAATATAAATGAGTTATGGCTGATTTTTGCAGAGTATTACGGGTGTTAGGAGGAACTTCGCAGCTCCTGGCAGGGGAGTGGTGAAAGGTAGACTGCGCCTTTTAGTGGCATGAACCCCTCCTCCAGCTCTCCGGGATCAGAGGCGGTCGTAATAATCTCGGTAGAAGCCCAGAGACCGCAGAGAGTGCTGTCGGTTCTACAGCGGCAACTATGACAGGGGATAACTTTACAAGCTGAGCCGGGCTGTTTCACAGCCGCAGTCGCATTCTAAGTGGAGGCTAAACAGACCTGTGGACGCCGACAAGCCGCTGGACGGTCTGCGCTTGTGGAAAAATAACTGCTGGCGGACGGTTTTTGGAAACACGACAGCGGCAGGGCACCGAACAGGGCGGGTGTGAGTGCTTCGGCGGCCGTTCCGCTGTTAGCTAAACATGAACAAAAACCACCAAGTGCCGAGCAGCCGTTCTCTGAATGCCGTAGAGGTGAAGAGCAAGGTAATATGAAGACTTCTTTGTCAGTTTCATTTGTTGTATTTGTGCTTGTAACTCTCAGTGAGGATTAAGGTTACTCTTGCTAATTTAGCCTAAGTGGCTTGATACCACGGTATAATGTCGCACAAATAATATAAGATACAATACACTAAAACTATACACACACATACACACACACACACACACACACACACACACACACATACACACATATAAATTTTCTAGCTAACTGGTTGATAGCTTGTCAGACTTCGGGTTAACTGTGTTTTAGTTATATGTGATAAGTTTGATGGCTAGCTAGTAAGTTTGAGGTGGAGGATAACGTCAGCTGACGCCGCAGTGTCACCTGTCACAGCCTCCTTCGCCGCTTCTCATTTAGCCAAAGTTTCAGTGAAGTTTATATATATATATATATATATATATATATAAATATGTGTGTGTGTGTATGTATACAATTTGCTAAACGTTTATGAAATGTGCAACCAGATGAAGGTGACGTTGGCTGTTCTGGTACAGGTGACGTTGGGCCTCCGACAGGATGGCTGCTTCCGCAACAGGCTGCTTATAGCATGTTTGCATACACAGAGAAACTACTAAAAACTAACTTTTTTTTTCTTTTAAACAAATGTTTATATGTGGTGACTTGGTGACACACATTATGAGCTTTTATTTGGTGCCACTACAGATAAGTAGTGATATTCCCTACAATCACTTTACAAAGATCATTCTAAACGTTATTTTATATTTGTTTAAGACTGAGTTGTCCAGAGTTTTCTCCACCTGGTAACGAATATATTGCCTGCCGCTTATAACAAGTTCCCAAGTTGGCAGGGAATTGTAGATCATTTTTTGCCAGCTCTTGGCAACAGTAACCACAACAACCAGGGCTTCTCATCAACATTAGCAATGAGACATTGTGCTGTGTCTCAGCTTGTCAGCTGCCCAAGGACCAGCAGCTATTGATCCTGTCAGACCGCGCTCATTACTCACAAGTCAGCAGCACGTGTTATGGAAACACATTGTGCTGGAAAATGCGTGTTTTGTCTCATTTCAGCACACCAGCTAAATAAGATATCACGCTTGAATTGTGTGTATCCATGAATATTTACAAATTTATTACTATGTTTACATTAATAACTCATAATGTGTTGTGTTAGCATGTCCTCATGGATGGCAGACTCCTGTATATGTGTGCTAATGACAGTTCCACATTATTTTCACTATGCACCCTTTCCTATGTCTCAGCTGTATTTTGGTTTCGACTTCACACACATCCACATTTCTGCGTTTCTATGATTGTGCTCACATGTGAACGCCTTTGTGCCCCATCCTAGTTTGGTGCAGAGTTTCGTCGGTTCTCGTTGGATCGGTCGAAACCAGGCCGTTTTGATGAGTTCTACGGTCTCCTGCAACATGTGCATCGCATCCCCAATGTGGAGTTGTTGGTGGGTTATGCTGATGTGCATGGTGACCTCCTGCCCATCAACAATGATGACAACTACCACAAGGCAATCTCCACTGCCAGCCCTCTACTGAGGCTGTTCCTGCAGAGGAAAGGTAAGGAGAAGCAATGAACTGCACAGCTTGGAAATATCAGATAGGTTATTGAAGTTTGTGTATTTTGTCGATTACTAGAGATGATTACAAATGAATTTGCATGTATTTTCACCCTGTATGATACATTTTGCTCATGCATTGTGCTGTCATTACAAACGTGGCTCCTTTCCAAAGCTCGAGGTCTGTGACCTTTCTGTGAAGCAGTGTACTTTTACCTTTACCAAGGCGGAGGTTTTGGCAGTGTTTGTCTGTCTGTCTGTCAGACATAATATAACTCAAAAAGTAATGGAAGGGTTTTGATAGAATTTTCATGAAATCTCAAAAATGAAATAAGGAACAATTGATTAGATTTTGTGGTTGTTGCGGATCACAACCTGGATCCAGAATAAATTTTTAAAAGCCCTGTAACTGCCAACATTTCAATATCCCCTAGAACTGCCAGAGGGGGTCATTTTGACACCCTGCCGACACAGCATAAAAAAATGATAAAGGTAGCGTTTACACAGGTCACTTTTTGTTCCCTTTTAATCTTTTTTAATATTTAGACGTAGACACAATTTCAATAAGTAAGTAATTGGAATGTGGGATTACTTTGGGCTTGTATTTCAAATAGAAAATATCAAATGCGTACTAGTTTACATCATTCACTTATCAGGTAACATAACAAAATTAAATAATTTTTCTAAATATATTTATATTTTTTATCAATTATTTCAGGGGGAGCAATTAGATAAACATCATATATTGCAAAAGGAATGAAACAGAAGGTGGATGTCAGCTGATATTAATTTATTGTATTGCACATCGACAGGTCAATAATAAACGCACGGCGGGTCATTCTGGTATCGATGTAGCTTCGATAGAGGACCCATGCATTCAGTGCAGTGATATCCAAAACGTTATAAAACACTACAACAGGCCATCTTCTAGTTGCAGCTCCAGATGAGTACTGCCCCGGCATCAAGGACATCTACTCCTAACTTGGTCCTATCGTAGTAAGAGGAGCTGATCATTTCCCCTCCATCTGAGTCTTCCTCATTCATTTGTTGGAGCAAAGCCAACGCTTATTCTGCATTCATTCTTCAGCTTCTGTTAATCTTAGTTTTGTTATGTGGCGTTGGTCTGTATGCTTGTTAGCAACATAACTCAAAAAGTTATGGATGGATTTATGGTTAAATTTTCTGGAATAAAGGAGTAAGGAACAAGTTATTAGATTTTTGGGTTGATCCAGATCACTGTTTGGATTCCAGAGATTTTTTTTAAAGAATTGTTTACTATTGGGAGATAGAGATCATTCTACAGTTTCTAACTCATCAGATAATGCACAGATTCATTGAAAAAAATTAAATAAAAAATACAAGAACTCATCATATAATAGATGTTATAATCCAAAGTTGTTTGACCCAGATTATGTCCATATTCTGGATCTGGTGATTCTGAAGGTTCAAAACATAGGGGGTACTAGGTGGTCTGTTAGGCCTTTTAGGGTTTTGTCAGGTGTGTGACCCTATGGCTCAGCGGAGGTCTACACTCTCTGATTGATTGATTTTTTATTTATTTCTGGAAGCAAAGGATAAAAAGGCATTCTGAATGATAACATGCTAAAGCATTAAACTAGTTTCCAGCATGGTCCTGAAACAATAACAGAGAGAAGAGCAAGAAAGCCTTGCTCTACAAAGACATACAGAGTATATAATCACATATATACAAACTATAAACAAATCACATAACATTAATATAAAACAGCAGTAAAAGCTATAACAACATTCACCTTGTTTTATAAAAGCTGCTGAACCTGCTTTTAAAACTTCTCTGTGATATTACAAGTTTTATGGAGGGTGGCAAAGAATTCTTTCCTTTAATACCAGTGTTAAAAAAAGTGTAAAACGATAAAAAGTTTCTACCTCCATTATTAAACTTGTGGCACTATACGGGAACGGATGCCAGCCCTTGTAATATGACTATGCTGTGTGTGAACCATGGTTATATTAGAGCGTAAGTACTTGGGGGCATGACCATTGATGATATTATGCAAATGATTTAACTTGAGTTTATTTATCCTTTGACGGACTGACAGCAGATAAACTCTGCTTAACTCTTCCTTACCAGTGAGTAGTCCTGTCGCGATAAGCATTAAGTCAATTAATTGCACAGTAAGAAAAAATGAGCGCGACAAGTTTGCCGGCAGCGACAATTTTCATTAGTTTTTTTTTTTTTTTTACAGTACATGGCATTGTAGATAATTTCTTTAGTATTTCAGGAAACCGGGGAGTAGTTTTGGTTAGTATATGAGGTCAGTTTGGGATTGTGTAACTTGTATCTGTTGGACAGAAAAACATCCTCTGTTTTTCAAGTGTATGAGTTGCTGTGTGTGACCTGTTGAATGAGAGGAGGATCCCAGGACCTACTGGCCAGGGGCAAGCCTGGCTGTGTGTGCTCTGTTGTGTTTAAGCTGTCTTGCTGTGCCATATGACCCTATAGAAGCTAAGCCACTTTGTCAGAAAGAGATTAGTGGGGTCACTGTGTAGCGCTGCATGGGACCGTGTTTCAATTACACGCTCCAGACACTCGCCCCACGCTGGGCTCACTGCTGTCCATAAACACACAGTAACAATATGAAAATATGGTCATGGAGGCAAGCAGGCAGTAGAGATCAGTCATGTCCTCTCACAGACAGAGACACACACATACATGTAGGCTACCTTGTTTAGACGCTGGAATAACACATTAATGCAGCCACAACACCCACAGACTCCATTAACCTCAGCCCCTGCTCCCCCCCTTCACCCTACCATTAGGCACCAGTTGGTTGCAGCTTAAAAAGCTCTGCAGTTTGCAGACAAAGCAAATTGTCATTGTAGACGATTTATGATGCATCTCCAGATACCAGTTATCTGGTCTAACACCATAACTTTAACACATGTTAAACAAAACAGTTGCATGTTATTTATTTATTTGTTTATTTGTTTTGTTTTCCTGAAATATGTCAGTCGATTGTAGATGAAAGATGTAGATGTTTTTTTTTTTTTTTTATCAATTTTTACTGATTAGATGATGATCATATCCTTTTATTGAAATTGTCATTCAACCAAACCAGGTGACTGAGCAGCATAACTTTGTAGGGGGGAAGTGATGGTTGATGATGGTGGGCTTCTAACAGGATGGTTGAACAAATGTTTTCAGGTCTTAGCGGCTGAGTTAGGCCTTGGATCAGTTCATGTTAAGTGTATTTTAGCGTGTCAGTCCAGAGTTTGTCCTTCAGTCACAAACTGGATTTTAATGCCTCTGTTACTGTCCTTTGAGTTGGTAACTTAATAATTGTGTAAATGTCTTAAACGATTGAATGAATGTTGCATAAGAGAAGGACCTTAGACAAAAGCCTGAGTGTGGGCCAAAGTTTGTTCCAACTTGGGCTTTGTGGAAAACTGAAATCTTATTACACAGATATCTGAGAAATATTGTGGCCAGTATTTCCCACAGGCCAGGTAGCAATTTGTGGCACTCCCCTGACACCGGTGAGGAAATGGAGTGTGAGGTGTCATGGTGGTTGGTGAAGTCGGTCATTGGGGTGTATGTAAGTGTGTGCAGGGCGGCGTTCAAACACACACTTTTCTGAGCTTATTTATGTCCCCCTTTTCCTGGTCAGTTTCCTTGCCTTGGCCACCCATTAAAACTTTTTAGACCTGCTCCTGCATATCTGAAGTATAAATCATTTCTACCTCCTGTCAGCTACTTTTAGAGAAGAGTTTTTGCAAAAGCAATACTTTGGGGGTAAATATATGTCGGTGTGAACTGTGAACTGCTAGTTTCCTTATCTTATCCTTTTCTGTTGAACAATAACTGAAACATGAGAGACAGTACTAGCAAGATCAGCTGATCCAGGACAGCCAGTCACGGAACAACAGGACAGGGAGGGGGAAAGGAGGAGGCAGAGCGCTGCACAGTTTATGCAAAACTCAGAAAAAAGTTTTTAAAACACATGAAAAAAGGTGCAGGTGTTGAACCCTCTAACCAGGAAAGTGTGGGTGTTAAAGTCATCCTCCCCAGATGAGACACTTATAGGTTGTTTCATCGATGTTCTTTTTATACTCAAATACATCCATAGCCAGCCAGCTGATCTTGTTTCATATCCATGTCCTGCCATCATAACAGAGAACTGATGGATGTATTAGGCTTTCCATACAGCGCATTCGTTAAAAATGTTATAGAAATTAAATTAGTTAGCACCTTTGGCGTGTTAATTTTGACAGCCTTAATTTTTTATTTCATAATCGTGATCTGGGGGGAATAATCTGTGGCGTGTGGAGTTGATTCTGTGGCGCTATGCCACACATTGGTCTATGTGTGGGAAACCCTGGGGGCTAGAAAAACAAGGCACAGTTCCACTTATAGTTACTGCCAACAGACAAGTTTAATGATTTGTGTGTTTCAGCACAGATTGGTTTATGTGTTCTGACTTATTTTTTACGTTAGATTTTATTTGTCTGGAAGTCTAACTTTAGGTTGCATACAGCCTCGGTGCCTTCTGGATTTTGTCCATTCATCGCTGTGCAGGGTTAGCTTTAGCGGCTGTGAGTGGATGTTGTTGCGTTGTCGTGGTCTGGTTCTTGAATAAAGCCTATATTGTTGATGTTTGTGTGTTGATGCTGCATCACTGACCTGCTGAAAAAGTCTTATTGTTTGCTGCTGAGAACAGTGTTTGCGCCTGTGTGGCTGGTCACCACTGAGGGTCTGTAAGGATGCTGGGAGCACTAATCCTGTGTAGATGACATAGTTTTTTTTCGGTTGTTTGTGTATGTGTCAGAGAAAATACATCAAACAATATCAGTTCAGTTCATTTCAGTGAGTTTTTTGTTTTTTTTTAAGGCTAAGCTCTGTATAATTGGAGAACATCATGATCACGGTTATTTTCTCTTAAAATATTTTTATTTAATGATTCTCATATGAGGGGATTGTTATTTAAGTAACTGACAGGGAGCAGATTTTGCCAGCTGGTCTGATGAATGTCATTTGCATCTTTTGTTTTGTTTTTGTTCTTCTAGTTCAGAATTAGAGGGAACTGGTTGTATGTTAACAGGAACATTTGTTTTTACAGTATATGTATCATAAATGGAAACTGATCATATAATGATATTCTGAAAGCAGGTGCAGTAATAAGAATAGTTCAAAATAAGCTAATAACTTAAGGTATTAATTGAAATTATACCTGAGATAATTTGATACTTGAAACTTGATCATTAAAATAATCTGTTAGACTTAAGCAAAGCTGCCAGAGGGAAAGAGAGACACTCCTAGATTTATGTTTAATTAGCAGTAAAGTATTGTCAGAGGAGATGAAGACCTTTAAGTAGAGTTAGACACCCTGTTTACTTTTATCAGTCATTCAAAATTTACTTTGCATTTGTCCACACGCAACTGTCAGAGAGTTTCCAGTTTGTCATCCATGTGGTGGAAGCAGCTATTCAAGCGATCACTTTCATGGTGTGTTTCTTTGGTGGCACACTCAGTTTTATACCTGGATGGATCATAACTCTTAACCATTGAAGTTGAGGGCAAAGGTATTGAGTGGGAAAGGAATGCTTATGTTTGAGTATCCCAGCAGGACTATCTTGGTAATTAGTAATCCAAGCTGGATGTGTGAGTCATCTAGCTAAACAACAAAAGAACTATACATTGTGAAACTGGACACATTAGGACAATATGTACTATATTTGTTAAACAGAGTGATGACGGACAGTAATGTTCAAAAGTATTTAGTCACCCCTCATTTTGTATATATATTCCCAGGAAAACAGGCCATAGGTGATTTACTAAAAAATTTAATCAAGAATGGAAGTACGGGTTATAAATAAAAGATTTTACGCAGTTGTATCAACCAATTACAATTTTACAATTATGAGTAACTTAAATGTCAATATTTGATATGACTAATTACCTCTGCTAATGCTGAGGTTATGTTTTTGACGGCATTGATTTCTCTGTCTGTTAGCAACATAACTCAAAAAGTTATGGACAAACTTTAAAGAAATTATCATGATGATCTCAGAGAGGGAATAAGCAACAAGTAATTTGCTTTTGGGAGTGATCCAGATTACTGCCTGGATCCAGATTTTTTATTATTAATTTATTTGCTTAACCTTCTCTTTATTGTGTGTTTAATTTCCCCATAATAAATTTCAATAACACAACAGAGGCTAAATTAAAGATAAGCATACATATACACATATACACACACATCCACACACCATCCACAGCATAAACACACACAGCATGCAAACCTTCCAGTCTCACACCCCAGCACCGCCCCCTACAATCCACCGAACCCCACTCAGCCCCCATTCAAACCCCTACACCCCTCCTGCCCCCAGGCCATACCCTGGGTCCCAGGGTGGCAACCAGACACCATGTCCGCACATCTGGGCAGGCCCAGACCCCCAGGCACCAGAGCCCAGAACACCCACCAGCCCGTCCCAGAATAGCTCAGCCACCCGGCCCAGGGCCGGCGCCCACCGACCCAATCACCACCAGTGGCCTCACCCCCCTGCCACGAGGCGACCCCAACCGCTGGCCCCCACAGCCCCCGACAGGGTCGGACCCAGAGTCACCGCCACCGCAGAGCAGCCGGTCCCACACCACGGGACACCACGAAGAACAAAAATTATATATATTTTAAATAAAACATTGTATTTATACTTCATACAGAAATATGCTTGTAAATGATGAATTCAGTATTTATTCATGCTTAAGGAATGCTTCATAGTGTGTACTTATTATAAAGTGTTACCGACTGCTGAAAAGTACAATGGTAAAATGGATTATTTGCTAGTTAATTGTTATGTGTTGACGCACCACTCCTTCATCCTTAGATTGGGTCTCTTTTTTCATGTTGAATGTTTTTTGGGCGCACTGTTAAGTATCTTAACAAACCGAAAGTGATCAGGTACAAGGAATGAATTGAAAATTTGTAAAAAAAAAAGGAGCAGGTGTTCAAAGAAAAACTTTGAAAAACCTTTAGAAAGTCTGGAAAAACTATTGCTCAAGACCACATGAAAGACTATAAGAAAGTCTGGCTCTGTGTAAACAAGATATGAGGGGTAACTCGGGATTGTTGCACAGTACTTTAGGTGTACATTGATGGAGATGGTTGCAGAACCAGTTGTTACAAACAAGACAAGAACAGAGACAATTCAGACTGAACGAGAGTACCACTGTGATATGGATGAAAGATTAAAGATTAAATCAATCGAGAGATGCTACCGGCAGGTGTAAATGATCCTTTTTGCCCCAAGAAGCGCGGTCTGTAAAGGAGATAGAAATCATGCTCTCCTGCTTTGAGCCAAACTTTTCCACCAAGCATCAATATTTTCCCAGGATGCTGTAATGATGTATTCAGAGCACTTGTGGAAGAATATGTGGAGGAGGTGCATATCTTAGGCCTTTATGACTGAAGGATGACAGGTTGACAGGGTAAACAGTACTAAAGTACGAGTAATGTACGAGACATTCTTTCAGAAAGACATATTATTAGAGATGTGAGGAGATGAGAGGGAGTAGTGTAAGTGCGATAGGAGTGCAACAAGATGTAAAGGGACGGGGACGGGAGGGGGGGTGATAGTGGGAATACTATTAGTGAAGGAGGAATGCAGAAAGAGGCCCAAGATGGGGAGGGTGGGAGAGAGAGAACTAAAGAGTGGGAGAGAGATGAAGGCGAGGCAGAGGGTAGGGGGCCTTTTGGGTGGAATGTGGCCAGCGTCTGATCAGGTCTGCTGGCTAGATTAGACAGGACAGTGGGCCACACTGGACTCTGGAGTCCAGAGATGGACGGGGAGAGAGAGACTAGAGGAGACAGTTTGAAAGATGGCTAAGAAGCCAAAACCACACTCTCTAAAACACTAAATAATGAATTTAACATAATCATGCAACATTAGGATTTAAGTAAATTTAACTTCATTGTGATTTTTGTCTCTCAACAAGCTTTTTATTTTGAGCCAGGGACCTGCTCTCAAAAACTAAAAAAACAGTGTTTCCTCGACCATTATTTTAAGGGGTGCCCCAGCCCCCTAACATCAGCCCCCACCACCCCTAGAAGATCGTTTATTTTACCCTATTAATATCATATATTTTTTCATTAATTTATTTTATATTTAAATATTATCTTATTTAGGTTTTTTGTATTTTGCAACAGATCACAACAGAAGTAATCTAATATTCCTTTCCTCTAAAACAGGTTTATATTCTTTTCCTTTTATTATAAAATCTTAACAGCTTAATCTTTAATTATTATCATGTTGACATGTTATTACGTCACATCATGTCTCCTACATGCCACATGTGCACACAGATGAGCTACACTCCCACCAGCAAACAGAGCGCTCGTTAAAAATAGCTGCATCCACCACCTGTAAAACAGACAGAAATATCTGCTTTAATAATAATGTATGCTCTTATTCAGTAATAAGAGCAGCTGGAGGAGTTTCCTGGTCCAGTGTACTAAGAACTTTATGTCTCATCTGGAAACACGCGAAGCTGAACAATCAGTCTCCTTCTCAATATCATCATTTCTGAGGCCAATAACTACTTAAAATGGATGTCTCGCGTTTATTTCTACATGTTAACGCTCGTAAACCTAGCTAGATAGCTAGCTGCATACGTGTATCCATGCTTTTTCCTGTCTCTCCTGAAATAACACTCGCATGCAGGAGAGTTTTTTGGATGGGCGGAGGGAGTGAGCTGTCTGTGGGAGTCCAGACTGCTGGAGAGGCTGTCAGAATTTCTTTGCGTGAAATTTATAAAGAGAGCTGAATGACCAGACAGAGAAAGAAGGATATGCATAAGAAATTTGAAGAACTAAGAAGAGGCAAAGCTGACGAGGAGGTATGGGTAATGGGAAGCTGAAAGGCTGAAGGCATAAAGAAGGAAAATTTTACCTCTTGTGGATTCGACTACTCCACAAGGGGGAAACTGAAAAGCAAAAAAAAAAACCCTACAAGGTGATGGAGCGAAAGGTTGCAAGTTTCACATTGTACAGGAACATGAAGGAATGCATGGTGCTTGTATCAGGTGAATGTGTGACAACACTGTTGAACTTTGTTCAGACATCACAAATGCCAGCTGATAAAAAGCTGCTGCTGGAGAAATCCTTCTGTTCTTTTAAGAATGTAAGCATATCTTGTTTTTGCACCTTTTTTGGTCATATTTTTTGTGTGTGTTTATACCAGTCTTATAAATGAATAAATGGCAAATAATCTGTGATGTGTGATAAATAGTGTCTGCTGTGCAAAATCAAAACTGTAGTACATCTTGATCTTCTTGCTTGCTGATGGGGAGAGACAAAATGACAACTGAGGGGTCATGCAGGTTTTTCTGCAGACAGCAGTGTAGGCAGACCTCTCTTTTTTGCACAAGGTCACGATGGTCCTGTTTTTTTTTTTTTTTTTTTTTTTTTTTTTCCTTCTTCAGAAGGTTTTTGCTCCAAAGGAGTTGGTTGTTCTTTTCTTGGCACTGCCAACAGAGATCTGCATGAGGCATGCAGTTTCTGATGTGCGG
>JBAFTA010000015.1:26130293-26144724 GCA_036919975.1 Melanotaenia parkinsoni
GAAAAACTGAGGGGGTAGGCAGGTTTTTCTGGAGACAGCAGTGTGGGCAGACCTCTCTTTTTTGCACAAGGTCACGGGGGTTTTGTTTTTTTTTTTTTTTTTTTTTTTTTTTTTTTACTGCTTCAGAAGGTTTGTGCTCCAAAGGAGTTGGTTGTTATTTTATTGGCACTGCCAGCAGAGATCTGCATGAGGCATGCAGTTTCTGATGTGCGGGAGAAGCTGGTTCCACAATGCTTTGAAGCTTGTTTACAAACTGCATGCTCCCTTGAAAAGACACATATAGCCCATGCCCATGTGTTATTATATTTTAATTATCAATGGTTTTTAACATAACTGACCAGTAGAAGCATTTGACTTCTTCTATAGAACAGTGATTCTCAACCTTTTTGAGCCATGCTTTAAAAAAAAAAAAACAAGTTAACATAAGTTGGTTTTCATTTGATGTATATTTTTTACGACGATATGGTCTTAACCCCCAGTTTGAGAAAGGCTGCTATAGAAAACCATTTTTACACATACCAAGCTCCTTAGCAGATTTCAAATACAGTCGCCACACTGAGGCCTTGGACACATGCGTTGGTATCAACTTTACATGCCAATCCCTATGGCCTGAATGTCGGCCAGGCAACATGATGGCATTGTCTTTTGCAAAGTTCTGCTAACAGTTGTCCAACAGTCTGTCTGTGGTCGTGAGTCCTTTTTTCTTAAGCGTGGTCTTGCACCATTCTCATCAAAGTATCTGATGATTTGCCAATTCTGAAAATGGAAAGAAAGAAAGTAATTATGATTATGGTTTATGATAACTGGAGGTTTAGCTTGTAAAAAAAATCACATGATAGTTTGGATTCATTCATTCAATTACAATGCCACATCATTAGCATTACAGTCAATACTAATTCCTTACACATTGTTGTAATTCATGCTTTCAGGGTTTAGTGGTATTCAAAATCCAAGCAGTTACTCCTATTTTTCAGGACTTGTGCCAGGCCGACATGTTGCTGGTTTTCCCATTGCAAGTCACATATGTGATATAGGGGTGGACAAAAAATTGTGGCTGCTTTAACATTAGACATCTGCATTTCAAAGCTTGAAAAATCAGACGTGGCCATTTAAGAATTTTTATTTAATGGTGGGCACCTAAATGCATCATGAAGTCTGACATACACAAATATGTTTTTATCACAGTTTCACTGAGTTGGCACTTCAAAGTTGGCCTGAGCAATATGTGGGAAAAAAATCAATTTGTGATTTTTCTGACCAACATTGCAATTTGGTTTGAGATTTGATTCTTTAAATTCCAGCTCCATCCAGATATATATTTTCTGTATGAGATGAAAGATTCTCACATGACATCAAAAAATAAACTGCTCTGTAATCGAACAAGGACACAAAGTTGATTATGAACGCCTTCACTTTCCTCCAGAGCAGATTTCTACTTTGTCCTTGTTATTAAAACCGTTAAAGTCTAATGTTTTTATCTTATTTCTCCCTACATGATTTCTGGACTGCAGTAAGGCTGGATGATATAGAAAGAAAGCATATTGCTGCAATAAAAATATTAATTAATATTAATATTTAATTATCATTAATTATAGATTATTGATAAATAAAAAAAAGTTAAATTTATTTTAAGTACAGCCCTGACCATTTTATGCTACTACTCAATGACCTACTTTTAATAAAGAAGACACAAACACTATATTTATATTCAACCCTTTATTCAACCACCTTTTTAACCATAACTAAAAGTAAAAAAAAAAGAAATGCAAGTTACAGACTTACTGACAAAAATCTGTCAGTAAACACTGACAAACATAAAGAATAGACTAAAGTGACCAAACAATCTGATAAACCTTTAAATAACCTTTTGATGAAAATAAATAAAACAAATAAATAAATAGAATAATATAGCTTCTTTTGGTGGGAATAGCACACCACGAGCTTTGCATCCAATTTCCATCAGGTGTGTATGCGCTTCGCTCTGACTGCACCACGGTTTCATTCCTACATCCAGCTCAGCAGTTCAGACAAGGCCAGACAGGAAGTCAGACACAGGAGCAATGTAAAGCATCCGGTAAATTTCAAAATAAAAGCCCCTGTGCAGATTTGCGATCCCTGAACTATGTAAACATTATGCCAGTAATGGTCAGGGGGGGTCTCTGAGTTTGTTTGTTTTTCATTATGGAAGGACGAGATATTTATCCTGGTAGAGGAGAATAACAAGATTCTCAAATTCTCCTGTGATTTTGTGATCTTGCGTTTCCAGCTAGGATTGGGCACTCCACGTCTGACACGCTGCCGGTGTGAGTTTGACATTCAGCTGGACGGACCTGGTGGAAATTGGCCTTTAGGTAGAAACTAGTAGGACTAGGCTACCATGTAAACAAACACCACTTAGCAAGAACAAAACAAACTGTAGGCAAAAATCAACTCACCCTTCATCCTAGCATCATTATTGTTCTCTATGATACATGTTTATTTTATGATACATGTATTTTTCAAACACATATCAAATGAATTTATAAAACCGTGGATGCTGCAGGTTTGAAACCTGGATCAGGTGCTTTTTAACATGTAAATTAAATGTGCTCTTTGTGATTTGTCACTCGCAATGTCTTAAGTTTAGATTTAAAAACGATCCTTCAGCCCTACTTTTCTTTTTTTTTTTTTTTCTTTTTTTTTTGCATGGAAATGCGTAATAATTTTGGCTGTCTTAACATGTCAATTGACATGTGACTCTTGAAAGTTGGTTTTTCATCCACAGTTCACAGTTTTTCATGTTTTAGGTTTGGTGATGCAATGTCAACCGTGTCAATGTTGTCTGTTATTTTTTTGTTTATTTTTACCTCACAAGTAACAGTGAATACACTGCTTTCACTAATATACTTTTTAAATGGTTTGAACACTTGTTTGCTGCACCACCTGCATTAGTCTGCTGATTACTGCAGTGCTAACTCTGTAAGTTATACAGAAAAATGTTAACATCGCTGACTGTTAATGGCACATTTTATTAGATGCAGTGGTTCTCTTACAGATTTAAGTATAACTTTAATGTTAAAATCAAGCTCTAATTCACTTTCATTTGCCTTCAGTAAATTTGATATTTGTAATATTTCCTGAGAACAGCTTCTAACGTGACTCAGAAAGTTATTTGGGACATGTTTTATCTTTGTAGTACTGCACGACTTTAGGCATTTAATTTCCCATTTTAAATTAGTCATTTCTTGAAAAATCACTCCTGTCCAGAAAGCGTAATAGAGGACCACTGATGAGAAGCAGGATAATGAGTCTGAATGATAAGGAGCCTTTTAAATAATAGATTTGGCTAATTCTTCACATTTTTAGCTCAGTTACATATCTTAGTTTTCTTTGTTTAAGCTTGCATCACATTTCTGGAAGGCTCTACAACTGCTTCATAGAAACCTTGCTCATATCAGGACACACCTGATATGAGCACACTCTGCTTTATTGTGTATCATTGCTGGTCCTATTCTGTTCCCTCCCCGCAGCTATCTCTCTTTGACCTCCCTTCCTCCATTTCTTGCTCTTTCTCTTATCAGCAGCATTAAGACTCTTTTATCTGGGCTGTGCCAGGGAGGTATGCTCACCACACCAGGAATAGTAACCCTCCGGGAATGTACTCCTTTGAAAGTATTTCTTTTATCACCTATGCCCCTGTTTTTCTTTTGTTCCCTCTCCATTTGTGCATACTTGCTGTATTTCTGCTTGTTCTTTTCTTGTATTTAGTTTTTACCACCTGTGTTTATAACCTACAAACCTTCAGTATACTCCTCCTGCCCTTGTATTGCTCCGTGTCCAGAACACTATGGCACTGGCTGTGTAGGGAACATCCACGCTTGTTATCAACAAACCTGACTTTCCAGACCATCGTAACCTCTAACATGTCCACTCTTTTGTTGGGTTTTTTCTCACACTATCAGCCTTTTCCTTATCATATGCAACTGAAAGGCTGTCATTTTTATAATCGGTATGAATTAATATGTTTTTAGTAGTAGTTGTATTTAGTGTGAAGCCTTTTTTGTAGTCTTTGCTATAGTCCCATTTGTAGAAGTGATAATGACATTGCTTAGGACTGCTGTGTAGCTACTTCCTGGTCATGTTTCACCTGGACACAGTGTCAGGTTTCTGTGACGCACCTGAGACAACAGGTATCAGGAAATTATGAATTGTTGGTTTTGATTGTTGCACAGCAGGAAAGCATCTGGTCATCTTCTAACATCAATCATAGATGGGAAATTAAGAATTTCACATGTAAGAAATTAGATAGGATATTGTTTCTGTATATGGAAACAAAGGAAGTTTCTATATACACATGACATCCACTTCACTGCTAGTGTATAAGCAGCTGAAAAAGTGGCTGTAATGAGCTTTGAACCAAGTGCGTGCATTAATGCATCTCTGGAGAGTGAAGTATATTAATGTTTTTCTCTTCAGTTATGGTTTATCAGTTTCCTCTGTATAGTTTTGTCAGGATGGAGATGCATGGCATTGTGTGTGCTTTTTGTGTTTGTTACATGATACAGACAAGAAAATCTGCATCACTGCATGAGTCCTCCTCACTCATAATGGTGTGTTGCTGGGTTGTAATATTGTCCTCTGCTTTCTTTGTTTCTCCTTTCAAAGCGTGGGAAATCAAAGCATCCCCGGCATTGTTGGAATATCTAAGCTGTTTAGAGTCATGACAAATGTTGGGTTAACCAGTATGTTTCCTATTCAAGGTTCATGAATTATGCCTCATGTATGAATCTGGTTCTGAAATGCCACAAGTCTATCTTAAAGTCACTGTCTGACAGGTGGCGTGGCAAAGAAAGCTTATTAGAACTAGTTTCAGAGATAACTGTGTGGTAACTGAAATGCAGTGTTAATCCAAGTTAGGGGGCTCACCACAGAGACAAAATGAATACATGTATATCTCTAGGCTCTTTTTTTACACATGCGCTGCAGTACTGAAAAGTTCCAGAGGCAAACTGAAGGGGCTTTAAGAGCACAAATGTCTTCCACACTCCATTATTCCTGCAGAGATTACATGAATGTAAGGTACTTGCACAGACACTCAATGATAGTCGTGTGTTGGTGCATGCCATGTCACTCTCTCTTTCTCTCCACCGTTCTGTCACAATCTTTGAACACAAATGAAAAATATCTCTAGCAGAAAATCTCCTGCTGTGTAGTGTGAATGGCAAGTGCAAACAGTAAATCAAATCAAGTTAAACTTTATTGATAAAGTGCTTTTCATGCCAAAGGCAACAGTGTTTTACATGATGAAAAAAATCAATTTAATGCATATTAAACTAAAACAAGCCGACCTGAGAGCCTGAGAAGGTATATGGGGATGGAGGAGGTCAGAGAGGTACAATGGGGCAGCCCCATTTAAACATTTAAAAACAAATAAAAACAATTTAAATGGAACCTGAAGTGCATGGGCAGATTCACATTCACATGATGAGATTTACGTTCTCCACAAACATGAGTTAAAAATATAATCAGTCCTGAAGCTGATCAGTGTTTGCTATGTGCAACTATAACTACCTTAAATTTTAGTAGTAACCGCAATCATTATTACAATCATATCGGCAAATGAAGAAGAAGTGTGTGTTTAGTGTGATCATATTAGTAACTTGCCGATGGGCATCAGTAACGAATTAGACTGAGAGCTTAGCTTGTGCCCTATAATGAGCTCTAATGCAACTATGGTTTTGCAGGGTCTTGGGTTTCTCAGTGCAGCTGCTCATTAGGGCTCAGGCATCATCTCATACTGGGGATAAACCTTGTGTGTGTGTGTGTGCTGCATGTGAGTGTTTATTATAAATTAATGTCTGCGTACATGTACTTCCATACCCATTCATATGTTGTTGACACTTACTTGCAGGAAGCTGTATGCTTACAGCAGAGCAGTATCACTTTCTACTGTGTGTATGTGAGTGTCTGAGTGGCCCTGAGGGGCATTCACATTGTCTGTCCTGAGCTATAACTCTGTTGTCAGATTCACCGTTTCATACACTGGATATGGGGGGATGGTTTAGATGAAAAGACTTCTAGTAAGAGTGAAATGAGATGTGGAGCATCGCCTTCTCCTATGCATGGCTGCACCATAAGAACAGCCCTTGTGTCAGTGATAGAGAAAGTTGTGTGTGTGTACAACAAACGACCTTTAAAACATCAAACTGTAGGTTCTTCTTGTGCCTTTGTGACTGCAGAACATACAAAAGAAACACATTGGAACAAGATTTTGATGAAACTTATCTTCCGCATGTTTTCGTTCATCAGTTCAGGCCTGACACTGATGTAGTAAGTGTGTATACACTGAACTCCTGCCTCATGGGAACTGAAACAAGAGACTGCTGCTCTTTCTCGGGACAATCGATCCTTTGTTTTGGTTTTGGGATGGAGCGCGGAGCGGTTGGGCGCGTACCTGTCAGAACCTGAGAGCTGGAATTTTTATCAGCCACCTGAGTGGATACTTTCCCACATCACTCACATACACATTTCAAGGGGATAGTATTTAATATCAGACTGTTAGGGCTCTATTTATAGAGTGCTAAAAAAAAAACAGTTCTAAAAACAGATTTAACAAGGTGTTAAAAAAAATGTGACGAAACTAAAAACAAGGTGACAGCTTTTTTAAGTATTTTTCAAAGAGTAAAGGTAAAAATAACATCAGACGCATCAGAAACAGACATGAAAAAGAGAAAAAGAAAGTCATGGAAGTGTTAATGTTTAGCTGATTGTATTATGCTGGCTAATGATTAGATACCCACGGTTCAGTTTTTCTCTTGGTTAGTCATATTAGTCTGTTGTACCTTGGCTGGGCATTTTGTGGCTAATGCAGCTTTTTAGTTTTCATGCTAAAGTTAACACATATATCTAATATTTAAGAAAATTGACTAATAAGCTTAATTTCTGAGAGCACTCCTGTACTGTATGTGTTTTAAATGCTATAAAGGCAGGAAATACTTTAATTTTAGCATGGAAATATAAAACATAAAGGAAATGATGGGCCTGGCTATGTTGGGTTGGACTGATCTTCATTACATCATGTTATAACTCAAATTAGTAACATGTCATATCTCCAAAGCGTAAAAACGACAAGTTCTTGGAATTGAGAGTAAGATACTACGAAGTCTCTGTCTGGCCATGAAGTATTTTAGGACATACAGCTTTAAAGCCACAACTTTAAATATTTTACTCACCCGATTTGTTTGAATTAAACAAAGTGAGATATGGAGAACTTGTGTTTCTCAGGTAACTGTTTAAATAAACTGATCAACCGATAAACCAAGTTTTCAGTTTCTGAAGATTTATTTTTATTTTATTTCTTAGCTCTACCCCCACTATTTCCAGCAGCATTTCTCCGTCTACTGTGTCAGGCGATGGATAGCTAAGCTCTTTGAAAACGGACCAAACTACATGCGTAACCGACGCAGGAGGTGGACAAAACTGTCCGTCTGCGTATTCGTCTTGTGCGTTAAGCATAAATGAGCATTAAGAAGTACACACAGGTCCCCGTATACTTGTTTTCTGTATAAAGGCTATTTCTGTCATTATTTTGAGAAGTTTTATGCTGCCATCTTGGGTGCTCACAGAAAGTCATTAAAATGCAATTTTTAAAATGTATTTATTTTTAATTCATTTTTAAAATAGCGTTATGAAGCATCGCCAAGTAGAAAGAACACAAACTGTTAGATGATTGCCATTCTCCTCCTTTGTTTCTGGGTTGTGTTTTGGTTCTAATTTAAGGAAGGCGCTGTGCTTCTATGACATCATGATATTAAGTAGCTGAGGCATCTATTGTTATCCGGCTGATACTCCGCCTCTCAGGTACGGGCTATGGTTGGCTGTGGAAACACAATAAGATTGCAGTTTACAGACCATATCCGCACCCTAACCATTCAGACTCGACCTGCATCCGTTTGTGGAAACGAGGCTTTAGATTAAGTTTATCTGTACTGCATTTTTATTATTATAACCTCCTTGAACCCTTAGATTCATTTGTTCATTTATACTTAGCAGTATAATTTAATTCCAGGACATACTGGTACTATGTTTCCAAGTATACACTGAGTTAAGCAGAACTACTTTGACCTGTCTTGGAGAGCTATGTTTTGAAAAGATTTTTAATCTGAGGTGAGGTTTTCCTGATTTTCTAAATCATTTCAGATCAAGAATATAATTTTTTTTATAATGCAGCATATATGCACCTTGAAAGATGTACAGGCTCTTTATGGATAGCAGAGTCCAGATATAGAACTGAGAGCTGTTCTGACTGACTTCTTGGCTGCAGCAGCATTTTGCATCAGTTATGACCTGAGGGGAACTATGAGGATCAATGTCTTGTGCGTATGTTCATCTTAAACACCCTGCAGCAAAGCCTCAGGCTGAAAGTTACAGCATTATCCAAACTACATGATGCAACAGCATGCCACCCAGAATAACATGTTAATATGTAACTAGCTCAACATGATACTTCTGGAAAATTAACCAACTTTTTTTTTTTCTCCTTTTTTTTCTTTTTGTCTTCCTAATTTCTGCAACACTTTCCCCTTTTTGTCTCTTTTTTCAATCTTCCACTTTTCTCTTTCTCTTTCTGTACTTTCTCCCTTTTGTATTCTGCAGAGGAAGCTGATTACACAACATTTGGTACAGATTCGCTGACCAGAAAGAAGAACACAGGGCTTTCAGCAGTTCTTCTGAGACCTGACACTAACAAGAAAAAGCCGCTGGTGATCATCAGCCTTCCTAGAGACTTCCGCCCAGTGTCTTCCATCATCGATGTGGACATCCTTCCAGAGACACACAGACGTGTTCGCCTTTACAAGCATGGTCAGGAGAAGCCATTGGGTTTTTACATCCGTGATGGCTCCAGCGTACGGGTCACCACACAGGGCCTCGAGAAAGTCCCGGGCATATTTATCTCTCGCTTAGTGCCTGGTGGGCTGGCTCAGAGCACCGGCCTGCTGGCAGTTAACGATGAGGTGCTGGAGGTGAATGGTATTGAGGTGGCTGGCAAGTCTCTGGACCAAGTGACGGACATGATGATTGCCAACAGTCACAACCTTATCATCACTGTGAAGCCTGCCAATCAGCGGAACAATGTTGTTCGCAGTGTAGGAGGGGGAGGAGGCGGCGGCGCTGCGTCTGGTAGTTCAGGACGCTCATCAGACAGTGGCGCTAGCTGCTATGGGTACTCCTCACACGGCGCCGCATCCTCCATGCCATCGCACATCATCCAGAACTTCCCCGTTGGGGAGCTTGATAGTGACGAAGATGATGAGGACCTGGTGATCGAGACAGGAGGCGAGGCTGAGCCCATCAGGAGTGCCCCCTCCAATTACAGCACACCCTTACTGCCTCGCTATGAACCACATCTCAACCTCCGCACCACCTCCACCTCTGCCTTCTCCATCAGCACCAATGGGACCCTGCCTGCCAGTGGTAGCAGCGAATTGCTAAGCGACACCAATGCCAATTCATCCACGCCATCCCCAGACAGAGCAAAGGAGAGGCGGAGTCTGGAAGAGGAGGGCACTGTCATTACACTGTAAATTGGGAATCACTGGAGAATAAAGAAAGACATATATTCAAGTACTTCAAAATCCTCTGAAGGTGTTTGGGAAATCATGGACCAACAAATTTAATGCATTCAGTCCCATCAAACTGCAGTTGTACCTGAGAAGCACAAAGAATCTCAGCATTACAGTGACACCTAAATGTTTCTACATCTCAACACTAGCAGGTCAAACTAAACCCCATGCTTTACTTTTCTACATGCCAATGATCATGCATGCGTGCCATAGTGATAACCCACCCCACCCCAACTTTTTTTAGGCACAGAAAGAACACATGAAGTTTAATTTGATGTCCAGCTGCCCTCCAAATATAATGCTAAACCACTAGAAGCACTCATTTCTAGCCCCTCAGCGGGTAATGTGCGCTTCCATGAGAGAGCAGAGATGAGACATCCCAGCCTCCCTCCTGGGTCTCATAAGTTCGTGTTAACAGCTTTAACCCATCCCATAAAAAACCCACTTTTTGCTCAAGCATTAGTAATGATCCCTGGCTCTTTATTGCCTCTAAGCCACACAGCACATTGGCCTTCTCCCTCTGAAGAGTCACAGGACGCGAGGCAGTGTGATGACCTTTGACTGCAGTGATATTGTAATTTTTACCTGAGGGAAAGCCTCCTTTTAAAAAGAAAAAATCAACAAATCTGGGTTGTGTATTTGAATAATTTTAACCACTGCTTTATCCACGTTCCCCTCTTTGCCTCACTGTCGTAACAGCTGATAAAAGAAATGATGATTCTGATGAAGCTTTGAGACAGCATATCCTGTAAGAATCTATTTTACCATCAAGCCTATATTTTTATAACATTGTTTTTTCTTTATTCTTTCATTATTAGCCTGAATATTACTAGCTGACAGGTTGTTTTTCATACCTTGCCATAGGACATTATTAAATTATTCTCTTTGTATTTCTTTCATATTGCACTTCCTTTTTCTTTCATGACAAGGGCTATTTCCCCCTGCTGCATGTGTATAAATGAAAAAAATGTGATCTTCATTGTTTTTTTTTCTCCCTCTCAGTTCTTACTGGACCATGATTAAATATATGTAATCTGTTTTCTGTACACTACTTTCCCTTTTGTTTTGTTGACTGAGATCTTTATATATGAAGTGTTGTCTCAATCATCTGCAATATATACTTCTGGTATTTTAATTCTTACTGAATTCCGTAATCTGTTAAGATTAACTATATATAATACTACAGCTGGTGCAAAAAAGGCCACAATTAACTGTGTTGTAATGCTATTGGGAAATACAGAAGTGAGATAAGATGACTGACTCACATGCAGGGAATAAACTGACTGACTTTCTGTATTTGTTAAAGGTGAGGCAGGTCTGCCTTTGTATGCAGCTTGCCTCATCCTACCTGTATTTATTGTTTCTACTGAAGTTGATCATCCCAAAAACTGAAGCCTGATTGGTGGTCCAAGCTATTTTTTCAGAATTCACCAACACCTCCTGTCTGAAACATTGCAGTTCTGGATACACTTTGCTTAGTAATTTTTCCTGATGTAATTTCAGTGGTAGGCTGAGGAAGTACCCTCAGATTAATCACGATCAGTAACGTTTATTTGGAGCATTCTGTATATCCGTTACTGCTGCATGCTGCTGCTAACTGCTGCTCTCTGAAGTGAGAGCAGATGGTCTATTATTTCTTCTATTGATTTTTAGCATTAGCTCTCCTGTTAAGTGCTAAGCCTCACTTAAGTATGGGTTTTTACTTGTGTATTAAAAAAAAGGTATACATATAGCCACTTTCAAGTGATGTTATCAGCTTCATCCGAGTCTACGTTGACTTTTTCATGGAGATCACTATCATGCTAATGTTAATTATTTGTAGCTGTGTTTTATTTTTATTTTTTTCGTTTGATGAGCCTTTTAGACCCTGAAAATCTACGACTGGAAGCCAGTACTCTATTGTACTTTAAGCTGCGTGTATTAGGTACTTTTTTTTGGCCTTTATGGTACAGCAAATGCTGGTGGGGTTCTGTCTTATTTTTATTCCAAACTTTAATCAGTGATACTCTGAATGGAAATCTGTCAGTAATCATTGTTAATTTATTTTCTATATATCTAACTTTACCACAGGACACTGGGATTGTAACCACATCAACGTTTTTATTTATTCTCTAATCTTGTGTGGGTATATTTTTTCTTTGTACACCTTTTATGACTATTTTTTATAACAGATACTTTTGTGTATTCATGATTGTCATTTTGTTAAAATAAAGAGAACTCAAGTTATGGTAGATTTATTACCCATAGAGATCATTTCAGTAGGTGATTTTACTGTTCTGGCTATAGTATCAGAAAAATATGTTATGATATATCATTACTTTTCTTTTCATACTGTGAATTATTATTTGGGGGGAGGAACAGTTCAATTTACACAACGTTAAGAACAGGTAAATGTCTTGCTTTGAGTAAAATGTTTTATTTTTGTTTGGTTTTTTAGTGATCAAGCAGTGATTTTTTGCTTTCCAGATAAAATCCTATGGTATAGATTTGTAATGAAGAACGTCAGTATTTTCTAATCAGTGCGTTATATAATGTATGTTTTTTATCTCATTAAATGAAAATGTTTTAAGATTCAACTGCAGATGTATGAATAAATAGACATGCCTGTTAATGCTGATTGGCAGAGCTGGATTAAATAAACTAATATGTAGCAATAATCACTGTTTGGTCTCTGCTAACTTTGGAAACAGCTGGTAATGAAGAAATCGTTCTGCTTTATTAGATTTTGATAATGTAAAAAATCATGGTATGTAATACAACCCCTGACTAAATATACTGAATCACCACTCTTGGATAATTTTCATTTAGCTGTATTATTTTAGCTGAAAATCAGAATACATTATGTTTTAACAGTACTTAGGAAACAATAAATTAAAGCGTGAACCAAAAAAAAACCAACAAAAAAGCGATCTAGCCTGGTTCTATTCAAGCATGTACAGATGAAAAACTATATTATTATGTCAGGTTCCAACTTTCTTTAACAGTTTGCAGATGAGCTTTGCAAAATATTCTTCTTTTCAAATGCACTCCTCAGCATCACCGGAACGACTGATTTACTGTCGGCGATGCAGAACAAGCTCTGACACCAGTTGTACAGGGACCAGACAGCTCGTACAAGGGGGTCTGACAATCCATACTCCCGGAGTACCCCCCACAAGAGTCCCCGGGGACACGGTCGAACGCCTTCTCCTATGCCACAAAGCACATGTAGACTGGTTGAGCGAAGTCCCATTGCCCCCTGAAGAGAGTGTAGAGCTGGTCCACTGTTCCACGACCGAGACGAAACCCACACTGCTCCTCCTCAATCCGAGGTTCGACTATCCGATGGACCCTCTTCTCCAGCACCCCAGAATAGACCTTACCAGGGAGGCTGAGGAGTGTGATACCCCTGTAGTTGGAGCACACCCTCCGGTCCCCTTTTTATAGAGGGGGACCACCACCTGACAGTCCAGGGGAACTGTCCCCGCTGTCCATGCAATCCTGCCAAGGCGTGTCAGCCAAGACAGCCCTACAGCATCCAGAGCCTTAAGGAACTCTGGGCGGACCTCATGCACCACCGGGGCCCTGCCACTGAGGAGCTTTTTAACCACCTCAGCGCCCTCAGACCCAGAGATGGGAGAGCCAACACCAGGGTCCACAGACTCTGCTTCCTTATCGGAATGCGTGTTGGTGGGATTGAGAAGGTCTTCAAATCATTCCCTCCACCACCTCACCACGTCCCAAGTCAAGGTCAGCAGCCCCCCATCCCCACTGTACACAGTGTTGATGGAGCACTGCTATCCCCTCCTGAGCCGCCGGATGGTGGACCAGAATCTTCATGAAGCTGTCCGGAAGTCATTCTCCATGGCCTCACCAAAATCCTCCCATTCCCGAGTTTTTGTCTTAGCAAACCCTGAAGCCGCGTTCTGCTTAGCCTGCCGATACCCATCAGCTGCCTCTGGAGTCCTACAGGCCAAAAAGGCCCAATAGGATTCCTTCTTTAGCTTAACGGCATCCCCCATTGCTGGTGTCCACCAACGAGTTCAGGGGTTACCACCACAACAGGCACCGATGACCTTACGGCCACAGCTGTGGTTGGCTGCCTAAACAATAGAGGCACGGAACACCGCCCACTCGGACACAATGTCCCCCGTCTCACCCAGGACATGATTGAAGCTCTGCCAGAGATGGGAGTTGAAACTCTTTCTGACAGGGGACGCCGCCAGACATTTGGGCGTGCCAGGCCTGACCGGCATCCTCCCCCACCATCTGAGCCAACTCACCACCAGGTGGTGATCAGTTGACAGCTCTGGCCCTCTCTTCACCCGAGTTTCGAGGACATGCGGCCGCAAGTCATCGAACTGCGGATTGTCTTGGTGCCAAGTGCACATGTGGACACTCTTATGCCTGAACAAGGTGTTTGTTATGGACAATCCATGATGAGCACATAAGTCCAACAACAAAACACCACTCAGATTTAGATCAAGGTCGTGTTTCCTTTTTTCAGCATTCCTCCTAATCATGCCCCTCCAGGTCTCGCTGTCACTGCCCACATGGGCATTGAAGTCATCCAGCAGACTGTGGGAGTCCCCGGAAGGAGCGCTCTCCAACACCCCCTCCAGGGATTTCAAAAAGGTTGGGTGCTCTGAACTGCTGTTTGGTGCATAAGCACAAAAAACAGTCAGGGCCCATCCCCCCACCTGAATGCAGAGGGAGGCTACCCTTTCGTCCACCGGGGTAAATCCCAACGTACTGGCGCCAAGTCGGGGAGCAAGTGGGAGGAAGAGCCTTTAGTTACCAAGCCCCGGTTTTATGGAACCTTCTCCCAGCCCATGTTAGGGAGGCAGACA
>JBAFTA010000015.1:26182226-26192531 GCA_036919975.1 Melanotaenia parkinsoni
TATAAAATTCCTAATCAAAGCATATAAAATATAATATAAAAGTGTGATTTTGAGATTTTGTAAACTATATTTTTTGCTGTAAATGTGAATCAATCCATTACGCATGTCAAAATGTGTGTTAATTGACATTAATTTAGAGGTAAATACTTAGACATCATGGAAAGCAAGTTTTGTGTGCTGGATTTAAGGATGTGTGTGTGTGTGACAGCTTAGGTGTGTGAGCGAAGTCGAGACAAACAAGGTGTCTAAAAGCTCAGACTGGAGGTCAGAAGTCACTGATAAAGAGGGGGCCTGTCTGTGTGGATCATCAAGCCAGACCCCCCCCTCTGATCTCCCCTCACCTTCCTCACACCATCTCACCTTTTGTCTCTGTGGCTCACCATCACTTTCTCAAACACACATTTCCTCTACTGTTTTCTCATTTATATCGCCACCATCTGCTCCATATGTAACAGCCCAATTAGAGATATGATCTTTGACCACACCTGTCTAAATTTAATTTGAGTTGACAGCCGACCCTGAGCTCTCTCTCTCTCTCCCTTCCTCCCCTTCTCCCTCTCTCTTTCTCTCACACACACACGTTATATGGATGTTATGTCCAAGCTTTGACCTTTTATTGTTGTCTTTCTGCAGGACCTGAGCTGATTTGTCAGCCCTGTGTAGGTTTGGTTTTCACCCTTTACACGTCTTGTGGATATCAGCTGACCATGGTGGTCTGAACGGAGGAAACTCAGGGAGACAGTGTGTATTCGCTCTTAACACAACAAGGCTTGACCAAGAGAGGTGCATATAGACGGGCCACAAGGAGAGAAAAAGGATATTTAAACACAAAATGTCTCAAAATAGAGAACTGGTGGTTTTCTACATAACGTATAAACTTTCCCAGAGAAACTATCCTCTCAACCACATTGTGCTCAATGAGCCTCCCAACAGGACTGGTGCAGGGGATGATGGGTTAACTGAGGACCAGAGGACAGAGACACATGCCAATGGGACTTATAATGGGACAAGTCCTGGGACCCCACCGGTGTCACCGCTGCGGCCGCAACCGTCGACGACGGCAAGCCTGGATGCGGTGAAAGAGGCTCTCCGAGATACAGCTAACGAGTTTGAGCTGCGATACGCCCGTGCTTTCAGTGACTTGCACAGCCAGCTGCACATCACGCCAGCCACTGCCTACCAAAGCTTCGAGAACGTGATGGACGAGGTGTTCCGGGACGGCGTCAACTGGGGCCGCATCGTGGGGCTTTTTGCTTTCGGTGGGGCGCTATGTGTTGAGTGCGTGGAGAAGGAGATGAGTCCCCTGGTGGGCAGGATTGTGGAGTGGATGACAGTCTACCTGGACAACCACATTCAGCCCTGGATCCAGAGCCAAGGAGGATGGGTGAGTCCCATAAACACACAGAAACAGACAAGTGTTTCATGCTTGCATACTGCTTGGCTTGATTATATGTGTATGGTAGGCTCAGGTCCCCTGCATGGAAACCTTCTATGTTGACACAATGCTCCCATTTTTGCAGACGTCTGGTGGAAAACGTGAATAAATCCTGTACTTAACTATTTCTCGTAGCTGTTTGTGGTGTTTCTCTGTTAACATAGACATGTTTTGTTCCTGTTTTGGTTGCATCAGCTGTGTGGCTAAGCTCGGCTCGACGCAGCTTGACTCCCTGCCATGCTTGAGCTGTGTAAACTGTTCCCTGGTTACTAGATGTGGGCCAATTCACTATTTAATCTATTCATCATGTTGCAACACTTGCTGATTCAAATGCCATTTGTAAATGTTTAGAATCGATTACCGTATTTTCCGGACTATAAGTCGCACTTCTTTTTTTTTTCATAGTTTCGCAGGTCCTGCGACGTATAGTCAGGTACGACTTATATTTATAATTGAACATGTTTTTAAATGTCAATTCATACCAATTGACATGAACCAAGGAGTAAACATTATGTCTACAGCAGCGAGAGGGCGCTTTAGGCTTGTGATAACCACAGTATTTGCTGCTCCTATTCTACTGAAAAAAATAATTAAAACATTAACTTAAAGACAATCGAAAATAAGTGAAAACAACCAAAATGCCCCCAAAGAAAAACATATTCTGTAGATTACAAACTGCTGGTTGTAAAATACAGAGCCGATAACAGTAATCAAGCAGCAGTTGGCAGAGTTGTGCAGAAACAACACAGAGGATGAAGAATTCAATGGATTCATTGGTATGGAATGAGATTGGGAGCTTGGTAAACTTGCTCATTGGTCGCTTGCTTGTTGGAGTCTGGCTTGTTATGTTATCTTATATTCAGCCTACTAGGTGCGTCCTTTATGCTATTATGCTATGCTACATAAATGATCGTGGCGCACCGTCATGGCAAAATAACGCTGAAGTGCCTCCGGAATTATGATTTTTATTTTTTTAGGTGTTACAGATGTAAATTATACTGTATGAATGGATCCATATCAACATAAAGCGCATAGAACATAGTAAGCGTGTACTCCTATTACTCAGGAAATGTGGGACTGCTCTGCAAATAATGCAGTTTTGAAAAACGAACGCTGGAGTCTCAACTTCCTGTCAGATTCTGCTTCGGTTTGCTTGAGTGATGGTGAAGAGGTGACAGAACAGAGCAAAGCTTGTCACATAAAAGAGAAGTGAGAACTTAGTTCTTAAGACCATTTTAAAAACGTTTGCTTTGTTCCGGTCAGTTCATACTCCACAAGATGCTTTTTCTGTGACTTGGGGATTACTGCGGGGAGGAGCAACTAACTCGGTCATTTCATATTTACTGTGAAACGTCGGTGGCTGGACGGGGTTATGCATGCAGCGGTGTTGGTATCTTTAAATGTCAAATGTACATTTTTGTATTTTCTCAGCATCTCAATCAGCTGTTTATTAAGTGTAATAACGAGGCTGTTTCTCCCTCACAGTTTTAAAAAATTCCTGGAGGAAATCCTGGTGTTCGGTTTACATACCGGACACATATTCAGCCTGTTGTTCTGTGTGCTATTCTGCAGATAAGTAACTTGTCTTTCCAGATTAAATGTTTGTTCTTGGATTTTGTGAAATAATTTTTTAAATAAATGCGACTTATAGTCCAGTGCGACTTGTGTGTGTGTTTTTTTTCTAAACACATTTTAGGACTGATGCGACTTATACTCCTGAGTAACTTATAGTCTGGAAAATATGGTATTTTTTTATAATAATTAAATGACAAGAGCACAGCTGCAAAGTGTGGCAGGAACATAAAAGTCGTGAACAGTAAACAACAGATGTCAAGGAGCTGGCAGATTCAGCCACCCTTTCTGAGCGCGAAATTTATTCATCGTGTTTGAGGGCTAGGGTTTGAAAACATTTTAGTTTTTATAAACATGATAACAGACAAGGCCTGGACTAGACTTACTGCATGTGTACATTGTTTAAAGCTAAAAATTAAATAGAATTTTAATACTACAAATACCTCAAATGTTCCCAGCCCAGGTTAGAGGAGGAGAAGCCGTCTGTGTTCTGTCAGTTGGACATACGTTGTCTGAATACCACACCATAGCATTGTCTGTCAGTTTAGAGGACTTTATCAAAACACATAGCTGTAATTGTTTTGAAGAACCTTGAATTGTAATTAAATTGAATCGTAAGGTATCTAAGATAGAACATCTCTACTGGTTAATGAGCAAGCACCACAGGGGTGTGGTTGGCTCTGTGACTAGCAGAGAAAATATTTCAGATAAGATCAGATAGCAGGGACTGCAGACGTCAGCGTACATGGTGTAAAAGAAGTTTCTGTCATCAAAACAATTTCAGACTGAATGTTTTTGTGGTCAGCAGCTGCTTCAGCTGTCCTTTAATTGATCAACAGCACCAAACTCCATGAGCTAAAATCGAAACAAGGGCTTAACGAGCTACTTTAGGGCTTTGCTGCTCTTTTTCCTGGGGATCGAAGTTCTCATCACAGGGCAGGATGAAGTCCAGGGCTTACAGATAGCCCTTTGTTTTACCGCGGTCAGTTGATTGGCTCTGTGCTTTGTCCTCCCCTCCCCAACGTTGGACTGCTTTTATTAGTCCTTTTGTTTGTCCATGCACTCATACACTCCTCCATGATGGTTAAGGTCAGCTTTTTTCCTTTTTAGTCGTAGTGTATGAAGGAAAGCATGAGGGAAGGGGCAGTTTATATAAATGTGCAGGTCAAAGGTCAGTCCTAACAAAGTGACATCTTTGTGGCTGAAACGTTGTTTAGCAGGCTCTGGCTTTGCTGTATTTATTATACTGACTGAAACAAAGCACCTATAGGTGCTTACCTATAATGATACAACGTCCCCACCTGAGGATGTCACAGTGTTATATTTTCTTATTATAAGTTATATTTTCTTTGTAAGAGAAATAATCACAATTTTACAATTATCACAATTACTATGGATTCATTTCCAACATCATGAATATGCAGAAACACATGAACGCTCCTTACAGGTCTTTAATTTATTTCTACATTTTAATGCCATCGTAACAAAATAACACGGCACCAAAGTAAAGTAACCAAAAATTCCCATTCCAACAAAATCCCCTCTCCTCTCTGCAAACAACAAATACATAATACATATTAACTTAATTTCACTCAGAGAAAACAGATAGAAAAGGATACCTCTACTTGGAAGGCTTCTTTATGTAAACTACACCATAAAGATGGTTTGAACATTTCATTGTGACCCAAGTAGAGAATTCTGAAACACGTCTAGCTTTGCTTTGACTTCCAGCTGCGCCTTAGCAGAATAACCGCTGTTTTAAACATAACATCTGTATAATGTAACGTAGTCATACACAATTAGATTTCATTTCATTTTTCATTTCAGTGTTGATGTCATTTTAAACCAGTTACTGTTTATTTACCTTTTATTTTTAGCATAGAGTTGGTAATCGTCCTGCAGATGTTGAACCATATTCAATGTATTTCCTCCTTTATATGCAACTCTGTATGTCATGTTTTACAAGCTGGAGAGACAACCAGGGACACCTTGGTCATTCTTTTTCTTTGACCAAAGAAATCCAACAAGGATGACTTGATTTGTGTGTTGTTTCCTTCTCTAACATAGTCAACAGACATGTGTAACTTTGTTTTTGTTCCATGTGTGAGTTGCACTGATCTGCTGACAAAGTTCAGACTTAATCTTTTTTTTGGATTGAGAGATTTTATGTTGATTTAATTGTAGCATTTGATACGAATTTTATGAAATATTATGAAATCAAGTAACTGTGACATCCTGAATCCCACCAAGTTAGCTGTCAGTTTATAGCATCTCAGCAACCGCTGGTTGCGTTGCCATGACATTTTACAAACAGCTCCTTCAAGATAGAATAAGATCTTTGACTTTTTAATCTAACATCACCATGAAATGAATGATTTACATTTCCAATAGCTGCATAAAAGCTTTTTCCACAGTTTCATAAACTTCTAAATACAAAAATATTAACCAGTGTGAAGGCTACTTTATGGGTTAATCTAATTTCATGACTACTAATAGATATTTTTACGGTTGCTGTTTTTATTATAAACACTTGTGTCATCTGTGGATGATCTCCATGATCTCATATAGTCAAAATGGTTTAAAAAAAAAACACACACGCACACACTCCTTGAGCACATAATTATAAGATATTTCCTTAGCAACAAGTAGAATATAAACACCAGTAAATATGCAGTTAGATAGATGCTTGCAGTTACTGGCTAATGTGTCAGTGTAACCCAGGTCTGGAGAAACCAGTGACCTAATCAGAAATTCTGAATGGATCAGCGAACCATTTCACTCATCCTGGAGATGAATCACATGGCTTTCAACACATGATTTCACTTCCTTCCCATTTTTGTTTTAGCTTGTTTCATGTTGTTGATACACTGTGATATATCCAGCATTACTTATTTACATTTGCATACTTATTAGAATAATTCAACTAAAATTGAGCAGGTAGTTTCCCGCTTGAATGTCATTACTTTTTCCCATCCCCTTTTCTGTTTTTCCCCTCTTTGTCACAGTTTCTTTGCTGTGGTTTTATCGGTTCAGAGCCTTCATATACTTTCTCTGAAACTTACGAGTCTTTCAGTAAACCCACATGGGACTTTGTTGGGTTTTTTCTTTCTTTTCTGTCTTTTATTTCCATCTTTCTTCCTTTCTTTCCTCCCCCGACGCCTCCTCACAGGGTTGGAGTATAAGCCGTTGGCAGATGTGGGCGTAGCTCTGAGGCAGGTGTACCCCTCGTGTTAGCTGATGAAATATTAGTCTGCCCTAAGCAGCGGCAAGGTCACTTTTACATTTCATTCAACTATTTCCCAGTCTCACAATTTTGTCTGTGTAGATTAAAAAAAAAAAAAAAGCTCTTCAGAACAATTAGGCCGAATAGGATGGAGGAAAAATAATCTGTATTCTAACTAGTAGACAGTTAAGTCTTTGTCATTCTTTATCTCAAAGGGTTCTACATTATTATGTTAAGCTAAGCTCAGCAGTGCTTTCCAAGTGTTGGGAATTTAAAGCTTTAGGGAAGCAGAAATTTTTCCCAATATTACTGGACTTAAATGAATTTAAGACCATTGTTTCGCTTATCAGCAAGGAGGTTGTTTTAATCTGCGTCTGCAACAAAAATTGAGAATGAAATGAATCACCTGATAGTTTAACAATGAGAAGTAAAAGTTGTTTTGTAAATCAGAGCAAAGCTAACTGTCATGGAAACTGAAAGGCTCAGTCAGGTTCTCCCTCTGCAGCTCAGTGGTTTAAAAAAGATCAGGAGTAAAGCAGGAATATTGTTGGATAATAAACCATGGCAGACAGCAGAGGTCGGGACAGTGTTTCCGACCCAATAACACCGGTTCCAGCAGAGCAGGCGTTGGCAGTGATTACTCAGTGGAGATAGAGCCACCTCAGTGTGGGGTAGCGGGGTTATTCCCAATTATAGATGAATAATATCTCACCGTGCTGCCCCCCCCCCCGCCTGATTTATAAAGGCTAAACTCATTCAGAAAAACCACACTGCCACAGTCTGGGGATGCTCAGCTGGAACTGGATGCAGTTGAGAGGGGGAGACACCATTAGTCCAGTCATTTTTTGGATTTGTGTTTGTAACAGTAAGGTCATGGAAAAGTTAACTTTAAGAAGAATGTTCTCGTCCAGAGAAACACTTTATTTAGCTAGATTTGTGTGTCGTGGTTGCAAACAACACCACATTTATTGATGGTGAAAAATGAGAAAACAAAGAAAATTGTCAGAGAATATATATGTATATATATATATATATATATACATATATATATATGTGTGTGTGTGTGTACCAAGTTTAAAATTTGTGGTGTCCTTTGGACCATAAAGGTAAATTTTTCTCTGTAATGCCTAAATTAGTTTATAATTATATAGACAGAAAAAAAGTTACAAATACTGGAAAAAATTAGAAAAAAAAAATAAAAAGACTTTGATAAAATTAAACACAAATATTAAATAAATTAATAACAATAAAGATAATAAATTATGTAAAAAAATACATAAATCTGGGTGAATAAAAGCAAATACATAAATATAATAAATTAGTTACATAAAAAGAAATAAAATGAAGGTCAAAAGTGGTTTGTCACAAATGTTTGACACAAGAGGTTAAAAAACAAACAGGCTGTGGTGTGAAGTGGGATCGACACTGTGACTGTAATAAAAGGCCCAGAGAGAATAAGAACATTAACTTATGTTCTTACTTATATTCTTATTTAAACCTAAATTTCTTTTGTGCCCGTCTCCTCTGCAGACATGTTTACGCTCCTTCTCTCGGTCTGTAATTAACATGCACATAGGATACGCAGTTAGATCGACAGTCTTCTGCCATACCGCTCTAACATGGAGGAGAGAGAAATCTCACCCATGGGACCCATCGAGACGCCTTTCCTTCTCTCTCTCTCTCTCCCTCTCTCTCTCTTCCCATTTCATCAGCTTCATCTTCTATACGTCTCTCCCTCTGTTTTCTCCGGTGTCCTTTCATCTCCTCTACGTGTACGCCTCCATCTGCCAATAAATCAATTTCTGTACCTTATTTTTCTTTGTGCTCCTCTGCCCACCCTGCTAGGGTCTTCATCATGTTTCTATCTCCTTTCTATCCCTACTGGTTTTTCCTTTTACCTTTTCCTCCGTCTCTGCTCCTGTTTATCTCTCACCTACAGACTTATATGGCTGAATGTCCCTGAAACATGTGACCGCACACACCCTGAGTCTTGCCATCATGCTTGTCCACCCACCTTCCAGTGTTTTCTTCCATGTTTGTTTATTTACTGTACAGTAAACCATCTATCGATTTCCTCTGACTTGATCTGGGCTCGCAAAGCCGCCATCGTTCCTCCATTCTTTCATCTCTCGTTTGCTCTCCTCTCCCTCATCACATGCTCCCCCTGTCTTCGCCATATTGTGAAGTGGAGGTGTTCCTTTGTAGTTTTAATTTTTACTCAGACTGATTATTCATTACCTTTGAACACATGCTGTCGGTTGTTGTTGTTGTTTTATTGTATGGTGGCACGTTGCAAAGGGGAGGGGACAGCGACAAGTCTAACTGATCATGTGACTTCTTCAAACAAAGGACATGTGGCCACACATACACGTGCACACACACACACACACAGAGAAATTGCTTCACTGGCTTTTTAGCATTGCTCACTGTTGTGTCATCGTTTTGCAGACAAAGCCAAATCTGGAAAAGGACGAGGCAATCAGAGAGCAACTTCTGTGCTTTGTTAATGCAGTCTGTTAATACTGTCAAACAGTTTATAAAGGGTATAACCCTACACTCAGAATACACCTTCTTCTCATCAGTTCATCACTCTTATTCCAGATTAGATTACTTTTTGTTAGCTGTTCTCTCATAAGCAATATTTCAGAAACTAAAATCCATCCCATCACTATCAGCGATCATGCACCAGTTTCTTTCATTTTGTGGAATCAGAAGATCACCAGCTAGAAACTGGAGGTTTGATGCATAATTACTTAAAGACACTGACTTTATTAGTTACCTGAGAAAATAATGGGACATATATTTACAGAATAATGACCTTCCAGGAGAATCAGCAAGCGATGTGTGGGAAGCAGAAAAAGCAGAAATGCGAGGCAAAATAATCCGTTTTTCATCTTATAAGAAAAAGCAAGCGAAGGCAAAAGAGTCTGAGTGGTTTGAAAATAAACCCCTAGAGGATGCATATGGTGCCTCCCCAGATGAACACATAGAATAAAAAAGGTAAAGCTAAAGTTAAATAAAATAGTTGAATAAAAAAAACAACAGTTTCTAGTCCAAAGTCATGTAAATACGTATATAATCAGTTAAAAATAAATAAAAAAAAAAAGACAAAACAAAACAACATAAGTCTCTATTAAGGACCCATCAGGAAATATCACCCATGATCATCAGGAAATAAATTTAGTTTTCAGGGACTTTTACCAAAACTTATACACACCACAAATTTACCTACCAGACAGCAATACTGAAACGTTTCTCAGTCCCACAAAAGGACATCATGAGCAGGTAATGGCTGTGGATGCGCCTCTCAGTGGGTGTCCACAGCTGTGGGGAAATCCCAGGTAACGGGGGTGCCCACTGCTACCAGTTGACTCACTCTGAGGGAAGTTTCCTACAACTAACTTATGGGTTTAATTCCCTCCAGTCCAGGGGCAGGGTGTGGGTGCATGGGGGTATTTGTCTTTGTTTTTTTCTGGACAATGCCACCACAAACCCTGGTTTGAATCGGGTCAATTCGGCTATTTTTTGTTCAAGCAGCCTTCATAAACACGTCTGTGTGGTGGGCAGCTGTATGCAGATGTAGCTCAGCCATGCCAACCTATTGTTTGTGTATGCACATGTTGAACATATGCAGTCTTTCTATGACACCAGATGTGGGAATTTATTCGTGCAGGTGCATTTTGAGCATTTCCTAGACTGAGGGTATCGGATTCATTGCTTGAGAATGGTAACAGACTGATTGTATGATTCACTTGCTTCAGCTCATTCATTCGAACACTGGGACTGTATTGTGTGTTTTTAGGAATATGTACATTCATGAGCTCTAAATTCTTCATTTTATTAGCCTCCTTTGATTTTCCGACTCCTGTCTGAAATGACATACCCAAAATAAATGGGAGATATGTTTAATCTTTTTCTCAAGAGAAAGCTGAGACCTGAGAGAAACATCAGAATCATGATATGTGTGAGTGTAAATTCAACTGGATACAGTAGAAAACTATGAGGCCAGATCAGTCTCAATAGGAATGAACTCACGCCAGGTTTTTCACAAATGCACATGCTCTGGTTTGCATTT
>JBAFTA010000015.1:26192631-26208205 GCA_036919975.1 Melanotaenia parkinsoni
TTATACGAATAGCTGAACGTGCATTTACGAACTGCTTCTCATTTGTGAACATCTCTGCATTCGTGAGAGAATTCTCTATTGGTTATTTTCTTCTAAAAAGAAAAATTACTTTCAGTGGAAACCAGAGGATAGCAGCCCAATTCATCTAGGAACGAGTAATGTCTCTAATGCAAACATAATAAATCAGCCTATCATTAGTTCTGTAGTACAGCTGCAGTTAGTCCAGAACGCTGCTGCTCCAGTCCTGACTAAGACCAGGAAAGTAGATCCTAGAACTCTAGTTCTCAGATCTTTACACTGACTTCCTGTCTCTCAAAGAACTGACTTCAAAATCCTGCTGTTAGTTTACAAAGCACTGAATGGTTTAGCAGCTAAATCCATTCAGGATCTTCTGGTTTGTTATGAACCAACCAGATCCCTCAGGTCATCAGGTCTACTTTCTGTTCCCAGAACTAAACATGGAGAGGCAGCGTTCAGCTTTTATGCTCCTCCCATGTGGAACAAACTCCCAGAAAACTGCAGGTCTGCTGAAACTCAGCAGTTTTAAATCAGTGTTAAAAACTTTTTAAAATTTTTGTTAAATTCCCCACACTGTAACTTTATTTTGTTCTTTTTATCTGTTTTATTTTAGGTCTTTTAATCTATTTTTTTCCTTTTTTTACTTAATTCCTTTTCTTTTAAAGATTGATTTTAATGCACTTGCTTCTTGAACCCTGCTATAATGCTTTTAATGTTTTATGTAAAGCACTTTGAATTGTACAAATAAATCTGCCTTGCTGGTAGCTGGAAGATCAACCTTTAAACAGCTTCCCTCAGCATGTGTGTTTACAGCTTCTGTTGGTCATGTGAAATACCTGACGTGTTGCCCCGAAGCATAAGAAAACACAGCAGGGAGACATTAGTATATTCCCTAATGTACTTTCAGCATTTAGAGTCTGAATCTCTTTATTTGCATCGTCTTTCTCTCAATTTAAAAAATCCACACCGGTGCCACAGCAGCGAGGCGTCTGAATGTTCCTCATCCAGATGCTGTTTATGTTCACAGGAGAGATTTCCAGCTGTGTAATGGATACGTTTGTGTGTCCATACTGCCAGCACGCTGCAACAGCTTTGCCAAATTGGTAAACATCAGGCTTTCTCTGTAGTCTACATTGCCCACCATCGCTGCTGCTTCTGGAAGCCCAGCTGCGAATTAAAGAAGATGAGGTTGTAGAGGCAGACCCAGATGTTGAAGAAGGCGGACGGAGAGTTGGGTGACTCAGCTAGATAAGGATACAGTATTTAGGTCAGCAGGTCAAACAGAGGGATGTTGAGGTTTGCAGTGCATTGATCGGTTCTGTGTATGTGCAGCTTACATGTATGAACACTACACCTGGATATTTGCAGCACCGAGCGAAGATGCTGCATTGACTTGCCTTCTTGCTGTTCCACTTTTTCATAGCTTTGTGGTGAAATCAGGTCACAAGCCAGTCCCCCTCCCTCATCCCTCTGTCTGCTCATCCCCTCATTTTTTTTACCTCTTCTCTGCAGCCCAGATCTCTGCTCTTCTTATTGAGATATATTTTTTCCCTATCTTCTGACTTCCTGCAATAAAACTCAAGCATCTGCCCCACATCCCTCTCTTCTCCGCATTTTTTCCTTTTTTTTTCTGCGCTCATATCTGCCATCAGATTATAAGGAATATCAAAGGATTAACAAATGGTATGTATTAAAGTAGACAAACAGGGACAGATAGAGTTCTGATGAGTGTTTCATTGTAATGTAGTCTCTCACACAGGACTACGTCATGATAAAGAGCATAGACAGAACTGCTCTTTATATGGAGAGAGGGGATTTTTGAAGTGGAGAACAATAACGAACTTGTCCCCTTGTCTTTCTTTCAAGTTGTCAAAACATCAGTTATTGGAAGGGTTTTTTCGTGGAAGTCTTTCTGCCACCTCCAGCTCTCATAGGTCTCCCCCCTCTGAGTTTACAGTAATTTACATCACCCTCTTTCTCCTGTTCTAGTTTCATCTGATTCTTTTTTTTTTGTCTTGCACCCTGCCTTCATTGTTTCTATCTGTTTCGCTCCCAGTTTGTGTTCCTGTCTTCCAGCTCTTACAGATAGACAGATGGCAGGTCTCAGGGTCGTGGTGAAGTGTCAGGGTGGGCTGATGGCCCAGGGTGCGTGGTTGTGTTGCTGAAGACTTCCAGCTATAGAGCATCTCTTGTCTTCATCTCTGCTTCTGCACTGTCTCAAACATGTTCTCTCTTCGGCGGATGTGCGCAGTCCAGAGTCCTCAGTCTTCCTGCTGTTTCTCAGCAGCGTGTATTTACAATGTGTGTGTGTGTGTGTGTGTGTGTGCTGACAGAATTGGGTTCTGCAGAGAGACGGCCCCCAGAGTGAGGCAGGGAACAGATTGGAGTCTGAGCCTCCTTGTCCTGACTCATTAATCTTTTCTTTAATTCATGGTCTCACAGCCGGCTCAACTCAAAAACGCACACACACACACACATAGACACACACAGTGTCGGCTTCAAGGTCCAACGCTAAAGGAAAGAGGAAATTTAGACACATTTGTGCACAAACAGTATCATCCCCACAAAAGAGAGAATTTCTTTTGCTTGGAAATGATCAATCACATATCATATCAAACCGGTTTCACCAGCCCCCTCCTCAATATCCAGCTCATTCCGCACCAGCACTGAGATCATGCCTTACAAAGCAGTCATGTCAGTGGAGGAAAGTCATCCATCCAGATTGCTCCTTCAAATATTTTCTGACTAAGTTTGCTGGATGTGTGCAGACTTTCTCTCAAGCTCTCCGACTCGACCCTGCGCTCACATTTAAAGCCGCAAAAGCTGGATCCTTCAGTAAACGGGGCTTCCTGTCAGCTTTAAAATGTCACATTCTCTAACTCCGAGCAGCACTTCAGAGAAATAAGTGGAGGGGAACCACATCCAGAGCTCCATAAGCAAACAGAGAAAGAGCTTTAGCTATATGAAACATGCACATTTTAAGCATTGCGATTCGAATGAATGCACTTTTCCTCTGGGATCAGCAAGTGTAATATGTATTTTTCATATTTTCCTCTCACAGTGGGTGAGTTTTCATAATTTTAAATCTGGCAGCTTGCTTCAGTATGCATCATATTTTGCCTGAATTTAGCTTAGAACCCAATTTTACTTCTTATATAAAGGCATAAACAAAATGCCTGAGTTGTGTTTCACTTCTCAGTGCTCAGCTTCCTGTCATGTGAGATCTTTGGCCGTCGACTCTCTTATTCCTTCAAATGCCTTGGCAATTCCAATAAGGATAAAACCAGAACAGAAGTCTTCCAGGAAGAGCTGGACGAGCTGGAATTTATGGAAGTGATGAGGATATCGATAAGGAGGAACATGCATTCAGATGGATAGCTTTTCTTCTACACCACTATAACGAATAACAAAAGCATTGGTGGTGATAATGAAGGCAGTGATTGTAATCACATGATGGTGATGACATGGTGTAGATAGGCGGAAGTTTATGAGGTTATGCTGCAGTGACTGAGATCATTATTTGTTATGATGCTGAGAATGATGCATGCACTGTGTCAAAAACAGGAGCACTTCTTTTATTTCTGTGGTGAAGACAAGAGATTCAGGCACAGTAGAAGAACAAAAGATGGTTGAGTTTGAACCACAGCATTTCTCTAATTATAAAAGTAATCAGCACTGCCATTTTGTGCTGGTGACGTTATTTGCAATCAAAAGAGGGAAGAAGAATGTTAAGGAAAGAGATGCAGTACATGAATGTATCTCCCCTTTCGTTATAGTTTATATTTTAGCAGCATGAAGATGCATGAAGAATGAATTATTCTTGAAGTTGGTGGCAAGTAAAAACCAACATGCACCAGACAAAGCAAGGCGTCAAGGAACCATGACGTTTTATTCTTAGCTTGTTGACTTCCATTGAAGATCTACTAAGTTTGTTTGAATATTGTCCTTTTATTTAGTTATTTTTATTTGATTTTTATTGTGTTTGGATAGAGAACATCCACATGGTGTCACTTCTCAATGGCAATGTTTTTTAGTGACTGACTTTTTGTACATTTTCCCCCTAGATTCACATGAATGTTCAGAGCAAAAATAAATACATTTATCAAAAACTGATTTCTAACTATTTTAGAAGTATTTCTGGTTCATTTGTGCAGGAGCCTTTTTTCTTTCTTTCTTTTTACAGCGGCTGTATAATGTAAATGTAATTCATATTTAAAAAATATATAATACACTGCCTGGATGGATAGATGGATGGATGGATGGATGGATGGATGGATGGATGGATGGATGGATGAATCATTGTCCAGACATCGGCCTGCCATTCTTACTTATTCCGCTGTGCATCTGTAATTGCCAACAAATGACGGAAAGTTCCATTCATTTCCAGCAGTTTGACCCTCTTAGCTCCACATTATGTCAAATCATACGAACTCCAACACAAATATTAACATCCACAGACGACAACATGCATGTAAGCAGGCAAATAAATAAAATAGGCAAGAACTCACTATAACCTTATTTTTAAAAATCCTAATTATGTTTGTTCTTTTACCAAAATTACAGTAATTCATTATTTTATCCTGCCTGATCTCAGCTTAGCAGGTCAGCTTATTCTTGCATCCAAATATAAGCAGAAGCTCCTAAAATGTGGAACAATCTGCCTTTGAGCATCAGTCAGGACACTTCATTGTCCACTTTTAAACTCAAAATAAAAACCCACATTTACTCTTTGGGCTTTGACTCATTGAATGAGAGATTTTTATTGGTTTTAATTATTCGTAGGACTCGTCTGTTCTTTCTGTTTTTGTGGGTCTGCTCCTTTACCCTCAGCCAGGCACAGAGCCAAGGAGAAGTAAGGAGGAGCGGGAGAGGAGGAGTTTGCTATTTAAATACAATCAGAACAAGGAGGCTCAGACTCGAGTCTGTTCTCTGCTGCCCTCTCAGGGTCGTCTCTCTGCAGAACCCAATTCTGTCAGCACACATGCACACCGCTGAGAAACAGAGGAAGACTGAGAACTCTGGACTGCATGCACACATCTGGCAGAGAGAGAGAACATGTTTTAAACAGGGTAGAAGCAGAGTAGAAGACAAGCGATGCTCTATAGCTGGAAGTCTTCAGTAACACAACCACCCTATAGGCCATCATCCCACCCTGACACTTCACCACGACCCTGAGACCTGCCATCTGTCTGTCTGTACGAGCGGGAAGACAGGAACACAAATTGCAGGATGGAAAGAAAGGGTTTGCTGGATTTACCAAAACAAAGAGGCAAGGATATTTCAGGGCAAAGTTGATCATAAAAATAACAAAGCTAATAATAAAGCCAAAACTTTGTGTGTTCTTCTTTCAGGTGGTAGTCTGCAAAGTTAAACCGTGTCCATTTGAGGTCTTAACAAATAAGGACAATTATTTGGATTGTAGCATAACTTTGCAAGAGCAGCTGAAAGAATCATCATATCAGCAGAAGTTGTTTCAGGGATGCAAAGTTATCTACCAAACAAATGAAGGCCACACAACAACATTATTTATCAAGTTGGAATATTTTGTACGTTTTTCTGCAAACAGACTCTTGATATGTTTACTCCACCCGTGCGATTAAAAGTTGTTTCACCAAACAAGCCGTTGGGTCTGAGCAGGTCATCCAGCTGATGCTCCAGCTCATCAACCGGTTTAAATGGAGTGAAAACAGTGAAAACAGTGAAGAAGTGCCTCCATGCGATGTGTGTTTTCACTTGCGGGTACTAATTTACTTGCTCATATCACATACACGTGATATACACGTGATATTACCATGTGTGCAGTTGGTTTTCAAGCATACCCCTTTTTAAACTAAAAAACGCCATAGAACACTGCATGCTGCGAGGGTGCCTGGGACCCTCTCACAGCTCATATATATTATAGTGGCTATAAGGAAAATTGGCAAGAAACATATCCTGTCATGTATAAAAATGTTAAAATAAAATAAAAATAAAGAATAATGTTTAAGAGTCAAGAGGAGCGCCATATTCAAAAGTCTCCTCTTAGCAAAATAAATTTGTTCTGCACAGTTACGTCAGTTAAACCGTCATTCTGCTGTTACGATGGTGGACAGGACAGGTTAAAAAAAAGAAAAAAAAAGGCTTTAAATTGCTAGGGCACATAAAGATTGGACTCTGGAGCAATGGAAGAAGGTCATGTGATCTAATGAGTTCAGATTTACCCTGTTCCAGAGTGATGGGCACATCATGGTAAGAAGAGAAGAGTATTAAGTGATGCACCAATGCCTAGTGCCTGTCGTACAAGCCTGTGGAGGCAGTCTATGCTCTGGGGTTACTGCACTTGGTCAGGTCTAGGTTCACAACGTTATGTGTCCAAAGAATGAGGTCAGTTAACTACCTGAATATACTGATTGACCAGGTAATCTCATCTTCCCTCATGGCGTTGGCATATTCATGGGGGGGCGGTTGTCAGTGTATTAACCTCAGTGCTACTGTTGAAAAAGCCCAAATTTGACCTTTGTTGTGGTCACTGACTGCTGACACTTATGAGTCACAATGATTTTGACTGAGTGAAGGTAATCACGTATCACTTTCACAATAGTGATGTTAAATTCTTTTTTTTCGCTGAGCTACAGTCCAGTGCATAAGGCCAGAAATAAATCCATTTTAGCTGAATTATTCTGTATTTAGAGAATTCAACTAGCTCTCTTGATGCTGGCTCCTTAATTCCAGGTCTATCATTCAGCTAGGAACTTTCCTCAGCCAAATATGTACCCACACCAGCTTTAAAGACACATCAGATTCTCTGCTGCCTCATTTGAAGACATTCAGAGAGGAAAAGTCACTTAAGCACCTGAGGAAAAGTCTCAGCACTGAGCTCCAAACATAGGATGGGAGTGAGCCTTTACCTTCAGCATGATGATATCTGGCGTTCCCCAGACACAGAACTTTCTCCACGCTTTCAGTCCCTTACAACCACCAGATGTTGCCTTTTATTCAAGAATGACCTCCATAGCCACTCTTCCATAAAAACCTGATTGTTAGAGCTGCTCCCCAAGCTGGCCCATCTCTGCAGAGTACTCCTAAAACTCTGTCGCCGAGACTCATTTGTTCTTTGTCAGCATCTTGGCCAGAGACCATCCTTGGCTGCTAACTGAATTTGGCTTCATGCTTGACTGTGAGGAAGTGCTGTGCCTTTGATAATAATGGATTATGGCTCAGTGAACATTCTCAGTTTGAGACATGTTTGTTCACATCTCTCACAAATTCAATTTGATCGCGTTAGGTGTAAAGAAGTATAGTCTGTAAAAGAAATAATATTTAAGCAATTAGATTTGTTTAGGTGAACTCTAATAATACTCTAAAGATAACTAAAGATAAGATTAATCAGAATGTTTCTCAATCTGAAGTGACAAAGAAAAATAACTTATAACTGTCACTTTTTATCTTAGGACCAGTTTTTCATTCAACCTGACTTACATGTTAAAATTACACCAGAATTCAGGTTTTATCTGGATCCGATGAGCTGTATTACTTCGTCCTGTGATCTGGTTATCTCATGTCAGAAGGTAAATCGGAGGTGACAGCATACCGCATTCATTGAATGCTCACTCATTGCCTCCATGGCGTGGTTTCAGAATGTGGTGTCACCTCCTGTGTCGTCCTGTAAACAGCATTTCATCACCCAGACGGAAGCAACAGTGACTTTGCTCAATAAACAACCACACATATGATGGATGTGTTAGAGGCTGTAACCTGGGCTTAGGGACACTTCTGTATCCCTGTAGTATTATGGCCGGTGCTCATAAGGTTACGTGTTGTTCATGTGGACACATCCCAAGTGTTGCAATTTACAGGCAGCGTTGCTCAGCTGCAGCCAAGACAGATGACATTTCAAATCGTATAAAGAGTCCTTGTGACTCACAGGAATCATCAGTCTGGAACACGAACTTCTTGTAAACTCTCAAACTGAGCCAGCTTCTTCTCGCCTCACATAATCAAATCCTTTATCTTCACCCCTTTTTGGGTTTCTGAATTTTACTCATCGTTTTCCAAATAATCTTTACACTTTTTTTTTTCCAAAGATCTGTAGAAAACATGATGTTTTGTTAGCTGAATGCTATTAAAAATGAAGAGAAATACTTTCTGCAACCCTCAAAGAGAAGCTGGTAACAGGGGCTTCCCCTTTCCTTCACTTTCATTTTCACTGCTCATTGAAAGAATTAGCCAACACACATCAGCTCATTCACCCACATACACATTGTGCATTAGGAATCCAAAGTTGATATGCACAAAGCAAATGGGCGAGAACCTCCAACTGTAAAAGTACTGCAGTGATTTAAATGTTTTAGCTGATATGTTGTTTAACCCTGACTAATGAAGGTTGTGAGTTCTCATTTCTTAAATAACATCAGGAGACACATTCATGCTTTTGAGAAAGAAGTCACTCTGTTTCAGAAGAAATTATTGGTCTCGGTCAAGTAAAGCAATAACTAAAGAGATTTCAGAATGACTAAAGTTGATTTATGAAGTATCCAAAACATAATTTAATTCTTGTCTCAAGGATTGTCTTGAGAGTGATTGGAGAAACAACACGCATCAACAAGCTCCAGAAGATGAACGGAGAAATTTGATACCATTATTTATTGCAAGAAAAAACATAAAAGTAAACAATTGGGTGGGAAAAAATACTGTTGACAATTGCACGTCACCCACTCATATTTTACAGACATTTTGGGATAGTGTCTTTAGAGCTATGATGAGCTATAATGACTCCTGGTTTATACATCTAAGACGGAAATGTATTGAAAAGATGTAACAGATAAAAAGTGACGTACCGTTTTTAAAATTTTATTATTAGAAAGCCATTACAGGAAACTGGCTGAAAATGGGCCCACTTGGAAAAGCCACTGACTGGACATGTTAGAAGAAATACAGGCAATAGAACAAATTAACCTACAGACCACAAGTTTAAGCAGAGCCATCTGCTGTAAGATGGGCAAAATTGCATCTTTATGTAAAGTAGTAGTCTTTCCTCCCTATGTGTGTGTGTTAAATAATGAATGTAAGATCATTTCTATTTGCCCAAAGTGACGAGAACTCAAGGTATCAGAAATAAACAAGAGAGTCAATTATAAGTCAAACTAATTTAAGGGAAAAAGGGTTTGGATTGGTAGAAAGCAGAAAGATAAGACTGTGGAGCAATTAAAATATTTTAACAGGCTTATTTGAAATTGCATACGTTATTGTGCATAGATGATAACTTATATTTTTTAAGGTAACCAGTGTCAACTAGCTTACAGTAACGTTAGGACCAATTACTTAACATTACATAGCATTGTGTTGTTCATCATCAATGTCTTTATTGGGATGTCTATTCAGTTAGTAAAATCTAAAGCAGCTTATCAGCAGCTACCTTTCCTCTCTCCGGAAGCACTCCACATATAATAAGCTTATCGGATACTCTCAAAAGTTCACCTTGCCTGTGCTAGTAAGTTTAATTAGGCCCCACCTTCTCCACATCCACACATTCTGCATGCTGTGTTCATGTGCAGAGCAGATGTCTGACAGCTGAGTAGCCTACTGTTGCAGCAATACAGGTGCAACTAAGTCAATGAAGGGAAACAATGCAGCTACTCTGAGCCTAGAGCAGGGGTGTCATACTAGTTCAGGGCCACATGCAGCACAGTTTGATCTTAGCATGCAGCATGTTGAGCGCTGCAATGGACTATCTTTCTCTTACTCTTTTTTATATAAAATTCCCGTTCTACAATCAGAGGTTATTTCTTTATTGTAGATAGCTGTAAGAGAATCAGGAGGTGCTCATAGGAACCCCAAGTAAGTAACTACACTTAAGAAAACTAGTCCAAAAACCTGCAACCCGTGACTGACAATAATTACAAGCACCGTCACAGGAAAAAAAAGTCTCAACAAGTGGACACTTCCCTTATCATGCTGCTTCACTGCTGTAAACAGGAGAAGCTCACGGCTTCTGGCCAAAATTTGTTAATTTAGCCAGTAACAGACAAAAGCACAATAGAGTAACGGTAACTGAGTTACTTTATTTAAAGAGTAATGCATTAGAGTATTAATTAGCAAAATTGGGAAAAAAGCGAAAACTTGGCAAAAGTAATTGCGTTACAGTAATGCATTACTACCCACACTGCTCATCACAGAAACGCCACTATGAACGACTTGTTTCTGTCTCTCACCATGCCCGGCTCTCAGAATCACTAATTTTCCACTTTACCTACTTGGCTCAATTTTCTCTTCTCTCTAGATGGGTGTTTTTTGTCTAGCCATTGTTCCTCAGAGCGTGTGTTCACACACACATTTTCTAATTCTTTATCAAATTCCACTGCAAGAAGAAAAACATTTCAATTGGATTTCCTTTGCATACAAATCAAGTGACCTAGTGTCAGCACAGTTTCCGAATACTTCAGGCAGTTTCTTGCTGCCGCTGTGGACTGGACATCATGTGATGTTGAGGTTACTGGAAAGTCGTCCTTGTATGTTGAAAGCAAGCTGCCTAGATTAGATGTTACACAGAGATACAATGGCCTTCTTATCAGAACGGAAAGCTTTGCTCAGATTGCAATTCCAGTAACTTTCGTCACACCAGCACAATCCTTAATAAGTGGTCTCATCTAATATTAATTCGAACATTGACTTTTTAATTTGGCTCATGTCAAAGCAATTATTTAAAATTACAAATTACACTGAAGCCCCCTCCAGCACTGGATGTTTGTCCTAATTACATGTATCTTTACCAGCAACGGATATTATTGATCTTTTATACCTGGGATCCTCAATGTCCGGACTCTGGTCTGGATCCAGACTACAAGACACACAACTGCTTGTCCAAACACCTTTTTCAAAATGTGCCTAACCTATTGAATTACAATCAGTCCTTAACCCCGTTTCCCTAAAAAGAAGAGACGATGAGGCATTACACCTTATGTGACTGTGTGTTATGGTCGGGGAGTTTTGCCATCAGAGGAGGATTGTAACTTGTTATGGTGCAACAGCAGAGCAACCACCAAGTCAAAGCTGATGAATGGGAAGCTGCTGCTAATGATTGTTAAAATGCTCATTTCTCATCATGTAGTTTGGAGCCATTTATCAGCCACAAAGATGGACCAGCACGTCCAAACATTCAGAACTGTGAGGCGTTCACACGCGCTAATCAGCTGCTTTCTCGTAGTCGTAGTAACCAACTACAGAATCTCTTCCCTTGTGCCCCCTCACTCTTTCCACTCCCGTTCTCTGTCTTTGTACCAACCTTTTGCTTTCATGAGCTAATAATTCCCTCTTTTTTTCCCTCTCCCCTTCTGACAAAGAATAAGAAATTGAACGACATAGGGAAATGGGTAGAAAACGCTCTGCAGGCTGCTGCCTAGCACCTGATTTCCTCTGGGAACACAGCAGAGATAAAGGGGAAAAAAGAAACTTTGACTGTATGGGAGGGAAACTGATGAAAGCTTAACGTCACACCTAACTCTTGACACTGTGCTTTCGCAAGTCTTTACATCACCTGCGAAAGTCCACTGCAAAAGTTTGCATATCACAAGTCCACGATGGACCGTAACACCTAAAAAAAAATTTGAATATTATGAAATCGGTCAATATTGGTTTGTCAGTTATGTTGCAATAGTACAGAAAAAGCGCTTGTGTGTTAGTACAGCTAAGCGGAAGGGGTTGCTGTTTGTTCCAGGAGAAATGTTTTGTTGTTGCATGATCGCTCGTTGGCTCTGGTGTGGACATAACAGTTTGTCAGCACTGGTGCTAGAGAGTTCAACTGTCTGTGATTGTTCCACAGATTGTAAAGGAGCGATCTTTCACACTGCAGCTAACAGTATTTTTTCAGAGTTGGACTGATACCGTTATTAGTATCGGAAATACTTGCCGATTTTGCCAAAGATAAGGAGATTGGGATCGACGAGTCTTTCTGTCTAAACAAATTCCCATTTCATGGAAATGTAATCATAATTCCTTGTTTCTTGCCCAACACCACCACACAGACACAGAAAGTTGTGCAATCTTGTGTGACGATTGTTTTGAGTTGGTAGGCGGAAAAGCAACTGCAAATGAGTCACTGTCATGCTCACTTTTAGCATTAGCGTTATGTTAGCTATTTGGCATCATTATTTATTAGAAAATCCCAAAAACAAAACAGCAGCATACCTAATATGCAGGGTTGAAGAGGCGACATGAAAGCTGCCAAACTAAAAACAAGTAACTATAAAGCATTTTGGGTTGTCGTCACGTGAAAGAGCACAAGAAGTTTGTGGCCTTAAAGGAAAAGCACAACAAACTGCAGCAATAACAAATAGCGTCAAATGCTTTTAAAAAATGTGAGAAAATCGCGGAAGAAAGACAGAAAGCCACTTCAATAACAGACATTTTAATATTTATTGTCCTGGATGAGCAGCCCCTGCCCTTTGTGGAAAACATTCACTGTTAAGTTAAATTTCAAGATAGCTGTTTTGTTTTACTCAGTAATTTAAAAAGTTCTGTTGTAGTTATGGTTTTCATGTATTAATATTCCAATTGGTATGTTTACATGAAGCATTTTTATCAGGCTTTGAATCTGAGTACTTGTGTCCATGTAAACATGGCTAATTCTAGCAAGCATTGTTATTCAGGTTATTTGAAGAATGAGCTCATAATCCTCTATTTCAAATAAGTGTTTTTGCTTGATATCCCTATCCCTTCTCTATGCACACTTTTAGCCAATCCAGTTATGAATTATTTGTCCTCAGTAGCTTGATTTGTTGAAATCGTCATAGTGTTCTCATTTAAATATTTTACCTCTTTTACCGGTGTCAGTCATCATGACAAGGTATGGCAGTTTCGTATACACTCACATTCCTCAGATTGTTCTGGAGGGTTTCACAGGAAGGGCAAGGGAGTGGCTGGACTGCATTCTTTCTTTAGAAAAATAAAAAGTCAGCAATGAAGCACTGAATCCTAGTACACGCTGTAGTCCTGTGTGTTGTCTCACTTCCCATCGATCCATTTAAGTACCATTTATCGGTCTCTTGTGGCCACTTCCAACTGCTTGACTTTAATGTTGCTCACTGCTTTTAAGAGCATCATTACTCTTAAAAGTTTTACTTCTAAACTTCATCTGCTTTCTCTCAGTTGGGTCCCTCTACTTTGTTCTGTTCTATGGAAGCATGAAGCTTACTAAAAATGTTCATCGGCTACATCAAGGACCGGAGAAAGTTCTGATAAGGTTGTAGCTAAATATTTACTTTTCTTTGGCAGCTACCCAGTCAAGAGGCTTTTTGATCCTTCACATTCATTAACAAGGTTTTGGTTTAAAAAGAGGTCATGTTTGTATAAACAAACTGTGAGCAACAGATAAAGAAATGACGACTGTTAGAGAAAAAATTCTTGCCTTGACTGACCTCGTAAGAGCAAGCAGACGTCCAGTCATTCCACAGATACCAGTTCTTGACTGGAATCCACAGTCAGCGCAGGTAAAGATGAAAGCTCTTGTAGAATATTTTCTAAATGAGATGAGTGTATTTGTTTACATAGCGCCCAACCATGAATGAAAAGAGTTACGGTGAGAAGATACTTCACTCTTGAACAAGGTTCATGGAACAGTTATTACTACTTTCTTACTGCAGTAATCTCAACAGCAAGCACATATGGATGGTGCTCTTTTTCAGTGTTGGTCAGGCTTTTTTCTTTTTAACCAGTTGGAAAAATAAGCATTTTATTTTAAACCCAGCTTAAACCACACAGCCAGCAAACAGGAGTAGCTTCTGTTGGGCTGATGTTGTGTTAGGGGCTAAATAAAAGCTTAAGTAATGATCAAGGGCCACCCTGAATCAGCATGATAGAGCCGTCTTTGTGTGCTTTGTTGCAACATGTCGAACTCTTGCCAAACAACCAGTTTAATCTAGATAGGCTTGCCTTCTGTAAAGCCTTTTTTAGTGGACATAGTTGGCCTTATTGCACGTACCAGCCCTTTGTTAGCTGATCCTATTCAACCAGCAGGAACTACGTGACATAGATAAAACCATCTGACTGCATTTTATTGTCCTTGGCTCTCTACTTCAAGCCTTCAGTAGGATACGCTTATTTATTTCAAGTTAAATTCCTTTAAATAAATTCCCTTTGCTGAATTTTCATTTTTCTTTTGTTTTTGTGAAATTACAGACCTGCTTTCATTCAGCAGGATATTACATTTGGGGTTGATTGCCAGTGATGATGAGCATATAGAGGTTACAATAGAGCCGTGTGGCTTTCTGCAACATGTTTTATTTACAGATACTGTATAGATGCTGCTGCTGCAGTAACGCACAATTTTGAGCTGTCATTTTCTGACAATGTGGGGATGATGTAATATTTTAAGACTGAGGTCAACACTAAATCAGTTTTACTTCATCTCCTATCTGCACACTCATGTCCTGCATATTCTGCAAGATAAAGACAAAGACAAGTGATGTTTCCCCAGAAGTCCAGAAATAATTCTCTCACAGGATGTTTAATAATTGTGACGATGTTCTTAAATTATGTTACATACTGTTACTGGAATGATTCTGGATTATCATCAGTATGAATCATCCACATTTTTCCAAGAGTCACCACATATCTACAAATAACTGAGAATGGCTGTTAGTCCAACCAAAACCAAATGTAAATATGTTAGTCTGACCAAATCCTCTCAAAACTGGACAAAAAGGTGGCAAAAATCTCCTATAATGTTATACTGTTGGTATTCAGTCTTGTTTTGAGTACAGGAATAGAATAGAATAGAATAGAATTTATTGTCCCCTAGGGAAAATGCCATAGATTCACAGTGCCTGTATTAACTGCCTGTACGCACAATAAATAATTAAATATACATTAAATACCAACACTTTATATTTATGTGACACATACATCACACAGCCATTAAAAGATCAATAGATTAAGTGTAACAAAAACTAAACACCCAGTTATTGCACACTACCCCACGCACATGGCTCAAGAGTTATTCAGAATTTTGACAGAGGAAGGTAAGAATGAGTGTTTAAACCGGTTTTAAAGAAACGGATATATTGAAAAAACAAAGATATATTGTGAATTTTTACACTTTAATTTCTGCCAGTCAAAGACCTAAGTAGCACGTGAAAGATCCATACACAGCTATAACATCTTGGTACCTCCTCCTCATGCTGGTCACCAATCTAGTCACATTTCACTGTGGGATGGCATCCCATTCCTCAACCAAGAGTTGTTGAAGATCGACCAGTGTGGTTGAGCACGTACATCATGCCCAAGCTGGTCACAGAAGTGTTCATTTAGGTTGAGATCTGCACTCAGAGTACTCGTTCATCTCCCCTCCCAAACCTGGAGGCACACTGACTCTATGGAGAATTGTTGAGTCAGGTCCCAGATTCTGAAGACATGGTATTACCACTAACTCTAGATTCACATTCTGATATATCTATTAGTTAGGTGTCAGTCATAAATCTGTGACTGACATACACGTAGCAGCCCATGAATCTTAAATGGTAAATGGTCTGCCATATATGCAAGGCGCTCAACCATGATCCATCAGGAGCATTTAGGGGTTTTA
>JBAFTA010000015.1:26231925-26244673 GCA_036919975.1 Melanotaenia parkinsoni
ATAATGTAAATATAAGTCTGATAATGTCTGTGTATGTATTCAAATGTATTAATTTCCTCCCATTAAAGAAGGAGAAAACAGCTATCACTCAAACTCAAGTTTAAATTGACAAAAAGTAATCATAAATAAAAATTTTATGAAAATCAATGAATTGTGGCTCATCAGAAATATTTTTAAAAATCAAGCAAACAAGCATGGTGGGACCCGTAAGCTAATATTTTGTTAAACAAACCTTTAAGGCAATCAGGTGTTTTCTGTAACTCTCAGACTTCTGCACCTGTTGACAGGTATTTTGCTCCACTGCTAATTAACAAACTGGGCTAATTTGTCCGGAACAGTATTTATTTTGTTTTCTTTACAACCACAATTTCAAAGCAATGTGTTATTTTACTAAATAATAATTCAGATTTTTTATTTTTATTATGACCTTTTTCAGTTTCCTGTTATTCAAGTGACTATTGTGAATTATATTTATATATATAGTTAAGTGCCGTATCTGCACTTAAGATACTGTATCTGTTTTAAATAAAAACACCAATCGCTAAAAAGTCCCTCACTGTGGGCTAAGCCCTGGATCTTCTTCAATCCTTAATCCACCCCTGCTCCCATGCCCCCTCCAAGACCCTGAAGACGGTCTACTGATATTTTCATATCTTCATAATCAAGTTAATGGTAATCTGCATATCTTCTTCATACATGTTAAAAAACCCTGACTTGCTATATAATTACCATGACTCTTTCATTCTTCATTGTGTTCTATTCACTATAATAATAAGGTTGACATCTTTAATGACATCCTTGATGGTGCGCCAAGGTTTCAGTTAATAATTTATAAGCATTACTCTATCATTAACACAAGTGGCTAAATTGGTTGCACCATTCCACTATTTTTATAAGTGTTAAAATGTTCATTCAGTGTATAAGTGTGCATTCATTCGTTTAGTTTCTCCAATTTTGATTAATAAAGGTTAATTACAATAATCTCAGGGTTTTACTAAAGTCCAGAACTCAAATCGTTGCTTCCTCAGCACTGTGTCTTTACTTACAGGCAAGCTTCTCCTCTTTGGTCAGTTTTCCCCAGGGTCCTTTCTCCTTCTGTTTTAGGCTCTTGTCGGCATCAGTCAGAACATCTTTGTAGGGTTTGTCTGGCAGGGGGATGTCCACACGATCGCAGTACATTGGTTTGGACATGTCTACTGTCTCTGACAGCTCTGGAGGGAGGAGAAGGGTCATTTTAAGGACAAAATGTAAAGATGCTTTAAAAAGCACCTTCTCTAATGTGTTTTTTATACAACAAAATTGCACTAAGGAACATCTGTCTCTGTGGGCATCTGGTACAGTAGTGCCATCTGCTGGTTTCACATCATATTTAAAATAATAGGATTATATAGGAATAATAGGAACTATTCTTAACGATTTTAATGCTCAGCCAGTTTTTCAGTGCAACAACTGAAATTGTCATCAACTAGTTAAAAAGGAGGAGGATGAAGAGGACGTACCATGACTTTGGCTTGCCATCCTCACACTGCTGGTGTTCATGGCCACTGTCGTGTGGCGAGCCAGCTTTCCCACATGCCCTGCAATCAAACGCTGCATCTGGAAAATAACAGGTGATTCAGTTTATTATTCTGTTACAAACAGGTGACACTCTGTGCCTCATTTATATTATCATTATTATTGTTATTATTATTATAAAACTTGGTCATTCTTTTGCCTTTTTAAGGGAAATATTCATTTTTATTTATTTCCTTTTTAAAAATGTTCAAATACTTTTGCAATACATCTTGACATAGCTGAATCAGGAACAGATTAAATTCTTATTTAGGATATTTAGTTGCTGAAATAAAGTAATGAAACTGATTATTTTCTTTTGGTTGCTTCCAATCTCACCTGCACCTGCTCAGCACACCTACTTCCACTTACCCTCAACAGTAGTTCAGCCGCCACGTTTTCCCTTCCTCTCACTGAAATTTTGGATTTTTTTTTGTCTTTTTCTTGGCCTCATCATCTTGATTTGTCTCTCTTCCTTTAGTTTTATTTACATTGCCATTAGTCAGATTTATCTGAGCAAATTAGTAAGAGCCTCTCATGGTGTGATACCTTTTAGCTGCTAAAATTTTTGTTTGCGCTGCTTTTGTTCCAAAGATATTAATAACAGTTTAAGCCCGTTTTGTTGCAAATTAAAAAACTCCTTCTGTCCTTTGTTTATATTGTTTCTTTTCATAAAATTGGTTTATTGTTACTCTCATTCATTAATTTTCTAAATGGTAAACGGTCTGTATTTATATAGCCCTTTACTGTATCTGGAATGATACCTAAAGCGCTTTACATCATACATCACATTCACACATTTGCGCCATGCAAGGCGCTCAACTATGATCCATTAGGAGCAATCTTGCTCAATGACACCTCAACATGAACTCGACTTGGCCGAGGATCAAACCGGCAACCCTCAGGCTACAAGACGACCGCTCTGCCTTGCTGAGCCACACTGCCCACAAAAACAAACAATACAAATCAGGGATGCATTGTAGGTTATTTGTGTATTTTTATATTATTATTCATATTATATTTTAATTGTTATCAAATTTTTAAATATTTAATTTTCTTTTTCTTATTTCAGTCTTCTTTTTGTTATTTTTTCCAGATTTTATTTTCACTATTTTGACTTTGTTTTTATATAATTGTAAATAAATTCAAGTGTTAAAAGGTTCAATTGTTGTTTAAGTTAACAAGTTTGTTTGTGGTGGCTGAGGTTTTTGTTTGTTAAGCAAAGTTTTTAACATTGAGTTATTTTATTGTTATTTTATTATTTATAGATGTGTGCATTTTTCCAAGACTGACAAATAATTAGAATTAAAATTTCACCAGGATTTTATTTTTGTGTTAATGTTTAGAGCTAAACTAACCAGTTGTTCATTATTTTCAGTGTTGTCCAGTCCAAATAATTAAATAGTAAGCTGCTGAAAAGGCTCCTGAAAAATATTTACCAACTCAGATTGGTCAGTTTTCTGGGCTGACCCAGAGTTGGCTACCTTTTAAACTTTGATATCTTAATGTTATGGTGATGTTACACTCTTAAAAAGGATGCTGTGGCCGATCCTTAGTGTTTCAGTGTCATTAATTACTGATTCACATTTATGTAATTAAAGTTGCTACTGTTCTGAACAAACAACAAATAACAGTTCCTTCTAACTTGTAATTACTGTGAATCATAACTAATGACAAATTTAAACAGTAATTGTACATTTCCTAAAGAAAAATCTTATTTTGAAGATAACTGTAAACTCTGTTCAATATTAAGCTTTTATTGTGAAGGGTTTACCGGAAGTTATATACCGCTGCTAATGGCCATTGAATATCCTAGCTCATACTTCTTTGCACACAGATAAAGTTCCTAGAACATTTTCAGGCCATACATCAGTGGGAGCTAACCTTGCACTAATATCCCCTTGTTACAATCCAACAAAGCACTTAGTAAATTTTAACAATGTGCTGAAACATCATTAGCCTCGCTAGTGTTAGCTTGCTTGTCCCGGTATAATATACTGTTGCAAACCTTGCCGGTCTCTTTCCAAAGTACACTTAAGTCACAGTGATGGTCAACACATCCCTTGCAGTCACACACTGTACAACTTTATAAGTTCACTCTGATTGTGATTTAGTGGCTGCTTACCTGTTGGAACACAATAATAAAACATTTAGTCCCAGCCTCTCGTGTGCTGCTGTGTTACACACATCTGCCTGACAACTCACTCTACTGGTGACGTTGCGTCAGCTCACCTATTTTCCAACATAGGTTAAATCATATAAAGAATAAAGTTAATTTCCTATGTGGTCATCTGTACGAGTTTAAATGGGGGGATAAGATATTTAAACAGGTCACCCTATTCAGTGTCTATAAACACATAATGCCACTCTCCCCCACTTTTTGTAATATCTCCCAATGTTTCAGACTTCAACCTTACCAAGGCTGCCCTATGTGTCTCAGCTCAATACATTGAGTTTCCGAAACTTCACACTGTTCTGCGACCAATGATGGTTGTCTCAGTTCCTCATAACGCAATATGATCAGTGGGTGTCTGAGTCTATGTGAGTGTGTTCTTACTACTGGTGCTAGATTTTCACTCCATCCACCATGCTTAGGAACCGGCGAGACAGCTGGGTGCAGTTCATTTTGCTCCACAAGTGACGATGCATAAGCAACCCCTTTGCTCTGCAGTGGTGCATCTTCTTCTGACAATGAAGTACCCTTCTCGAGCTGGAAGAGCTCTGCCTCCGAATTCAGCAATGTCTGAGTCTGCTGCCTCTCTATGCTGGCCGACTGCAGGTGCTACTGGTATACGTTGTTGTCATCATCATCCTCCAATGTCATCTGCTGCCTCTGGTTGTGATGGGATGTCCTCTTCTTTGCAGGCTGTTCGAAACTCTTATGCTGTGGTTCCCTAGTGCAGACGACAGCTAAAGTCAGCACTAAGTAGGTGGCTGCATGGCATCTGTGGGTTTCTGTGGACCACTTGGTCTTGCCCCTTGCCATGCTCAGAACTGATCTGAAACACTGGGCAGTCATCACCCATCCTCTCTGTCACTTGGAAAACTTGGTCCTTCCAGTAGGACTGAATCTTTCCTGTGCTTCCTCTTGGAGTGAGGTTCCATTTGAGGACCTGATCACCAGGCTCTGACTTTCTTGTCTTATTGGCCTTTCAAACTCATCCTTTCTTTACCATCCGGGTCTGCATCCTCCATTTCCATTCACTGACATAGTTCTCGTAGCTCCCATGGGCTTTGTTTCTCTTAAAGTTGAAAAAAGAGATTGGCAGGTGCAGAGAGCGGCCAAAGATGAGGTGGTAGGGTGCATACCCAGTGCTCTCATTTCTGGTGCAATTTTGACCTTTGCCAAGGACTTCTTCCAATCCTTCTTCTCCTTCTATTCTAGGGCTCTCAGCATGGAGAGCAGGGTTTAGTTGAACTGCCCCACCTGCCCATTTCCCTGAGGGTGATATGGTGTTGTGTGTGAGCCCTGGATGAGTTCTTTCAACCTCACCATCAGTTTGTTTTCTAACTCAGCCCCATGTTGTGGTGCAGTTGATGTGGGAAGCCAAACTTCGGTGCGAAGTCATTAAAGAGCTTCTCAGCTACAGTCTTGGCTGATTTGTTTCTTCTTGTCATGTAGACCTGTGCAAACCTCGTAAAGTCATCCATAACCACTAATATATACTTCTAACCGTTTTTTCACTTGTCCAGACTGTCATCTGGCATTCAAGATAGTGCATCAGCATTGTTCTTCTTCCCAGGACGATAGTATATCGTGAAGCAATAGCCAGCCAGCTCTGCCACCCATCTGTGAGCTGCGTTGAGTTTAGCAGTTGTCTGGGGTTATGTTCTGTATATACCATGAAAGATGAAGGATGGGGTTCCTGGCCACTTCAGTTAAGTCTCAGCTAGCCCTCTTGTCTTTGATACAGCACAGCACCCAACCCATTGTGGGATGCATCACAGTGGAGTGCAAAAAGCTGGTAAAAGTCAAGGTATCCGAGGATGAGGGGTTTGGTAAATAACTTTTATCTGCACTAATATTGACACCATTTTTTTCTTTTAGATTTTAAGAATTTTGGGCCCTGGGGTAACTTCACTTGGGTCCCTTGGTTGAGAACCACTAGAGGAGCAAGCAAAGTATGAAGAAAAAAGTGAACCAATCAAAACACACCAGACAAGTTGAAGCAGGCAAAGTCAATGAATAATCCAAAAGATTCTAGTCGAATAAGGGTCTTAGAAGCTTTATAAGGGTTTTAATTAAATTGACTGCATTGTTTTATGTGCAACATTATTAGACAGTAAATGTCAAACCCACATCCAGTGATATTATCTTTTTAACAAAGTTAATCTAATTCTTAAGCTGGATAGAAACACTTACGGCAAGTTATATTTTTAACCTCCAGCAGGGGACCACTGAAAAGCAGCAATAAGTTTAATAAATGGCTCATTAAAGCAAACCCTACTGTTGGGCTATTTTTAGACTGCTGCTCACACAAATATGGATATATTTTTCAAGCATTTCTGTTGTCTTTAATACTTGATGTTGCAGTAGTATGAATATTTACCCTGCTTCTCTTTAAAAAGAGAAAGAGTCTGTTTGTTATTTACAGAGCCTCATTAAGTGGTTTATGAAGGTGGCCTGCATGAATGCCAAATCCCTTCTTCAACCATCTGGCCGTCTCTTTATCTTTCAATGTTACCTCAAATGAATGGAGAGCCAGAATTCAGCTTTATAATCTTTGACACTGAAGATTTGGTCTGCTCAAGCTCTTCCACGAATACAGTGCTACAGCGTGAAAGGAGGGAAGCTTTGAAGTCCTGTTGATGTTTACCAGGAACTTTGTACAGAGATACAGACCTGTCTCTCTGAGCCAGAGGACACTTTATGTATCTCTTTGATCATGCCCCTTACCGTATCTACATATCTATATTTATCTGTTACTTTATTTCAGAGTTTAATGATTCACGCTACACTAATGTATGTAAATAGTCTTCTGCACAGCTCTGTATTTGTCAGGAAATTATCTGCCATTCTGCAGGCTTTTACTAGAATGTTACTGATTTGGACTAGCAAAAAAAGAAAAAAAAAAAAAAAAAAAACCGTAGCACAAGGTCTGCATTTCAAACTGGTCTTCACAAAAGTGGCTCAGCCCCCCCCCACACCACCACCCCGCCCCCCCCACACACGTACACCAAAAGGAAACAGTTGGAAATTGGCTGTTAGTCAATTTCAGAGTTCCTTTTGACCTTCTTATGGGGACGAAGGTAAACCTGTTTTGCTAACACACATGCCCTGCAAAGACAGAAATTAATTCAGGGACTACATGAAAAATAATTTAAAGAACCACTTTAAAGCAGCACAGTTTAACAACTGTTTGACCAACTCTGCTGCTTTAACACACTTAGCTTACCTAAAAACTTCTAGAATCCCTTGGCTCAGACAATGTCTATCCTTCCTGCACATACTTCATGTACTTATCTACTTGAAATTAGAGTCTGTGTTTGTCGTGATGTGTGTGTGTGTGTGGGTGGGCGAGGGGGGGGGGTATCTATTTTTCCATCTATTCCTGCAAGTTTTCCATCTGTTTATTTGAGCTAACAAAGACAAATACTCACAGTAGTCCTGAGATTGTAAGATGCAGCAGCAGAAAACCAAATCTTTGAGAAAAGGGCTGTCTTGGCCTTGTTTTTGTCCTGTCTCTGCTAACGATAAGCAGGAACTAAATGGTAGGCTGGTGATGGAGGCTACTTGTGAGGAAATGGGAGAATGGGAGGGACGAAAGGAGCTTTAAACAGGGGGTGGGACAGATGAAAATAGTACAAGTAAACATTAAGCAGAGCATGTGAAAGAACTGGCAGAAAGCGAGAGAGAGGGCTGAGTTCAGACTACAGAACAAAAATGCCACACAAGGACATTTAGTCTGTTTTATACCCTCGTCACAGTTTCTTTTTAGGTTGAGCAGAGGGTGCTGACTTGTGTGTGTGGGTGTATTATGTGGAAATTGCTAGAATTCCCCCCATACTGACATGAGTACAGGTTGGCAGGAGGCCAACCTGTACTCATGTTTGGTTGTTTGGCAGCCAACACTCAGGAGGGGTTGACTGAGGACAGTACTTGTTCGTTGTGACCTCCCAGCAACCAAAACCAGCTCAGATTAACCTTCCAACATTTCTTTGTTGGGCACACTGACACACTTACACTAACTCTGCAAACATGAATAAATACTAAAGATGAGCAAAAGTGTTAATATGTGTTCTTTGTCCTCTACTTTATTGTTATTATTAGTTTAATATAGTAACAGAGTCAGTCAGGTGTCTGTGCTCTTTTGGTCAACATTCATTATTATATAATCCTGTGTTGGTTTAGATGACAGCAAATTTTTTCTCCTACATCTGTTGACCAAATGGCTCAGTCAGACAGACTATGTCATTTGGCAGGAAGAGAAGAATGATAATAAATTATTAGTTTATGTATTTTTGTTTTTTATTATACAAGATAAAGTCTGTGTTACAATGTTGCTGCTGGTATTTTTCTATTCTTCACAATTCAGAGACACATGATGCCAAAATGTGATAAACATAATGTTATATTTCTAAGGATGTCTGTCTTTCATGAATCTTGAAGGTTTAATACAATTCTTTTAGGGTTTTCTTTTTAAATTGTTTATTCTTTCAATTAGTTTTCGTCTACCCCTTGTAACTAAACTGTAAACAACAATGATGTCTATCTTTAGGTAGATAACACTTCCTTGGCATCACCTGTGTAAAATGCCAAAAGAAAGCCCCATTTGACAGGTATAAATATAGTAGTATAGTATTCTGATCAACAAGGTAATTCACAAAGAGATATAGGTTAGGCCCCAATTTGGTTGTTGGACAGTCTAGGGATGGGGCCAATTTAGGGAAAGTAGTTGGGGAAAAGATAATGTGATAAGTGATATAAACATGTGTTTCATAAAATGTTAATTTTATGAAACACCTACGCAGTGCAAAAAATATGACAGATGTCATTTTTTTTACTTCTTTACAATCATTCTCTCTCTCTCAGCAGACAGACAGACAGACAGAGAGCGAGAGAGAGAGAGAGAGAGAAAGAGAGAGAGACATGTAGAGGCTAGCAGTCCAATGCCTCTTCCTCTATGTCTTGTCTTGCTACAGTGGTGCATCTGATGCATGTTTTCTGTCTAGCAAAGAAAAAGAACCAACATTTCTCTGTCCGTCAAAACCAGTGGCGTCATCAGCCGATTTTCCCGGGGCTTTAGCCCCGGGTCTTTTGAGTCTAGCCCCGGCAACAAAGACCAATGTAAATCACTGTATAGATGCTGTTAAACTTAACTGCTGCCTGCTCCTCCAGTCGCTCCGCTCCGTTATTTCTCAACAACCACGGGCTACACACACACACACACACACACACACTCACTCACTCACTTTCACATTCAGAGCAAGGCTGGGCTGAGCAGGGCTGGACTGTGAGTTGGAGGGTCTGATTAACCCTGTCACTGATGTTAAATTACGTTACTGGGTGTCAGATTACAGCCGATAGCCAGGGCGGGTCTGTGTGCGCATGTGCAGAGGAGAAAGCAGCAGCAGTCCGAGCGCGACAAACCAGAGCTAGCAAAATGGAGAGAAAATCTAAAATAAAGCAGCTACAACTCCTTAGGTTTTTTAGAAGAAAAGTAAAGGGTAAGATATACAGTATTGTCCCAAATATGTGTACTTTGTTTGACGCAAGCAGATGGCCGTCAGAGGTCGCTACACAAGACATTATGCGCAGGTGTCAGTGTGTGCGCGCATCTCAGGGGAAACTTCAAGATGCACGACACAGAGATCAGCTCTGACATGTCATGTTGTATATCCTACACAGTCTATGTGCATATCAAATAAATAACACCAGACTATTTAGTTTTTAATAAAAGAACTCAGTATAAACTGTTTATTGAGCAAATGAGACTTAAAGGACTTCTGCTGTGACTTGCTATTGCATAGAAATCAGATCAGAATAGTTCAGTTTGATCTGGTAGGGGTGTAATGTTAGGGGAAACACTGATAGTCTTTTTTGGAAGATTAGTTATGGAAATTGGGGGTTGTCTTATAATCAGGGTTTGGAAATGTAAGTGTCTACAATAGCCAGCAGTCATTCTGACTTTTACAGCATTTTTGTTTAGCTATGCTAGTGCTACCTAAGCTGCTATCTGTAGCTATCCTTAGTTAGCATTAATGCAACTGAACTGCAACATCTCGACACAAATGAAGGCTGCACATTTAAGTACAAATTTGAACAAAAACATGTTAAATTTTCATATCTTGAATCATGATTGCTCATGCTCTATAGCAGGGGTTCTTTTTCAGTACTTTACCCTTTTTGGAATCTTTTTTTTTTTTATCCAGTCTTGTACCCTGTACCAGATCAGGGCAAGCCCCATGTTAAGAAATGATAATAATGGCAAAAATGACATAGGAAATACTTCAATAGTAATGCTTTCTATGAAATATTATTTTGTTCTTTCATGTGAATTTTATTTTTATTTATTTTTTTACTAATTATTAATTACTCAAAGTTTTCATTACCTGGACACAGTACTCTTCCCATTTCTGAATGATGGTTCTAGATAGCCAGGGAAGGTTAATGCTTTTATTGTGATGGAAGATGTTGATTTTAAAAATACAACATTGTATTATCATGAGCTTGATTTGTTTTCTGTTTTTTGATTTCATTATTTTGTAGAGGGTAAAGATGAGCTATAGACAAAGAAGGAGCCAGAAGGAGACGTATCCGAATCAGACATGGACTTAGTTATTTAGCTCAGTCACAGAAAGATTACAAGCATTTTGTGGCATTTGGTTCTTTGTTTGACTCTATAGGAGCTGCCTCAACGACTCCCTGTATAAACCCTCAAATGTTTTCTTTTTGTACCTTCAGCAAGTGCAAAAGGCCCTCAAATGTTTAAATCACAGAAAACATCCTGGACCAGACTTGATAGAGCCTTATTTATTTTAAATGGCTGCTAATTTTGTTGCACAGCCTCTTAAGATACTTTTTAATGTTTCGATTGAAAGTAAAGAAATTCCATCAGTTTGGAAGTCAGCTTTTGTTGTTCCTCTTTTAAAAGGAGGTGATCCGGCAGTTTTAACCAACAGGTCAATATCAAATTTGTGCATTTTGTCAGAAATTACTGAATCTCTTGTTTGTGAGATGAATTTTTATATTCAAATGAGCTTATTTTAAATTTGTAATCAGGTTTTAGGGGAAAAAACAGTCCTGCTGGTGTTGAAGAACTTTTGTAATACTCCTGGATAAATTTTGTATTTGCTGCAGCCCACTTGTTTACATTAAGATATTTATTTTTGTGTTATACTTTTGCAAGTGTTAATCTACAAACTTAATTTGATGTCATGATTTTATAGAGGGTAGGACAGATGAAATGAAGACTGGTGAGCCAGCACAAGCAGCAGGAGCACCAGAGGCAGCAGCAGCATCATCAGCAGTAGTAGTAACATTAGGTATGGAAACTGGCAACAATTATTTATTATAACATTGTGTTATGGATAATGAATCAGTGGAGGATATTTCATTACAAAGCTCATACATATAAAAATGAAATTAGAAGCAAATTAGAAATTAGAAACATTTCAATGACAATGTGCACAATTGAAGCCATAATAATTGAAATAATAACTAGTTTTGTGGGATTTCTTTCCCATAGTGTTCAGGTCTATTGCTCATAAGCTATTCTGGGTGTATATCTTTTGGGATGACTTGTGGTAAAATGTAACTGATGTCCCATATCCCTTTTGTATTGGATTACAATTTGAAACAAATTATATGAGGAAGTAGTTGTTTTTAAGCTGGTGTGCAATAAAGTGTGTAATATTATCTGTTTTCATCACAGATTATCCAGAGATGAGTGAGGAGAAGATAGTCGAGGATAGCAGAGTGTCAGATATAGGAACTGTAGACACAGGCCCAGAAAGACGAAAACTCAAAGAATACCCGTTCACAAGCTTCGGATTGCAGAGAAGGTCATTCCAACAAAACTGGTTTGACTCTTTTGAGTGGTTGGAGTATTCTGTAAGTCAAAATTCTGCCTTCTGCTACGCCTGCAGGATTTTTGGAAAACAAGCATCAGGAGTTAAGAAAGATAGTCTCATCAGCTTAGTTGGTTTTTCCAACTGGACTGTTAATGAGATGAAGCAATCCAAAGTATATGCAGTGATGGCTGATGAAGCCCGTGATGGTCATGTTGAGCAGCTTGCTGTTTGTGTGTGTTATGTGGGGTCTGATAATGCACCTAAGGAAAGTTTCTTCAACTTTCCAACCTTGAGTCCTTTGATACTGTTTCAATTGCAGAAGCCTTTGAAAAAGTGCTTGAAGCCAATGGTTTGCAAGAACTGCAATGTGTTGCCCAGGCATACGATGGGGCAGCAGTGATGAGTGGTCCAGTTGGAGGAGTTCAGGCTCTTTTACTTCAAAGGCATCCAGAAGCAGTTTATGTTCACTGCTATGCCCATGAACTCAATTTGGTGCTTAGCCACACTTGCAAGGCTGTGCCAGAAGCCAGGGATTTTTTTGACATACTGGACAGTTTATTGTTTTTTCAGCGTGTCTCTAGTAAATCACAAGGATTTCATTGACATGCAGAAAGCCCTAGGTTTAGTGGAGACTGAGCTTGTTCAGCTATCTAAGACTCGATGGGCATGCCAACTCCACTCAGTAACTGCTGTCATTGACAACTTGACAGCAGTGCTAAGGTGCCAGGAAGAAATTAAAAATGCCACAGCAGTTGGACTGCTCTTAAAACTTGCAAGATTCTCATGTGTTTACATGCTGGTAATGTTTAAGGGCCTTTTCACATGGCGTGCTCGGGCCCGGGTCCGAGCACGTTTGACCACAAGTTTTGTCCATGTGAATGCAAACAGGCCGGGCCCGGGCACGGCACGGGTGGCCCAGGCTGGGAGGTAGTCCAGGACCCGGACCACCCATGCTCGGGCACGGATCAGTGCTTTGTGAACACAACCAGGCTGTGCCGGACGTGACATGTGGACTACAAGCGGAAGTAACCAAATCAACACTCGACCCTACCGGCAAGTTTAGCAGGAAACCGCATTAGCTTCAAAGCAAACAAACGTGCGAATGAGACAATGGCGAACGCAAAGGGACTTCTGTGGAGTGACGAAGAAGTTATGCTTCTTGTTCTTGTGCCTGGTTTGGATC
>JBAFTA010000015.1:26334740-26350180 GCA_036919975.1 Melanotaenia parkinsoni
TGGAAAGCACTTTGTGCTACATTTATGTATGAAAAGTGCTCTACAAATAAAGCTTGATTGATTGATTGATTGAAGAACCCCATCAACTGTAATGAGGGGCATTCATCCCGCACATGGCAAAAATCTGCCAGGCTGGTCACGCCTCCGTGATACCAGCAGCTGATAAAGACATGTCACAACACACGTCGAATGTTGTTTCTGAAGAAGACTGAAGTTCCAGTCGAAACATGTCAAGGTAAAATAAAAAAAAAAAAAAATAAAAAACTCTTTGTCTGATCAAAAGAATTCTCACAACTATAACTGGAATAGAAAAAATGAACCTAGTCGCACTACTGAACCTGAGATGCTGCATTTGCTCTCATGTCTCCACAAGCGTGATGGCATTTAAACCAGACTGAATTATAAATGCTCCTGAAAGTCAAACTAAATAAATAAATAAATATTCCAATCATTCTTTTACATGAAAAAAGGATAACATTGGCAAATAACCTAATGATTTAATTAATTTAATTTAGTTATGGCAGATGAATTAGGAGGAAGGCTGAGGTCTCAAGGTTTTGTTCAACGGTAATTTATACATCTCACATTGCTTTTTTAAGACACTCCCTGGGACTTATGTCACAAACTTGTCTGATTGACATGATGATCCTCTTGTTTTCATCCTGTCACAGTCTCGTCATTATGTAACCAAGAGTGGTTTATAGTGTTTATGTAGAGGATGTTTCCATTCTTATTTGGATGTGTTTCCTTCACACGTGAACACATATAAGTCCAAATATGTGCATGTGAATGTGTGTTTGGAGACAGCTGCGCTTGTCTGAGGGGTGATGGAGTAGAGAATATTTCAGTATTATAGCAAAAGTATGTCAAGTATAGTCATTCTGAATGGCCGTGGTGCAGAGTGATAAGCTGATTAAGGCGCTGGGGCAGATGGGATCTCTGTTTTTGACTATATTTGTGAGTGCGTGTGTGTTTGTCTTTCAGTGGGACATACATTATATCCCATGGGAAAACAAAACTGGCTTGTCTGTTAGCTTAACGGGTTGTTGCAGAGCACAACGTTGCTTCCCTTATCTCTCCAAACCCATCTCCCTACCTTCCTCTCTCTCTCTATCTGTTCATCTCAATCATATTAGCCTTTGAATGCTGCTTGCTTCCTAAGCACACAGAATCTCTACCATGTTTACATTTCCCTATACATTTCCACCCGTTGTAGTTTTCTTTTTTCACCCACTTACCTAAATTCTCCCAATCTAAAGCCAGGCTTGAAAACACAACTACTGACAGTATATGTGTGAAATGTCAGAACTCAGCTGCAGCAGCAAAAACTAACAAGTTAGATTCCCTTTGCTTGGATGAATTCTTGGTATTGCTGTTGTGTGTATAAATAATGCCAACCAAAGTAAACCGGGTTTTTGCTGACAGCTGGGCTGCCACGGTGGTTCGGACCATGCAGCATGCGGAGGCTACAGGCCGGCATTTTTGTTGTCTGTCTTCTTCAAACCTAGTAATAGCAGGCATCCTGGGTGATCTGATTAAGTAGAAAGTCACTACTTGTGATCAGATGTCACTCCCTCAGTCCAAATTCTATTTGTTTCTAATAATTGTTGCTTTACTTAGTTAGAAAATGTTTTCCATAACCAATGTTGTTCAATTAATAAAGGAAAGAAAATGCCGGCCAGTTTAAAGAGATTGTTGTCAAATTCGCCCTCCTGTCCTCATATTAATTCATGTTATATATTCATATTAATATTTTACTTTATTTTAACCTGTCCTGTCCAGCATCATAGCAAGCAGAATGATTCTGGTTGCTGTATTGTGCCGAACAAATTTATTTTGCCAAGGGGAGGCTTATGGGTATACGGCTCCTCTTGACAATCATTTTAATTTATTTATTTATTTACTTTAAATCATAGACTCTATGTAATCTTGCTGGACCTGACTGGAGGGGACAGAAAAAGAAGGAAGACAACCTCAACACTGTAATGGGACGGAAAAACAATAATAGCAATAACAATAAAAACTCGAGAAAATGTGGCAGTGGGCTCTGGTTATTCACAGAAGAACATATAACAGAAACACAGTTAATCATATTTAATCCAAAGACCATCAGCTGACAGAGATGTTTAATGTATTATTTTGTATACACTCACATGTCACAGCAGTTCTTGTCAACACATCAGACACTGGAAGTTACACACACCGTAGTTCTTGCTCTTATTCAGAGGGACATGGCGGTCTTCACTTGGTGCCACATGCAGGCTGTCTGTATAATTCATTTCACAACATATTATCTCATTCAAATGCAGACACAAACATCTTGAATGTTTACATTCTAATAGTAACGCTAGTTCATGTTCTAACAAGAGTTGTGTATATTTATCTTTTTCTAGAGATCAGTCTCTAATTCGCCGGTGGGCTCTTAGTTAGCACTCTCTATGCATCTCTAGCTGTGTCAGAGAAAGAAGGCCTAAATGCCCCTGGAAAAGTGTTGGCAGAAAAATATAAACTCCTGTGACACTGCCATCTGGTGGCTGGAATTTACAATATATTTGGCATACGTATAAGTACTAACACATGAGCCAGACTCTTGTTTGCAGATTATTTTCTCTGCACTCAACACACTACAGCAGGGGTGTCAAACTCTGGTCTTCCAGGGCCAGTATCCTGTAGGTTTTCATTATTTCCCTGATCTAACACACAATCAAATGGATCCAATAGCTTCTTGTCAACTTTTTCACAATAACCTACTAATTTCAACCAGGTGTGTAGGTGTGGTGAAATGTTTACAGGTGTTTACTTTTATGTGTCCACAAGTATTTGAAGCCAGACCTTCATTAAACATGATAAACTTCATCCTGTGCATTTTAAAAAGCTGATAAACTGTAATGTAAAGCACACCCCAGGATAAAGACTTAATACGTAGCGAGCAAAGATGGACGGCTAATTCAGACTCAGCCGTTCAGGCTGTAATGAGACAGACAGGCTACTTTACAACAGGGAAGAATAGTTTGCTATCAGGCTTAGTTTAGGAGCAAAAGGTGCCCTCAAAATAGTTCAGTGTTACCTGGGTAGTGGCAGGTGGAGCGGTGGGAGGTAACTTCGTGGACGGTCCAGCTGCTACAATGCACATGCTTACAATGTGCCTCATTGGCGCCCATTTTGCATAATCACGTTGCCAAAGAAAGTACAGGAACTTTTTTTTTTTTTTTTTTTGAGCTGTTCCCCGTTGTTATAATAATAATTATAACACGAAACACAAATGCAGGGCATTTAGCAACAAACACAAAAACAAACATGTGGTTCACGTTTCCAAGGGTGGGTGTACTTGGGGGTTGGGGGGTGTTTAAGTGTTTTGCCATCTGTTTAGTTCCATTGGCTGCTTGGAAAAAAAAAAATGTCCAATTGATGCAGTTTCAATGCTGATATCTTAATTGGGAAACACTCACTTTTTTGAAGATTAATTTTATATCCAAAGAGCCAAATTCAAAGGACTGAAGTAATAGCAGAAATAGCAGTGGAAGGGTTTGTACAAAACAATAAAAGCTCATCAGCGTACAGAGAGATACAGTGTTCTATGCCTTCACGACAATAGACAATAGATAAAGGTTCAATCGCTAGGGCGAACAAAAGTGGGCTCAGAGGTCAACCTTGATGGGTTTAAATGAATGTATCGCGGGTACAGACATGGGCCTGTGGTTTAGTATATAATAAATGGATCCAGGACATAAAGTGCTCATAAAGTGCTAAATGTTTAAGTGTGGCAAACAGGTAATCCCATTCTATCCTGTCAAATGCTTTTTCTGTATCTAATGATATAATGACTTCCAGGAGTACATGTTTGGAGTAGATGACATTCATAAGAGTGTGTAGGTTAAAAAAAGAGTGTTTGTTTGCTAACAATTTCGCCAGTACCTTGACATCCACATTTAACAACGATAGAGGTCTATAGGAGCCACAAAGAGTTGGACGTTTGTTCTTTTTAAGTAAAAGAGATATGGATGCCTGGGGGAGGGTAGGTGGGCAGTTTACCAGGTTCCAATGATTGATTATATACATTAATAAGAAGTGAGGCTAATTTGTCACAAAACTTTTTAGAAAACTGTGGGATAGCCTGGAGCTTTATTACTTTGCATAGCTTTAATTGGACCAATTGTTTCAGCTAAATTTAACGGAGAGTTTAGATTATTAGCGGTAATAGGATCAATAGTAGGGATTACTAAATTATCAATAAAACGATCTAGAGCGCTGGTATATGCAGGAGATTCTGATTTATATAAGGTGGAGTAGAATGAAACGAAAGTAGCATTATCTACAAGGTGTTAGACAATAAAGTCCTAGAACACTCTTTAATTTGGAGAATTTGGTGAGACGCTATTTTTGTCATATTCACAATAATTTACATGAGACGGTAATAGCATGCATTCTGCTTGTCTAGTTGAGAGAAGTTTAAATTCAACCTGTAAGCACATGCATTGTTTATACAACTCTGGGGTAGGATTGGTGGAGTACTGATGATCAAGTCTGAGAATGGAATCGTAAGTCTAGTTTTTTCAGCTTTATGTATTTTGGTTAATTTAGCAGAGTAATAAATAATCTGGCCTAAGACCTGGCCTAAAGACTGTGAGGTGGAGTCTGATTTATTAAATGTAAGAAAGGTATCAATGGAGGAGGAGATGAAATCACAGAAATCCTGATCCAAAAGACAGAGAGAATCAAGTTCAAGAAGGATGAGTTTTACAATGGGAAGTCAAGGCTATGTCAAAAGTGAGGGGAGCATGGTTGCTTATAACTATTGCATGGTATTCAGCTGAAGATATGTTAGAAAGAAAATCAACAACAAAAAAGAAGTTAATACGGGAATAAGAGTGATGGACTTGAGAAAAAAAGAGAACTCTTTCACATGGGGACTTTGGAATCTCCATGGGTCCACATAACCGTTTTGCAACATAAAGTCCAAAAATGATTTGGACATTGCTGAGGGAGAAATTGCTTTTGATCTAGAATAGTCTAACAAGTTTTATTGTATTATGAGCCATTAGGACCTAAGAAAAGCATAAAAGAAAAAACAAACTATGATAATAAAAAATATGTTAGAGCAGACAAAGGGAGAAAGAAGAAGAAGAAGAAAAAAAAACAAAAAACAACTATACCTGCAAATAGCCTGGCTAAGGGCTAGGCCACAGAAAGAAGGAGAAAGAAGGAGAAGATAAGAAGAAGACAAAAGAAAAAAAAAATGTCTGACAATCCTCAGCCTACATCAAGGCAAGAGGAGAGCTAAGAGCCGGGTGAAACGTCAGACTGTGATGAAAGGCATTTGAGATGTAGAAAGCCTGGGCATCCTCTGGAGTGTAATAAAACTTTCTCCCATCTTAATAGTCAACACAAAGGCGTGTGTGAAATAGGGCGAATTCAAACCCCTTGCCAAACAAATTGCGCATTACTGTTGCAAAGGCAACTTGCTCCTTGGCAACATCTGTGGTCATATCAGGAAAGACAAAGACATTATGTCCACGGTACAAGGGCTGTTGTTTTTCCTTCTCTCATCTCAGGACCCCTTATCCCGAAAGTAGTGGGATCTGACTGTGATGACCCTGGGCCTGTCAGCTTGGTGGCCTAGTATGTAAATAGAACTGTGCCAGTGCTTGCAGGCAATTCGCTGCTTCTCCTGCACCTTGGATCCACCCTCTCTCTCCAAGATTGGTCGCCATCTGACTTCCCTGCAGCCAGCCAAGCAGGAAGAATCCTCAGCTATAAATGCTCCTGATCACCTTCATTCTGGCAGCTGTGTCAGATTGGTGCACAGTTAGCCATTGTGGACAACTGTTTGAGCGTGACAGCTCTGTTTGCCACACAGGATTGGTTTTTGCTGTCTTGGGGCTTGTGCATTGTTACATTATAGATTTTTGTCTTTGTTGGAGCTTATTTGCTCATTTGCTGGTGCTCTACTGATCTGTGGGTTTTCTGTTCTTCTTGTTTTCCCCTTGTTATTGGTAACTGCCATTGTGGGCTTGATACTCCTGTCACAGGATGCTTTATTTTTTTGTTTATTGCTTTTGTTTGTTTGTTTTCGGAGTTTGTGTTTAGTTAATAGCAGATACTTCTGAATGATTCCTTGGTTAATTTACCACATTGTGAATAAATTGGGATTTTATTATTTGTATCCGATTTCAACCGTTTGTGTTACCACCCGTTTTTCCCCTGGACTCCATAGGGGTCGTAACACTGACGATAAACACCCGTGGCCTGATTTCGCTCTGACTGTCGGTAGTACGGAATGGGCTAATTTGGTGTGCTCTGTCAGGGATCAAAGGGGTTGGGAAAAAGTCCGGGCCCAGCACTTCTTTGAAAAAGTTAGTATAGCAAATTAATGTGCTATACAAATTAATTTGCCTTGCCTTGCCTTATTTGTAGAAATAGGATGGCATGAGGGGACTTCTTTGTTGCCATGTGTGCATTGTGTGTTCTAAGGATGTCTAAGGTGCATCACCTACAGTACATCAGTAGTTCTGATGGGATGGAACAATGTGGTTTCCTCATGATGTTGGAACATGTCTGTTTGTTACTGCTGGAATAATCTCAGTAATAGTTTCAAGAGTTTGAGTGTTCCTGACAAATCTGCATGTTGATGTTCTCCTTTGACTCGTTAGTCTCTATAGGCATGGCGATGGGTCACAGAGGTCTCATGTGTTCAGAGACTTGTGTGCTTGTGTGTTTATGTGTGTGCCAGTTGTCTCTCAGAGTAGACCGTTGGATCACAGCTGGTACTCAGGGATACAGTAAAACCGTCATGTGCAGCTGTCACTTAGACTGAACTCAGCTGCAGGAAAATAAGATTATAAGTACCAAGTGCAGTAAGACAGTCATGTAGTTGTGCATTAAAAAACCATATGTCTGATTTAGTGAAAGGGCTGCATGGGGTTTATATGTTCTCCTCATGTAAGCATGGGATGTCTCCCATAAAACTCAGTGTTTTTTATCCAGTGGAGCATTTGTTTAGATTTCTGTTTTGATTCAGCTAAAATTGAAATAGTTTCAGGTGTTATTCATTTCTTTGTTATTTTGTTCATTTGTCCATCTGTTAGCCTGTCTGTCTGTTCATTCATTCATTCATTCATTCATTCATTCATTCATTCATTCATTCATTCATTCATTCATTCATTCACTACTGAGACAATAAAATGAGAGAAAACGTTGGCAGAGGACCATGATTTTATAAATTGACCATGATTAGTAGCAGGCCAAAATCCACCAGACAAGAGGGGTTTGGAGGCACTTGAATAGACACCTACAGAGATAAAAACATAATGAAACAATTTAAATAATATACACAGCTGCAGCATTCTTACAGGAGAAAAAATATCTATATATATATATTTGTCTGTTCTACTTTAACTCCTCTGCTGGTTTTCTCTACTACCTTTAGCTCATAAGATTTCAAAGGAGACAAAACTACTCTGATAAACACCAATGTAGCCACTTTTCTCTTAAAGATAGGTCATGTTTAATAAAACTGACTCCATGAGGATTCAGTTTTTTATTTACTCAGTCACAATTTCTTTTGTTTCAGTTCAGCATTCAGGAGGCCACACAAACAAATAGATCCCTCTCACGTATGCTGCACAGTGCCTCGGATGTTTTGTATTGTTTTATAATACACAGATCTTCGAAGAATATTTGAAACACAGCCAAACATTTTGCAGTCAACCCAACTCTGTCTGATCTGCAGCAGCCTTCACATACAGGTTATTTAAATCTAATCTGTGGAAGCGATTCAGCTGCAGTGACAGGTATGCTTACAGTTTTCCTTGGAAATTTAAAAAAAAAAAGATTATAATGTGATCAAAAGGAGCTGCTGTAGCAGCTTTTCATACCCAGTTTTTCTTCTATTTAAAGATATAGCTTTCTTTTCATCTTCCAAGTAGCAGCACACAGCCAGAAGACTGCTGGCAAATGGCTGACGGTAAAATAATCTGGTGTTCCACCTAGAAAACTCATGATGTGTGTGTTACTGCCAGGTGTTATTTCTCATCTCTTTGGCTCATCTCCTCTCTCATCTTACTGAGGAAGAGTCCGCCTGCGAGCCTGGATTAATATTTCGTTATTGTCGTAAAATGGATTTTGTGTGTGTATTATATTATTATATATCTACATACACCAGTGCTGCAGTCAAGTGTCTTTGATGCTTTGTAATCTCTACAGAGATTATGTGATAGAAAGTGTTAAGATTTTTTATTTTTATTTTTATTTAACTTGTCCTGTCCAGCAATTTATTTTGAATTATGGGATGTATGTAATCTTGTTGGACCTGTCCAGAGATGACAGAAAAAAAGAGAATAGTAAAGACAAGTAAAAAGGAAAGCAGAAAAAGAGAGGAAATTTCCTACGGCTTTCACAGGAAAACAAAGCTGACAATTGATTATTGATTAGCAATTAATTAAGAATGGGATGTCTATTAAGTTCATACAAGAATCAAGGCAGGAGAGAATACGTTTGGCAATATAGTGTATTTGTTTAACTTTTTGACAATCCAACGTTGTCAATCCAACAAATTGTAGTACATCTTGATTATTCTGTGCAGAATGGTTGTCTGGCTGTTGTGTTGTGCCAGACAAGTTTGCTTTGCCAAGAGGAGCTTAATGGATAAAAGGCTACTCTTGGTACTAAGTGTTATTCTTTAAATATTTTAGTTATTTACATATTAATGAATTTACATATCAAAACTGGATCTGGCAAGGGGGGTGGAAAGGAGAATGTAAAAAGAAGAGAGAAAGTGAAGAGAAGAAACATAGAAAGCTAAAAAACCAGAAAAACCAGGCAATCAGCTGCTACACCTGTAAGGAAGCCCAAAGCCGCTTGAAACATCTTCAAGAAAAGTAAAGCTGGCAATCATCGGGAGTACCTATAAAAAGGCAGACAAGCTGGAAAAACAATCATGAATCTGTAGTGTCTGCTGTTAATTAAATATGTTTCTTTCAGTGTGTTTTAACAGTGTAACAGTGAAGTGCCTATATGTTAAAATATTTTCTGTTTATACATCACAGAAAACATTCTGCTGTTATTGATTGGCTCCAGTTGCCTTATCAGGTTTCACCTTCCAATCCTGAGGGACTTAAAAAAAAATTTAATTTGAAAGAAAAAAAAAGAATAAGTTTGTTTGGACACAAAAGTAGTAAACCAACCAGGTGCAGGATCAGTTTGCAAGAAAATGACAAATTCTGCAATATTATTGAGAAAATAAAGGAAATTTATTTATTTATTGTTTTCATTGTCAAAATTACTGATGAGCAGATGATGTATAGAACAAGACAGACCATTAAAAGCTTCTAGTTGATCTCATGGGGACTTTTCTTAAACCCCATTTCCATCGACGGGTGCGGGTCTGGACACATTTTTTTGTTTCCACATGCAAAAACTGGGAAGAGTGTCCTAATATCCAATATCAAATATTTTGGTTTGGTTTAGTTTACTTTATTCACACACACAAAGTATTGACATACAAAACTTATCATCATTTCACGTGTAGAAGTTATATAACGGTGTGTGAATCAGGTCTCCCATGGATGCTATTTAAAGCTTGTTTAGGGAGCCTGGATACATACAAAACAAAACCTTACAGTATGTATGAAACATACTGTAACATTAACAGAAAAACAGATTTTGGATTTCGTGGTTATGTACCTTTTATCAGTAAAATAGTAATAATAAAAAAAAAACAGATCTGAGGTGGGGAAATTTAATTGGACTGAACTGGAATAGCCTAGAAGCAGACAGAGTAAATCCTTCCACACATCGGAGGATCACATCATTATTCATGTGAACCTAATATCTTAATAAGCATATTGAACAAAACTGTAAATCTTGCACTGAGAGAAACAGAGGGAATGTTATTGTTTGCAGCCTTGAAAATATTCATTATGAAGTCATAAAAACTGATATGGTTAAGTGAATAGTGCACACTGCTTTCCCCTCAAGATTTGCCAGTTGGTAATTGAGCGATTTCTCCTCCTGTGGCTCTATAATGGGCTTGTCGTGCTGAGCTGCTCATTGCATCTTCAAAAGGCAGCAACTCTCTGTGGCTCACAGACGAGGGCTGTAAACTAGGTCGCCGGAATGAGCCAAGGAATTTAGCAAAACTGGAATGAAATTTTTTGCGCATGAGGGACTAAAATAGTGAATTATTAAGGCTGTTTCGAGGCTGAGTGAATGCTTGTAGTTTGATTTATTTGGGGAACACTAAATCTGTCTGCAATTAGATTTTGATCTATTCAAGGGGAGCATTTCTCACCTTTGTTTAGACATTTTTTTTAATTTAAGGTAAGGGCAACATCATGGTGTAAAGAAAACAGAATGATCGTCTGCTAACATAAATTAATATTGAGCTTATTACAGCTGGCAGTCATGTTTTAACTTCTGAAGCTCTCTACCTGAGTTTTCAGCTGCTTTTTGTCTGTTTTTTCTGATCAGTGTCATTTTGTCCATAAAAGGTATCACAGCACTGAAGTTGCCTTTTCTGTGCTAATGCTGATGCTCAGGAAATGGTAAAAGTGTGAATGTGCACCTGTGTCTAATGCAGCGAGACAGGGGACTTCTTGTGTTCAAGGATAATAGTCTGGTAGCGTGCCAGATCTGGAAACCTTTTAAACGGATCCCATGAGCCTTTCAACACCTTACTGTCAATAAGAGAAAGTAAGACACCAATCTGTCCATTGCTGCATTGGTCACCATAACATCTTTGTTCAGTATGTGACCAAATATGGCGAGGGACCATAATTCAGCTGCATTTTTCAGCTGCATGTCTCACTCATGAAATATGTAAATATAGATTCTGTAAGCAATTTTGTTGTAACCTGGCACTTTGCATGTGTGTCATTGGATGTGTTCCTGCAAGCACAAATGTATGCAGTCTGTGTGTTCATGCATGCATGCATAGAAGGAGAGTAGATGAATTATGGAGGCAGTGGCTCTCAGAGGAGGAGCAGCTGTGGTGGCAGCTGATGAATATGGTTTAGGTCAAGTGTGCAAACTCTAATGTAGTATTACATCCTGTGATCTGACTTGTACACGCAGGCTGACTGATACTAAGTTGCTAACATAGTTCTAAATACATTTGCCCTCCAATTAGGAGGAATCAGTTAACCTGCTAGTGTTACTTTTAATTAGCAGCTGTCATTTTCAAGTTAGCTACCTACCATGCTACCATGTCATGGAATGCGTCCACTAAATTATATTGAATTCACAACTCCAGTTGCTTTGTAAAATGTATATAAAACAGAAGGCAATGATTTTCGGATCTCATCAACCCACTATTCACAATAGAACCTAAACAACCATTCAGATATTTAAACTGAGACATTTTACAATTGCATGAAAAATGTGAGCTAATTTTGAATCTGATGGCAGCGTCACATCTTTACAAAACGGGAACAGGGGCAACAAAAGGCTGGAAAAGTAATTGGTACAAATCAAAAACAACTGGAGGAGCATTTGACAACTAATTAAATTTTAATTACATTAAAAAATTTTGTGGATATAAACACTGAATAGAAAACATGATTGTTAACCAGATGAGAAGCTTGACAGTTTTGAGTTTTTATTGAAATTCTCAGTCATAAACAGTAGCAGCACAACAGTAAACAAATTTCAATAAAAGAAATTACAGAATATGCACACGCCACATGATCTAATAAAAACACTGAAGTTGTGGCATAATATCTTCAAGTCATGTAGTGAGAGAATTTCACATCTTTGCATGGCAACTTCAACACTGAAACAATATAACGTGCAATTGTGCTAAAAACAGTGCAAACTATGTGCAAATTTGTCAACAAGAGGAACAATGAGAGCAGATCCAGAAGTCTTCTTTAGATGTTGCATGCTGTAGACCTCCATGATGACCCAGAGCTTCAGTGGAGAGTCAGTCAGGTGCTGGGAGTTCAGGACCTGTAGACACACACTGGCAGACAGACAACAACCGTGGTCAACCGTTTGCTATATTTAGCTTAATTTATAAGGATGTCTGTATTATTACAGTTTCTGGTTTACAGGCTGATGACAGACTGACGTGTTAGCTTGAGTAATTATGTTGTATGAAAATGTGGTAGGATTATCAGATCATTTAAATCTTTTTCTGAGTTATGTAATATAAATATGAAGTTGTTTCTTTTACAACATTGTAATGCACATGAATCATTTATGCTCAGAGTTTAAATAAGTAAAGACAATCAGACAAAACAAGTAAAGTGACCCTAACCACCAGTCATAACTTCACTAACAGCAGGTGAGCTTACCTTTGCACTGACAACTGTGTCGTGTAGTCCTGCGGTGGAAGTGTGAACAGATCCTGCACCCAGCCATTCCTGAAATGTCCATGAGCTTCCAGAGATTTGTAGTTTCTGAACTGTTCATACGTGCAAGCACTGATACCATAAGGTAGCTTATGTCCAGCAATGAGGTTGGAGGTAGTGATGTGTCGTCTGAGCTCCATTCCTTAGCTTTGAGGTTGTAAGGATCTATGTTATTAATTGTTGACAATTTGGCCAAATACTGATCCCAGGCCTCCTTGATAAGTTTGTCCTTGTACGGTATCCTTTCATTTTTTTTTATCCATACTGGCAACTGAGTAAACAGTTTTAAAATGTGCTACTGACTAAAATACTGCTCTTCGTGTTGCTTGTTAATATCCGAGATGCAACCAATATGGTGCAGGGGGGGTGTGTCGGTTAGTTAGGTCACGTGTCTGACAAGGCCAATTGGACACTTTTGGAGACTGACGTATATGTATGCTTTTGGACCCTCCCTTGTCCAAAAGCAATCAGAAAAAGTGTGTGGAGAAAAACATTTAGAAAGTTAAAAATGTTGCAATTAGAACAATTAAAAACAACCTACACTTAATAAAATTAAACTTCAATAAAAGAAAATATGAACCAATGAATTTGCTTTATTTTTATTAGTTTTGCCTTTTTAAACATTTTTTGGCCTTTTCCACTGCATTCCTCTCCACGGCAGCCTCCATTATAAATACCAGGCTGTTATGCACATTAGATGATGACGTCATTTAGCGACTTTTAGGACAGCCATTTCAAAATCAAACATGATATTGACCCTATGACACTTTGGGATAAACTTTTACAGGGGGAGAAAATTATCACCATGTACATATGTGCTTGTGCTGTTTAAGTTATCACACTACTGATGATGATTGTTTTCACAGGGTGATACCAAAGCGGCCAACTCCAGGGTTCAGTCATACAAGAATGTTTTTGAATGTTTTATGAATAATTTTACTCTTACCATTATTACTATTACTTTATTTTATTTTTTTTACTTTACTTTACTGTGCTGTGAAATGCTTTGTAGCCCAACTGGAACGGGTCTAATGTGCCATTTGTGTCTAAAAACAGTTGCAATTGAGCAAGCACACATTTCTCCAGGATCTTAGACACTAGTGGTAATTTTAGAAATGGGCCGATAATTTGCTAAAATCATAGGGTCAAGGCCAGGTTTTTTCATCAGAGATCAAACTCTTGTTAATTATCTCCCAGCAAAGGAGCCAATAGTGCCCCAGAACTCTTTAAAACATCGAGGACGGACAGGGTCTGTGGAACAGGTGGAGGGTTTAGGTTTGGTAACCATTACTGTGAGATCAGACAGGCGCACCAGCAGATGATCACCCGCAAATAACATTGTTGGTTTCAGGCCAGCCAATAACTTTCCTGTTAGATTCAGGAGCAACACATACAGTAATAAACAGAACATTTAAAGACATGAAGTTTTTACACATCTTTGTTTTAGTTTGCTATGCAAATGGACACATTCAAAAGAAAAAAAAAGTATGTATGTTGATAAAAGTGTTATCAGTTAAAAATTAATGATAAACAGGAGGGAAATGTAAGAAAGATCATGTGGATTATCATTATGTTTATTTTGTTATGTTGTGATCTATAAATGATTCATTACTATACTTTTAACCAATTTTTTATTCATTGTGTTTTTAAAATCTACTGTGTACCAGTCTTTGTATTTTAATCATTAAGAGATAGAAATGTACTCAGCTGCATTCTTTCCCATGTGTGCGTGCTCAGGAACAAGGCCAAACCCTGGATAAGATGAAGGACGGAGGCCCACTCCCTATCAGATGTCCATTTCTTCTCCCACTGACCCTGAATCTGATGTTTCTCTTCCCCTCTTGCCTTCTGATACTGACACAGCTTTGTGATTTCTTGATCTCTGCTTCTCAATAATCAACAGGGGGAATGTAGCCAGTAAGTTTCACTATTTTTGTGTGATAAACATTTATTAGCTTGTAGGATTATATTAATCAGCTCAGTATATTGTGTGATACACTGTTAATTTACCGGTTGATCTATGTTGCTACCCTCACCTATGGTCACGAGCTGTGGGTAGTGACAAAAAGAGCAAGATCACGAATCCAAGCGGCTGAAATGAGTTTTCTCTGCAGGTTGGCTGGAGTCTTTTGCTTAGAGAGTGTGAGAACCTTGGTGATCCAGGAGGGGCTCAGAGTAGAATCACTGCTGCTCTGCATCGAGATGAGCCAGATTAGGTGGCTCGGGCATCTGGTCAGGATGCCTCCTGGACGCCTCCCTGGTGAGGTGTTCCAGGCACGTCCAATGGGGAGAAGATTCTGATAAACCATGAGTACCGTATCGTTCCGCTTCCCTATCAGGTTTTCCATCTTTAGAGGTTCACGTGGCTCGATCTTTCGCAGCGGCTCCCTGCATACATGTTGCCGTCATTGGCAGCAGGGGGTGCGGTTTCTTCCCCTGTGGAAAATGTGAGTATGGGTAAGACTGCTGTCTCAGTTATCTTGAGCCCATTGAGAGAACGGTGATGTGAGTTTGTGCCTCATCAGGCCAGCAGATGAGTGTGCATCATGTGGCCACCTTGACAGACATGCTGCTGTTTTGCCAAGGCCATGTTTTCATGCGTTGTCCCTTCAACTGGATCTTTCCCGTCAGGCATCCTGGCTCGGCAGCAGATAGATCACCCTCTTCACTAGTATACTTACTGTCACTTCGATAGCACCTGAGCCTTGTGGGTGCACGACACCTGGCTGTTTTCTTTTGTTTTTGTTGTTGTTGTTGTATTTTATTGTGTTTTGATTGCATGTGGTAACCCTCTTTATCTTCAGGATTGTGATCCCAGAGAATTCAACCCATTTGCACCTTGGTTTTATGTCGGAGTGATGGATCAGTTTTTTTCTTTTTACAGTTTTAACCTGTGCATACTTTTACTAAAGAAATGTTAAATTTACGAATCACATCTGTCCAGGTGCCTAATTTGAACCTGTGTGCCTTTCAGGCAGGACATCTTTGGGTACAACTTGCCACACTCTCATTAGGCAAAGCAAGGCAAGGCAGTTTATTTGTATAGCACATTTCATGTACAGGACAATTCAAAGTGCTTTACATAAAACAAAG
>JBAFTA010000015.1:26375233-26388578 GCA_036919975.1 Melanotaenia parkinsoni
ATGACTGCCTGAGCCAGGGAGAGGTTGAAGATCCTGGTAAAGGTGGGGGCGAGCTGGTGGGCGCACGCTCTGAGCACTTTGCCAGGTACTCCGTCTGGGCCAGTAGCCTTCTTGGTGTTCACCGCCAGGAGCACCCATCTGACATCGTGCTCCTGGATGGTGAGAGGGATGGTGCGGGAGCCAGATGGGGGTGTCGGTCTGGGTGGGGGTGTGGTTGGAGCAGATGCATGCTGCTGAGAGTTGAACCGGGCAAAGAAGCAGTTTAGCTCCTCTGTCAGTGTTGCGCTCTGATCTGCTGTCGACACATCACAACCTCTGAAGTTGGTGATGTCCTGTATGCCCCGCCACACCTCCCGAGTGTTGTTGCTGGACAGATGGGACTCTATGCGCATCCTGTGGTCCGCCTTGGCTCTTTTTATGCCTCTTTTCAGGTCAGCACGAGCAGCACTATACAGTGCTCTGTCCCCTGATCTGAAGGCAGCGTCCCGGGCTCTGAGGAGTGCGCGGACCTGGCTGGTCATCCAGGGTTTCAAAGTCACTATGACTTTATAAATACAGGCATTTTAATTATTTCTTAAAGGAGAGTGCCTTGAATTTCTTTTTTGCTGTTTAGGCTACTCTACCCTATCCAAAGAGCACCTCGGACAAGAACGGATGAATCCAGGAACTGCTCCTACACAAACAATTTCTTTTACTTAAACTTTATTTAACTAAATTTAATACTCATGATTTACAGCATAACAGAGACAGAAATCCACATTTTTTATTGCAAAAAGGCTAAATAGTAAAAGAAAAAAAAAAATTTTTGTCTTTGTTTTGACACAGTACATTAGGCTATATGTTTGCTTGGTAGTAACCGTTGATTCTACACTACTTTTCATGGTGCAGTGTGGAATACTTTGAGGCCTCTATAAAGATTAGCCTTTATAAAATAGTACTAACTCAGACATCTCTATAGAATGGCAATCTCACTTTATATTTCACTATACAAGAACTGCAGTCCTTGCTGTCCAGCATTGTCCAAAAAGAAAAGAGGAATATTTCTTAACATGTCAAAGTATTCCTTTAAAGTCTAGGGGATGTATGCTGCCTCTCTGATGCTCGTGGTAACATCAGACCTCAACATCAGCCTCAAATCTCATGGGAATATAAACACACATTAACATACATCAACACGCCTTTCGTGGTTTCCTGAGGGAGTGTGCGCTGATGTCAACTCATCACGTGAATTGTGACTGATTTTTAACTGTCACTGTTGTGTTTTACCCTCCCTACTAATAAGTGTTACAGACTCCAGTAACTGAACAACACCTCTATTTGTTTCTTTCAAAGTTTCTTCCAAAATCACATCCTTGCTCTTAACGATCAGGATGTAGGTTAACATATCTTCCTCTTCTTGTATTGTTTTCCTTGTCTCTTTCCTTCTCTTGCCCTGAATCTGAGGGTTGTTGCCTCATTGTTTAGGCCCTGAAGCAAAAAAACATGCAAAGGCGAAACAGTATAAGAACACTGCCGATTAATCCTTCTCTGTGTAATTAAGTGTATTCTCCTGTTTTTATCTTTGAGGGCGTCTGCTGGAAGCATGAGGTGAGGTGACAACATGATTTTATCACTTCAGATTAATTAGACTCAAGATCAAATAACCAACAGCAGAATGCATAAAAATCCCACAAACACATTTCCCCCCTGAAACAACTAAGATGTTTAATGGTATGTTATTTGTCCAGGTTGTCGAAAACCTTGTAAAAACATGGATGAGCGACTCTTTTGCGCTCATTAGATCCTGGTGTGTTGGCATGTGCTTATACTACCCCCTTGTGGCCAATGTAATGTTAACACTCAAATAAATCCTTTTACTGAAAACCGCGATGTGAACAGAAAAAGTAGCCGAGCAAAAGTTTTTCTTTTTCTTTTTTCTTTTTTTTAATGTAATTGTTTTTTTTTAAACAATGTGTTCGTCAACTTACTGTATTTTATTAACTTTTAGAGAGACTGTTTGGTTGTGGTTGATGCGATGAAACAAGATAGGAACCATCAAACTGTTGTTTGTTTCCTTGAGTGGAAACGGACGGGTCGTTGAAGGAGCATCTCAAAATGGCGAGTCAAGAGGAGTCTGTTAGGGAGTTCGTTGCTGTAACTGATGTGGACGAGGAGAGGGCCCGGTTTTTCCTGGAGTCAGCCGGTTGGAACCTGCAGGTGCGGGTTTTCAGTGTTTTCTTGTTGAGTTGTCGCGGACTGTATGGTTGTCATTTTAAGGAAAACTGCTGTTACATGGCATGTGTCTGACGAATAGCTTGCCGGCTAACGCTAGCGAGTGTTGCCGGCAAATTGTGCAAGTCACCGTTTGACAATGGCCTGGTCTGTTTCTGACATAAACCGTAACACCGTCGTCCAGTAACAGCCACGACAACATGACTAGTTTAATCTCGTGAGAAAGCGAGATGTCCGTTAAGTTTTAGTTAATGCTCATCTGCGAATCCCATGACCTGTGCTAACTAGCTTTAGCTTCTCGTAACGCTAGATAGAATAGCATAGAATAGAAAAGAATAGAAATTTATTGTCATTGCAACAAGTGCAGCGAAATTAAGAATTTATTATTTTTGATGTGTCATTAATGATTAGTGTCATTGGTGCCATTTAATTTTACCAATAGTATATAACCGTTAACAGGACATGATTATGAACTTTTATCCAATTAAAAACAATAGGACCTAATTAGTTAAAGAAAAATGATAGTGAAAGCTCGATATAGTTCCCTACTCCGGTAGTGACACAGGTAAGAAGCCGAATAACATTGTAAATATGGTATTTCTCGTAGGTGTTCTCAGGGTTGCATCTGCTTGGAAAAATATGGCTTTATGAATAAAATTTTGTTGCCTAGTCTTGATAAGTGTCTCCCCAAACGAGAATAAATAATGTAAGGTGGTACATCTGTGATGAGGTGCTAATAGTATTGTGATTTTATATATATATATATATATATATATACATATATATATTTCCATTTTAGCTTGCACTTGCCAGTTTCTTTGAGGATGGAGCTGATGATGACATAGTGACTCTTCCCCAACCTGAGGGGGGCTCCTCAGTGTCTCGATCAGCAGGGCCCAGGTAAGATGTCCAGCCTCTCAGTGCATTTATTTATTTATTTAATTTTTTTTCATTAGTGCTATTTGATTGATCGGTGCATTGTTCAATAGCACAATGCAGTAAATGCAATACTTACTCTGTGCAGGCTTGGCTTGTTTCTTTCTCACTAATATTTGTATCACATAAGAACTCAATACCTTTTATTTACAGTAGTCAGCCCAGAGTGACCTCTTTCAGGGACTTAATGCATGAGGCTGAAGATGAGAGTGATGAGGAGGAAGGTCAAAGGTAAGTTTGTTTCCATGTTGTGACTCATTTTCTATCTGACATGTGCTCATTTAAAAGTACTAAATGAAAACAACAGGAACATTTCTCCCCTGTTTTTCTTTTTATTCGGTGGAGTTGCTTTATATATTAAAGTTCAGATCTCAGATAACGTGTTGACACTATTAAAACTTACAAGAGTAATGTAACTATTTGAAATCATAATGTAAAAAAATCCTACACTGATCAATTGAGTCAGTAGATTCAGTTTATTCAGGTGTGCGCGATCTTGTGATGGACAGGAAGTTCTCTGTGTAAAACCAGAGAAGGACAAATACTTGATTGTTTCCATGTTTACCTCCCTGGGGGACTTAAAAAGGTCTATGCATGTGCCATCAATACAGAACTCCAGCATGGACACAGAGAGCAGCTTTGACGTGTAAATGCTCCAGTATAATGGTGGGAAAACACTGGATTTTAGACTTTAGACATGGCTGTTGATCCAGGCTGGGAGTTGGAGTGAATGTTGGAGAGTCACATCGAAGAGATTTGATTCCAGAATGCACCAAACTATTTTAGTTAGTGCCTCATTCACTGGGAGCTGGTCGCTTTTCTGCTGTGTAAACAGATTCTGCTGCCGGTGCAGTGCAGTAAACCGGGGGTTTAGGGGTTGTGTGGGAAACTGATGTCTATTCAGTGCATAACCAGCAAACTGAAACTACAGATAACAGCTGTTTTATCCAAATCTAGTAACAATGGCTATTATTTTGCAGTATTTTTATAGTTGGTTCTAATTTCTCATAAGTGTTTTGTGGTGGGGAAAATATACCTAGCTTAAAATTATTATTTGTCAAATAAGATTTTGTTTCCTCTTGCAAGGTAAAAAAAACAAACAAAAGGAAGCATGTAAAACAACATTGTCACTAATACATTTGAAATTAAAAACTATTTATCACAGAGGGAAATTACAACGTTTTTCTTTCTTCTTTATTTAATGACAACAATAATAATTAATTAGAAGAAGAGGATATTGCTTTGTCCCGGAGGGTGATGGCAACTGGCAGGAATGATTTTTGGTACCTTTCTGTCTTGCATTGGAGTCGAAGAAATCTCTCACTGCACTCGCTTCGTTGTTTCTTCACTGTGCTGGGTAGGAGATGCAAGGAATCTTCCACTATTTTCAGCAGCTTCTGCAGCGTTCTTCTCTGGACAGTCAGCTCCAGCTGCTTCTGAGTTATCTCCAGCACAGAACCAGCCTTCTGGATCAGCTTGTTCAGTCTCTTTAAGTCTTTGGCTCTGGTGCTGCAGTTCCAGCAGTTGGCTGCAAAGCTGACTGCACATCCTACAACAAACACATAGAGAATATGCAACAACTTGGTGCAGACATTGAATGATCCACCTCATCTCCTAAAATTTAAAAAGTGCTTTGTTTACTCCTGTTCCTCCTGAAGTCAACAATCATCTCTTTTGTTTGTGTTCAAGATGAGGTGATTGTTTCTGCACCATCTCACAAATGGACTGACCAGTTCTCTGTACCCAGCTCCTTGTCCATCACTGATACTCCCCACAGTTGCAGAGTAACCAGAGTATTTTGCAAATGACAGGACTCAAGTTGTAATGGGAGTCTGAGGTGTACAGTATGAAGAGAAGTGGTGGGAGTACTTGTGGTGCTGCTGACCACGATCTCAGACACACAACCTTTCAGTCTCACAAGCTGTGGTCTGTTAGGTATTCATAAATCCAGGTGGTTGTGGAGGTATTCCCCTGTATTATATTGAGCTTCTCACATAACAGATCAGCTGCATTGTATTAACAGCACTTGAGAAATCAAAGAACATGATCTTCAAATTGCTGCCTGATTTGTCTAGATGAGAGTGGGTTCTCTGAAGCAGGTAGACAATGATGTCTTCAATCCCAAGAACATTACAATAGCAAACTGTATGTATGTATGAGAGCTGTCAAATGATTAAAATGTTTAATCAGATTAATCACAGCTTACAAATTAATCATGATAAATCACCATTCGGGACTATGCCTGAAATTTTCCCATTTTTACTGTATTATATCAACAGAAAGAGCCAATGCTACACATATTTAGTGTTAACTGACCTTCGCTTGAATAAATGTCAGATGTCCAATGGTCAGTAAATGCAGCATGTAAAGTACATCTATATGTTATTCTGCATCATCTCCACCATGTTCTAGATCACAATGCAGAATTCATCCAGCATCTTTTTGCCAACTGTCTCTTGGTGATATCTGTAATAAAACCACCAAATGTGACAACTGAAGTTAAACAGCCAACATTAACAAGAAACTGATAAAACTGATGATCTGGCTAAAAACACGTTTTTCCTTTTATCATTGAACTGTGAGTGTTTGTGCAGCAGTGATAAAAGTCCTACAGTAGTGTCATCAAAATAAACAACTGTTGATAAAATAGATCATTGGCTGTTTGTTTTACACGTTTTTTTTTTTTGTTTGTTTTTGTGACATTAGATGATCACTGTAGTTGTAAAAATCAGTTCAGTATTTTATAAATTTAGACCTTAAAAAAAAGGTCTCATTTGTGCCCCCCTTTTCCTGGCCAGTGCTCCTGCCTGGCCCCCCCATCAGAGCTTTTCTAGACCCGCCCCTGGATAGCTTAAATATAAACCCTCTCTACCACCTGTCAACTACTGTGTTAGAGAAGGTCCTTCCAAAAACAATACTTTGGGGTCAATATGTGCCAGTTTGAACCATGAACTGCTAGATTCCTCCTCCTCAGCTGAATGATAAACAAACGTAACAAGAGAGACGGTACTTGCGACAGAAAAGCTGATCCACTGATCACGGAAAACCGTCGTGATTCACGGAACAGGAGACGGAGAGGACTAGAGAGCCACGAGACCAGCCATGTTTGTGCAAAATGCAAGAATTAAAAGGGGATATGCAGTTCCATCCAAAAACAATGAAAATATTCAGCTTCACGTGGCAGATTTTTGGTTGGAAGTGCTCCCACAATGGTTGCCCTCTGAAGGAGAACTGCTGTACAGAGATTCACACTGTCCTCTTTGTCAGATCAACACAGAAGCTGGAGGTGCTTTTTAGTGGCCGTGCAAGTTAAATTTAGTCTTGAATTTAATAGCAAAAATCATCTGGAGCACCCACATCACAGCAGTTTAACTTTAGGGGCATTGTTTGCTCATCCTGCTTTAAACGTTTAAACAAAATGCTGTTACATACTCAGTGAGAGTTTTTTCTTGTACTCGAGAGCATGAGAACAAAACTCTCATGCTCTCATGGACTTTGTTGGGGGAAATCTTCAGCTTGTTCTCGACACATCAGCCAAGCAGAACTTTCTTCTCGTGGCGCTCTGACAAGTATTGTATGATTGGTTGACATTTAAGGTGGGCGTTGTTAACGCAAAAGAGAACGAAGTGGAAAGTTTTGGGTTCTGCATTTCACCTGATACGAGGCTGAGCAGATGGTTTTAATGAACAGCTGATCGACGTGGTGAGAAAGCAGGAAAATGTATAAAACATTTAGACGTTAACGCCCCATCTTGCACAACTGGACAAAGTTTCTCGTTAAATATGAAATAACTGAGTGAATTGTTCATTGCACGCAAAAACACAGACGTCCCCTTGCAGTAACCTCCACCCCGTCGCGAACGAAGCTTCTTGGAGTATGAATTGACCAGACCCATACTAACTTTTTTTTTTGGTTCTTGTGGCCTCGAGCGTTTTTGAAGTTTCATAAAAACCTCAGTGCATTAGTCAGGTGATTGTTGGTTTCTATAGACGGAAAGATGATTCCAGTCAATAAAAGGTGTGTGATGAGAGATAAAAACAGAGGTGTAATGTTGATAGAAAATGGAAGAAGAATCGGACAAGTTTTGACCTAAACTCTTATGTTTTAGTACTGCACATCAGTATAACGTCATTTGAAAAGTTCTCTGATATGACTCTACAGCACACAACCTCAAACATGCTTCTTTACCCTAGCAGAGTGTGTTTTTTGTTTAGTACCATATGTCCAAAACACTTCAAATCAATCATACCTTTTGTTTCACTTTTCCCATCTCAATATTTTTTTGATATATTTTATTTAAAGTATTTAAACAAAGGAAGAATGTTTGACCATTTTCGTTCATATCCTGTCAGGTTTTTTGCAGGTGGATCAGAACGCAGTGGACAGCAGATCGTTGGGCCTCCAAAGAAGAAAAGTCCAAATGAAGTGGTGGAGGATTTGTTCAAAGGAGCCAGGGAACATGGAGCTGTTCCTTTGGACCGGGCTGGGAAAGGACCCGGAGAATCCAGCAAAGCAAAGGTAAAATGAAGCAGGTTAAAAAATTTTTTGCTTGTTTTAATGAATGAATTACTTAGATTTTTGTACTTCTTCTGTTTCCTCTTGAATCCTCCACCTTTTGATCTACTTGTCCTTTTAATCCTAGGCATTTGTGGGAGGAGGTTACAGGCTAGGGGCAGCTCCCGAGGAGGAGTCAGCCTATGTGGCTGGAGAGAGGCATGCCTCCAACAGTCAGCAGGATGTGAGTGCAGACCCTACTTTCTTTTTGGTATTATAGTCCTTATTCTGTTTCCTGTCCTGCATTTCTGGCAGAGCAGGCTAAAGCTGGTAAGAGCCTCAACTGCTGCTTGATTTGTGGCAATTTGTGGTGCTGCCCTGGCACCGGTTTGGTGGTGCTCGGTGGAGTCGGTGATCGGGGTGTATGTAAAGTGTGTGCAGGGGGCAGCATTCAAAGACACTTTCTGAGCTGCCATGTTAAATATACACCTGTATGCTTAACTATTGTTCTTCAGAGTCACCTGCTGAGACTATTTTAAAGCTACAAGAAGCATTTGAAATTATTCGGGGGGTGGGGGGGGGGGGGCAGAGGAACTAATGTTTTGACAATGATTCTGGAAACATTCTGGTCCCCACTCCAGACCACTTGGCGGCAGTAATGAGCCAATATTTTCAATTTTCAATATTTTCATTCATTCATTCATTCATATGTTTTTACCAATCCCCAAAAAACATTAAGAAGAACAACTGCGGAAGGGAGATCAGGGTTTACCGAACCTAACCACATCAAAGAGAGAGAAAGAAAGAGACAGAGAAACAGATGTCTGATGAAAGAAGGCGGATATCTTGTACTTGGTTTTATAATAAATTTGTAAAAGGATGTTATAATTGCCAAACAACCCATTACTTATGGTATTCTACCAATCTGGACCCAACCCGTTGAAATATAACCCACAACTAGAACTAGAACACATAACATAGTACACAGATCTTTGGATGTAGTTTATTATAAGCTTAACATACATAATATTGCATCATATTAGACTGAGTCATATTATCTCTGAAATGTTGCTGCTTATGACAACTTTTTTTGAGCGATGCAAAAACAAACAAAACATCCACACTTCCTGGTTTAAACTGTGTTCTTTGTTCATTATTCACAAATTCAGCTCCAAATAAGGAAACCACAATATCAGATACTTTATTTAAATATTCAAAACACAATTTAATTACTATATTTAAAGAAAAAAAATATTCTCATCTGTGATCCACCTGTGAAATTACGATTATGTATATTTATTTATTTGGTGGATGGAGTGAGACATGATGTCCCAGATGTGCTCAGTATATGTGTGTACACACACCTCCCTCTGCCTGTCCCCGGTTGCAACCAGAAGACAGTGTTGTGAGAGGACCCCATTGCCCTCACCAGAAAAGGCCATGAGCAGATGTTACCAGGACACACTGCGGGCTGCAGCCACCACCAACCCAAGAAGACACCCATACTCAACATGCGGGCAAGGAAAGGAGGGGAGGAGGAGGACAGTGGAGAGCCCAGACCCATGGCACACCCCAGCACCTCCCCTCTACGATCCCCCTCAGCCCCCCTTCAAACCGCTACACCCAACACGATGTTTATCTAGGAAGTGGAGAATAACGAGATTCTCCACTACTTTTGATTTTGTAATCTCATGGATCCAGCTACACAGACTGCTTTGGTGGGCACTCCATGTTTGACATGTTTGCATGGTGAGTTGATGTGCCACGGCGGTAAGAACGAAACTGCGGCGCAAACGGACCCGAAATTGGTTGTTAGGTAGCTCAGAAACTGGTAGGACTAGGCTACCATGTAAACAAACATCCCTCAGTTAGAACAAAACAAACTTTAGGCAAAAATAAACTCACCCCTCAGCCTAGCATTAGTAGGCCGACCTCCTTTTTTGCGGAACAGTTTCCTCCGCCTCTTCTTGCTACAACATCTTCTGTTTCTGAGGGGCGGGGGCTTGGGGACAGACTCTGCCTGGCTCTGCATTTGTGATTGGTTACGAGGAAGTAATGACTGTAGTATTAAGCTGCATGATAAGCTAAAATGAAAAAGGAAGGGAGACTTTGTTTATCTATTGAACTTTTTATTCACCCCTTTTTTTTCTGTTGCACTACACATCTGTCGATCGATATGTTGTTGAATTATCATCCTGCACTACCGAGGAGTGAATGTGAGTGGTTGTTTGTCTTTCTGTGTTGGTCCTGCGTTGGACTGGCGACCTTTCCAGGGCATACCTTACCTCTCACCTCCTAAATGCTGGGTAATGCCTGCTGCTGGGGAAGGCTCCCACCCCCTGCGAACCTGAATTGGAATAAGCGGTATAGAAAACAAATGAATCATGGCAGAATGTGTGTTATATCAGGGAAATATTGATTTTTTATCCATTATTATCTGTCTAATATGTTGTGATGGGACCTGTGATTTACACCCCTTTCGTTATGGAGTAAAACAGTAATGTACAGCAGAGTGTTTTTATGTTTGTCAGGTTCATGTGGTACTTAAGCTGTGGAAGACAGGTTTCAGTCTGGATAATGGTGAACTCAGAAACTACAACGATCCTGGAAATTCCAACTTCCTTGATGCAATCCGAAGAGGGTGAGAACAGTTGGACTCATTCCAAGCTGCACATGTTGTGTTTTCATGAGTGCACACAGTACAAATAAGCATACAGAGATCCACAACTTTATTCTGGGTTTTTTGACAAACTCAAATGAATATGACAAAGTCCCTGCTAACTTGTTTGTTGTCATCCCCACAGAGAGATTCCTCTTGAGTTGAGGCAGCGGTCTCGTGGAGGCCAAGTCAACCTGGACATGGAGGACCACAGGGATGAGGACTTTGTTAAGCCCAAGATGGCTTTCAAAGCCTTTGGAGGTGAAGGGCAGAAGTTAGGAAGGTGAGCTTTTTTAACCAGAGTGCTAACATTGTTTTTGTATCTGATCAGATGCTAGTTGAGGAATCCAAGTGTATTTCTTAATAACCTGAAAACCAGTCTTACCAGTTGTGCCTGAACATGAATCATATCTAGTGTTGGCTAGAGTCCAGATAAGATTCCTGATAAAGGTTTCAAATTTGTCAGATGATCCGGTGTAAATTTGTTTTGCAAACTTTAAATGACATAAAATGTTATCTTTTCCTCTCTCCGTCCCACAGCGCCACTCCAGAGCTGATTTCAGCCCCACCAACTTCCCAGCAGGACCAGTCTGCCAACGAGGCCCAAGCCAGTGCCTCTGTGGGCCTTGACCCCTCCCAGCCCACTACTAACATTCAGATTCGACTGGCCGACGGTGGCCGGCTAGTCCAAAAGTTCAACCACACCCACAGGTGATTTCTATCCTCCTCTCGGTTAGATGTTGACTTGTATGCTAAGCTGCAGTTGTACTCCTGCTGGTACCAAAATATGGTCTGTGTTTCCAAGTTTTTATCCTTCACCTGGTGAAAGTCCAAATCTTTGAATTGGTAATATGTAAAGTATATTGTAAAATTTTGATTGCAGAGACAGAAATTTAACTTTAAGTCTTTAACTCTCTGTCTTTGCTGGTTGCAGCTGCACAGATACATCAAAGTATTTGTATCACGTGTGATTAACTTCTACTCCTCTGATAACAGTACAGCCAGAAGCTGTATTGTGTTGAATTGTAGCTCATATTTATATTAGTAAAGGTACCACCTAACGTTCTAAGACAAGCTAAGCTACCGTGGTTAGGGTTACATGGTAACATAAAAACATGGTTTAGAAGTCCTTGTTCCCCAAAGAGACAAGAAATTTGACCTGTGCACACATCACATATCCATCAGCATGAATTAAAAATGAAAGAGTTCTGATTTTTCATTCATTCATTCATGTATGTTGCAAAGATCATTTTACCTGCAGTGTCACTGCAGTTTCATTTGGCACCCAAACGATGAGCAGCTGATCCCTCCCAAAACTATCTGCAGTGGAAGTCAGAGCACTGATGAGTCAAGCTGTGGCATAAAAAAACTGTGTCATAACATTAGAGAGGGTGTGTAGTGAGATGATTGCAGTATTGCTAAAGGAAATTCTGTTGAAACCACAAAAACAAGACAGTCAGAAATTGTAGCAAATTAAATGCATATGTATGTTATCGTCCTTGTTATTGTCATTACCTCAGTAAACAGTCAAAATATGACACAAAGCTGTATCAAAGCAGAAACGGCACCATGGAAATCTGCTAGAAAAATAAAAGCTGGTTGTACATCACCTCATATGGAGGCTGAAGCTTCTTGTCTCAGCTGGTCATGCCATCTCCCTCTTTCCTGTCAAGCAGCTTCCAAATAAAAGCAATTACTTTCAGCAATCTTTAGCTCCAAAGAAAGGCGTCATTCACTGTTGACACCTGTGTTTGTCCTCTGTCAATAATCCTTCCATTTATGTTTTTGTTAAGTACCTGAAAAAATAGTATTCACACTAAAATGGAGTTTTTTTTGTTTGTCATGTCCCCTTCCCTCCTTTAAGTGGATAAGAAGCTGGTGACATTATGACTGGCAACTACAAAATAAAGCCAGATTAGATTTAATTATCCCTAAATTAAATGAATCTGCCCTGTTGGATTTGACCTTATTAATGGGTCACTATGGAAACAAATCAAGTCTTTTTTGTCGAACAGACAATTTTGGGGTAATGTTAAATGGATTTAAACATTGATCAATGTACAAAGAGCAACAGCTTCAAAAACAGCTGAAAACTCGATGTTTAAATGATATTTTAACATTTTATCTTCATTTTTTGACAAAACAGTTAATTTACAGATGTGTTAAAGTACGAAAGGCATAAAATGATTGAAGATTGCTAAACGAAGCTAACATAATTATCATGGTTTCGGACATTAACTAGTCACGTCTCCTCTCTTGCTCAGGGTGTCTGACCTGCGGCAGTTTGTGGTAGCAGCCCGGCCCGCCATGGCCGCCAGAGAGTTTGTCCTCATGACCACCTTCCCCAACAAGGAGCTGTCAGACGAGAACCAGACGCTGCAGCAGGCCAACCTCCTCAACGCCGTCATTGTCCAGCAGCTAAAGTGAAGCCGGGACAGTAAGAGCAGTTCCCACTCTCCCCTCACGCCTGTGTGGCTGAGCAGCTGCGGCCCTGCTGCCCCTCAGAGGGAGGAGGAAACACTGACTTGAAATGGACTTCAATTTTTTTTTTCTTTTCTAAAATGAAGTGTAACATTCTGTGCCCCCCCGCCCCAATATGCTCAGCCTCCCCGTCTGCTCCGAGGCAGATGGTGATGAGGGCTGAAAGTTTAACCAGCCTATCAGAAACCCTCCAGACAAAGGTGAATTGTGGTTTTGGTGGGAATGAGTTTATCTTACAGCCACATTCCAGTTGTCTGAAGTCGCACTGGTTGCAGTGATGCTCATTAAATCTTAAGTGGTTTCCTATTTATGGGTTTCCACTTTTTTTTATTCTGTTAATAATCTGGCCTTTGTGCAGTGTTTTCAGTCAGATGCTGAGACGTCAGCACGGATCCCCTCTTTGTTTCTGTTTAAACACAAGCCACAACCAATAAAGTCCTTTTTTTTTTTTTTTTTTTTTTTTTTTTTTTCGGTTCCCCCCCCGCGCCTTGGGAAAAGGGCAGGAGGGAAAAAAACAGGTTCTTTTTTCCCCCCCAAAGAAAACGACAAAAGGAAACCTCCTCC
>JBAFTA010000015.1:26388678-26400076 GCA_036919975.1 Melanotaenia parkinsoni
TTTAGGTAAGGGGTGGGGAGGTAAGAAGGGGTCCCCTTTTGGTTTTTGTTGAAAAAAAAGCAAAAACAAAAAAGGTCCTTTTTTTTTTTTTTTTTTTTTTTTTTTTTTGAGTTTCCACATCTGTACGTTAGATAAATGTAATGATGTAACAAATCAGTTCATTTTTTCCCCTCCAGATAAACTGATACCAGTAGCCTTACTCTCTTTTATTTGCCTCCAGAATCACACCTGCTCCTTTGTTGAAAATCAGATGGACTTATTTTTTTAAACAGCCCCCCCACCCTTTATTTCTTCTCCATTTTACAGATTGTAGGCTTGTCCGGTCACAGTGGCGTTTTGATAGATTGGCGTAACAGGAAGATCAGTTACACACAGCTTTATTATCAAACCAATGGTTGAGCAAACGAACACGTAGATTGTAAACACTGGTTATTGTAGTGGAAGTTGAATTCCTATAACACTGACATCTTCTATGCATCCTGGGGCAACAAAGAAATATGTTTGGACCTCTGGTAAAATAAATCCATTTTATGGTTGATGTATAAAGAACTTAAAGTCTTGTGTTTTTCTTTTGACTTCATTAGCAGGATATTTACTATTTCCACTGAGTATGCAGCATAAATAATGGTTAAATCCTTTTGGGTGCAATGATACTGTAAGGATTGGAGTCGGTTAAATCTGGTCTCTTCAAACTGTTTGTGATGCAAAATGTTTCTGTGATGCATGCAGTCATGACACCTTGTTGTGTAGTTTATGGGTGTCTTAAACATCTGGAGCCCAGCGGTGGCATCAAAACCTTCACATTGATCTACAGAACTGTGCAAAAATCCTAAGCAACTCATTTCTTTAGACTCTGTGAAGATGAGGGAATGCAACATTTTATTAAAATATGCTAAAATAAATGGAAATGGAATAAGAAAGGCTAAACTGACATTTTGCTCCTGTAATAAGCTTGACTGTCAATATTTGATGTATTTACCTTTTGCCTGATTTACTGCCCCTGATTTTCAGTCCAGTATTTGTCTCTTAGCAAACCTCATCCCTTTCTACCCATTTTCCTTCCTGAAGAATAACTTCTTGACGTGATCTACCATGGAGATCATTTCTGATTAGGCTTCAGTTGAGGTAGACCAATCAACTTAATTCAGTTCAGCTTTATTTGTAACCAGTTCACCACTAAATAGCACCAATTCACAACAAAGTCATCTTAGGACATTTTACAGACATCACTTTCAGGTATATGACAAGAATCAACACCTAAATGACTTTTACTGGTTGGAGAGAGCTCAGAGTAGAGACAGGATGCAAGACATGCTGTATTATCATTCGTTTGGCGCGCCAAAGTGAGGAAATCTGCCCAAGTTCAGTAAGGTGGTGGCCAAGTGCCATCAACATCGGTTACATGCACCAGATAATTAGCGGTTGGCATGCGAAGCGTCTGTTGTTTCCCAGTTTTATGAGGATGTGGTCTACACCTGGGTCTGTCTTTGCAAGGTTTTACTGCCCACTAGATGCCTGTCATGCACCGGCGCATTCGGACAGAGAAGTTCTAAGAACTGTCCTAGTTCTATGAACTGTTTCATGTTGCATTCGCACATGAGGTAGGGGGACCAATGTGATGCAACCGTCTGCGACAGTGACGTGACTTTTGCGTCACACAGCAACAAAACAACACCACCAAGCTAATATGGAGAACCAAGCGATCGGCGTGTTCATGCGCTGCTTGACGGAGATGTTACAGATGGACAATAAAATCCAAAGTCTTAATGTTGAGGCTGGAAATGCACATAGAGAGTCCAGAGATGAAGAATCCAGTGGCAGGCGATATTACTTCATTTCATGGAGGCGAGCAGAGCGCCGCAGACAGAGGAGACATGTAAGTTTAATTATTAAACATGTGCCGATTGTATACGTGTCGTATGAGTAAACATTTCAGACGGTTTCCTACTGTCTGTGTTGAGCAGATTACAATAAGTGCGGCAGGTTTATCGTAACTCGTGTTCTGTTTGCATTTCAGACACTGCAGCTCATTGAGCAACACTCCTCACCGTCCAGCTTGTCCGGAGCAAAGCTGATGACTGGTGGGAAAAGGTTGTTCCCAGTTTTACCAATGAGCAGTAGATAGAGAACTTCTGTATGTCCAAGGAGACATTTCAGTCCATCTGTGGCCGCCTGAAGCTGCACTGGAGAGGATGGACACAACCACCTGCTGCAGATACTGAAGGAGTTGGAGAGCTGCAGCCTTGATGTTTTACCTTGTACCTTCCAACAAATCACAACATACCTTTACATAATAAACATCATGGTTGATAACTAAATATTTTTATTAGCTAACATTTCATAGATGTGGCCAAACCACATCTGACAAAAACTGAATACTTCAGACTCTTTACAAAGTCATTTCTTTTTTATAGTGAATACAGCCGTGCAAAAATAACTATTTACATGTGCGTATACGATGATGCATATCACTTTGGCTTTTCCTGCCATCCTGTCCAGTACACCCAGAGACCCTCCATCACAGATCTCTGCTGGATTCAGCTCTGTCCGTACAGCCGCTCGCTCTGCGCCTGTTCCTTGAAGACCTGCAGCATGTTGAAGCTGCATCGCTTTGCCTCTGCTGTTCAGCATCTAACAGCTTGTCCTGCACAGCAGCCAGAAGAGTGTCGGCCCTTGTTCTATTTCATGGAAAAACAGGGAGGGTGGAGACAGATACTAAACACACAGCAACTATAATAAAATATTTTGGATTGTAATATAAAAACTCAACAAGATTCTTGTTTTTTTTTACCAGGTCTAGGGTGGCAGAGGGGGCTGGCTGATGGCTGATGGCGGTTAATGCTGGTTCTGGTTTGGTTGCTGAATAGAAACCAAGTTATAATAAGTTATAAACAAGAAGGATGCTGAAAAAAGGCAACCTTTCATTATAATATATAGTGCAAATTTCTCAGATGTCCAGGAATGCACAAGTTAATAGCAGTCATTTCAAATTAAATAAAAAAATTAAGTTTAAGTTCCATTGAAATGACGGAGTCTGCTATTACAATCAGTTCTGTGGCTCTATCAGTTCTCCCTTTCCCATTTAAACCAGTATCTGTATATAAGCATACATGCCCTGTTTACATTTGACTTTTGTTATCTCTATTTAATCAAGAGCAGATATTTAAAGCTGTTTTATTTACCTGGTCAATGCAGCAACGGCTGCTGTTTGACTCCGTCTCTGATGAAGTAAACATGGGTCAGAACCATATTATATAAATAAAAAAAAGATGGAAAACATGTGAAGTAGATCAGCTCAGCTGTTTGGGTGAGATCTGAGAACAACTCACAGGTCTATATAGAAGCTTTAATGCTTCTTGTCCTGTTTGCTAACCTTCAAACTGAGTGTGCGGTGTTGTCACTGTGGATAATCGCCCCCAGAAACCGCACGCAGGGTCCTTTGCTGCGGCGTTGCCTGAGTAGACATGTCGGTGGTCCAAGGTGTCGAAACATTTACTGGTTTTTCAGTTCGTCCCACCCCAGTTGTTGTGGTCCTTAATTTATTTGTAGTCTTGTGTGAGTTTTCTCCAGGTGCTGCTTCGCGTCCTGATAAATCCCCGCATTCTCTGAGAACTGATCGTCAGGAATATTTTATGTTCTGTTGCCAACCTTCAAAACCTCTCTGAAAATCCTCTGTGGCGTAGACCGTCAGAAGAGCTTTGACTGAATCGCTTGCTCTGTTGTTGTTGTCCGTATGTGCAACCGTGTTTTTTAAATATGGCGGGGACACAAGATGCGGAAATCTGGCAAGGGGCGTAGCTACCAGTCACAAAACACCTACGTCATGTGGGTTCCTATAGAACCCCGAAAAGACACTGCCTCGGAGTAGGAGCTAAAATGGTTATAGGAACTAGTTCCCCTAGTTTATGTCCGAATGTGCGAAAAAACGGCCTGGTTCCCGAAAAGGTTATAGGAACTGCTAAATGTTCCTACAGTCGGAAAGGGGCTATTGTGTCTGGTCCTATTTGCTTATTCCCCTGTATTGCGATAGTTTTCATTCTCCTTATTCTCCATTCAAATATGCAAAGGAAAATATTTGACATTACAGTAATTCAGCAGATGTTATCAAAAGCAACTTACAGTGGGTAGGTAGGTCTTGCCTAAGGACCCAACTGGAAGGTGGTAATATTTGTCCCCTGGGGCAAAAAAAAGCCAGGCTGTATCAGGAAAGCCTCATTTGAGCTAATAACATCTCTGAATTAAGGCTCAAGTTGTCCCACCAACACATTTCAGCTGCATCTAATTGAGGCTACTTCAAGCGAAGCTTACATAGCCTGAGTATGTGGGAGGTCCTGAGGAACGTAGGAAGCCCTGACGAGTGAATGGTGGAAAAGAGGAGCTGGCAGAAAAGGAGAGCAAGCCGGGAGCTGTCATTTTCTCAGCATCTGAAGAAAGAATGCTGGTGGAGATCAGTGACAGCAGTGATGTCCATGGCTGGTGAGACACAGACTGATTTACAATTTCAAGACCTGAAAAGAGCCTCCTATTTCACCATTCATCCAACAGCATGCAACTCTGCCCTCTTGAGGTGAGGTAGAGTACTGCCTGCCTCACATGCTGACTTTTGTCTGCACTTTATTCTACGAAAAGCAGAATTAATTCTCTCATACACACATTAAAGACATTACACAGCCTGTAGAGAGTCATGCTGTATAACAAATATGTCAGTTCATATTGGCGTTGAACAGAAACGGGCACGCTTCATTAAACCCAGTTTGTACTGGATCACGCAGTCAGAGGTGAGGCACAGCTCGCCTGTTCCTCCACCAGAGTTTCTGCCCTGTATTTCATTGGTATATACTCAAATCTGGCGATTTTTGTGTAGAGTCATACTGAAAATGCATTTTTAAGACAGATCAGTGAAAAATATAAATATTTTGGTGGTTGTTTTTTTTTTGTTTGTTTCATTTTATCAGCTGCCTCTCCTGACTGCACGTTCCTGATGGAGATGTAGGAGGACTTTAAAAGTGTCACCACCAGAAAAGGTAATACAGTCTTGATTAATAAAGTGAGGGAAGCGGCACGGCAAACAACTGCTGACAGAGTAAATACATGAGTTATACAAGTTTAGATAGACAACTTTATTTATCCCCGAGGGGATTCACATCACACCAACATGTTGATTTCACTGTCCTGGTTTATTTCTGGTCTTCTCTTGTGTTATACATTTGTTGACATGAAGCAGGCTGAATTGTCTCTGTACAAGATGTACTGGCCCTGCTCAGTTTTTTAACAACCCAGTCATCAATATGCATCATCATGCTTTGTGAATATATTATCGTGTGTGTGTGTGCGTGCATGCGTGCGTGCGCATGTGTGTGCATCCTATTAATTCTGCACTACATTTCAACAGAAACAATCTTGACAGCCAGCACGTACCAGGCAGCAGGTGAAAATAAAGAACCAGAACATATTTCAGAGTGAGAGGTAGCCTTTGAAGAAATGTATTTGTTCTAAACGTGTTGAGCTGTAAATTTGTTGCACTGTAGATACCAAGACAACATTAGAGACCACTGCTGCTGGTGGGGGTCCTCCCCTGAAAACTATGGGGCTGGTGGTCTGAATGGCCTTTGAATTAAGCGTTCAGCCTCTGCAGGGTCGTCAATAAAAGGCCAAGCCGTGGTAACCAAAAAGGAACTCTATCTCTATCTATCAATATCTTTTTCCATCTATCTCTTTAGATTAGCTTTCTCTGTCTCGCTCTATCCCTCCCATGGACCTACTACAAGTAGATATAAAATACTCATTCTAAGAGAATTAAAAGCAAGAGTTAGGCTACTTTAGTAAAGTGATTAGATACCAATAAAAACGGTTTTTAATCATAGATTACATTTTTGTGGCACTGACTTTGATTTTGTTAAACACTGCACCTTCAAATCCCAAATATTCTCATTCTCACTTTGAACTTCAGCAAACTGTCTTGTCCATGTCTACATGCCTAAATGCATTTAGTTCCTTCCATGTGATTTAACTGATTATCATAAGTAATTGAAAAGGTGTACCCAATACAGTGGCGGTGGGTGTATGTAGCTGCTAAAACAAACAAGACACACTTCCACATCATTACATTTTGCTTCCAATCAGCCAGACTGTTGTAATATTTAATTGTGGTCTTAAGAAATAACTCTCCAGGCTTTCTGAAGTTCTATCGAAGCTGTTCTTTGGACACTGGCTACAGTTCCTCCACCAGAAGCAGGGTTTATTCTGAAGGTCTGAAGCGGAAGTCGGTGTGCGGACTTGGCGCTGCTTCCCGAGCGGAGAGAGAAAACCGAGATCATCGGATTTCAGGAGTTCACCGGGAGCGCCGCAGCAGCTCCGCAGCACACGCCGCTGAAATGGGAGTCGAAATCGAGACGATCACACCTGGTGACGGTAAAGCTGCTGAAAACAGATGCAAAAACGTGTTTTTGGTCCTTATTTGTGCGCATGTATCTGACACCACCTACTACTGTGTTCGTCTCCCGTTATTTTAAGCGCCTCTTTGGTTTCTCCACAGGAAGGACGTTCCCCAAAAAAGGACAGACGTGTGTGGTGCATTATGTGGGTGAGTTTGAAATGTGAAGTTTGCAACTCAACATGCATTCAAAATAGAAATGTGCACATTTAACGGTCTGTTTAGCTTGTCAACCTGTTGTGGTTCTCGTGGAGGCCGTTCAAGTGGAGTGAAGGCTGCGGGTAACTACCTTCCACAGCCGCGTGAAACCTGGTCATTATCACAGCAAATACTGTCAGGAGGACGCACCGAGGCCGTATTTGAATCGGAAAAACTGTTCACAGCAGACATTTTTAAGCCTCGGGCAGTGGGACAAAGAGTCTCCCAGTCACAGCATGAGCTGCTTCACAGTTTGACTCCTTCCCCGGAAGCCCATTTATTCTGAGCATATTTGGTAGGGAAAATGTCTATCAGCGGCAGCAGTAGAGGTGATGTGTCCCAGGATGTGTCCATAATGCACCCTGGCAGGTCGCGCAATCACAGCCTAATGAAGAGCAGTGGATAATGCATAAAAAAAAGAGGGAATGAGACGGATTCCGCCGCAGGGTTCAGACAGAGACGCAGACGGACAGCAAGGGTTTAAATCTGTCTTTGCAGGAGTTTCTCGAGGTGTGTGTGTGTGTGTGTGTTTGGGGGGGCGGATTATAACCGTCGGGTGGCTGGAATAATGGCACCCCCATTGTGTTATTCCTGCAGTATTTTCTCCAGAGAAATATGATATGTGATCTTATTCCCACTGCACCTGATGGCAGCATCACCATGAGACTAAATCTGTCTTTGTACTCCTGATGTCTTCTTCCTCCACATATGCCTGAACTGTGCAGTATAATTTATTCAATAATAATTTTCAGTATTGATTAGTATTTCTATTGTCCTGAGTAAGCAGTTAATTATTTGGGCCCAGTTTACATTGTTTCCAGGCAAAACAGAAATATTTTTCTGTGGCATTTTTGGGTTACACATGGCCTGGTGATGTGAAAGATGTCATTGTTGTCAAAAGATGCCAGTTTCAGCTGGGGTGAGTAAGATGGGCAAAGTTACTTGGCGATGTGAGTGACATTTTGACTTTTTGAACACTTATTATCACTTAAGGGCTCTAAATGCCGACCTGAACTGTTTAAAAGTAAAGACTGAGAAGTGAGAGGTGCTTCGACTATTTCACCTGTTGATTTAAAGACGGTAGCTGCTCTTTGAACAGCTGACTGAACATGAGGCTGGACTAAGGATTTAATTTTCATCGGGCCCCTGCACTCTTACCTGCTGGTCGAATCATTAACACTGTTATAGACACGAAGAAGCATTTACTTCATGATAACATGCATGCATATGCATAAAATACACTGCAGAACAGGCTCGACATTATGGATAAGTTACTGGATTCAGTTGGGCCACCCTAAAGAATCCTTTTCCGAAATTTCAAATCAGAGGCAACCATCTAAGAAATCCAATGCACTGATTAATGAGATGGATGAGCAGCCTGTGCACAATTCTCGGCTGCTGTCAGCCATGGAAAGAGTTGAAAGGATGCAAGAAGAATCCTTCAGACGGCTACAATTGCTAGAAATGACTGTTAAAGGCAACACAGACGCCCTGAAAAGCATCATGGATTGAATTTTGGGGGAAACGGATGGAAGATGTAACAAAAAAAATAAAAGTTGACAATCTTTAGACCAGAACTGAAACTCTGGAGAAAAATAATACAGTTCTTTGTGGAAAATGCAACAACCTTGCGCCTGTGAGAGAAGATGGAGCCTCCAGGTCAAGATGATCATCATCGACCTCTTCGGACAGGTTTCCCCTGACATAAGAGACCGGCTGCCTCTCTCTGTGGACATCGTGCACAGGCTGGGTCCTGCTCCCAAGAAGTGCCGTCCAGTCACTGGATCACCATCCAGTTCCTGTCACGGTCCAACAGGGACAAGATCTGGAAGGACAACAGAACCTCCCATTTACTCAAAGAAAGGAAGATAAAAATAAAGGAGGACTGACACAAGGCGTTAGACAGGAGGAACAAGCTTTGGCTGCTGGTGGAGCAGGTGGGAAAGGATGGGAGCAGAGCAGGTTTCAGAGGCGCTTCGCCACTTATTGACGGTTAAAGTGAACAACATGCTTTAAACGCTGAGAGGATGAGCTATTTCTTTTTTTTTTTTTTCATTTTTTAGGTTCTTTAATAGATGAGAGGCAACGTGTGTAGGCCTATATGTTTTTTTTTTTATCTTTCGTTTATATCATCTTGGTGCTTCTTCTACATTAAAATATAGCCACATTAATAAAGACAATTAAGGTTTCTGTTATTTAATGAAGCCAATCCATATTTTGGAAAATAAAATTTAATGAGCCCTGTAAGATCTAGATTTATCTATCGCAGACACAACAGCAGCTCATATCCTAAGTGAGGATCTCATGACTGTTTTTAATTTATTTTTTGGTGGGGTTCTTCTCATCTTGTGCTGTTTTTTTGTCTTGTTCAGTGTGATGTTGAATGTCCATTTCTGTTTTATCTGTTAACAATATTAACAAACAAATAAATTAGAAAAGATGTCATAACCGATTATAACAAAGTAACAAAGACATGAAGCAAAGGTAACATGAACGTATAGAGTAAACGTAGCTAGCTTCATTATATTTTATTTTTATTGTACAGCACTTTTGTCAGCCACATTGTTTTTTTTTAAGGTGCTTTATAAATAAAGATGGTATGAAAGAGCGTTAGCATCAGTGTTAGCTGTTAGCATAAGGTATTCAACATGGCCAATACATAAATATCACAATAATTCCCGAAATACTTATGTTCTCCTGGTCTGAAGTTAGTCCACTGCCTCTGGAGATGTGGACTAACTGGTTAAATGGTCCAGGTTGAAAAGTCCAGTTTGTAGTGATTGCCAGAGACCAACAGGTGTTAGATGACTTTTTATGGAGTGTGGGCCTTAAAAATAAAGTTGATCCAGACGGCTCGATCCAGGCGTAGCGGTATGTCTTCAATGCAGTCGGCCACAGAACATTTCAGTGTGCAGCCTTCATTGTTCCTGCTGCTTTTTGCAGGCAGGAGATGTTTTTGTTTTGAAGAAACTTTAGATAAAGAGGAGTTGCCTCCAACCATGAAATAAGGTTTAATTAAACTAATCCCTGAGCCAAATAAGGACCAAATTAGTATTGAGTACTAGAGACGCAGTTTTTGCCAAAAAGCTAAAACTTGTTTTTAAATGACATCAATGAGGAGCAATCAGGATTTATGCCTGGAAGGAACATAGTTATTATTGTAAGATTCATTTTGGACATGATTGATTATAATTACTACATTCCCGATGAAAGCTTTTTTTCTGTTTGATTTCTGTAAAGCATTTGTTAAAGTCAGTCACCAGCTTATGATTTAAACTATTTTAGGGGATTTGGATATTTCAAAATGTGGTATAAAGTGTGAAACAGTTTAGTGACACTAACATGTGGAACAACCTCCAGATTCTTCATAAACCGTGGAATCGGACAGGGCTGCCCATAAAGTCTCTTCATATTTCTGTTGGTTGCACAGATCTTCACACAAAAAAGGATCCATGCTATATTCAGGGAGTTTAAGAATATGGCTTTATCATCTGCTAGTTTTGATAATTTAAAGGACAAATATAAAGTAGGTAAAGCAATGAAGCGTGTGGGTGGGGGGGTTAGTGAGCATTAGGAAAAAACGATTATAGTTCTGCAGAACAGCAGCTCTCCCAAACAGTTTTAGAGCAATTACAGCTATTAGCTCTGATAATCGGTGCATGAGTGTGTAGGTACAACCCTGCACGTGGGAGAGGGCTACATGCAAGCTGTAGTCCAGGCAGCTGAGTGGGAGACCATTGCTCTCACAGACTTCTAGATGGCAACCTAATGGAATTATTTGTAAGAGCTGATGGGTCCGAAGCAATCATCACAGGCAACGAGCATCAACATACTGCTCAGAAAATAACATTTTCTCATGCCGACCTTCCTGCACACAGGACGTGTCCAGAGAGCTTGGAAATCCATAGTTTGATGCTCATAGTGTCTATTAAAAAGACTTTGTTTCTATTAGAATATCCTGTTTTATGTTGCTGCATTAATAAGCTAAGTGGAAAGCTTCCAGCTGTAAGGGGAAATCCTTTGGATTGTGTGGGGGCCTAAATATCTAATGATTCCAGACTGTATTCTAGTATTGGGTATGTTTTGTAAGTCACAATTAATGGGCATAACTAGTCTTAGACCAGTTAATAGAGTAGTCAGACATTAATCGAGAATTTGTTGAATGGGTTTGTCTGTGAGAGAGATCAGAGAATATTTCCAAACAGCTTTGATGACCAACTAACTCCGCTACCATAGTTCCAAAACAATTTCGTTTCATAACGCTTTCAGTGTATTAAAATAATTTGTGTCATCTAATTGCATTATATTTTCAAAATCTGGCATATTTTAACATCTTCATTACATCACATTATTTTCATTATGGCACAGTAAATTGGAGCTCAGCTTTTGTCACATTAGGAGTACCATCAACTCCAGCAGGGGAAGCCCTTTGGCTGCTTTTTTGTTTTTTTGAACTGAGAAAAATGTGCATTATCAATACAAATGAATCTCTTTTTACAAGTTGTTTTTATATTTATGTGTTACATGAACATGTTAACTTGTTCAGGAGGATATGTGTAATTGTATCTGTTGTGAAGTGACAAAGTAAATTATTTGAAGACAAAGCAAGCCATTTTAATGCAACCCTTTAAAATAACCCCAGCATAGTTTTGCTGTAGAGTTTAGAAATGTTTAAACTACGGTCAACACGTCATATACTGTTCTCCAAACTCTTGGAGCTTGGCATCTCAGGATCTGTCCTCTCGTGGTTTACGTCCTACCTCACAG
>JBAFTA010000015.1:26400176-26411198 GCA_036919975.1 Melanotaenia parkinsoni
TAGAAAGATTTGTCCAGCTCTTTGGCTCAACCAAGTACTGAAGAAGCTGTGTGCACTTATGCCCAAAATGATATTGTGTGATGAAATCATGATCTTATATTTAAATGAAATGACTATAAATGAAAAAATTATATGCACCGCCTCTAGCACTACATGACAGCACCTGGGTCCAACTGGACTCAAAGCAGTATGACTATAACTAGTTATGACGTCCCATCTTGTTTGAATTCATGCTTGTGTTGTGTTACTCTCAAATGTAAGTTGCTTTGGATAAAAGCGTCTGCTAAATGACTGTAAAATAGAATAGAACAGAAACTAAACAAGCAAATTTACAGTATACTCTTAATTACGGTGGCCCAGAAGTGTCACATCAATACATAAGCCACAACGCTACACAAGTAGCCACAACAAAGTAAGTCACAGCTAGGGCTTGGTTAAAAAAAATCGATTTTAATCAATTCAATTTAAATAAATCCAATATCAATTCATAAAACTTGGAGATTAATTTTTTTTAAATGTCCTCATTTCCGGTAACTCGACCCTACTCTTGTGCGACTTGTAGAGGCTCGGCAAAATCTTAGCATACATACACACAGCTGGTTTCTTGTGTTTTCTCCGTCCAAAATCAGCTTCTCTTGTCGAGATACTGTCACATTTAGATGTTTTCATTCACCAGTGAGGATTACGTCCATCTATGAAGTCTTTTGCCAGTGTATTACTGCTCTCATTAGCAGCTAACGCTAGCAGCTAATGCTAACGGGTGCCGTCAGGTACGACATCAGGAAGTGATGCCACCACATGCATAGTTTAAATACATCAGATATGGTCATTAAAAGTGAAATTTCCTATAGAACAGGTGTCCTTTTATCAAACAGTAAACAGGCTGATGCGGTGTATCTGGTTTACATGACAGCACGTCGTAGCTGCTCTCTGTGTCCACGGCAGTGAGAGCACACACAGACACATGCGCGCACACACAAGTTTCCGTGGGGACAGAGTGCACGTGTTGGAAAACATGTAACTCACCACTCCTCATCACTAATCACTCCTTATTCCTCATACTCGGCATGCTGACACAGTCACTGTGTTGTCCAGTGGGTTAGATAATTTAGATAAGACCATTTTTTCTCTCTCTCTCTCTCTATAGTTGAGTATTTGGTACTTTGGTTGTTTTTGTGATACATTTGTGATATGTTTCTTGATTTTATTATTATTTAAGAACTCATTATTACTGACAGGTCTTTTTGCTGGTGTGTTTCTGTACAGGTGTAGCAGTTGGTTGGTGATGGTTTGGATTGAAGGGTCGTTGCCTTCTATCTGTTGTGTTTTTGTTTAATTTTTCTTCTTCCTGGTTTCTTTTTTGTTTCTTTTCGCTGTCTTCCTTCTTTTGATGTCTCTTCCGGTCTGGTCCAGCAAGATTACATAGATTCCATAATTCAAAGTAAATAAATAACAGTAAATAAATAAATCAGAGGAGCCTTATACCCATAAAGCTCCCCTTGGCAGAGCAAATTTGTTCAGCACAACACAGCAACCAGACCAAAAAAGGGGGGAAAACATGTCAACCAGCTCAAAATCAAACAAAGATATGAGAGTTTTCTAGATTCTCTTTGCCAGCTGTCAAACTATGATCCACACACTAGTGAATATGTAAATACAGATATTCAACTGTATTTTAAATCAATCTATAAATATATTAATGCCAATATATGAACAAAGTAATATCTTGTCTTCTATCTATATATACAGACAGCTATACTCATACATTTTTAATATTTTCACAGGTGTGTATGTAAATGGTGGTGGCAGAAAATGCCTGTGTGACTGGGACATTAGGTGAGAGGGATGGTTGTGTTTTTATGGATTCTTGTTCAGGAATAAGAGTATTTTGACAGTGTTGGGGCTCAGGTGATTTCTTTGATACAACTTCACCAGCCTTAGAAAACACCCTCTCACAGGCGACTGAAGAAGCAGGTGTGCACAGAAGCTGTCGGGCCAATTTGTATAGGTAAGGATAAAGATGCTTCTGTGTATGCCAGTATAACGGTGGGTCCTCTTGTCGTGGAATGTTTTGTTCTGCCAAATATTACTTCACTTCCACAATACCATCTGCTTCTGCATTGGACAATTCACGGCCCTGATTCACAGTGGTATCAAGCAGGGCCCGCAGGTTACTACCACCTAAAAACAGAGCAAAGTAGCATTGCAGCAAACACTCACAAATGTAAATGGCATCTCCTGACCGCTTACCTGAGTTGGATGTTAATGTTGTTGAAGCCTGTGGTGCAGCAGCATCACAGGTTGCTGATGGACAGTTCTGTGGAGGAACACTTTGCAGTGTGACAACGTTAGCACATTCCATCCGCCATCGTTTCACTGCTTCATTTGCCTTCACCTGGTTGTGGAACCCCAGGAATTTAAACCTGGGGTCAAGCATTGTTGCCAGTGTCATCACACTTTGTGTATCTAAACCAGCCAGATGTTCTCTAAGTTTGTGGATTAAGCAGTCAGCTAATAGTTTGGCTGGGTCGGTCTGTAAATTTGAGGTTTCTCATTGTACTCTGTGGTGGAGCATTTTCATGAGCGGTATAACCTTTGAGGCTGGCACACCTTTCTGTGTTACGCAAAAAGTAGAGGGTGTAGTCATGCTTTAATAGCAGAGTAAGCTGTTTGGCACTGGCAGAGAAGATTTTGCAAATTTATCATGTGCAGAACCCACATACTCAACTCGGCTGCTCATCCCACATATGCAATCAACAAATGTGCCTCCATTTAAAAGTGAAATAAACAGGTTTTCCAATGCTATAGGATTTAGAAAAATATTCCACTATTAAAATGTACATTAAGATTACACTTTGTGTTAAACAGCTCTACTCCTCTCTTTCTAGGCTCCTTGACAGATGGCCGAAAGTTCGACTCATCTCGGGACAGGGACAAGCCTTTCCGGTTCAAAATCGGCAAGCAGGAGGTGATCCGAGGCTGGGAAGAGGGTGTGGTGCAGGTAGGCTGCAGGGTATCGCTCAGGATGTTTGCATGGGATGGGCGTATCGATACTCTGGTGTCGATACTTTGATGTCAGTCAAATTATCTGATTCGATACTTTTTTTAATATTGAGATACCATTTATTTTCACTTCTGAGAGTTTTAGGCAGTGGAACTGCCTGCAAAGCCCAGCAACGGTGTATCCCATCTTTGTCACGATTATGGTAGCCTATCAGATGTCATGATGATGCTGCTACTGTTAGTGATGATGAAGATTTGTTTTGATATTTTACTGGTTTAATGCAGGTTATTGTGCTTATATATTTATCACATTACAACTAAATATTTTAATTATCTATTTATAAATGTAATAATTTAACAAATGTGAATAATCTTATATTAATCTGTAGTTTAATTAATTTATCATTTTATAAATATTTTGTTCGATTTACTCATTAATATAATTATTGTTTTAAAAGCATTTATTTCAGATATTGATGTTCTTGAGTTATATTTATAGTTCATACTTCCTTCCAATAAAGATATTAATGCACACTCTACAATTGTGAGTTTCCTTTAAGGGGTAAAAGGTATTGATATTGGAATCGATTGGAAAAGAACCGTAAACTAATCGTCATGAAAAACTTTGTTGTTGCTCTTCCCTAGTTTGCATGTGTTGAATAGCTGTTCAACAGGAGCTTTAAGATCAAGGTTTTTCTATGTGGTTGTCATTCTTTGGGAAAATAATGGAGGAAGGAAGGAAGTTGTGTTGTAGGAAGATGTTCTTGTTTCATTTTTAATTTTAATCAGAGCCACAGAGAGAGAGAGAAAACAAGGTATTCCCAAACCAGTTAAAATGTGTAATCTCTTGAGCAAATCTTTGGTCTGGTTTTTGTAAGACATGTTTGAAACACCTGCTGGGAGACATTCTGACCAGATGCCCAAGCAACCAGCTGCTACATTACCCCAAGCCCCTCCTGGATGACTGAGCCACTGTCCCTGTACTTCAGGGTGAGCCCCACCGAAGAAGCTCATTTTGACATTTGTATGTGCAATTTCATTTGTCATTTGGAGCGTCTACCTACACTTTTCTCCAAGACTTTATCCAGTCAGCTTAATGCTGCTTTGTTGGGTCCAGGACTTGCCATTTCATTCTTTGTTTTACATATTTGATTCTATAAGACACATATAAGATCCAAAATACCAGAGGATGTAACAGTCTCACTTTTTTGTTGTTTTTTTATTGCTATGTCATTAAAAAAATCTATTTGGTGATTTCTTTGGTGCAGATACTGATACTTGACCCAAACAGGCAATAATAAAACATAATTAAAAAGCTAAATTCCTTATCAAGCCCAAAAAATGAATTAATTTAGGAACATGACGAATAAATTCCTGTTGTGTAGTTAATGTAAAAGTCAATTTGTAGAGTTATAAACAAAGTTTATTTATTTGAAGGAGCCTCTGACTGAACACCTTTGTTGTATGATCACAGTGTTATGTAGAGGGTGTCCGGTGTTATACATCACCCTTCTCGTAGACTCCCTCAGTGTTTTTCAGTCAACGTTGGTTGTCCAGGTAAACACCCAGAAACACCCACAACCTCACAGGTGTGTGTTTGGTGGTTGATAATCCAGGCTAATTTCTGGAGCTTCTCACATAACAATGCAGGATTAATTGTAAGGCACTTGGAAAAAACCAAGAACGGGATCCTCATAATGCTGCCTGCTTGTTCAGATGAAGCAGGTACGTAGGTGATGGCATCTTCAACAGGTGGGTGAGCCAATGACAATTTCTTCATCCTTTGGGATGTTAAGGCAGCTGGTGTGTAGTTGCTGAAGACGGATGAGATTTTTAAGGTTCCAGAAACAAGACGAGCTGTCTTTCACAGTACTGGAACTTTCTCTTGACTCAGGATAAGGTTTAAGAGGTGTTGTTTAATCTAACATAGCTTCAGGATTATGAGGTTGAAACCGTTTGGACCTGCAGCCTTGTTCCAGTTCAGTCTTTCCAGTTGCCTCTTCACTTGACTGGAGGGGGAGGCAGAGGATGTCTCAGTGTGATCTGAGGCGGGGCGGGGGGGTGGTGTTGGTGAGGCTATTCTACATAATGATACTGCAGAGGTGTGATGGTGGAGCAGGGAATCCTGGCAGTGTGAAGTCTGTGTGACTGGTGGTGTCATTCTGAGCTTTTTCCAGACTTCCATCAGTCTGATCCGTCTTCTCCTGTGATGGTTTTTATCCCTGACCACACATCTCCCAGACTGTTCTGTTGAAGCGTGTCTCCCATCTTTTTCCTTTCACCTCTTTGCTCTCCCTTATCTCCATTTCCATCTGCTGCTTTACAGTCCTCTGTAGGTCAAATACGTCTTGTACAACGTGCATGCATTCCTTTAGAATGATGCTGCAATGTATCTATTGATGTCACTGGAGCAGATATAAGAAAAACTCTCGCATCCTCAGCAATTATGTCTGTGATCCAGACATAAAGATTCTATACGAGAAAATGGATTTTATTTCCCTGGTAGTTTTGTTTTTTGGCTAAAATAGACTAATTTATTGATGTGATTCCATTATCGGGTTTTCAGCCTTTTGCTTTGCATTACACTGGGCTTAAAGGCATGCTCCGTCCATCTTTTAGATTTTTACTATTGCAAATTAAGCTATTGAGCAATAACACACGATGCACAGAAGAATGGATTCAGTGATAATAAAGCATCTTTAATAAACAAAGTTTTCAGTTGACTTGTCTCCTGTGTGTTATCTGACTTTCCCTGCAGAAGCTGCATTATGATTTTGTGGTCTTGCAGTCCCATAACCTACGTTATCTTATTCCTCTTTTCTCCACCTGTGCCATCTGCTGCCACCTCCTCCTCCAGATGAGTGTTGGTCAGAGAGCCAAGCTGACCTGCTCGCCTGACTTCGCTTATGGAAACAAAGGTCACCCAGGCATCATCCCTCCTAACGCCACCCTCATCTTTGATGTTGAGCTGCTGGGTTTGGAGTGATGCCAACCTGCAGCCTGTGTGTTGTGTGTGTGATGTAAGTAATTTGCTACAAATCACACTCTGCAAGTCACAATTAGTCAGACTTTGTTCACAAAGCAGCGTGTACATTCAGATTTTGTAAGTGATGTGCTGTACTGTGTGAAAGTCTTCTTCCAGCCATTATTTATCTATATTTTACCAAAAAATGGAAAATAGTTGTATCATTTTTTATTGAAATTGGATGTAAAAGGGAAAAACAGAGTTTGGACAATTCTAGCAAACTTGAAAAGCGAATATTTGGTCTCAGTAGCCTTGTTCAACACAACCTCTCAGATCTGTTGCTGCTGATTGTCTGTTCAGTTTCTTGTCATGTGACATACCTCAGCCTTTTCTCCATGTTTCCCAGCCACCCTTCCACGGATGGTATTTACGTGGACTAATTCAGATCCTGTTCATCAGCTATAGGATAGTTTTGTAGTCCTGCAACAACTTCTTTTCGCCTCCACTTGTCCAGGTCCCTGAGTGATTTTAAAAAGACACACTGCACACATGCTGAGATATGCCAAGTCTTCAGCTAATAGATCTTTTTGTGGAAAAAATACTTTTGTGTCTGTAAACTGATTGTTTTTGTGGATGCACCTAAAGAAAAAGTGTGTTTGTGGCAGGCTGTTAGTAACAAAGTGTTTTAAGAAACCATTTAATTTTTTTTTCTTCTCTTTCTACGTTAACACAACACTAATTCATCGTATGAGCTATGAGACTTTTATGCTTAAATTCCATCAGAGTTAAATGATCTCACTAAGATCACACTGGTATGAAAATGGTCAGGTTTAAGATTTGGTAGGAAAATGTGTGGAAAAGCAGAAATTGTCCAAAGAAAAACTTTGAAAGGCCTTCAGAAAACTAAGAACTATTGCTCAAGATCACTTACAAAAACATCTGCCTGCTTGGAAGCAAAATATAAATGAATGAGCGGTTGTTCAAGAGTTTATTGTGTAAGCCACATGGTTGATATTACACATCTTTCATTTTTCTCTTTGTTGTTGATTAAACATTGTGAATGTAAATGTGAATTAACAGAAGTTACTGCACCTGTGGCTGGAATCAAATATGAAATCAATAACATTCTCACTGCTGTTAAAGACTTGCGATAAAGGAAATAAAGTTTACTTGAATTAAAATCTGAAGGCTGCAAGGAAACTGCATCACCTTTATAGATTTATTTTTCTTTTTTAAATAAAATAAATCGCCCTTTCCATCTTCTTTACAGGTGGCTTCGCACCTGGGTGACCCGTAGAGAAGCTTGGAGAGTCTGCACTTGATTCTTTAAGAGGCTTGACTGTATTGTTTCACACCGTGACTTCATCAAACTCTGAAAGTTTGTATTACTTTGTCTCTGTGACTGAGTTTACAATCTTTTTCCCATTGTATTCTTTATTGTTATAACCATGCATCATAACATAATTCCCCACCCACAATGCACTTAATATTGAGTTATTTAAGATTACTTTTTTTTTTTTTTTCTAGTTTTTGTTATTTTTGGGAGTGCTGGTTATGCAGGATTACACTAAGAAGTACATTGAACCACTATCAGCAGCATTCATCTGTAATGAGTCAGTGCACACTGCTAATATAATGTTTGACATAGCTTGATATCTCTCAGAAACAAAAGTATACAAAGGAAAACAATAAGCACACATTTACATCGAACCTGTTTGAAATCAGAAAAAAAAATGAAACTAGTCTCTTCTGGTTCAGTAATGGTTGCTTATAGTCAAATGTTATGGTAACTTAAAATAGACGTTTGTACAGAACCACTACTTTTCTTCTTTATGGAAGGTGCAAACTGAGGAGTGAAAGGGGTAATTGGCATGAAGAGGGAATCAATCATAGTTGTAGATAGCTCTGTGTGCCTAAATGTGGTTACTACCTTAGCCTGTCTGTATGTTCTTGGCCTGATGGGACTTTGGTGTGTATCTCTCTAAACCCCATTTAAAGCCATACACAGGTCAAGGAGTGTAAAGACAGGATTACGCAACGCACATCAAATGGAGACGGATCTTTTATTTTCGATGATCTGAAATGCTTGAAATTTACAAAATAAAAAGTAAAAAAATGGGGGAGGGGATTCAAATAGCAACTTCCCCGGACCTTATTTTGTGTAACAACTTGAATTGTGTATTTTTCAGATGCCAGCTTTCTATCTTTGAGAATCAGTGAAATTAATGTAGAAGCTATTGTGATAAATTCTGTTTTCTTCTTTTTTGGTTTATTTTTATACTCGCTGTTGAAGTACCACGCTGCCTATCAGCAGATACTGAGAAAAGAAAAGGTTGACACACAGGCATCCTAGTGGTTTTTATACCTAAAAGAAATAGTTTTAAATGGAGTTTAAGTGAAAGAAAATGCTGGCTGTCTGATATTGACTGTAGCTGTCAATGTTATATGTTGGCTGCATTGCGACTGCTGTGGCACCAGATCACCTCTGTGCTATGTAGTTATATGCTGTTATTGTATGCAGGATACCAATTATGTATTTAAAATAAAAGAAGTGCTCTCCAACTGCCTATGGAAGTTTTTTCCTCTTTTTTTCAATTTTATTGCATGAAAGAACAAATAATTGAGGATGTTTTAAGTAATGTAGTCCACTTTTTTACACTCCCAGTTTTACACAGACTCCAGAATATAAACATCAGTGTGTCTTTGTGATGGCCGCATAGGCCGACACACACACTGAGCCCGGTCTGATAACCTTTTTCTTTATTTCAGTGATTTAAATAGATACTTTATTAATCATACTTCCGTTTAGTTGGCTCATTCTTGTCACCTTGTTGGGTGAGTTGCCAGTTCCTGAGGAAGTTGCTGTGTGGGAGGCCCAAGCCGGCTAAAGAAAAGAGTCCCAGCTGATGTGGATCTCCTTGAAGAGGCTGCAACCTAATTGGACTCTTCCATTGCATAAGAGAATACTGGAAGAGGGGTTTAGGTTTTCTATTGTTTTGTATTACTTTATTTGTTAATGTAGAATTATAATTATTTAGATTTCTGCTTTTCTAATGAGTTAGTTAAATAGTTTAATTAAGTTCTGTTATGAATTAAGTTTAAGTTTGTAGGAGGTGGTTATTTTATGTCCTCATGTGTCAAATGGTTTGACCAGCCAGCATAAAGTCTCCCTCATTGTGGCACATCAGTTAGTTTTCAGTTCCTTATGTTGATGTTCTGTTTGTGACCTCTTTATGGGCCCAAAGCCGTTACTTTGGAATTTGTATTTTTGTTGTCTTTTTGTAAATAAAGTAGAAAAAAAACTTTTTCTTAAAAAAAAAAAAAAAAAAAACACTCCTATGCTCTCTTCATCCTTGGCCTTGGTCCCTCAGTCTTGGTTAGCAGCAAAAACAAATATTAATAATAATATAGAGTTGTGAGAGTTTTTTTTTTTAATACTGCATCATTATGCACTGATTCAAATTCTAAGAAAGCAGCTTTTAGCTTCAAGGATGAGTATACTTTGATATTTAGATTTGCGCTGTGTAACTTTCCAACCTTTAAATATGTTATGCAGGAAAAAATCTGTATTGGGTGGGTTAATTAAAATTTTGGGCTGCTTTACACAATATTTGGAAGAGTACATTCAGTATACAACATTTAGAAAATATTCTGGAGGAAATATATACAAAATAAATAAAAATAAAACTTACACATTTAAATAAACTGTTTCTTTGCACTCATATTATTAGTTAATGTATTTTAAAATGATTCTGTCAAACTTGACATCAATCAGTGATTGGTCAAATGTCAGTGTGAAATGGTGTTGGTCACTTGTAAGCAGGGGCGCTGCCAGGGATTTTGGGCCCCATGAAAAGAAAAGCCCCCCCCACCCTACTGTAATACATAAAATTAGCAATTTTAATGATATTTTCACCATCATACATATATTTGTGAAAAGAAAAACATCACAGGGAAACACTAAAAATACAATGAAGTTAATTTAGATTTAATTATTTGCTGCAAGACGGATACTTTATATTCCAAAACCCATCTATCTAACAAATTGTCCTGGATATTTACAGTAAAATACTGGCAGCAGGGTTGCCAGCATTTTACTGTTAATTATACAGCACTTCTATTGTAATCAACTTTACGGTATGTTACTGCAGTAAAAAAAAAATCTGTTGATTACAGAACATTGCTGTTCTTTTAACTGGCAGCTAGGTTGCCATTACATTACATACTACAGTTTTTCAACAGTAGTATTACTGTTCAATTTACAGTTCACTATTGTTATTCTTAATATTTAATATGAAATAGGTATTAACTGTGACTCTTCTTTTGAGTAAAATCAGAGCACTAGCATCAACACAATATTTCACACACTGCCAAGATAAATCAAACATTCTGCCTAAAAAGTCCAAATCTAATAGTTAGACAATTAGATCTTAAGCACCAAACATGGGTGCCTTAAATTTAACTAAAGCCTGGTACACAAATAACATTTTTTTTATCTTGTGAGATTTTTCATTGGTTTGAGACCTCGTACGTGACGAGAAAAAATCAGGCATTGAACCGTTTTGACCGCAGTGTGTGTGGTGTACTCCGATAATCACACACATGACGATGCTGTCCCGCAACTCATCTACCATCTAGTCCTCCGAGCCAGACAAACGTTGAAACATAGAAGAAGAACTAAAGCAACAACTGGCAAAAAACGAAGAAGAAGAAACAGCAACAACTGGCAAACACAACACACGTCCACTGGCGGTTCTGAGGGGGGGCCGGTGCCCCCCCGATGGGGAGCGTGGACCCACCTGTGGCCCAACCCTCCGAAGGTACACTATCCTACATGAACCAAGACTAACCTACTCTTCACAATCGTCTTTAGTGTTTCAACATGGCTGTACAAAGGAGAGTCATGGAGAGGGTGTCATGAGATCACATATACACTTAACTCATGGTGCAGGAAGGACAGCACAAGCGGAGCCCCAGAGCATGCTGGGAAATATTTCAGTACACCCATCCCCAGGACCAATCGATCAGCTTTCTCTGGGCGGGCCAAGCCCAGG
>JBAFTA010000015.1:26411298-26429875 GCA_036919975.1 Melanotaenia parkinsoni
TGAAGTCAGAATGCTCAAACCATACACATTAAATACAGTAAATGTATTAATGATTTATTGATAAAGATTATATCACTGTAATCTTCATCTAGAAATCATTATATTTACTACAGTTACAGTGGTGTAATGGCAATGTAATGTTGCAAATGCCTGAAAAAGATAGTAGAAGCCAGAGTTTGTACTAATGGTTAAAGTAAGAAGGGGATGTCTTACTTTCTGTTTTTTTCTCATAATTATTACACTTGTGTTGCAAATGTGATATGTAGAAAAATCCTAGTTTCGTGACGGTAACAGTTCACTTGTAACTTGCTTTTATAAAATAATGAAAAAAAGAATCATACATTTTGCGTCAGCCTCTTTTTTGCTCAGGGCTGAATGTGCCCCTCTGAAAAACCCACTGGCCCCAGCCTGGCCCCCCCTCTAAAGGTGGTCTAGAACCGCCACTGCACACGGCATGGAAGGGGATATATAGGACGGGGGAATGGTGGTGGTTTTGGGACTATTGTTAACAGAAAAACCTGATTTTGCTCATATAGTAATTTTAAATCAAACACATCCTTCATGAACATTCAGTGACATGTTGCGTTCATGTTTTGGGAGTTGGGGAGGTTTGTTCTCACTAACCTATATGAAGTTCCACTCAAAGTCTATGAGGTTCTTCAGCAGAGTGGAGACATGAGGGTTGACTTCTTTTCAACAGTTTTTCCTGTTTTCTTGGAGATGATCTTTCTACAGCTGACCTTGGTTCCTCTTTCTGGGTTGATACCAATAAACTTCTGAAAATAATTTGAGATTAGAGTTTGAACATCATATAACTGTTAGAAAGTCTGGGTTTAAGATGTGCTTGGTGGGAAAAAGGATGGGAACCAAACTCTACCTCTGAAGGCAGCTTCTTCTAGATATTCTAGATTAAAGATGTAGTACACTGAAAACACGGCAGCAAGGCCCGTCACAAATGTTGCTTGAATGCCCTCACAAACGACACGGTTCTCAAGACTTATCATCCAGCGCCCTGCTATCAAATGGTCTTTTCCACCTGAAAAATAAAATTTAAAGTAAATATAACAAGTATTGTGACTTCTACAAATTACTTTCTGTATAATTTCTTAAACAACATCCATTGAAAGAAGAAATTATGTTACATGCAGCACACATAATATGAAAGCTTTTTTCTTCATCAGTTTTACCTTCTTTTATAAAATTCCTACCGACACTCATGAATCAAATTTAAAAATAAGGGTTTCTACAGGCAAAATAACATTGTCCTGACACTGAGTGATCTCTATTAGCACTCATCTTGAACTCTTGGGAAAACTAGATACAAATTTGTTGGTAATTTTTGACAAATGTTTTGGGATCTACTTCCCTTGATTCTTTCAGTTCAGTTTTGTGAACTGAACTGACGTGACTGATTTATTTATTAGCTGGCTGCTAATGAGATTAACTATTACAAGATGTGCTTTTTAATGCATGAAAAAAAATCAACCAAAAGCCCTTTTCATGTCTAGAAATAACCTGGTGTTTTACACATTTTTCTGAAAATTAATTGAGGTTTGGTGAGCTATTACTTGCATTTTCTGGTTGTATTATAACACAAGGACTGAAAAATAAATACAAATAGAAACTGCATTTTATGTAAATTTAAAGTATACTTACAAAGCAGTATTAAGCGTGGAGTCAAAAGCAGGCTGAAGGTCTTCTCAACATCAGTCACTGTGGCAGATGACTGTAAGGAACAAGGAAATTTAAGCGATATTAGTTTCTCAGGATATGTTTTATTATGGCAACAATGTAGTGAAACATATCAGAATAAATATTACAATAAATATTAAATGAAAAAAACTAACATCTCTGGAAAGGATGAGACCATCTGTGCTCTCTTCGAAGTGGGCCATCAGCAGCTGGACAACACGAAGTGCCACCTCGGCATCCTCATCCTGGGCGAATGTGGCCTGGACTATTCTATGATCGCTCTCCCAAATTCTTCCATGGATTGCTCAAGAAGACGCAGAACATCAAGGTCTGTGAGAAGCTGAAAATGAGCATAAATGCTCCTCTGATGGAGAAGGTAAGGCCAGTCGTGTCTGGGATCCTCAATGGCAGGAGCTGGAATTCTGTTTATGTGACGATGCTGTTGACAGAACATGGTCTCCATAGGACTATTGAACTCTGCTCTTTCAACGCCATGTGCACCTTCCTGTCTATATATCTCCTCCAATATTTGGTGTTTTTGTTCTATAGTATCATCAGTCTCTTCCAGGGGAAGTTCAGGCTGAAATCTGGTGCATCCGTATGAGTCAGTAGGCCCCCTCTTGCTGCCAGACCTGGACCCAGAAGACCTTGAAGCATGGTGGCATGCAAAGCTACTATCCTGGTTTAAATTTTCAATGTGGATTTTTACTTGGATGAGGAGTGATGTAAAACCTCCGGCCATAAGTGAGCCATCTGCAAAGACATCAGCAAAACTCTGGGGGTGCTGCCTCACAATATTTCAACAAACCATGAGACACTGGGAGTGTGTGGGGTTAGCCTTATAGGTTGAGGAGTGTGATCCCCCTGTAGCTGGAGCACACCGTTTTTGAAGAGGGGGACCACCACCCCACTCTGCCAGTCTAGGGGAACTGTCCCAGATATCCACGCAATGCTGCAGCGGTGTGTTAGCTAAGACAGCCCTATAGCATCCAGAGCCTTCAGGAACCCCTGGGTGGACCTCATCCACCCCCGGGTCCTTGACACCGAGGAGCTTTTTAACCACCGAGTTTTTCCCTTAGCGACCGCTGAAGCTGCGCTCCGCTTAGCCCGCCGATACCCATCAGCTGCCTCTGGAGTCCCACAGGCCAAAAAGGCCCGATAGGACTTCTTCAGCTTGACGGCATCCCTTACTGCCGGTGTCCACCAATAAGATCGGAGGTTACCGCCACGACAGGCAGCAACGACCTTACGGCCACAGCTGCGGCTGGCCGCCTCGACAACAGAGGCACGGAACACAGCCCATTCGGACTCAATGTCCCCCACCTCACCTGGGACATGGTTGAAGCTCTGGCGGAGATGGGAGTTGAACTTCTTTCTGACAGGAGACTCTGCCAGATGTTCCCAGCAGACCCTCACAACACGTTTGGGTCTGCCAGGCCTGACGGGCATCCTCCCCCACCATCTGAGCCAACTCACCACCAGGTGGTGATCAGTTGACAGCTCCGCCTCTCTCTTCACCCGAGTGTCCAGAACATGCGGCCACAAGTCCGACGACACAACTACAAAGACGATCATCAAATGGCAGGCTAGAGTGTCCTGGTGCCAAGTGCACATGTGGTCACTCTTATGTCTGAACAAGGCTGAACGAGGGAGTCCCTGGAAGGAGTGCTCTCCAACACCCCCTCCAAGGACTCCAAAAAGGGTGGGTACTCTGAACTGCTATTTAGTGCATAAGCACAAACAGTCAGGACCCGCACCCCCACCCGAAGGTGGAGGGAGGCTACCCTTTTGTCCACCGGGGTAAACCCCAACATACAGGCGCCATGTCGGGGGGCAATGAACATGCCCACACCTGCTCACCGCCTCTCACCCGGAGCAACTCCAGAATGGAAGAGGGTCCAGTCCCTCTCAAGGACAGTGGTTCCAGAGCCGAAGCCGTGCATCAAGGTGAGTCCAACTATACCTACCCGGAACCGCTCAAACTCGCGCACCAGCCCAGGCTCCTTCCCCGCCAGAGAGGTGACTTTCCACGTCCCGAGAGCTAGATTTTGCAGCCGAGGATCAGACCGCCAGGGTCCCCGCCTCTGGCAGCCGCCCAGCTCACACTGCACCTGACCCCTATGGCCCCTCCTGCAGGTGGTGAGCCCACGGGAGGAGAGGCCCATGTCACCCTTTTAGCTGAGCCCAACCGGGCCCCATGGGCAAAGGCCCGGCCACCAGGCACTCGCCTCCGTGCCCCACCTCCAGGCCTGACTCCAGAGGGGGGCCCCGGTGACCCATGTCCGGGCAAGGGAAACCTTGGTCCTTGCTTGGTCATCATCATAGGTGTGATTTGATCCGCACTTCGTCTGGTCCCTCCCCTAGACACCTATTTGCCATGGGTGACCCTACCAGGGGCATGAGCCCCTGACAACATCGCAGCTAGGATCGTCAGGACGCACAAACTCCTCCACCACGATAAGGTGGCGGCTCAGGGAGGAGAATGCAACACTATTCACAGCATATTGCAGCATTTTATTAAAAAGCAGTAGCAACTGCCCATAATTCATTGTTTTTAACTGCACATTACCGTTTTTATGAGAAACGGTATGTTACTGTTCAGTTTTGGCTGTTTTTCTACAGCTATTTGTTACAGTAAACAATTAATTATCTTAAGATCAGTTACTTAAAATACAAAATTTAAATACAAAATAACCATGAAAATTAAATGCATTTATTATCTGGGGAGAAACAAATCAAATCTCAGCTAAAACACCATCAAAAACAAAATGGCCGCTCGTTTTTTATGATTGATTGTTTTGTGAGTGTTATCATTGAATATTATTACTGAACAAGAGGCAACAAAAAATTAATAAAAATAAATAAATAAATAAATAAAACCAAAAGCAAATGGTAAAATGAATTAGGTAGGCTCAGATACAAAAAATAGCAGGACCTCACATGGTTTATTGTTTTATATGAACTGATTGTAATACTGTCACAAGCAAACTACTGTAGAGATTTACAGCCAAACAATGGCTGGGAGCCGTCTTTAAAATTAAATAATCACATTTTAAAAGGTAGAACTTTGTGTAATAAGATATCAAGGAGAGGAAAGGGTACACTATTGCTGAGTCAAGCTCTTACAATCCCATTCATAATCACTGGCCCTTGCTCAGCCTTTTTCACCAAGAACCCAACGTGGAGCTTTCTCCCTGAAAATTCACTCACCAAGTCCTTGAACTCCAGCTTTCTATTATATCCAGATATTCTGTTATATAGTATCTCCGATGATGTAATGTCATTTGATTTATGATAGACTTTTAACTCTGATCTCACCATTAAATACAGCAGCGCGTCTCACACTGAATACGCCCATCCAGTCAATATGGCCATGAGTTTGCTTCCCATAAAAAAATTAACAGTGAGTCACATTCATGAGACCGATACGAGGCGGGGCTTAAAGCATCTACACTATTGACGTGGTTAACAGGAGCAGGAAACCAGCAGTGACATCACTTTCCAGAAGTCCCCTTCAGGTTTCAGCGACGGTGAGAACCACAGCCACGAAGACACAGAAAAATAAAGGAGTGATCTGCTTTGAGAAGTTTTTGAGCTGATATCACCGCTCTGACTGTTCAGGTGAGACTACCTTTACCATATCATTCTGGCTAACATTTCTCAAGAATAACTCCTACCGGCTGGTTTCGTTTACCCGAAAAGCTAACGTCGTTGCGGCTAGCTCTCTTCTATCCTGCTGTTTATGTCGGAACAAAGACGGTCTTCTTCGGGACTCGACTAGTTTTATTGTCATTTATATACCTTACACTGCGCCCGAAATTCAGTTACTTGCTAGCTTGCTCATGATTGTAAATTATTAAAATATTTTCTTAAGCCATCTAAAAGCTTGTCAATTTTTAATGATTGTGGAGTAACGTTAGCTTACGTTGATTTGCAACATTTTGTGCCTCAACTTCGGTTTCAAATTACTGCTACGCAACAGCAGTTCCGCGTTTAATTATACGTAGACAAAAATAATATGATTATTAAAGATTTAAGGATGTTGCATTTATGCTAACACCCCATGTATTATCTGTGAGCCAAATCCAGAGTTATTATAGCATTGATACGACAGCCAAGGGTGTCCGTTTATCTAAAGGATACTGTTATCTGTCTGAGCTTCATAAGATGTAATGAGCTAGGTAATATTTTACGGGTAAAGTAGTGAGGGTCAGTTCTTTTGTCCCTCCCTGTTTGTTTGTCAGTAGACCGGAAGAAGCCTGAAAAGGGTCACATTCTTGGATGAAACCGATTTGTTCAGGTTTACAGAAGTTAGCTTTCCAGTTTTCCCAACGTTTGGTTTGAGGGCCACATTTTAGAGGGACTTGCAATAGATGGAAATAATTAGGTTAATTTGATATATTTAAAAAAGTTTTACAGAAAAATATCAAACTGAGACTCAGAAACGGGAGCCCTATGTTTATAAGCACTACAACAAACAAACTGAATCTACTTAGACAAAAACACATCATCATTTAATATATGGTTAGAATACCACAATTTGGTTGTACAACATTTAGCCGATGTAATAAGATTTTCAACGTAGTTTTTCCACCTCTAATAGACTATTTGAACGTTGTTATACTGATGTTGTAATTTCCTCTGGGCCTGTTGAGTAGCAACAGTTCTCAGATAAGAATGGCATTTATTCTGATCCGTTAGTAAGAGATTTTCCCTTAAATTCCAAGTAACTTTGGTTGTTCATTTTGTTTGCGCTGCAAATGCAGAAGGATCAGGTTATGTCATCGCAAGAGTTGGCCAAACATTAATTTTTTCCAGGTTTATTTGAGTCCAGCCTGTAAGTCCAAATGAAAGAGGAATACAAAGCAAGCAAGCACATAGCTGAAAAGTAAACAGAAGGAGGTATTAAAATGCCCCTCTGTGTCCTCTAACACAATGATGCACTTGTCTGAGGAGTGAAAAAGAACAGAATAGAGTAGTGGCTGGAGTAGCTGCAAGAGTGAGGTGTCACAGTGATGTGATTGTGGCCAAGTAATTTGCTTATTTTAGGGGCTCAGTACTACTTGTATTATTGAGTGTCTTTGGAGTTTGATAACTAGCATTGGATTTATATAATTTCCTTTTTTTTATTATTGTCTCTGTATCAGATAATTGCCTGCTAATGTTTCATGACTGTGACTGTACCAAAGATGAGCGCATGTGACCAGGAGGAGTTTTGCTGCAGATATAAAATTGTGAAACAACTGACATTCATGTGCCTCACTGCTTTTCCTCTGTTTAGTCTGTCTTTTAAGCAAATCAAAGTTTCAGTTCCTCTCTAGTTTCATTAACTGGTATTGTGGAAAAAAATGACAAACACTTTTTTTTTTTTTATTAGGCAATCGTGGATGTCAAAATCATAAGGAGCACAGCTCCTTATGAAAATCCCACTCCTTTAAAAACCTCACTGGTTTTAAAACTGTCAGCTAGTGTTTTATAATTTGAATAATGCATTCTTTTTTCATTTCTGTATCTATACTTCATTTACAAGAATGGGTTAAGATAAAGGTTGAAAGGTCCTTAGAAGGTGAACCACCAGAGTTAAAGTTGGGATGGATTTGATCCAGTATCGGTATTAGTATCCGATATAGACATGATTTACAGATCGAGTGTTGATCTAAATTCTGAATTCCCCGATCCACGGAGGGAGCTTTTGTGGTTTTGTCATTTTTACATTTTCATTAATTTAACTGACAAACGACTTAAATTCCAAGTGCATTAACAAATACAAAAAAGCTGCATAGTATGCTTCTAATTGTAACAATATAAGCTTGAGGGAAAGGTGGTGCTCTAAACTGGTGCTGCAACGGATGAAGTTTGTAATTGCCAATACAGAGTCCATGGTCTTGTCTAGCTCACAAGGTTGGAGTTCTTTTGATGGTTCATTTCAGTTTAGTAGGGATTTTGTGTTTTATAGCAACAATGGCGTCCAGTGTGGTTCAGCGTCTTTATTAGCTTGTGGAAGAAAATGAAGAAATAATTCGATCAGCCTCTCATCAACTTGATCTACTGATAATTGTTTTTAAAAGCGGTGGTTACCACACAAATTCAGCAAGAAGATCCAAATATCCGGCAACACGTGATCCCTAACTGACCAATCACACGGAGCATAAATCCGCCTTTATCCGTCGATTCATCCGCAGCCAAGGACATCACTTCAGCCTCCCTCAGCTTCTTTAAAAGCATCTCAAAAACATTTGATGCAAGGGACACAACTCTCCTTCTGTTACCACCTCTACTACTACTACTACTACTTCGGTTACTACCATCAGTGGATGCCAGCATAGACTCCTTGACTGTCTCTGACTGTAAACAACTTTTTCTTTTTCCCCAATGTCCATGCCTCTCATAATGAGGCATGGATGGACGTTGTGTTTTCTTGATCCGTACAAGCCCAGAACACAAGTCTACTTCGCTAACAACAAAATGTAAGCCTTAATATCTTCTGCCTCTGAGTGTGAGAGCCTGGTGGGAAAATAGCGTTAAGTTAGCATGCGTTGTGTTGAAATGCCTTTTCCGCCACAGCCCAGTCAAACATCCATCCATCCATTATCTATACTGCTTTGTCCATTAAGGGTCGCAGGGAAGTTGGAGCCTAAACCAGCATTTAGCAGGTGAGAGGCAGGTACACCCTGGACAGCTCACCAGTCCGTCGTAGTATAGAGGAAACACTGCAGATGAAAAACCACTTGGTCACTGTTGATCTGTGCTGTTAGTAATCCGTTCTGTTTTGTTTTTTTTAAGTTGACTTTCATGGTGCTGTATTTATTGATATGTCCATTTTACATCATTTAAGCCTCATAATCTGACAGCCAATAATAATAAAATAGTGTCTGGTTGACTGTGATGAAAAGGGGTTGACGTTCTACATCCATTTTTACAGTAAATAGATAAATAATAATAAATAAAAAAATGGCCCTGCGATGGACTGGTGACCTGTCCAGGGTGTACCCTGCCTCTCACCTGTTAGTGCTGGGATAGGCTCCAGCTTACCGCGACCTGTAATGGAACAAGCGGTACAGAGAATGAATGAATAATTAAAAAAACACCAAGTGGACAAAAAAAAGTTTTAAAAAAGTTTTAATGTTGATGGAAACACCACTAGATGCCGTTTTATTTGGAAATCAAGGAGATGAGAGCATTAGCGTACAGTATGTCAAAGTGTGTTTACATTGCTACTTGTCATCGCTCTGCAATGTCTCAACCTGCCCTTTGTGTTGTTTTATAACAGTAAACTGACTGTCGTCTCATTTCCTCATTCTTCTTCAGGCTCCTGTTTATTTATGTGCATGTTTTTTTTTTTTTTTTATGGAAGCCTCAGGAGAGGCTTGGGTACGTTATCATCATGACTGAGTTATTACCCTAAGCTAATTTTTTTTTTTTTCATGTTTTCCCTCCACCCATGTTTACTCATGGATTGGCCTCGCAGCAGACACGAGTACCCTAAATGAAAATAGATGAAATGATGAACTAAAGCCATAATGTACACAAAAATGTTCAGTTCTTTATAAATATAGACAGTACCAATGCCATAAACCTGTCCATAAACACTTGTAGCAGTCTGTGTAGCTCATCTGAGGCTTTGCTGCTAATGCTAACACATTCGTTAGCAGTAAATTTTTAAGGATTTATAAAACTGACTCGATCTTTGCAGATTAACCAAAACATGAAGTTATTGTCACTTCATCTGTTTATTAATTCAGTACATACCATACCAGCTTATTTCACTTGTACAAAAAAAAACCACAGCTGAAACAACTTCCTGAGCCTACGTCCGCGTAGGCTCATCGCGCACCTCTTTTAGATCTGACGTCAGTTTGTGACTACGTGTTTCTGCATTTCTGGAGCTTCTTGCTGAATGTGTGGTTACCGCCGAAGAGGAACTGCAAGACGATGTCGTAACCCCACGCTTTCATGCCGGCCCTACCGTATGCAGACGCTGCACAAGTATAAATACAGCTTAAGTCTTGCTGAGGTTGAGGGTCAAGGAATAAAAATGGGTTTGGAGGGAAGGTTTAAACTCGGGTCGTTATTTGTAGGCTTGTAAATCATTGTGATCATTGACGTTTTGCAAAAACTATGAGAAAATTTTCAAAAGACACTGAACTGAAAGTTAAAACAAGTCATCAAGTTTACATAACTTTTACATATGATTAGGGGCAATTAGTAGTTCCCACACGAGAAGCTGCAGAGTGTTTCTCCATCGTTGTTTAAAATGATCAGATATTTTATCTATACTTCATTTCAAGATTTAGCTCATCTAAAATGGCTTCCTTCCTCTGATATCCAGCACTGCCAGCTCTGTCAGACCTTGAGAATATTTGTCTCTTTTTGGCTTTTACAGTGTTTGATTATGTTGATTAGTCACTCAGTCATGAACTCTCAGACACTCTTTGGTCAAAGTACGTATAAAATACTAGTTTAAGTGTAAAGGTAATGGGAGGAGTTGATTTGGCAGGTGTATCTGCTACATGCTCTCCAGTAACAACGCTTTGTTTTCTCCTCAGCATGTCTCTGTATCCATCACTAGAGGACCTCAAGGTTGACAAGGTCATTAAGGTAAGGTGAATGCTCTGAAGTAAATGTATTTTAAGTGTTTAAAAGGAGATATTTAACCTGATGACTAATATTTAAGCACCCTATCTGCTTTTGGCATAATCACAAAAATAATTGGCTTTCTGATGGTTTTAGCTGAAAACAAGACATTTGCAGGAAGAAAATATGATATTATCTTTTCAAACAGAAATGTTAAAACTATAAACATAAAATATTTGGGCAATTTAGAAGGCACAGATTATCAAAAAGTCTACTTTCTGTGGCCTTCATCTACACATCACATCATCTGAAAAGATTTTTTTATGGAGTTGAGGGTTTCTAATAGTCAAGATCTTCTATAATAGCCTCATAGATACTAAATGGTATCTCAGTGTTTTGGACTAGTGGGACATCTTTTTAAATATTTATAAAAAACCCAAAAGATTTATTCACCATTTTTTTTATACGTCTCATTCTTTGCAGTTGTATTGTGTTAAATTGCATTTAATTCAGTATTCAGAAAAACCATAACAATTAACCTTCCAGTTGACTGGTGTGTGTGATTACTTTCTAGGCTCAGGCTCAGTTTGCCCAGACTGCCACCCCCATGCCAGCCATCACTGAAGGAACCTACCAGCCTCAGCTTGCTACTGCAGGGATGCCAAGTTCCAGTAAGTCTCACGTTTATGAAAGCTTACCGTTAGCATCTGTTCTAGCAAAAAGCTTAGCGCCACAGTGGCGTAAACATTTGTAACTTTGTTACTATTTTTGTACTAAAATAATATTAGATTGGAATTTACTATACGTGTTGAAAAGATAAATTAAACATTTATTGAAGACGGTGAGTTGTTCACACAAACTGCTGCATTTACCTGCGCCCACCTGGATAAAGTTAAGCTGAGACCAGTCAGACCTTTTGTAAACAATGCTGTTTTACTGAGTCTGTTGATCGGATAAATAGGTTTCAGCTGTTGCTGCTTTATTAATGCTACCAAAATTTATTGTTGTTTTTTTTTTTCATAAAAAAAAGTTTTTTGTTCATATTTTTTGTATTCGTGTCATATTAAGTCATTTAAATCTGAGTTGTTCATAGTATAGTTACAATAACATTAACAATAATTATAATAGCTTTTTGGCCATCATCTCTACATTTAGCTATCATCATCTTAGTTTAGCTAAGTTTACGTACAACGCTGTGGGTCAGATGGATTTTGGTTCACCTTAAAAACCTGCTAGTTGTTTTATATGCTAGGAGCATATTTACTAATCAGAGTAAGTGTTTAGCTAATGATCAGTGCTGTTACAAAATGCTGTTTAAGTAAGGATTTTGAATTCCTTTAATATTACAATACAGTGTTTTAATCAAACCACATGGCGGATTACTCATCACGACTAAAACTGACTTGACTTGTGAACATCTCTGATTTGTTGCAGCTGTTAAATTATTTTATGTTTTGGCCTTAAAGGTTATTCACCCAGAGTGACCTCGTTTTCTGTTTTTTTTTAGGGGGTCTGTGGTTTTAATCCTGTGGTATTCCTTAATAAGTAACAGTATAATTTTAAGGGGAATAGAAAGCTTGTTAAATGAGAGGATTGGTATGAGAGCAGAAATTTAGGGGGCATTTGTAAGATGATGAAATAAATTGGCACCTTGCACTTTATACAATTTATTCCTCTCCATGTCTCCTTTTGGTCATTGGGATTTTTGTTTTGTACTTTTATGAGTTTCTCATTTTGTGTGAAAGGGAAACTTGAATTAAGCCTTGCGAGTTGTGCATGAAAGAATGTTAATGCAGAGGACCCGTTCGGAGGTTAGAAACGTTCGGGATTTCTGCTTATTGTCATTCAGTTACCATATCCCATTCTTCCACTCATTCGGTTTTCCTTCTCTCTATTTGGATGCAGAGTCCTGTGAGCTTTCAGTTTTTTTGTTTAGACCTCAGCAGAGCTTGCTGAGTCACCATGACAACTGGCTCTGGAAGTTGTGTGTTTGTGTGTGTGTGGGGGTAGGGTTAAGGAGAGATAAGTTAGCTAGAGAGGAAACAAGGATCGTTACATAGAAGAGACAAACTGAAGAAACCAGTTGTGCACATATACTAAGAGCCTCGCTAAGTCACATGAGAGTAGGATCACGTTACCGGGAAAGAGGACATATAAAAAAAATCAATCTCCAGGTTTATGAATGATAATTGAATTTATTTCATTTGAATCGATTCAAATCAATAAATCTTTTTTTTTTTTTAATCCAGAACTAATTACCTCTAAAACATGCAGGGAAGTGGGTCCCGAGGACCTGGACTGAGAAACATGGCAAACATTTTAGTAATGGATTAAAATGGCTTGCCTTCATAACAAGGTAATGCCTGCTGGTGCCAGGAAAGTTTTACAGTACTGCATCACAGACTGCTCATTACCCAGTCTCCCAGAGAACGCCTTAATGTTGCTAAAGCCTTGAGCTCGTTGTTGTGGACTGATTGAATAAAATATGAAGTGCTGGGAAAAATCAGATCTGCTGAGAAGGTCACAGAGGTGTGGATGTTATATCAGTGTTCGTACACCTGTGAGTAAAGGGTGGAGGCTAGATACTATAACCTGTGTGGTTTAACAGAAGTAGTAAAAGGTATAAGAACGGGTGTATCACCATCTGCTTTTATGTAAACTGATTTTATCCTATCTTCATTCTTACAGGTTTGTATCCTAATCTGGAGGAGCTTGGAGATTACATGGGGCTGGCCCTTAACAGTGAAGAAGTTCAGAGGAACTTGGCCCTCGTGCCTGTGGCTGACAATGTAAGGATCTGCTTGTGTATCATGTGTATTACTAATATCCTCACCTTATGTGGACATTTATATTTTTAGATTTTTTTAGGTCACATTTGATAAGAAATATGTTTTTAATTATTCCTCTCACTTAAGTGTGCCGTGTGAGCACCATGGCACTGTGTTATTGAAGATCCACACTACTGAGTGACTCACTGCAGGGCTGAAGCAGTGTGTGTGGGAGAGTGTGAGCTTTTCACTCCCCTCATGTAGCATGTTTGTGTATGTGCGAATCCTCCTCCACATCAGCTTGTCAGCTGGCATTTCATCTTCTGTTTTCTTTGTTGATACCCTCACCCTGTACTTTGTCGTTTTTTCATACTACAATGCAAAGCTTATTGAAGATAAAGTTTTTTAAGCTTTCCTGACTGCATTCACTTAGAGGCAGAGATTAAATTGAATCCTTCCACATAAATAGCTCATTTTGATTGAGCATTCCTTTTAATTTCGAGCTGAATTTTAATGTAACGTTCCTCTCTTCCTCTCTCTTATCCACTCGCTTTCTTATCTTCTTTACTGCCCCCCTCTTTCACCACCGCAGCAAGTTGCTGTGCCCTCCAGCTCAGGTGTTGGAGGGATGGTATGCCCCGTGACGGGGGCCGACGTTGGCATCAGGAGGGCAGAGATCCGCCCGGGGCTTCGAGAAATTATCCTATGCAAGGACCAGGACAGGAAGGTTGGACTCCGGCTCAGGGCCATCGACAATGTGAGTTAGCATTATAAACTTTGTGACAAGCACATGTGCTCACATTAATTACTTAGTACAGACTGTCTCCCAATCAAGACCATTACCAGACTAAAGAAATGAACCCACACGTCTTCCACTTTCGATTGTAGCCAGACCACATTGATGATCTGCAATGTCTCATTCATAAAAAATATATATATTTTTTTCTTTAAAACTGAAGCTTATCTGATGAAAGCACTGTCCTGATATATTTAGTTGATTCCTGTTTTGCCAGTTCTGACTTTGCTGATTTATTTATAGGTAAATTACTATGCATACACAGTAAGAGCTACAGGTGCAGCACTGTTGAGATCAGCTAGTGAAAGTCAGGTGTTAAACTGGTTTTTAGGTATACATACACTGGACAGAGGACTGTGTGTGTTAAGCTAACAAAGAATGCAGTGTTAAGTATTTCAGAATATTTTATTTTATTCTAAGACTCAAAAATAACGGCGGGGCAAGGAGGCGTCTGGTGGTAAGATGAAACCAGATTAGTCAGCTGGCTCTATGGATGGATTTGAGAATAAAACAAACATTGGTGGAGCAACCCATGGGCTTCGCCCCCGTGGTGAATGAGGGTGATTTAACACCCACACTTTTCCGGGTGAGAGGGTTCAACACCCACACTTAGCCTGTATTAAAACAAACAAACAAAAAATAAACAACAAAATAACTTGTCCTGCTATTTGCACAAATGTTTCTGCTCTGGTGGCTCTCTGAGCCTTTCCATATCAGTGCAGCAGCTTCCTCCCTCTGCTCTTTTGTTGTTCTGTGAATCATGATGGCTTTAAATATTCAAAGCTTTTGGCACCCCTGTGCTCTTTAGGGAACCCCCTTGGAGGGTCCTGGACCCAAGGTTGGGAACCACTGGTTTAGAAGATAAGGAGGGAACTAGCAGTTCATGGTTCACACTGGTACATATTTTCCCCAAAGTGTTGTTTTTGGCAGGACTCTTCTCAAACACAGTAGCTGACAGGTGGTAGACAGGATTTATACTTCACCTATGCAGGGGCGATGATGGGGGGGGGCAAGCAGGGGCACTGACCAGGAAAAGGGGGCACAAATCAAACCTTTTTTAGGTCGAGATTTTATGAAATATTGAACTGATTATTACATTATTATTATTATTATTATTAAATGATAATCTAATGTAAAAAAGTTCAAACATAAACTAACAAAATCTTTCCTTGTTTCTTATGGACATTTTTTTATTTGGCCTCCATAACTACCTCTTCTTCTTCTTCTTGTCTCGCCTCCTCCAAAGACTTCTCTGACTTAGTGTTTCTTCTGTTTCCTGTCTCTCAGGGAGTGTTCGTCCAGCTTGTGCAGGCTAATTCCCCTGCTGCCCTGGGCGGGCTGCGCTTCGGGGACCAGGTTCTTCAGATCAACGGGCAGAACTGTGCCGGATGGAGCGTAGACAAGGCCCACAAGGCTCTTAAGGCTGCGGCTGAGACCCGCATTGAGATGGTGGTCAGAGACAGGTGAGCATTTAATGTGAAGGAGGCGTAAAATTATAGCAGCATTAGATCTGGTAATTTCCTGACAGTGTTATGCTTTAGATGGGCATTCAGTTAGGGGTGCATATGCTAGGCTCGGTTCAGTCGGGGAGTTCACGCTGTATTACAAATTGGACCTTTTAAACAATATGTTCCACTCCCTGCTAGAAGCGGCGTTCCATCAAAAATGACTGGAAGAAGACGAAACACACAATGACGGTAATGCAGGACAACTTAAAGCGAAATAAGTAGCATTGACACCTAGTGTTTCAAATCCGAACTGCAGTCAAAAGAGAAAAACACGGAGAGCGTTCCTCCCCCCTCCCCCTCGGAGAGTTTTGCGTAGGTTGCCGGTTTGTGAGAGGACGGTTCTTTTATATACAGTCTATGAAGGATGGAAAACATAGCGCCAGCAAACATCATGATGAGTTGCTATGCTTTGCAATGCTGGTTCTAATTTCACGCGCTAATTTACGTTAGCATAAAAAACAGTGTAAACAAAGCTACATTAATCAACAAATGCCGCGCAGCGACAGTTTTCCCTTAATAAATTAATTTGATAGTAATTTCATAAGTTTATAAGGACAAACACAGTATTCACTCGGCCCGAACATCATTACATTTGTTGTTGTAAACTAATAAGCCACTAATTTACTCCACTAATGCATCCATACAGTCACACAAAGTAATTTAATGAGTGCCGAGAAATAAATTAGACTAAAATCTTTGTAAATCAAGATAAACTTTTCGGTTCATTTAAGCAAAATTCCGGTGTTTACCTGTCAAGGAGCAACTTTGCGAGCTCAGACTTCTCCACCTTTCAAAAGATTCTCCAATACTGAACCTCGTTTTATTCTGTTATTGGTCAATTGCTTTTTTAGCAGGATGCCGAAGCTTTTTAGGTTTTTCTAAAACTTTTTCTGGTCTGCTTCTTTTACTAACTTCCATACCTGCACGCTGCTGCTCTTTTGCTGACATAAAATACCAAACGCTGCCTTGTTGTTGTTAGGCAACCGTGGGGAGTCGCATATGATTGGTTAAGGAACCTGGAAGTTGGAAAGAGCAACACGGTGCACCCAAGTTATTCTGGCATGAAACTCTTATTTTGAAGAAGAAAAACTTGACAAAGACGTTGTTGATGTTGGAGACAGATTGTTTATAGGGAAGCTTCCTTTTATCCCTCGCAGCAAATGAGAACATTTTAAATAATTTTTTAGGAAAAATCCTAATTATTCATCCTTTAATTTTCTGCCATATAAGAGAAACCATGGAGCTGAATCAGATTCAAGTGGCCTTAAGCTGAACGTGTATTTTATCAGAACTCCGACTGAGTTGTTCCACATCTGACCGCGAACCATTTCTCCCATCCTATCATCCCACGTGCGCTTATATTTTGGTTGTGTTTACCCACAGTACTGTGTGCATTTGTAGGGGGACCGAGTCTGCTCCTTTGGTTCAAATCAGAGTTAGTCTGCAATACATTCACATACCCCAAACAAAGCGGACTTTGTGAGTAAACACACCAGGATTCATGAATGCGCACTTAACGAAGACAGTGGGAACAACTCTGTTTGTATAACGCCTTAAATCAGTCTTAAATTTGGAGAATAAAAACTTTCCTCTGGGGGCAAGACGCTGGAACTCACTGGGTGCCGGCCAAATTAGAGGAAGCAGTCTGTATCTGCTGTTGGGTATGCAGCAATGCTGGCAAAAGCAACAGCAAACAGGGCGAGTGTCTCGTACCCAAGCTGAGAGCTGGTTCCTCTGCAGAGGATCCTGAAAGCTGAAAGCTGCCTCCTGCTGTGGACTTTAGAGATTCTTGGAACAAGTTGTAGGCCAGCATTCAGGGAACAAAGAGCACTTTCAGGATGATCAGAGTGAAATAAAATATTTAAACTATTGTAAATTTTTTTCTGTGTGTGTTCTCTTTTTTTTCTCAAGGCCATTTCAAAGAACTATCACCATGCACAAAGACAGCTCAGGACACGTGGGCTTCATCTACAAGTCTGGCAAAATCACATCCCTGGTTAAAGATGGCTCTGCTGCCCGTAACGGCCTGCTGACTGAACATTACATCTGTGAAATCAATGGACAGAATGTTATCGGACTCAAGGTCAGACACACACTTTTCTGAAGATCAGTCATATTTGTGTAAAGTTGTGTAAGAAGTGTGTATTCCATTATGTCTGATATAAAATGAAGTGCGCTGACGATGCATTGTGTCCATTCAGGGATTAAAATTAGAAGTAGATACAGACACACTAAATGAGCTTATTTCATATTTGTTGTAATATTAAATTTCTAAGCCTGCATCAGGATGGTTGTTCCAATGACAGAAGGAAACGCTAAACGTGCAGCATGTTTAAGTAAGTGCAGCTCTCTGCGCCTCTGAAGGCTGTGAAGCTTTTAGTACATGTCAGCTATGATTGTTGAGTAGTTGGCTTTCAGTCCAAAGTTGGCTCCAGTGGTGTGATGCAGCATTTTCGTTAGTTCTTCGTTTTTATTTCCATCAATTTTGATGCTTTGCACTTTTATCTGTCAGTTCACTTTAAATGTATTATTGTACCACATTTGTAATAACTTGAAGCTTAATCCTATGTGTCCTATCCTTATTATTGTGGGGGGGGGTGGCTTTGTTCAAAAATTGCATACTGATAATGCATTGAGTACATCTCTCCAACCACAAGGTCTATATGAATACTTTTGCAGCAGTAGTTAAGGGAATATTTGTGGTGTGTGGATAAAACTGTGGTGTTGTATTTGCTCCCTTGTAAATTAGGTTTTTAATCTCAATTCGATTTTTTCCTGGTTAAATAAAGATAAAAATATATATATCAGTATATGTATGAAGGCCCATTTATGCTCTACACAAAAGACAAAAAGGGAGCATTTGGTCTGTATTCTGCGCATAAAGTGGTCTGTTTTTGGAATACTTGTTGATCTGTTCCCTGTCGAAGCAAACAGTATTACCTGTGGAAACTGTAGGGGCAGCTTTGAGCTGTGTAGCTGATGCAAAGGCTTGGGAAAAAAACAAAGGCGGAGCGGTGATTTATTTAATGACAGCACAGGCCACCACTGTCAGCTGCTCTGCTTCCTTTTACATCTCTTTCTGAGAATAAACATGATCTTGATCTCCTTAATCGTCACCATGTTTGTCTAAAACTATGTATTGGCCAACAGCCATGACAAGGATGCATGAAGGCAGTGACATTTGTATCCATTCATGTATGTAAAGGAAGCATAAATGGGCCTTTTTTTATTTATATATA
>JBAFTA010000015.1:26429975-26458406 GCA_036919975.1 Melanotaenia parkinsoni
CATATATATATATATACATATATATATATTTCTCACCAACCCTTTAAAAATAATATAACTAAAATAACTGAACAAACAAATTAGAACAATCATAGAGTCAATGTGTCTTAACATTTCTTTGTGTAAAATTTCCAGGATTCTCAGATCAAGGACATTCTGAACACCTCTCCATCCACCATGACCATCACCATTATGCCCAAGTTCGTCTATGAACACATGATTAAGAGGTAGGACCTGATCTGAGTCTTCAAACGTTATCACCACTGCTTTCCTGTAAGTTAGTAGCAAACAGGAAGTTTAACAAGGTGGAACAGTTCTTATGTCAGATTTAGTGGCTGCTTTAAATGTGTGAATGTGTTTGACACCAGCATAGATTCAGCAGTGATGCAGAAGACGTCTTCTTTTTTAAACTGTATCAAAAACTTAGTTTTGTATTTTAATTCTATGTAATGTGTGACAAAACATTTCACCATATTTTATGATTTAATCCGTTTTGCTTATGAATTGTTTTTTTAAGACTGGAAACAGTGACAGTTTACACTATAACTGTACGCTGAATAGGTTAAAAACAAAAATTTGCCAGATTATTTGTGCAACTGAATGCAGTTAATAACAAGTTTCTTTAAATTCTTTGACTTTGGCATTTTAATTTAAACAGAAAAAGTTTCCAACTTTTTTTTAATGTTGAAAACAGCAACACAGCATTTTGGTGATGAGTTATTGTGAAATAAAAAGATAAATAGCTAAATATAATTTAAAATTTAACGATTTTTACAAAAGAAATCAAATTGCAAAGTGTTTTGTAATTACACATTTTGAATGGAAATATTATAAAAGACTTGCTTGTTGACAAAATAATTATTAAATAAAGTGGTTTGTAAATGTATTTTCAAATGCTATTTATAAAAGGAGAAATAAATCAAACCAACGCTGCGGATGCTAAAGTAAGCTGCCAGGACAAATAACCTAAATAATTTGCTTTATTCATCACCTGGTAAACTGACCTGTAAGTTTTTATTTATACTCTCCAAAATTGATTTAAACCCACATTTGATTGGTCGGTGGGTGTTAATGAGAACTGTGGCGATAATGTAATAAATACTGACAGTATAAGAAACCAGTGAGATGACTTGAGAAGGGCAAACTGACTCAGTTGTATTCTTTACTGCGGAAATTGAGTAAATTAGTAAGCAGAAGCCACCGTGTATTTTACGAGTGCACCTGCATGACTGGACATCAGTCTCCAGCATCTAAACTAATTTAGTCTAATCCCAGTTTGGACCCGCTGCCGGCCTTTACCGTTGTTCTAACAGCCACAGCTTGGCATGTTTGTACCACCAGCTGCAGCGAGCTACACCTATTAAAGTTAATGTTTTTTTTTCCAGGATTCAGTTAACTGACAGACGTGTGCTTATTTTTCAGGATGTCCACCGGTCTTCTGCGGTCTGCCATGGACCACTCTGTCCCTGAGGTGTGAAGACCTGACGGAGAGCTGAAAACTGTCAGGATGTCTACAGAACTCATTCTCTTTTATTCCTTCTTCTAATCTTTATCTCTCTCTTTCTGTCTGTCTGTCATCATACAAAAAACACCTCATGTATCACAATCATCTTATGCACCTCTTCTCAGTTTTAACATGTTAAGCCTTTTTTTCCTTTCTTTAAAATATTCTTTAGCTTTACTTTTTCCATCTCTTGGCATTAGCGTTGTGTATATGTTAATCTTGTAGACTGATATGTAGTTTGTGTGTTTTTCTCCTTTTTTTATTCAGTATCAAGGACAGTAAAAAATTTTATTTGAAAAAGAGAAAAGGAAAAAAAAAAGATAAGAAAATGAGCGCACACCATCATGAGTCCAGAGCTTCCTCCTCAGTCAGAGGATGAGTCAGTGACGGTTCATCCTATTCAAAATGCTGTAAAAGCTGACTGGCAGCCATCAGAGCCCTGTCCCTGCACATTTCCTTTGTAAATAATCTGAGCTGAAATATCACCTGGAGTCTCGTATAAAAACGTTTGTCCTGGATTCCAGTGTGGAGTCATTATTACCAGTAGGAGTGATTTAACGAATGAGCTGTTTTTAGTTTAAACCGTATGCAGGTAAGACTTAGTTTACTTTGGCATTGTTGTCAGTTTTTAGTTTTTAGATTCTAACATTCAGCTTAGTCGCATTTTAGCAGTTTTCCACCTCTTCCAAGAGATGGCGACGTTGCAACACATTTCCAGCTTCTGATGTGGTGAGATTGCTGGTACCAGGAACAAAATGTGCTCGTTCCAGGGTGAAGTGTTGGGAAATGGGTGGCAGCAGATGTTTGTTCCTAACGCAGCTGGAACTGTCCACAAACGCTGAAAGAGTGGTGAGGTAGTGAAAGGGAGATGATCCGAGCACATTGTGATTGGCCAAATGGTAGTTGAAAACATGTAATGGTCTCTGTTTTATGATCGTGTGTTGAAGAAATTGTTAGTATTTGTTTGGAAGGGTCTGCGCTGAGCAGACCCACTAAGTGCACTTTCCATGAGCCTACGCGGTCATCCTTCCTGTTTCCATTTCAACAATGTGGTTTTTTTTTTTATTGCGTTTTGGTGCCTCGTTAAGAACTAGTGATAACAGACTTGTACATTAAAAAGAAAAAAAAATTAAATTTGATGCTGAAAACCAACTGTTCACATTGATTTTGGTTCCACATCCCTGGGCTAAAGAGTAAACCTGCTGTCCTTCCCGCTGTATTCCTTCCTTGACTGATCAACACAGCGAGGGTGAGCAGAAGCTCACAGTTGTGAATTTCTACTTGTTATATAAACTGTCTTCTTTTAATGCTGTTCATGTTCAGATGCATGTACTTTAACTCTCATTGTATGCAATCTGATAAATATTGCTATCATTCTGTATAAAAAAATCCAGAAAAATCTAAGTTTATATACGAATGTAACCAAGATAATATTGTAAAACGAATAAAGTCTCTGTTCACATAAGCTGTATTTTCCATCACATTATTTTAACAGTAGGGATGCACAGTTACCACACTTTCAACCACTTCTATGACAACTGATAAATCCCAGTACAATGGACTGGTAAGCAACGTGGACAACCGTGTCAAATGTGAAGCTGAGTGGTTCATACTGCGGCCATCCTCTAAATGTAAGGCTTGAAAACTGTCAGAAACTTCATAAATAAGTAGAATAAAGTGGTTTTTGGTGAATTTGGTTCACAGCAGTGACAAAAAAAATGCCCATGCCCAAAATCTGCTTCTTTCGCAGAGATGATGGATTTTTAAAATGGAACCAGAAATAACTTCGTTTCTGGACACCTGTTGATAAAAAATGCTAAATGTGAAGCTTGAAAACTATTAGAAACTTAATCATTAAGGATGATAAAGTGGTTTTTGGTGGATTCAGTTCACTGTAACCTTCACATCCAGAATCAGCTTTTCTCACAGAGAAAATGTCAAATTTTTTAATATGACATGAATAACTTCTAATTATACGTTGATCATTAGAGATTCTAATCTGTGGAATTAATGTGTCCTGTATTTTTATCCTTTGATACCAGTAAAACTAATTCAGGATCAAAATGATGACTGACTTCTTGCACCATCATAATAAAGATGACTTCCTGTGAGGTTTCATTCCCTCACCATGAAACAGGAAGTGACTCTAACTCTGGACTCTGTTGACCGAACAGCGTTAAATTTGCCATTGCTGTCCCAACCTGAACATGTTGGTATATGAAAAAAGACAATAGCGCCACCTAGTGCTGCTTAGATCACCAAACTGAACATGGTTCACTCCAGTCCCACGCTGAACACATCTGGATGTCCAGATGTTGTCGACGCCATAGCCCTGTCCCCTGGAAACAGGAAGTCCCTTCTCCATCAAAGAGGAAGTGTGTCTAACTTGGAACTCAGTTGACCAAACGCCATGAGTTTTGATCAGAGTCCCAATTTGAACATGTTTGTACATGAGAAACGACTACAGCGCCACCTAGTGGCCACCTTAGTTTCTCCAACCTGAGCATGTTTCATTCATTCATCCTCTGTAGTTACGGGGAAGCTGGAGCCTATCCCAGCATTTTAGCAGGTGAGAGGCAGGGAACACCCTGGACGGGTCACCAGCCCATTGCAGAGCCAACACAGAATGAGACAAACAACCATTCACACACACACCCAGTCCTAGGGAGAATTTAGAGTCACCAGTTAACCTAACATGCATGTCTTTGGAGAGTGGGAAGAAGCCGGAGTACCTGAAGATCCACGCCACCGTGCAGCCCTCCTGAGCATGTACTCGTTGGTACCCTTTTGCCACCGCAGCGGCCGTGGCTGCACAGCTGACGCATCTTTAGTATAAATGTAGCAAATAAAATGGCTGGAGACAAAAATACAAACATGAAGACAGAAATGTTTCCTCCATGCTATTTAATATAGGGTAGAATTTATTTTCTCTCATACAATGGTTGGAAATGTAGCGAGTGATGTGTTTTACTTTACACACTTCTATTGCCATTAAAATAGTTATTTTAAGAGATGTAAATATGTCAGCTTTATTTCTATACAAGGCATTGTCTGCAGCAGTAGGATTATAACCTCTGTATACAATATTATTACATCGGGAACGACAGTCAGACAGGGAACAAAGCATCAAATAATACACATTCAATTACACCACCGAAACAAAAAAAGAAAAAGCCAAATGCTCCCACCTCTCCTTTTTATTATATAATCCCATCATATTGACGTGTATACCCCCACCCCTGGTCACTGTTATGGTTTGAGTTTTAGAATATGATTTTAAAGAATTGCAAATTAGACAATTTTGCACAACCAGCAGTGGTGCCTTAGACATAATCACCAGCTCACGATAGAAGCAGGAGGCCACTCCTCCTGCTTCATGTTCATGGTCTTTAAAGTTGGGAGATTTCTCTGTTCAAAGCTTTTAAGGAAGTTTAACTCAGGATTAATTTCTGGCCATTTTGAAATAGTCACTCTTTTCCTTTTTAACCTCTCTGAGCAGGAAAGTAAGTCACAAGCAGCAAGCAGCTAACACAATGTTTTTTAGGTGTTTTGATAGTCTACCAGGAAGTTTTATAGCACTTCATGCTTCCTGCCGCTGACCAACTTTATGGAAATGCAGATTTAATTTTCAAACAGGACTTGGTACCTGCACACAGTGCCAAAGCTACCAGTACCTGGTTACAGGACCATGGTATCCCTGTTCTTAATTGGCCAGCAAACGGGCCTGACCTTAACCCCGTAGAAAATCTATGGAGTATTGTGAAAAGGAAGATGTGATACGCCAGACCCAACAACGCATCAGAGCTGAAGGCCACTATCAGAGCAACCTGAGCTCTCATAGGACCTGAGCAGTGCCACAGACTGATGGACTTCATGCCACGTCACATTGCTGCAGTAATTCAGGCAAAAGGAGCTCCAACTAAGTACTGAGTGCTGTACATGCTCATACTTTTAATGTTCATACTTTTCAGTTGGCCAACATTTCTCGAAATCTTTTTTTGTATCGGTCTTGAGTAATATTCTAATATTCCTTTCCACAATATTCTAATTTTCTGGGACATTGAATTTGTGGTTTTCATTAGTTGTCAGTTATAATCATCAAAATGAAAAGAAATAAACATTTGAAATATATCAGTCTGTGAGGAATGAATGTCTACATTACACAAGTTTCACTTTTTGATTGGAATTACTAAAGTATATCCTAACTGCGATGGGGAAGCTGGGGAATCTGGGGAATACTTTAAGACAAAACCTGCCACAGAAGCAAAAATTGCTTGTGAGCATTTTTGTTTCAACAACTTTTGAGACTTCAATATTTTACAATTTATTCATTTTTTCAATAACAGCACAACAGTGCTTTCCAATGTTCTGGTATTGTTAAAACGAAGTCACAACCGTTTGAACTCTGACTGACTGATGCAGGTCTTGTGAATCACTGAAAGCAGGGAAGTTGTGGAGCAGTGCAACCGAACCGAAAGGGTGTTTGTACATAATTGGATTTTTAAAATATCAAATATCTGATTATGCAAAATGATTTTATTTACATCTGTTCCTAAACATATTCTGCATAAACATTTTGAAGTGGCTGTTAAGAAGGACTGAAGAATACGAGCAGGTGACCATCATAACATATTGTAATGATAAGAGAAAAAAACGAAGAGGAGCAGTTATATTTTTCAGCACAAATGCAGAAAAAGTGTGAGACTCTTTTTCTTAATGTTGCAGCCATAAAGAATAAAGAAATCTTTGATCAAGTCCTGTACTGTGAGGACGAGGTATGATCAAACTTTTACAGATGAGACTAGAGCATCTTGGGACTGAAATTCAAAACATAGAGAATACAGACTAAAATGTTTGCTCATTACACATCAAACAGCAACACAGGGGCGACAAACACTGTGTGTTGTGTACCTGCAACTCTAAAAATTTGTTATAAAAGGCCAGCATACTTCAAACATTTGGAAGAAAAAGACATGAAGCTGCCAAACGTTGAGTCCTCTATCAGTGCAACAATTTCTTGATTCTTTTAACAGAACAATTTGTGTGTCAACATTATGAAATGATCAGCTGTTGCTGTAAGAAAAAGAAAAGACAACCCGTGAGAACAAAATGTGTAATAATTGCTCAGTAATCTTGTTCACGTGTTTATTTTGTATAATTTGTGCACAAATGATGGAAACTTATAAATAATCATGCAAGATAGTTTCTATGATAAACACGACAATAATGAGCTTCATGAATTAACAAAATATAAAATGATAGAATGTGGAAACAAGATGACGTGAACTTTTTCAGTATGTTTATATTTCTGCATAAATTTGACCAAAAGTAGAAGATTTTTACTAAAGTGCCAAAAGCAGATAAGGAGAGTCAAATGAAATAAGACCAACTTATACTTGGTATAATTTGTTTAGTAAGAAAAATGTTCCTATATTACATAAAAAAGTAGGTTTGCACGAACCTTCGGCTGCTGCTACTAAATGTTGCTGATGAGACATTCTGAGCATCAGCTTAGAGGGATTTAAACCATTTCCATAAGATAGTGTTCACCTTTTGATTTGGCTAATCCAAAACATTAACTTTTTCTTTAGTCTAACGGTTTGTCTGTTTGAAAGTAAATATACAGCAAGAAAATGATTGTAAATCACAGACGTCTTGGACCAAAAAATTCTGAATTAAACCAAAATCTAAAGGAGCATTTAATTTAATCAACAAAGGTAAGCTGTCCTCATCCAGCAGCAAAACAGACCCCAATCATCACACAGCCACTACTGTGTTTCACAGAAAATGTTCTCATGCTAGAAAGCAGTTGTATCTTTCTCCAAATTTAACACGTTTAATTGCAGACAGGCGGCATTTGGTCTCATCTCTAGAAAAATATCTCTGTCAACTACCTCCTGGTTTATTCATGTGATCTTTAGCAAACTGCAGACATGCCGCAGTGTACTTGTTCTTGGAGAGAACTTCTTCTTGCAGCATGGCCGTGCACACCGTTGTTGTTTAGTGTTTATCTCATGTTGGACTCTGTCATAGACATTGTGAACTAGGTTCTAGGCTCTTTTGTGACCTTACTGAACCGGAACTTCCTCCATTTGTACACAATCTCTAACTGTACAGTTCCTAATATTAATAAGTGCCACAACTTTTTCACATACTATATTTTACTTCAACAGACACACAGTGATGCTTTGTTTTTAATCTCATATGGCATTTTTATTTATTTAAATTTGTAGCTTTTCTATAAAAGTATTTATTAAATAATATTCTGTCATTTATTTAATTAAAACATAGCTGCATCATTTCCTTTAATCTGTTTATCACTGAAGCCAACACGGTAATTGCAATGCGTGTGTATATTTGAAATGTCTAATGAAGTGGCATATTTGAGTGACTCCATACTCTCTCATACTTTACTTAACTGTCAAATGGATGGCTAATCCTTGATGTTTACATACTTTCATACTTACAATATAGGATCACTTTATTTAATAAACAACAAAGTATAATATTTGTTTCTCTCTTATTTATTTAATAGTGTGTATTTGTTCATGGTGACATTTTAGGTCATATATATGCAGAAATACTGACAATTTAACTGTAATGTGCACTTTCAACTACTTGATCAAGATAACTTATATATGTAATAAAAACAAGACACTGCCCTTGGCAAATGAAACAAAGAAAGTGAACAAGACACGTCATACTATAGTACACTCAAGTTATGGAAGTTTGATCACATGCACAAGGGGAGACAATCTGTCAGGACTTCAGAGGCTTTGTAAATCATTAACGGTTTGATGTTTCAGTTAGAACAAGTCTTCACAATTTGAGCCTTGATAAGAATTACATGATCAGACGCCAACATACATGTCCACATAATGGTTATAAAGTGTAAAACTAGTGCATAGAGGTAAATTATTGGGGTTATAATGACTGCTGCTACTCAAAACATACCCAAACCTCTTTTTACAGCTTCAAAATCCACTATATGTAATCTCTTTTACTTTGCCTTATCACCTTATGTTTGTCAAATTAACCTGACAATTAGCTTCTTACTGTTATTAAACACAAACGGTACTGATACAGTAACAATCATTTATATGACTTTCATCATTAGACTTTTTTTTCTGAAGTACATTAATATTGAGAGAAGGAGGCGTCCTCCCACATTCCAACACCCTCAAAGGTTTATGGCTTATTTTAAAACAGGACATTGTTTTAGTCTCCTCATCCACTTTCCATTTCATAGTCAGGTAACAGGAGTTCCACCCGTGCACAATACATAAAAATAGAAGTGATGTGGAGGAAAGTTTAGAGGTGACAAACAACAAACAGTGCTGTCTCAAAGGCATTCATTCAGTCTTGTCATGGATATCCATAATAAAAACTAAGTATGATTGTCGCTGACATCTGACAATAACACAATTTAACCACAGAGCAGAAACACTACTCATTCTCTACCGGTAGACTTGAAGAAATAATCATGAATTTTGGAGACTTTTTACAGTGTGGCCTGCAGATGGAGATGGTGGTAAAATGTAAGAGTTCACATATGCAGTTTTTTTCAAAGAATTACAACATTCATAGACATTGTTATGGTGTGTTTAAGGGTTTACCTGAAACATTTGCTTCATTTTTGCTTTAAACATTATTTAAACCAGTTCAAATGTAGCTGACTCTGCATTGCAACAGAACAACCAAGCAGAACTCTGAACAAACAACACTTTGGATGCACATACTATCTCATCTTCAAGTAATTAAAAATTCATAAAGTGAACAATAGTGCAAAATATGTCAAATGATAAGAAGTTGTGTATTTAACAACAAAGAGCATTTTGGTTGATGCCAGAAAATTCTTCGGATCCATGTTAAGAGTCAGAAGTCTGAAAAATGTAGATTTTAGTTCTTTGCTTCATGACAGACAATAACATAAAAACTATGGACACCCAGGCAGAGGAGTGTAAGACAAACAACCTCGTTTAACAGCAGAGAAGAGGAAGACGTACCAAACAAAGTGAAATCAGCTGCTTTGACTAAAACTGTTTTATGTCTTTTTGTTTCTTTTTAGACATCTTTGCGGTTGTTTCCTTTTAAACTTGTTTGAAAATATTTCCTTAGTTATTTCACACTGCAACTCATTGCTTGTCTTTTTGTATCTCAGTCAAATACAGCTTTTAAATACATACATATTTAGTTGTACACACTTTTTAACAAACAGTTTGTATGTAGTTTGTTGTTTATCTATTTTTGAGGTCCTTTGTATTTTTTATTTTTTTTACTTTGAATATTTTCTTTTCATGACTGTCAAAGCAACATCTTTATGAGGTGTTTATTATGTGTGTAATAAATTAGAAACTGTCTACGAGTTCCTTAATGACAACTTTGAGACGCCCATACTGGTTATGCTCATTCACATGGACAGTAAATGTTCATGGGCATCTAATCCTGGGCCACACTCGGGCCAGCAACAGCAAACCCAGGTGAGCGCCTTGCATGAGGCCAATGGGGACATTGTAGACAATTCCATTTGGGGCCCATTTTTCAGCCCATTTTTTCCCCACATAGGCCCCACATAAAATGTTGGCAGGATTTAAAAAAATTACCTAATAATTGCAAATGATTTTTCATTTAAATACCAATGCTAACAGCCACTTTAACTAATGGCCCTTTCCCCACTAGTACCAACTTAACCCAGCCTGACACCACTCCAGCAGATTTGTAGGTGTTCCCATCAGGATTTTCCTGGTGTGCGTAGATATGCGACTCCGTCGAGGTTCTGAAGGTGCAGATCCAGGCAAAAAATCATGATGTGTCAAGATATCAGGCCGCTATTGGCCAGAATTTGATGTCATGGGGTGAGTCATGAGAGCGAATCCTGACCTCACCATCTTTAAAACCCAGACTGTGGATAACAACATTGGCAGCATTAGCAGCAGAGATGGCATTTTAAAAACAATCACCATGGTCCAGCACAGAGGTGAAGACCTTTTTGTGCTTGTTGGCTGACAAAAAAATCTAGAGAGAGCTGGATGGTGCAACTTGTAATGAGAAGGTTTTCCAGAAATTGGCGAAGTTAATGGCAGCTTATGTTATTGTTGTTTCATGTGCGTTGCAAACAAGTGACTTCATGATAATTACTAGCCGCCTTGCTAAGACGGCCCCGCCCACACCTTAATGCCCTCTATTGTAATAGGAACCATCAAAGCCGGGGTGGTGTTGTGTCAGCTGAATTAAGTAGAGCTAAGTGGGTTCTGGGGCCTGTTAGGTCAACTCCTGCAATTACTTACTTTTTCTCATTACACATGTAGTTTGATGCACAAGGTCAACAAACAGTAGAAATGTCACTTTCATTGAAGTCCACATATACTAAGAAAATGTTCTGATGCAACAACAACAACAACAAAAGATCATTGTACATTTGCAGTGTCCATTAACATTCATTATCTATACCACTTAATCCAATGCAGGGTCGCGGAAAAGCTGGAGCCTATCCCAGCAATTGGCAGGCATGAGGCAGGGTACACCCTGGACAGGATGTCATCTCAGGGAGAATTTAGAGTGACAAATAGCCTAACATGCATGTCTTTGGACGGTGGGAGGAAGCCGGAGTACCCAGAAAGAACCCACGCATTCACGGGGAGAACATGCAAACTCCACACAGAAAGGCCACTGTTCAAACCTTCCCCAAGCCGAGGCTCAATCTAGCGACCTTTTTGCTCTGAGGTCGTGGTACGAACCACCACACCATACGGTGTCCCTTAACATGTCAATGAATTTCTACAAATTAAAGAAATAATTTTGCTTTATTTTCAGTGATGGGCTCACTTTTGTAAAGTGGATTTAAATGCACACTACCAGCGTGACAGATAAAGACTATACCACAAGAGTATTCATTTTAGCAGAAATATACAGCACAGATCACAGACTGAGCACAACTGACTTCATTCAGATCTAGACTAAGGTGTCAACTGAGCCGGTGAGTATCTACAAACAGTTTGAGAGTGATGTAACTTCTCTATGAAATTTGATCATCTGAAGACATTTCATTAGTGTGGGTTCAATGTGAGTTTTCTTTGAAGACAAGCTTAAAGGGTACAAGTACCGACAATGATTATGCAAAGAAAGTATTCCACCCTGAAATCTAATGTGCATATTGCTAATATTACTCTCCCTTGAGCTAAAAGTCAAAGAGAAAAAAAAAACATATAAAGAAGGAAATGTGCTTAAAACAATTGTTATTAGATTAAACTCCAAATTAAAACTTTATATGTTGATTTTGTATGAATAAAACAAACAAACAAACAAACAAAAAACAAAGTTAAATTACGTTATTGATCTTTGGATGGAGTTTCTCTGGCTTCCACTGCTCGGTTAAGTTAATCACAGGCTAACAGTGTGGTGTTAATCATTTCATCAAACTTTCTGTAAGCATTTCTATTAATGCTGAACTACTATTTTTATGGCTGGCGAAAACTGTGACAGTACAAGTATGGGTGGTAACTGCAATTACAAGCCCCAACATGAAGACTATAAACAGAAAACATCTCATTATAGTTAGAGATTCATCTTAGCTATCTCAGGGTGGAAACACAGCCAACATAAAAAGTCAGGCTGAATCACCAGTTTGCTCTTCTTTCTTTATGAGTAATGACATATCCTCTTCAATATTATGCTTTTGCAAATGTCTGGAAATGCTCATGTCAGGTTAAATGAAACCACATTCAACAGCAAAATAACAGAAATAGATATTTCTCATTAAATCAAGGCCATTATGTAGGATTAAGTTATATCATCTGGCACAGTTTACAATCTTACTTAACCCTAAACTCTTATGGTGACAAATAATATGTAGCTCTTCTACAGAGCAAATATATTTGGTTTTCTATTTTGGGTGGAATATCATCCTTCTAAGGCAATGGACAATTCTTACATTAATGTAAATCTACACTAACATACAGTACATGAAAGTATAGTAATGAATATTATATAGCATTTATTTTGTCTTAGTGTGACATAAGAATGTAATTTATTCAAGTTTCCACCCACTATTATCCTCTTTACATGTTCAAGGGGACAGCTTAGTAGTGCTAAGGCAAGATTCACATGGTTGTATTGCTGACTTGTATTCCAGGCCCATTGCTTTGCTAAGCTAGCCAAGTAGTTCAATTCCATGACTAATTATGTGCATCATTTATTGAGATTTTAAGCATCAGGTGCACCTAAGGGTGAGTTTGGAAACAGGAATTTAAGAGTTTTTAGTAAGAAAGGTTATCTATAATGGCCCCTTAAAGCGCATTTACAACCCTAAAAAGTCAGAGAAACACAAAAAGTGGTAGCTGCTAGGGCTGCACAATATACTGACAATTTGTCGCGATATCAGCCTGCACGATATATTTTGCTACAATAGCCCAAACTGCTATAGTCATTCTTATTTGCATATTTTAAGGAGGTGATGTGACGTTCCAAATGCTGCTTTGTATTCATGATCTTTTGTGTCAGTGGCAAATCAAATGGACTCTTACTGTCCTGGATGCCTGCTTCATGCTGATGCTGCGGCATTAGAGCACACGGAGGGAGTGTTTTACATTACATCACAGTCATTTAGCTAACACTTTCTCCACAGCAACTTACATCTGAAGGTGGTTAGGCAGTAGCATTGAGGGTCTTGCCTAAGGACCCAACTGGGGGATTCGAACGCTGGTGTGAAACTGAAGCTCAGCCAGCTGAGCTATCCAGCCGAATGTTGGAAGGTAATGAGAAGAGCAACGACAATACAGAAGAACTCATGGCTAAACAGAGCAGCACGTCGGCTATATGGAGCTTTGATAGTTTGGAGAGCAATGACACTACAAACATAGGAACAACAGACATGTTGCACTTGTGGCACCACCAGTGTCGCCTCTGCTGCCACCTACAAGGAGTTATAGACAAACCCATCAGCCATGTTGTGTGTTGCGCCGTCTTATGGCAAAGCTATTACTGCGAGTCCTAAATACCTCCTATCTGCCGACATGCAGAGTTGTCTACATATCTGTACTAGCGATGTTAGACAGTGGTCCAGTTACTGATGAGGGCATCTTATCTGGCGCTCTCTAAGTTATTCTGTTTTTCATATAGACATCAGTGCAATAATGTAAACTCTGCTTCACCCAACAGAAAAAAACCCCAGAATCTCTTCTTAATAACTAACAAGCTACACTGGAATATAAAACACAAATCTCCTTATAATTTATCAAATGTTGAAATAGCTTCAAACTTTTGCAAAGGCTGTCAATTGTCTATTTTATTTGTAGTCTTTAGGCTGAAAGATTCTGGTGTACATGATGTGTTTGTGTTACTGACCAAATGATTGTTATTGAAAAGTGTCAGTAAAATCTAGTGTTAGCTAAAACGATGCTACTAGGGTTATTATAGCATAAGCTATAAAGTTCAGCAGACGTGTGTGCAAGAGTTTTGCAAGTGCAGCTTTGTATGAGAAAACATCAAAGCGGCATTACATTTATGCAAATGCAAAAAAAAAATCTAGCCCAGACCATAGTCTGCGATAAATGAAAGCCTCAGGCATGTATGACTATATGTAGTCACTGCAACAGTGTTATTGCATATTGCATGTTTTCCTGATATTGTGCAGCCCTGGTAGCTGTTGTTTTAACTGTTTAAAAGGACATATGTCCTTTTGATTCTTATTAAGTCAGACGCACACATAACACTGTCCAACCTTTAACAGTGAACATGCTGCTATGCTGTTTAACTGCCCATGAAAATCTTGGTTTTCTGACTTCAAAGGAAAATGTAGTCAACATGGGTATAGTGTCAGTACCAGCTAAAAGAGCTGACTTTGGATCATGAGAATACATGTGACTGGAAATATTTACCCCATAGGAATGCTGGACTTAAACAAAATAAAGCAATTGTTGGCTCTGGGGATTTTACTCTTCTGTCAAACTTTTCTTTGGCCAGTAAAACCACTACTGATCACTACAGTAGTCATTCATTCATGTACCACATAGATCCTTAATCCAATGATATAAAGCAGTCATATGGAGAAGCAATTCCATTTCCATCCCACATGATCACCTGAAAAGGTTAACTAGGGTTCAGAAAAAAAAAAATCTAGCCCAGCTTTTTAGGACCCTAAAGGAATATAATCTCAATAGAAACAATTTATTCAGACATTGTTACTCTAGAAACAAAAAAATCCAGTAACTCAGTTTGCATAAAATTAGTCACACCGTTCCAGTTCAAACTTAATATTCTGCCAAATCCATGCACTTTCTAGTGGATGTGGACGGGGTTGAAGCAGCCTTCCAGTGTTGGCTGTGTTTCTACCTTTAGATCATACCTGAGTCCATCTACAATGTTCTTAACAGCAGATGAAGTAAAGATAAATTTGAAAAAAAAAGTGTCTACAGTCATGAGTTTCAGTGGATTTTTCCTCTGTCATCAATGAGCAGAGTCTCATGTTATAACTTGGTTATACATGTACACACTCATACATACATATTGTGTTTATTTATGCATTCTTCATACATATTCATTAGAACATGTCATAACTGGTGATTGACAGATCAATGAGCATTTCCCTGCATCTACGAGCAAATCAACAATCACCTTCAGTCATACAAGTGTTTATCATTTACTTTAAGCAGCTCATTCAGTATGCACAAGCCAACAGACAAATAATTTTGGTAACAACAGCAGGACCATTCAACGGGAGACGACGAGAAGCAGGAACAAACAGAACAGAGTCCACCAGTCATAGATGTTCCTGAATGTACACTTCTTGTACCCAATGATCCTCTAAGCATTTAACCTGCAGGACAGCCAGACAGGAAGATCTCGCTCTTCCCCCTTCTTGAATTTGAACAATCTCCAGACCCACACAGGAGAAGTTGTCGTTGAGGACCACAGTGATGATGGCCTGTTACATTTGTGATCCCCCTAGGTCTCCCCCGCCTGCGGGGTAATGCCTGAGTCCACCTCCCCTACGCAGTGAGTGCAGCGCCACAGTGCAACAGCCTCTTAGCAGTGAGCCTATGTGATACATGGGCTGTCCATCCCGGACTGGCCCACGGCAGAGCCAAGCAACTGTTGGCACCACGGGGATGGCCACTGCCAGCAAATCAACAAGGAAGTGACGACTCCAGTAGCTTTTCTGAATTTTTCCAGAATTAGATGAATCTTCATCCTCTTCTGCAGTGCCCCCTGTAGCCCCTTGATCTTTAATTTCAACTTGGAAATCATCCTCATTGTGCTCTTCCTCTGCTGGGATTCCAACTATCTCCTCATGGGAGGCAGATCTCCTTGGCTGGGATGTGTGAGGCTTTTCTACCCCTGGAGATATTGCAGCACAGCTCGGACTCAGCACAGCAATTTCTGTCTGGGTGGATCCTACTGATTGATTAACCTCCTGTGGCCCCTCCTGAACCCCTGGGTTTTCAGGTGCTGTCTCACCCTGACTTTCATCTCCACAGCAACCTCCAAACGTAAGTTCACCCCGCGTCTCCATTGATATCCCTGCTAAATCACACAATTTGATTTGCTGTTTTTCCTCCCCAGCACCCTCATCTTCCTCATCCATCCCGTTCACTGTGCTCTCTTGCATCTGTTGTTCCTCTTCTGTCTGTGTGATTTCCTGTGTTTCCACCTGCTCCTCTGTTGCTGAATCTTCCTTCTTTCTTTTCTGTTTCTCCTGTCTATCCTCTTTCTCAGTTCCATCATTTCCGTCACTCCAAGGGCTCTCCATTGAAAATGCTACAGTGGCAGACCGTGGTAGAGGAGGGACAAGTGGTTTTTTAGACACTGGAATAGGCTCTGTGGCTGTACTCATAACTGTAGCTGTAGTCACTGACGTTGTGGTGGTAATGGAGTCCAGATCCTCCTCCCCCTCATCAGACATCCAGGTGGAAGTGGGGCTGCAGGCCTGTGAACGGAAAGTGCGTTGCTCGGCTATAGTATCCAAATCTGAGGGACACTGAGACGTTGCAGGGATAGGACAGCTCTCAGTCTGAATACCTGTCTCCCTCAAAGGATGCAGGTACAAGTGATGGTGGGACAGGCAGGGATGGCTCATGCAGCTCATTCCACCCAAACCACAACGAAAGGGTGTCATCCGGTCGCTCGTGCACAGCTTCTCGTAAGTGGAGGAGTGCGGCATAGTGTGTGGCACTGAGTGGGACATATTGTGAGGGAAAGAATGAGGTAAGGTATGGGAATAAGTGTGAGGCATAGAGTGAGGAAGAGAATGGGGCAGAGTTTGGGCAAAGGTCTGTGTGTAAGAGTTGAGTAAAGATGCTGTTTCCTCAGAGAGGAAGGCAGCTTCCAGCAGCAGGTCAGTCCGGCTAGGGACGTTGTTTTCTCCACAGCACACAAAACCACTATCCTGGGTGCCGTCACCTGACAGACACGGAAAGTCTGTCCCGTTACCATTTCGGTCTGCCAGTGCCTGATCACTCAGCTTGGTGTAGGTTGAGCTCCGAGTCAGAGAACGGGCTGGAGAGCCATCACATGAGCAAGACCCTCTCCCTCCTACTGTCAGTTTAGGCACTCCACCAGGACTCTCCCCTGAAACAGATGCTGGTGCTGAACCTCCAACACGGGTCCTACAGCCTGGTATGGCTTCACCTTCCTTTGCTAATCCAGCCTGGGCTAATTCCATGCTGAGCAAAAGGTTCTCCAGCTTGTGGTTCTGAGTATTGATGTCCTGGAAGTACTTCTGGACCCCTACGTCCCCGCTGAGCCCACCGGCTTCGCTGAGCCTGGCACGGACAGTGTCCACTGCCTGTTTAAGCTGCTGGATCTCCTGACGTGCCTCCTTGAGGGCTAGCTGAGCCTCTACGCGGTGGCACTCCTCCTCAACCCAGTCCTCCTGCATCCTGTAAAGCTGACCTCGCAGCTCATCTATCTCTGTGTCCCTAAGAGGGTTAAAATTGGGATACTAAGAAAAACTGAAGAAAACCTAAAGTCAACCATAAGAACAAACTTTCTGGGCAGTAATGGTGTTCTGTCTTGCTGTCTCAGTGTCTCTCTCACCTGTCTTGCAATGTGTTGATAGTTTCCTTAAGCTTGGCTCGCAGGTGTCGGATACACACCTCCTTTTGCTGCAGGGGTGTGAGGTACTGCTCTGGTGGAGGGGGGCGGATGCCATGGTTGTCTGTACATGATGTGTACTTCTGTCGTCTAGGACACACAAGATAAACCCAAAATGAAAGTGACAGATAATACATTATGTTTTCCTAAGTCATTTTCCTGATGACTAGTATTTTTTTTTTTATAAATGGCATTTGAAGAGCTAAGACAATGGCCTGTCTTTATATGTTCTAAAATGCTCCCATGTCAGGCAGCAGGTGAGCTGGATACATTAATGAAATACTTAAGCAGAAGAGATGGATGTATAAGGCATTCAATATCAGTTTAGTCACAGAATATCCTCTCAAGTACTATTAATAATACATGCTTCAAAATACCCTGCGATTTACTATTAAGGCCCAATTAATTTTCAGGCTGTGTAGATGTTGCCATGTTGATGTCAGAGGATTTTCCAATCATAAAGCATGAGTTAACGAAATTGATCTCAGAGTTTATTGGTGAAAGTCCTCTTTCTGTAGACCTCCCCAGCTCCTTTAACCTGTTGTTTTCAAATAATAATCCTCATACAATCTTCTAAGAAAAGTTAAATGACAAATATTGTGTATAGATTGAGATTCAAAATTATTATCCTTCAAGATGGTTTGTATGGATTTGTTTTTTTTAAAGGCTTTTCAGTTGCTACATTTTGCTGTTGAAAAGTATAGTGATAAACAAAAAGAGTAATATCATATTGACTATTGCAGAAAATGAACAGATAGTCCAAAGGAACGGTTATGTTGTATATGTGATATTCTTATTAATAATAAAAAAAAAACAGTTGCTACCCTGATGCATTTATCATTGATTTATAGTCAAACAAATTATCTATATGAATTTAGATTTCAAATTAGGTTTGAAAAGGGAAACATTTGATCTATATTATTGGAAATCCATGCTTTTTATGATACCTTACCCTTTAGTTGGGCTACAATCGCTGCCTTTACACGAGCCTGAGTTGCTGCTGCTGCTGAAGGATGCATTACCGTATGGCTCTCTATTACCTTGTGTAGCCAGTGTTCGCCTGGTCCAAGAAAGAAGGGAACATGTTACTTTGTACCTGGTAACATCGTAAAACTACAGTCCAGACAGTACATGAGCTGCTGAGCAAAACCTTCATGGAATCAGAGGTAAAAACATATATGGAGTGGTCAACCAACATGCTGAAACAACACAAGTATACACAAACACATCACAAATACACAGATCAAAGACAGAAAATCTGCCTGAGGCAAACACTCCTCTGGGGCTGGAAAAGTAATGGTGCAGTTTTTTTTTTTTTTTTAAAGGGTAACGTGTTCTGCAAAAAATTAAATAAAACTGGAAAATCAAAACCAATTAGAAACCAGCAGAAAACATGCAGGAAATGGAACAAACATACGGAAAAGAGGGAGAGAAGAGGTCGGACTTAACATGATGATGTGGAAACACTTCCCACAAAGTGACATCATCAGACATTAACAGCAGCTCAGAGGGTTTCATCATTCTCATGCTTTAGACAGACAACACTGATCGAGAGGAAAGGCGAGAAGAGGGACTCGGGACAGACCGGGAACGAGGGGTGGAGGGAGAATTTGTGGAGCGGTTGTGGCGTTCTGGAGACTTTGTGGAAGTATATCCTTTAGTTGGAGACTTGGTTGATGCATAGCCTTTAGTTGGGCGCATTGAGACCATATACCCTGTCTCCATGGGAACGTAGTCTAGTTCTATGAACCTGCAGTAGTCAAACCTGACCAGGCAAAGACAAGAGGGTGTTAAATCACACAGGATTCCACAGTGGATCACACCTGAGTAATAAACTTTGTGTGCTGTGAGTATTTGCACAGTTTAACTGAGGTGAGCTGAAGATGTCAGGTATATAATTTAGCATGACTTAGCAGGTGGTGCAAATGTAAAATATCAACAAGCACTGAAGTGGCACAGAAAAGGTGGCTCCCTAAAAGGCCTTGCATTAGTAGACAAAGCCCCTCACTTTGTTTCTTAAAGATGTTTCATATGGATAGCCATTTTTCAGCTTTAAGGCCTTTATTGGTGGAGATAAAATACCACTCTTCTTCCAGAAACACCATTTGTAAGGTTGTTTTTTTTATACATCTGAAAGAAGCAAAGTAACATCAATGTTTCTTCAAAACAGCCACATCATATACAAGCAATTAGATCCTGGTAAGCTTTCAAACAAATCTTTTTACAAACAGTAACTATCTAAAAGAGATCCGATCATCAAAGATGCAACAAAATGATTATTACACCTGATAAAATACAAATCATTCAAATCAGATTATGACAGGTTAAGATTCTTTTATGTACATCTGAATATGTTTTATTTTAGAACAAAAAGGTCAATTAATTTCTTAAAGGTGTTGGGATAAATTAACTATGAAGCATAAAATAAAATCCAGGATGTCGGCTTGTCTTTTGCTTTTCACCCTATCACAAACAGTTCCTTTCTTCTCCTTCTTTCATGTTAAAAATAAAAAAAATATAATGAGGCAGACCAGCTGCTTGCTCATGATTCTATTTTGTTTTTACTCTCCAAACACCTGCTGATACTTGTTGCACCTGAAGACATTGCTTCTGTCATATGAAAGAAAACAATGTGGAGTTCAGTGTTGGTACATCGGTGGTAGATAGGAGAGGAAGGATTATCGGTGATGGGCAACCTCTGTCGAGACTTACTGCTTACTGTAATGGTTTACATCAAGTCAAATATGCCAAAAGAAAGCACAGTTTATAAAGTCTTTAATGGGACATGATTGTTGCCCAATCACTGGCCTCCAGAGTGGGAGGTGGTGGGGACAAGCAGGACCAGTCAGAGCAGCAGTCGGGGGTTTGCACACAGAAGATGTGAACTAAAACGGCAAAGCACTGGACAAAACGTTGCTTTTGTCTTATTCTAGTGTTAACCTGTTACTAGTCAAGTCAAAGAAGAAGGATAACTAGACCAAGAAAAACTATTCGTTAATTATGTGTATTTAGTTATAAGTCTTAATGACAGTCATTTCTATCTTCATGACAGGCCAAAACACACGTGTGTGTGTGTGTGTGTGTAAAAAGTGGTGTGATAAAGTGTTTGCCACCTTCTTGCTTTCTTATTTTCTTGCATGTTTTTCACACTTAAATGTTTCAGATCATCAAACAAATTTAAATATTAGTTAAAGACAACACAAGTAAACACAAAATGCAGTTTTTAAATAAAGATTTTTACTGTTCAAGGAGAAATTTTTTTATCCAACATGGCCCTGTGTGAAAAAGTGATTGCCTCCCTGTTAAAACATAACTGTGGTTTGTCACACCTGAGTTCAATTTCTCTAGCCACACCCAGACCTGATGATACCACATCTGTTCTTAATCAAGAAATCACTTACAATAGACCTGCCTGACAAGGTGAAGTGGACAGAAATTATCCTCAAAAGCTAGACATCATGTCAAGAGCCAAAGAAATTTGGAAACAAATGAGAAAGAAAGTAATTGAGAGCAGGCTGGAAAAACATGATAAAGCTTTTTCTAAAGCCTTTGGCACCACCATTATCCACAAATGATGAAAACCTGGAACAGTAGTGAACCTTCCTAGGAGTGGCCGGCCAAAATTACCCCAAGAGCGCTGTGACGACTCATCCAAGAGGTCACACAAAAAAACAAATAAACAAACAAACAAAAAAAACAAAAACAAAAACCAAAACAAAACAAACTGCATGTATACACTGGATACATGACCTTAAAAAGGCGATTCATGGTCAAAAACCCTCCAATGTGGCTGAATCACAACAATAGCAAATACCTGATTGCAGTTGTTGCTGCTATGGGTGCCAACCAGGTATTAAGTTTAGGAGCCAATCACTTTTTCACACAATGCCGTGTAGCTTTGAATTTTTTTCTCTCTTAGTAATAAAACCTTAAAAACTGCATCTTATGTTTACTTGTGTTGTCTTTGACTAATATTTAATTTAAGTGTGACAAACCTGGAAGAAAAGAAAAGAAATCAGGAAAGTGGTAAACAGTATATATATATATATATATATATGTGTGTGTGTGCGTGTATGTACACGTGTGTATTCCCTCACACATTCAGATGCACCCACATATTCCCTCGTACATTAAGCGCGCACACATTTTTTCATACATACATGTATACATTCATACTTGCATATATACTTGCACACATTCATTCATTGTCTTCTGGATATATTCTAACATACATCTAAACTTTCATTCAATCATAATACTAATAATAATACACATAATAATACACATAATAATCATACACATTAGCATATTCAGATATTTACATGAGTTTCTTAACATCCATCCATCTTAATCCATAAATACATATTTATGGACATACTTGTAGCCACCTATACTGCCATTCATAAATACATTAATACACAATGAACCGCATCCACACAAACCTTTCTTATAGTCATACTAACATCCAGTCACAGCAACATACATGTAAATAAACACTACCATTCATTATAACATACAAACATCACTCCACCTAATAAAAATGAAAATTCACTATAATCTATACTACCATCCATCCACATTAATATTTACACAATGTTCAGCATAAACTTCACAACTTCTAACAGCATGCACAAAACAAATAAAAACAAAACAAAAATAAATTAATAAAAACTGTCAGCTCTGTCCTGGGAATTTAATAAAACACAAGTAAACAGCTATTCAACATCACACATTGGCTATAGCTTTATTTTTAGTGTAGCTATTAGCTTTTAGTTTGGCTACTGTGCTGAGTCATTGTGTCCTGTGTGATACAATAAGGGAGGTTAGATGTTAGAAGATCAACTGACGACAGCCAAGACAGTAAAGCAGAGACACGGGGAGGGAAGCAGCTGAAGCAATGAGCCCGTAGAGGGAAAGAATATAACTTGATGATAAAAAAAACAGTTTTTTTCATCCATCTGCAGGCACAGAACCTGAGTCTTTGTCTTTTCATCTGGTGGAAGTGAGCATCAGACATTGGCTAGCATGCATGGTGGTTTTGGGGTGGGGGGTCTCTTAAGCTTTGCTCAAGAGAAACCACATCTTAGTTTTAGAAAAACCAAAACGCACTTTCTCACTTGAGATGATGCCAGTGTCAGAATGCTGCTCAGTGAGCTCAGTGAAGCAGTGATCACTTGGGATCACAGCAAGATCCCAAGGCAGGGGCCATTTTCACCATAGCCACTAAACACAACATCATGCTGTTAAAAATTAACATTGGGATTACCACTCCTACAGTTTGTGTGTTACCTACTGTCTTAGCTAAGTACACACTGGTGCCACCACATCATTAGACTCAACGGTGACACAACAAACTAAATTCAAAATTTATTAAAAACCAAAACAAACAAAAAAAACTTATTTGATTTAACTCAAATCAGTTAGGCAGCAATTCACTTTTCAGTGGGAAAAAACAAACAACATCTAAGTAACCATAGTTACTGTTAAGCTTTCATATGAAGTGTCCACGTAGGCTCCATGATTTTAGTTATACTCTAAACTGAGACAATTTGGACATTGTCTCCTTTTATTTAGTCAAAACCAAAACAAAAAAGTAAAGTCAGTTAAATTAATTTTTGTCTGTCTTTTCTCTAAGACAAGAGAAAAATGTATTTTCCATTGTGCTGAGCCGTTACTTACATAATCAACAACAGGTGAACATAAATAAAAAATTTCAGGAGAAATTTCTAGTAGTAATTCTCCGTCGAAAATCCCACTAATATATTTGATTTGTTGTGCTACAATTGAAAGCTTGACAGGTTAAGAAAGTAAAAGCTTAACCTGCAGCATGATAATACGTGTTGTTGTTGGTGATGTACTGTATTTGTTTTAGTGGCTACAGCTACAATTGCAGAGCATGCCCTCGGAAACTGTAACTGAGGTTTTCCTCACGCGGGGGGCGCAGGCACCGGAATAGCAATCGGTGCAGTAGAAGCCGGTGCAGCCATCCCCGACGTCCCCGGCCCCGAAGCCGGCTTGGGCACGGGAACGGGCGAGGACACCAGTATTTGCTGCAAGCGCCGTTTGGGCTGCAACACCTTCAGAGGGTTGAATCTGAGGAAGAGGAGAAATGACAGAAAGGAGAACACCACAGCTACAGACTGAGACATCTGCGAGTAGTCCTTGTCATGCCGGTGAAACCAGTGCAACCAGTTTCCGCAGACACCATGTCACATTTATCAGTCTGTGATCTGTACATAAATTACAGCTTTTGGCATCTGAACAAGAGTACTGATTAAGATAGTACAACAACCTAAGTAATTATTCAATAGCAAGTTTTGACTAGTATTTAGGTAGCCAGTTAAGTTAATTACTACAATAGATCAAGTGTTAAAACAACTCTGTGTACACAAAGTGTATACACAAACTGCACAACAAAGAGAGAGCCTTGATGTCTGATATGTGAGCGTTAATGGACATGGAAAGATGCCTCTCTGACACTATCTGACATAGCTTTCTTATTCTTTAAGCTGTGTCCAGGAAACAGGCAGAGGAAGCTCAGTAGCTGCAGGAGAAATCACATCAATACACTCAGTGTGTGGTATAGTTTACTAGATCCTTCAAGCTAATCGCTGCAAGTACAGAAGTGACCAACGGTAAAAATACCGACACTGACCACCATCACTGACATGACTGCAAAGAGACATAGGTGTGATGTCACATGTTTCATGTATGTGTAGAATGTTTTAGCACCACCTGTTAACTGTGTGGAGAAAGCAGACGGCTCATTTCAGTTATTCTGTTTCTCTGTTGCTCATTTTGGGTCACATGGTTAGTCTAAGGTGAGACCAGAGTCTGGCGTAGCAGGAGGCTTCAGTCGGGCCTCTGCTGAATCTTTTACCATCTGCCTGTGTTGAGCCTTAAATAAGCTTTGTTTGTAAGAAAACCTGCCATGTTTAAAGTTTGCGAATAGATTTTGAGCCATATTTTGTCTTTATTTGGTATGTGGACAAATTATAGTGGCTTCCTGCTTTAACATACAATATCTATAACTAAGCAGGTGCTTGTGATTAATTATACATTAAAAGAACATTTCCTTGTGTTTGCTTTTAGTTTCACAAGAGAGTGGAAAAGCACCTTAAAGAAAAACAATTGATGAAGAAGACAAGTAAAACCTCTGAACTTTTCGTCCTTGTCATCATTTAAATCTTGAGTGCCTCATACACCTGTCCGGCTGTCTGTCACTTCATGGAGAGTTACGCACACAGAGGACAGAACAAGAGGAGTTGTTTAGTTTAACCTAGCCTCTGTATTTCCACAGGATTTTTTTCTGATGTCTTCGTTTTCAAATCTGTATCACTGTTAAGTTTTCTCGTGTGATTATAATTAATGGCTTTAGAAATGCTAAACCATTAAGTGAAGAAAAATTTCTGGGGTTAGCCAGATGTCATTAACAAAACAAGGTGAATATTTTATACTTTTACGCTAAAGGAATGGCTAAGTAAGCTAAATGCAGACTTTGTAGATGGACATTTGTGAAAGACAGGTTTTCCTGTCTAAAAGCTGTGATGCTTGTTGGTCTCTCTTTCCTGTCCTCTCCACCCCCTCGAGGCAGATGGCTGCCCTCCCAAGCCGGGATCTGCTGGAGGTTTTTCCTTTCTACTGTCAACGCTCGCATGCTCAGAATAGGGGATTGGATCAAAGTCAAGATTCGAGTTGATCTGTTAGTTAGGCTAGTATTCATTATGAAAGGGCTTGTATGAATACTGACTGGATGACAACAGATTGGCTTGAACTGAAAGAAAATGTAAAGTTCCCTCAGATGATGATGATGTGAATTGGCGCTATAAAAGATTAATTAAATTGAAATTTTACAAAAGTATTTTACCTCTTGTCCTCCGTCTTTAGAACAATAACCCTGCGGAAATATCTGCAGGGTTGTGGCACATTTCCACAACATTAACAACATTCATCATTCCTCACTTTCCTGCATAATCCAGTGTGCGGCTGTAAATATTTTTATTTGACTTTAATCATTTGAAAAATGGAACTATGAGAAGTGGATGATAAGGCCCAGGAGCTTTGAGCATATTTACTAACGACATTCTTAGCGACTTTGAGACAAAAACGAGAAACAACAGTGTCTGGAAGAATATCTGACCAGCTGGCAAAGCTAAATGTAGGATACACGGAAGCACATTCAGGAAAAATGATAGAAACAAACAAAATTATAAGAAGCTGAAGGACCAGAACAGCCAACATGGGTCTGACCGCCGTGGTATCAGCCATAGAATAAATTTTCTGTAACTTTGCAGTGGATATGTAAACCACCCAAATTTCCAGGAATTCTTTTTCGCTGGTAAATAAATTTTGGATGACGAAATTCCAGAAAACTTTGGTGGAAAAAGCCCCTTTTCATCCAAATTTGTTGACCTGGTAGGTCCCTTCCACTACAGATTTGCCCTCATAAAGCACCACGTCCTGTCTGAAATTCCCGTCTTTTTTTTTTCCTGCAAACTATAAAATGAAATTCAAGCCATTTTCAATTTTTTTAAATTCCATTTTAATAGTTAAAAGGAAAAATGCCTCATTCTTCATTAAGTTTTTTTTATTGTTAAATTGAAAATGCTCATTTTGTTTTTTAATACTCACCTCTAAATGAAAAATCCAACAACCAAAACACACACTGATCATTTCTTTTTTGTGATCAACTTTATTTTAGGACTACACATGAAGACATACCTGAGGACAAGACTCAAAGCATTGACATTTAAAAAGAAAAAAAAAAATCAGAGAAATAATAATAAAAAAAACATTTAGAATAATGCCTAGCCCTCACTCCCCTTTTACCCTGGATCCAGGTCATCTCCCCCCATCCTGCACTACCCCAGAACGTCCCAGCGGGGGATCGAAAGAGTGTGCCAGGTCTATTCTGCCGACTCCTTTGCTCCATGAACTCAAGCTGTTGAAAACTCCAAGTAAACAATGGATAAACAAGTCAGTAACCATGCATAGATAGAAATTGTATGTGGAGGTTTCTAATGTGTAGCTACTAGTTTGTTTGCTGCTGTTAGGCCAGCTAACAAACCACCTTTTTTTTTTTTTACTTAATGTCAAACCCAATTTGGACAACTTATTTAGAATGAAAACGATAGGTGAGCAGAGCAGCTTGATCTGAACTATCTTGGAAATATATTAACTATAATGGAAACTGCCTTCCAGAATTTGGCCATTGGGGGACATTCCCAAAACAAATGAAAGAAACTGCCAACTACTTTCAGAGAACAAAATGTAGGATCAGTGATTGTTTTCATCAGATGGAGTTTACTAGGAGTAAAATATAGCCTGTGAATAAAATTGTAATGGATTTGCTGATGATCAGGATTTCTGATGTCAAATTCTCCCAAAGTTCATCCCAATCAAATCCGGGGTCCAGTTCTCTCCTCCACATTGTGTCCAACACCACATGTCTATGAGCATTCAGTGCAATAAACCAGTAGGGTTTGGAAATGAAGCCACTTGTGACTCCCGCAGAGTGCAGCACTTTATGAAGTGAAAGAAATGCAAGAGGACCCCGTAAGGGTGTGCTCGCTTGTAAGGCAGATCACACTGTAGATAAAAGAAAAAAGAAGTATGTGGTATGTCATGCGTGGTACGTACAGTATATCTCGAAATAAGAGTAAACCCCCCTCATCATAAATATCTCCCAGTATTCTGATGCATCTGTCTTTCCACTTAGAGCCATGAGACCTGAGCATCAGTTCGAAACTAGGTTAATAAAGGTCTAAGTGTAAAGGCCTGACAAAACTGATCCTGGGCAGAACGTTAATTTCATTATTGGGATTCCGACTGCAGAGTGAGTTGGGTAAGTTAATCTGTCCAAATCAATTTTTCCGTTAAGCGTTCTGCAGAAATTGTTTTTAATTATTGTCAGTATTGAAGCGTAAAGCTTTATCCGGAGATAAGTAAAGATATCAACAACCAGAACAGATTCAGGGATGGGAACATCATACGCCTTAGAGCTAACAATGCAGATTTTTTGTCAACTTCTTTTAAAACGGAAAAGCTTTCCATATTGTTCGAATGTTGAAAGGATATGGGGGACAGATTGTGCTGGGTTATCTATATGCAGGAAAATATCATCCGAATAGTGAGTGATGGTGAAATGTTCCACTGATCAAGATGGGAGAGATTGCTGTGGATGGCTTGTGCTAGGGAAAAGAGAGAGCGAACAATAGGGACTGAGAGGACAGCTCTGTCTCCAGCCTCTTGAAATAGCAAAGGAAGGGGAGCTGGTTTTACCTGAAAGTACCACAAGCTGTCCAAAAGCTGTCTGGTTTTTGTAAAGTACTTTAATAATGTTGATAAACTGGGCACCAAACCCCATAACTTCAAGTACTGACCACAAGAAAGGCCATTCCAAGTAATTAAAAGCATTCATTACATCTAGTGATAGGAAAGCAGCAGCAGGAGAGTTTAGTTTTTGTGGAGTCCTCTATAACATGTAATAATCTTCTAACATTGCCAGAGACCAGTCTTGACCTGATGAAACTCATTTGATCATATCGTACTAAATCTAACATACAGGCTTGAAGTCATTCAGCTAAAACTTTAGCGTAAATTTTTAGATCAGCATTTAAGAGTGAGAGGGGCTTGAAGTTAGAGCATTCCACCAGATCCGTCCCTAGAGAAATCCACCCTGGTTCCATGAGGCCACCTTTTCATTTACATCTCTATAATCTCTGTGTGAAGTATTGTAAAGTTTGGAAAGTCAGACACAGCTAAACTGGCTTACTCATTATAATATGTACATTGTTGCAATCACTGTTTTATGTATTTTATTTGGATTTATTCATTGT
>JBAFTA010000015.1:26458506-26473063 GCA_036919975.1 Melanotaenia parkinsoni
TTTTATTGTACGGTGACCTTGAGTGTGAGAAAGGCGCCTTTATAAATAAAATGTATTATTATTATTATTATTATTATATTCTTCCATGTTGAAAGTGTTTGCAGACTGCACTGTCTAGCCTGCTCTCATTGGTCAGTCACTGAAGCACCTCGCTGCTTCGTTGTAGTGTCATGGGACAGTGACAAAAACTGAACATTTTCCAATTGTCTTGTGTCGCATCACTAGCCTCCGCGTGCATGTCTACGTTAACGAGGACATTTCACATGCACGAATGTCGCCTGCCGCTTGGTTGGAGGAGGGCAGCAATTTTCGCCTCATCGTGCAAGTTCCACAGGAAATGAATGGAGAAGGAGCGACGGCGTCTCCCATGTGTCGAGCCCATTACTGACGCGGGTTAACCTATCAGTGTTCAAAAAATTATGACAAGAATATTTGTCAAAGTTGGTACAGCTCCCGATAAAAAAGGGAAAAGAAGAATTTACTATTTTTGGATCACATTACCCTGCCGTCTTTGTCTTCAATACAGAAAATGCCAGCAAAATGCTCATCTGTCTGAAGCCTCATGGCTAGAAGGTGGCTGGGTCTAGAGGAAGTGAAGTAGTAAGTTTGCCTTGTTTTATCTCTTTTTTCTCCTCGCCTATATTTTTCAGTTAGAAAGAGATGAATGGGTATACTGAAATAGTATCGTGGAACATCAATGGATGCGGGAACCCAGTTAAAAGGAAGAAGGTTCTGACATATTTAAAATAGAAAAATATGGATTTAGCATTCATTCAAGACTCACATATTGAGGGAGAGGAGAAGGTGAGGAAGTTTAAAAGGGATTGGGTGGGCACAGTCTTCCATAGTTCATATTCCAGCAAAAGAAATTGTGTTTTGATCCTTAAGAATAAAAACGTAAGTTTTGTATAACTAAAAAATACCAGGATAGGGAAGGGTGTATTATATGCTTGGAAGTACTAATTAATGGGATTCGGATGGTTTTGTGCAATATATATACACCGAATGTAGAGGAACCAGGTTTTTTCCAGGAGTAAAGAAAATAATAGGACATAGTGAGGAACAAGTCATATTTGCTGATTTTAAGGATTGCAGCCCTGAAGAATTTCTTTTTTCATTCATTTTCTCTATTGCTTAGTCAAATTCAAGGTTGCAGGAAAGCTGGAGCCTATCATAGCAATTAGCAGGTGAGAGGCAGGGTACACCCTGGACAGTCCACTGCAGGGCCAACACAGAGAAACAAACAACACTCACTCCTAGGGACAATTTAGAGTGACCAATTAACCTGACATGCATGTCTTTGCTGGTGGGAGGAAGCCGGAGTACCTGCAGAGAACCCATGCACACAGGGGGAGAACATGCAAACTCCACACAGAAAGCCAATGTTCGAACCTCCCCCCAGTCGAGGCTCGAACCAGCGATCTTCAACAACAGCAAAGTAAATAGCATATTCTGTTTTATAAATACACCGTTTTCAGTTAGTGGTGTCTCTTTAATTTCCCCAGCCATGACTGATATGCCAAAACCGGTTATGCCCCTGACATTTAGCTGTTTCCACTTTAGAATGCACATAAACACGGGCACCCCAAAAAAGCTCACAGGTCTTTGATGGCAACCTACCGGCGAGAGCCCGACGTAGACCTGCGATTGGCTGGGGCAGGCGCAGACATGGAGCCAGGGCAATCTCTGGGAACTTCACGTTTCTTCTGTTCTTCCTCTCTCCCTGTGATCTTCAGCTCAACGCCACTTGCTTGGAGGAAGAAGGAGACAAATATGCAGTGAGTGACAGGCACTAAGAAAGAAGGGTGATCAGCAACAACTGCAGGGAAAACCGGTGTGTTTATGGATGCTTCAACGTGCAGGCTGGTACTGCTGAGTCAACCTGACACTTAGCTGGCTGAAAACCAAGAGTTCAGTATCCAATCACCTTCTAGCCTTATGGGACGATCCACCAATCAACACTATTCTGTGTTCAAGTAATGGTGGATGCATCGGTGGGTGGGGGCAGATGTGTGTGCTCTTACTTGACATGTGGCTGTATGGCTGCAGAGTGTAAAGGACATCATCTCAAAAATTTAATCATAGTGCCTGTCAGCACTTAGAAATCATTTATTAGTCTGTGTGAAAAGCCAGATAATAGCATTTTACTGCATATTTCTGCCACACCAGTGGTGTATGCTAATCCATAACATCCTGTGAGTGTCTATTTTAAGATATAAGCACATGGAAGGGAAAAGAGGAGGGTTATTATCATCAATAATATATCACACAACTTGATGGAGCCTTGAGTGCCAGGTTGTGCATGTGAGTAAATGCAAGAAGCCTGCTGTAAGTCGGTTTCCTGCTCCATTCAGCCAACCAAGACTGATTCAGTATGTCTCCCTCATACTTCCTTCAAAAGAAGATGATTCATTCAAATTCTGTTGACACCCTTCTGTACCAACTTGAAGACACGTCTGAAGTCTACTTTAAATCCTTTTTATCCTTAACTTTAGTCAGATTCCAAAGAATTACCCAGAATGGGAAACGGGGGTATTTTTCTACCATAGATGTTTGTGTACACAAATTTCTGTAAAACAACTGAAAATAATCCCAACATTGAATTTAGACACCAGTAACATTTTCAAATATTTTTTTACAAACACAAAATGTTTATAAACTGAGTAACATGGAAAATGTATGATCCAGCAGGTTTTAAGCAGTTAATAAACAGCTTAAAATAATTGGGAGGGTTTTGGTCTGTTTGGGTTTATGTTTCAAATTTAAATGTTATAGTTTTATTTTTCTGGTTTTTATACTGACACCTGGACAACAGACTGGACTGGAAATTACACAACGCTCTCTAGAAGAAAGGACAGAGCAGACTGCTTCTTCAAGAAGCCACAATCCTGTGACTGATGCTTCATATCTTCTATGTGTCTGCTGCGGAAAATGCAATCAACTTTACAGCATCTGCTGGGGCAGCAGCGTAGCAGCAAAAACTCTGTACAGAGAAGAATGTTGAACAAACTGCTGCCACAATGGAGAATTTTTCAAACTGATAGAACACAGTGAGGACGTAATAATGTTCAGTCAGAGGTTTCTTCAAGTGTACTGTAAGACAGAAAGATAAAGGAAGTCATTCTTGCTAGCAGCCATCACTCACCAGAGCAATATGACTGGCAAATAATTATTTCTTTACAAAAGAATTTCCCCCGAGGGATCAATAAATATTTATTTTTTATGTAATTTAATTTTTCTGTTATAGTTGTTTCAAAATTCTAAATTTTTATTTTAAAAAAGCAAAAAAAAAAAAACCTAATACAACATTACAATTTCCCTGTGGGGATAAATAAAATAGTTTAATTTAATTCATATTTAATTCATATTATTTTATCTTCTGTTTAGGGTTTCACTTACTGATTGCCACTAATCCTCTTGGTAATCATCTCTTTCAGTATAAATGCTCGAGATTTTTCTTTCTTTTTCACCAATTCCTTGTCTGTGTCTTCTTTGTTTGCTGGTGTCTGACAAGTCACCAGTTTGGTCAGTTTTTGTCAGTTCATGCTCAACCTGTGTTTTAGAAAATAAAGTATTTTGGTATCTTCCTGTGAATCCATACAAACTGTGACACCGGTGTACATCTGTAACAGGGCCTGAAGCTTTTGTGATGTATTTTTCTTTCTTTCGTGTGAGTTATGAGCGTGTATACTTCCATTACTTGAGGTAAATATTTGGAAATTTGATGTGCAGGGAACATTTTTACAGACCTCATCATTCTCAAGATACAGAATATTAGACAAAGTATCTTCTGCTTTAACAGGATTTATTTGTGAAAAAAGTCAGGTGTAAAACAATTTAAAGTTTTGTTTAAATGCCTCTGTTCTTACTTTATAAGGTCATACCCGTCAACAGCCTAACCTATAAAAACAGTGCTTGCAGGTGATTGGCTGCTGATCCTGTGTCTGCGGCTCCACCCTCCTTCTCCAGGATTGGTTGCTGTCTGCTCCATCTCCTCTGTGACTGGCCAGTCATGAAGACACCTTGCTATACAAGCTCCTGATCACCTTCATCCTGGGCAGCTGTGTCACATTAGAGCAGTTTGCCACTGCGGGCAAGAGTTGAAAACTTTTTGTTTGCAAACCTATTCTTTTATTTATGAGTTTATTGTGTAAATAAATGAGCTTTTATTATAAGTATCCATCTCTGACTGTTTGTGTTGCCACCCCTTTTATCCTGAACTCCGTAGGGGTTGTAACACAGACCTTATGTGTGAAGAAAACCCTGCTAAGCACTTTATCAAGTCTCTGTGTTTTTACTTTGTTCAATCCTGAATAACAGGATACCTCCCAATCATTTGAAAATTGTGCATTATTCTCAGTTATCATTGTATTTTATTTTAATGGCCTCAGCAAGAACACCCCCCCAACATCATGTCACACTGAGACATCCTCTGCCTGCCCCTTTAGCCCATCTCCCTCCAGCAATCATGTTAATAGGCAGCTGCAGAGACTGAACCAGAACGTGGCTGCTTCTACATGGTGGAAGCGGAAAGAACAGTTAGCTGTGACGAAGCAACACCAAGTAATTAGTTCCGATACTTGGATCACATTATCAACAATCCAATCCAAAGAAGTAAAGGCCTTCGCTGAACACATTAACTCAGTGGACATCATCAGGTTCATGAGGGGAAGCTCTCTTCTAGCTTGTTGTACACTGAGGAGGATGGAACCCTCAACACTACCATTTACTGGAAACTTGCACACAGTCAGTTCATCCATCTTCTATACTTCCTTAATCCAATTCAGGGTCCCAGGGCAGCTGGGGCCTATCCCACTTGTCAGGCAAGAGGTAGTGCACACACTGATGGGTTGCCAGTACATAAGTCCATCCACATACTTACAGGTGCTCATCATAAAATTAGAATATAATGAAAAAGTTGATTTATTTCAGTAATTCCGTTCAAAAAGTGAAACTTGTATAATGTAGACATTCATTCCGCAAAGACTTACACATTGGACGTGTTTATTTCTTTAAATTTTGATGATTATAACTGACAACTAATTAAAACCCCAAACTGGGTTTCTCAGAAAATTAGAATATTGTGGAAAGGTTCAATATTAAATACACCTGGTGCCACACTCTAATCAGCTAATTACCTCAAAACACCTGCAAAGGCCTTTAAATGGTCTCAGTCTGGTTCTGTTGGCTACACAATCATGGGGAAGACTGCTGACCTGACATATGTCAAAAAGACAACCGTTGACACCTTGCACAAGGAGGACCCAAAAGGTCAGTACTAAAGAGGCTGGCTGTTCACACAGCACGAGTGATGGCAGAAACGGACCCTTTGGGAGATCGAATCGTTTGGAACAATTGTTCCAGAAAAAGAATCAATCTTGTGGAACGCTCAGAACAAATTACCAAAGTAATAAAAAATAAATAAAAAGGTCTTTCAAAATATTGATTTAAAAAACTGAAATGTTTTGATGTGTCTTGGGTTGTTTCGTCTGTAAAATCTTGTGCTGGTTTATAGTGAAATTTGTATGTAAGAATGTGTTATTTTAACCAGTCCGTATTTGTGTGAGGTGCTCCTGTACACAGGGGTATAACAAGTGTTTCAGCAGTGTGGGGGACGTGGGTTATTACTTCAACACTGACAAATATAGACTGTTTTTCCACATTTCATATTTGAGGACACCTTAAGTTTTAATAAGCAGATAATTATTTATTAAAATCGAGGCCTTAAAATTCTAATTTGTGCCATCCTTTTCCTGGTTAGTGCCCCCGCCTGGCCCTCTCATCAAAACCTTTCTATACCTGTCCTTGTATATACAGTAAATCCTACCACCTGTCAACCACCTGGTTAGAGAAGAGTCCTGCTCTGATTTGGATTTCAGAACCTGTTTACAATTTCCCTTCATACATGGCTCCTAAAAAAATAAACCCGCCTGCCCAACATCTGCACAGCACCAACGATTTAGAGGAGACATCCTCCTGGTTGTATTATGACCAGCAGATTTTACAGCTGTCACCAGCAAACCTCAGTTAATAAAGAAAATAATAGACAATAAATGCCAACAAAAGGCTATCTAATTGAAGCGGGTTAAAGTTTTGCATCAACATCTCGCTAGTTTCCTCTTCCTCAGCATGAGCTGAACGATAAACAAACTACAAGAGAGATGCTGGGACGGAAAAGCCGATCAGCTGATCACTGACAGTCACGTCATGGTTCAGGGAGCAACAGGAGAGGGAGGGGGAGGAGAGAGTCGCAGCAGGCGAAGAGACTGGAGCAACGTTTGCTCAAAAGTTTATAAAAAAAAAAAAATTGTCAACAAGCTCAAGTGATCCCAGACAGCTGACCTGGGACGCTTTCCGCTTCCTTCCATTTCCAGACAATTCAAACTTTCTCAAAAACACTCGGTACAATATATTCACATAAATAAGGTAAGACTTTGCAAATAAACAGCTGTTAGGAGAGCTTTTAAATGTTTTACGCACATCAGGGGATTAATCATCTGCCAATTGGTGACGTAGTGGAACGCGATATGGAACAGTCACGTGACATCTTGCTTCATGGAAGTTATGGAACATTGTTTTGCATCAAACGTTCCCGCCTGTTTCAGTAATGACTGGAACACTTTTAATCTTCCCATCACTACCAAGCACATTAATAGAAAGGCAAAGGGAAGGAAAAGATGTGGTAGAAAAGTATACAAGCAATAGGGATAAGCGCACCCTGGAGAGAATTGTGAAACAAAACCCATTCAAAAATGTGCGGGAGATTCATTGTTGTAGAAAAATAGTCTGGAATGAGTGAAAGTACAAAAAAGTTTATTTAACAGCAAAGTAATGAGACAATAGTTGCAAGTATGCACTTCAAAGCCAACAAAATCCTTAGACACCAATGATGGTTCAATGACTCTCATATAAATGATGAGATTCTTTGTGTTCGCTACAACTTACGAGCCTTAAACTCCCCACCAGTGGGTTAAGCTGGATTTATAGTTGTGTCTGCGTACGGTAGGGCCTGCTTAGCTGATACTGGTGAAATGTGCTCCCGCACTTGAGCGTAGGATTTACAGCATCTTGTTGGTTACTGCACAAATTTCGTGAGAAGCTCCAGAAATCTGGAAACACGTAATCACAAACCGACCAGTCACAAGGGAGTGCTTCCATGTAACTGTGTTGCAAGCAGGGGTGCATGTCAGGTCTGGAAGAGGTGCACGTCAAGCCTTCACAGAGCATTGGACACCATAACTGACTTTACAGTCGTCCTCAAGTGCCAAGAAAAGAAATTAATTTGCCATTTCTAAGCTCTTCCGTCGTTTCCATGACCAACATTATCTACTTGCTTCAGTGAGTCCACTTTCATCTGGACAATTAGACCTATGATGAAAAAGGGTGCATTTCATCAGTCGATACTATAGTGACTGCAACTTGAAAACAAACCATATTGTACAATATTTTAATCACTTTTCAGATTTGTTTAATAACTTATTTGTGGCACAGTTAAGCCAAAAGTCTCCAAATACAAACCATTAAAAATCTTTATTGTTTAACTTTGCAGGGAAATGCCTTTTCTGTGCCTTAGTTGTATTTTCAATACTTCTACTTATATACTGTGTGAACCAGACAATGGAAGGCAGTGTGCTTTCCTCCTGCTCCAGCTGCTGACACTAAAGATCAAACTACATCAGAGCACATCAAGCAGGATTTACTAAGTTAGGGCGGTTATGTAACGTCATCCCCAGCTTGAGAGAGATGGACACGCAAGCAGATTGTATGCTGACAGGACAGAAAGACAAAGCAGGTAGAAGGACGAGATAAAGGGTGAAAGACGGGGAAGCCAATGAGATGACAGTAGCCTGCCACATGTGTTGTAAGGAGGAGTAGATAAGGACGGGATGACATGCAAACTGAAGAAAGAGGACTACCAACACATATGGACCTCTCTGTGATTGCAGCAGGAAATGCAGCAGTGTGTCCTTGTTATCTAAGCATAATGCGACCTTCACTTTTCTTGTTCTGCAGCATTAGTACATAGAGATATACAACAAGGAAGCGACTTATGATATGCAATAAACACAACGCACAAAAAAAGTTGCAACACATCAGCACTAGTGTCTGGACTGAGCAGACTGCAGTGGTACGACTTGCACTGCGTTCAGTCAGAGTGGAGAAGGGAGGAGGTGTGCATGAGGGCAAGTGTGACTCACATCAGCTGTGCTTAAGATTCTCAGTCACATTCAAATACCAGCAAAAATAGGTTTACCAACTCTAAGCTCTCAGCTCGCCAACACTGAGTTACTCTCAGTAATTGTAAGAGAAACATTTAACCCTGCTGGAATGTGTACAGATGATCTTGTAGTGTTGCTCATCTAAAGCCACACTGGTCCTTTTCATCACTTCGTGTTGGATGTTTTCAGTAGAAGGCAATAATTGTAAGAAATATTTATTTATGTTTACTATGTTTTTGTTGTCATACATAATGCAGAAATTACCAATATACCAAAGTTATGTAGCAGAGATGCTGTGGAAAAGTTTAAATGATGCTATTCTGTTTCAGCAAACAGGAGTCAAGTTTTTTGAGGATGCTACTCCTCTACATATTACATTTTTTATTTTAACATGACAGTTGAACATCTTACTAAATCCAATGTATTAGTTATTGCTGAAAGCTGGATTAAAATTAAACTTACCTTAGCACGTTACGCAGTTTGAAGCTAGAGGGAAAAAAAATCCTGCCTTTTGCAAATGTTGAAAAATCCCTTCATACAATACAAGTGCCAACTTTGATTCCTCTGTCTTTTCCTTTTGCTTTCTTCTGGATGGAGATGTGTGATATTTCTCCAGGTATCTGTTGGAACCACTTCTCCATCAATCACTACGCCTTTCTTTTGCTGCTTATCCATGATCACAATGTCTGGTTGGTTGGCCACCAACATTTAGTCAGTCTGTATCATTCTGACAGTCTGCATATATATAAAAAATGATAAAATATCAAAAACAGAGTTGCCTGTTAATTTCTTATCATTAAAGTTGATCTGACAGATTTGATCACGCACATGGTGATGTTCCCTCAAATCACTACGCTGTAGATGAATTGGGGATAGCCTGAACAAATCCTACTCCCTGCCAGGCTAATTTCACAGCATATTCCATATTAACATACCTAGATTAGCCATTTTGGAACAGAAAGTCCCAAATTACTGTTTAATCTAGGTTAACATAGCCAGTTAAACCAGTAATCCTGCTTTTTGGAAGACCCCCAGGAAAGAGTGGACAACAACAAATAAGTCTGAGTACAATCTTGAGAAGGGGTGGCCAACGTCGGTCCTCAAGAGCCACAATCCTGCATGTTTTTCATGCATCCCTGCACCAACACACCTGACTCAAATTAAATGGATCCAACAGCCTATAAGGATCTGCACAATGACTCATTAGTTTAAGTCAGGTGTGCAGGACAGGGATGCATGTATAACCTGCAGGATTGCGGCTCTCGAGGACCGACGTTGGCCACTCCTGCTCTTGAGTGTGTGCTTGAAAATCTATAAAACATGCTCATATTCAAGCATTTACTCCCCTCAGAAGATGCAGGTTACACATTTGTGCAAAGTCACCCTTCTGCTGCAGTCATGAAAGCAAGTCAGAGTTTTTTAGCCTACATGTTCATGATCATTATTTTACTCAAATGCAAGAGAAACAAAGATAATTGATTAATTGCTTACAGTTGGTTTTGAAAGTGCAGTTCCATGTTACCATAGTGCCTTTCAAATATGCATTCACCTGTAAACATTTAGACATTTTCCATATGACACAAGACTAAACAACATGCAAACATCTTCACAGCACCTGGGCACTGGAGTAATGAAAAACACTAGGTTTTTAACTTTAACATGCCAGTAAAACAGTCTCGTTCTCTACAAGACAATATCATGAGCTAAATCAGTCATTAGTGGTACGGCTGGAGAATTTTTGCTTTAAGTCTACAAAGCACCATCTATTGTTTTAGGAAGGTAAGGTTAGACAGCCGATATTATCCATGCATATCAGTGGAGGAACTCATCTGGACTACTTGCAGGGTAGATCTTTACAGTCAATTTGCATGCACTGCGAAACATGAAACAAGAGGCGAAAGCAGCACAGGCTAGATGTAAAAAACAACTGTCATGGTTTCCAGTCTGGCTCCTGTGCCCGTTCCTTATCTGGTCATATGCATTCACTAATTACCAAAGCAGTTTAACCCAGCCTCTCTTTTTAAGCAGAAGTGTCAACCCCAGTCATTTGCCAGATTGTCTGCAAACCTGTCTTTGGCTAGCAACTTTCCCACCATCTATACCCTATACCTGAATGTTGATCTGGCATGTTCTGGACCTCACCCCAATATCTGGCTCTTACATTGGCAGCATTTTTGTACAACATCTCAGGTCCTGATCATCAGCCCTCTGCACTCCTTGACCTGTTAAGCCAAAGAAACCTTTGTCCATCAAACACTCAATTTCTAGACTAGAAGGTATGTGACATGCTCCGTTGACTGTTAACAGGAAGTCAGGTTTGCATTTGAGGCTCTTTTCTAGAACAGGCCTTAATCTAGAAAATGTTAGTTTATGTTAGTTGGGCTTGAAAATTGGTTTTCTGACCCACAGACTAAGTAATAGTTACAAACACCTGGACTATCGAGCTGAACTAAAGTAAAAATGGTAATTAAAAAAACAAACCTTAGTCTGAATTAGCTAAACTGAGGTTGCCTGTACAACTCGGGATAGATACAGAAAATCAAAATGATAATGAACTGGAGAAGCAAATGTAAGGAAATCCAATGCATTATTCATCACATTGCTGTTTATCTACAATGACTGGCAGCCTTTAGGTCAGTTGAAGAAGATTTTAGAAGTTTCCCTGCTGGTAGCAGCAGGAAAAAGTTTTTTACGTCTTACTGAAACATTTTTCCATCATATATGCAAAATTTGCCAAAATCCAACTTTTTGTCAGTTTGCCCGATCAACTGATCATTTTTTTGTGGGTTGATTCTGTTACCCACAAGACTAATGACAAACCTGGTTGCAGCAAATTTTACAACATCTGTAGTTAGAGGCACTAAATTGTACATCCATTATTTATTTATTTTAGGATATTGAAACACTGACAAAGCTGCTATATCTAATTTCTAAATGAGTGTTTATGCATTTCCCCTTTTTTTCATCTTATGTGATTGCAGCTGACTAGGCAATAATCTCCCCATTCCCATGACAGGAACCCTTTGTTTAAACAGCTGCTTCTCCTTAAGCTTTAGACCATTTGTTTAGTTAATTTTTTTGCACTGTTCATTCATCCTCTGTACCGCTTTGTCCATTACAGGTCGCGGGTAAGCTGGAGCCTATCCCAGCATTTTAGCAGGTGAGAGGCAGGGTACACCCTGGACAGGTCACCAGTCCACTGCAGGGCCAACACAGAGAGACAAACAACCATTCACAAATGCATGGCGGGAGGAAGCTGGAGTACCCGAAGAGAACCCACGCAACCCCCAGGTTATGACCTCCCCCAACCGGGGCTCGAACCGCTGACCTTCTTGCTAACCACCACACCACCGTGCATTCATGACAATAACGCTCAAGGTGCTATGTCCAAAAATTAAAATCCAGACAGAAAAACAAAAACATACAAAAGAATAGTAAAAGTAAAAACCATCAGAAAACACAAAAACATACTTAAATACAAACTGCAAAACAGAAACAAGAATTTTCAAAACAAAGCAGAAAGGTTCAAATATTTTTGGTTGCCCAATATAGAGTCCATGGATATGTATTTATTCAATCCTTTTCTTTGTTGTCATATAGTGTCCACTGTCCCACTTGTCAATAAAGATGTCTTCTTTCAATCTGAGAGCAAAGGTCATTTTTTCCATTGTTTAAATTTCATTACTGATGTTCAGCCAGTCTGTTAGTCGGTGGATCCAGTCTAAGCCAGTTTCTTGTTATAGCTTTCTTTGCAGCGATCAATAACATCATTGGTCAAATACAAGACATTATTCACAACACATGTTTTAATATTGTCAAGTTTTAAATATATTTTGTATTTGATAGTCTAGGATGGCTTAAGGCCATTCATTAAATGTCTGATGCTTTTGTACACGCTTGTCCTCCTTCTCATCACAGCTAATTAGCTATTAGCTATTAATAACTTTCTCCAATTATGGATTATAATCCACACAACTGCAGTTGTGAGTGACACGCTGTTCACACGGGGTTAAAATAATTTAGGTAAACATTCTGTGTCATCCTATGCAGCGATAGCAGCCATCAAGCCAAAAGGTGTGTATGTTAAAACCCATAGTCTTGCACAGACAGAGAGCGACAAGCTCAGCAACCAGAAAAAACAATATGTTGTAGGAACAAAACTGTAATAATGTCCCACATTTATTGATCAATACGTTTCTGGTTATAATTGTTGCAAAAGAAAAACGGCAGAACTCGAAACTTTCCCACCATGGATGCATCTCAGCAAACACCATGCTGTGAAAATGTCTAAGTTACCATGGAGACGGTCTGTCCAGCACTTGTGTGGAACGTGAGCATGAGAACGCCAGAGAACAGGATGAGGGAGGGAGTCTGCAGCTGTAGAACAGTGGTCAGCACAGAGCTTTTACTTTCTGTCCTCACCCTCATGTGGTGACACTGTAGAATAAATAAGAGTTCAAATGCCATGATCACTGAACGGGGCAACGGGAAAAAGGCCCTGTCAAGTTCACTCTGGTCAGAAGGTTTGCTTGTAGAGCTGGAAAGTAAACCTGATGATTGCAAGAGAAAAGAAAGAGACTAAACAATCTTAAACTTGCTATCAGAAGATCCAAACTGAAGGAAATGCTTTGTAGATTTTCTCTAAGTCCATTGCCCAAATGCACTGATTTAAGAATCTGTAAACTATATGCTAAATCTACCTGTTTAACAAGTAATGTTTCTGCAACATTACAATTCCTAAACCAAAATTGATGTATAAATGGATTATATATCCATGAAGATCTTTCAACATGATCTGTGTGACAGTGGCCTGTTCATCAAACTCAGTGCTTTGTATATTTTCATTAAAGCTTCACATCTTTTACTGAAAGAAACAGGATTTTTATAAAGATGAAGTCAGTCTTCCTTAAAACTGGACTGAACCTTGATATTAGAGTAAAAGCCACACAGTGTTCTTTGCCTCTATTATCTGTAGGGTGCAACGCAGACTTTACTGAAAACCAGCTATGCTGCAAGGTCAAACTGCAGCACCAGGCAACCTGTCACGACTTTGCTGCGCTGCAAATCCTGATGACACGTTGTTTTTAGGTACAGGGAGACATTTTCTTGTACCCAGCCAGGGATGGAATCTGATATCTTTCCAGCCGTTAAGAAAAGTATAACTAGTGATGCTGCAATCAGATGGGGGAAAAAGAACTACGCTCATATATTGACGCACAGACGCGCAAACATCTGCTCACTGCGTAGTATCCCTGCATCAGCTGCACCAAAATAAACAGACAGGAAATAGCCGGTGGAGGCCTTGTAGCTAAATGAGCATCAAATAATCCTAACAATCCATACATTTCCTCCATCGTTTGTCCATGCATTATCCTTAGTCATGATACGCACCAGTTTCCACTCCACATACGTATCCTCCGCAAAATGACAGATCTGACAGCCAACGCTGAAACATAATTTTAACAAAACAGAGAATATCCGGCCTTTCTTACCTACGCCCCTTGTTCCTTTTCTATGTGCCCCCTTCACGCTTCCATCGCCTCAATTTCCCATCGTTTGCCTGCGTTCTTCACCAAGAGCTCCGCTTGATGGAGCACTAATCTTGGCTCACGCGCCAGGGGAGTAGGAGAGGACAAGATGAGGAAGGGAGGGAGGGAAAGACAGGAGGTACGCTGGATGGATACAGAGAGGCACAAGGATATATGTACGAATACGTTACGTCAGATTTGTCATCCAAGAGAAACGCCAGAAGCATAGACATAGTTACGTTGACGCCGCGTTGGTCCCCGCTTCGTACGTCCATGGCGCCGCCATGTTGGTCCTGGCAAGTTATTCATTTTCAACAGGACTGAAGGGAAAAAGCCTGAATCTTCTACAGTTTGGGGCTGAACAAACTCTGTTTTAACATGATCACCGGGAAGTGCTTTTAATGGTAAGAATGAACAACTGGTTTATGTTTCATTTGTGTTTGTTTTTATTTGGGACATTTGTTAGTCATATAATGTTATCTTAGCCTGTTGATTGCTGTTGTTACTATAGTCACATCTATTGACTGATTGATATTTATTTTCAACAAAAATTAACGCAAATAATCAGAGTAAAGAAAGATAAAACCCAAACAATAATTTTATCTTCCTTATAGTTGTCACATTAGTTTAACTGTCAGTTTTAAGATTTTTTTTCTATTTTTTAAGAAAAAAATGAAATGAAATGAAAAATACTTTATTAATCCCAAAGGGAAATTCAATATTGTAGTAGTAGTATTTATTTATTTTTTTTAAAACAATCACAATAATTAATTAAGGGCTTTGTTCTTCAGCCTGATAGCTGCTGGAAGG
>JBAFTA010000015.1:26483132-26495239 GCA_036919975.1 Melanotaenia parkinsoni
GTAGAGCCAGGCCATCGTGCAACTACATTTGTCAACATCATGTTGGATTGACATATGACTTGAACATTGATAGTATGCACATGCTTTGACATACATGAATTTATCGAAATATGGGGCCCTTATAGCAATATGAATGCAGTCAATTGTGGCGATTACATTAGGAAAACCGGACATTGCTGCAAAATGCCTTTTAATGTCGGCCTGTTCTCCTGCAATATAGGGAAATTGGATGTATTGGCTGGCCATATTACCAATACCATCCAGGACGGCAGGCATTATTGCGCTCAGTGCTGGCTGCGATATTATTTTATTATTTTTCTGGCTAAAGCTTTTTGAGGATCCACAATAAAATGGTGAAGTAATCAAGGAGCGACTGCCTAGCTTATTTATTATTTTCTTTTGAAAGGGAGCTGACATACAGTATGCTTAAGATCAATGGTCGGCAACTGGTGGCCAGTAGACCAAAAGAGGCCCGCAGCAAATTAATTCCTGGCCCACTTGGAAACAAGCAGAGGGGTCTTTTGTAACCAAGGAAATTGACTCCTCTAACATCAGTCAGTTCTGAACTATTTCTCTCATAATTATTGAATGCAAGGTATTATTCTCTGTCCTGGCAAAAAGGATGACCACGTACACGATGAGGAACAGATATGTAGACACATCAGTCCAGAAAGGCAACATCCCAGGCTGTTCAAACCTGCCCATTTTACCTTGAAAAGAAAATCATAACAGGTTGCATCATCTCCCCCATCCTGTTTGTCATAGGAATGAATCTGCTCATAACAGCAGCAGGAAAAGAGTCCAAAGGGCCACTGATGGAGTCTGATATTTGCCAACCTCCAATAAGAGGCCTTATGGACGATCTCACCATAACAACTTCAACCCATGTACAAGCAAGATGGGTCCTGAGAGCACTAGATGATGTGGCAACATGGGCTCAAATGCAGTTCAAGCCAAGGAAATCAAGGTGCATGGTGATTAGGAATGGAATTGGACAAGCAAGTTCCAGCTGCAAGTGCAGTGGGAGGTTATACCATCGATAATGGATAACCCAATAAAGTACTTCATGAAGTGGTATGATGCATATCTGATGGACAGGAGCAAAGTTTCCAGACCAGAGAAACAGGCAGAGGAATGGCTGACGAAGATTGAGAGGTTAGGATTACCAGGAAAGTTCAAGGCTTGGCTTTTCCAGCATGGTCTGCTACCAAGACTGATGTGGCTTCTGATAATCTATGACATGCCCATGACAGCAGTTGAAGGAGTCAAGAAGTGAACAAGCATCTTCGCAGGTGACTAGGAATTCCACCAAGCTTCACATCAGTAGGAATATACATTAGGTCTGGACAATTACAACTACCCCTGTCATCAGTGGTCGAAGAGTTCAGTGTGGCTAAGTGCAGGATTGCAATGATGTACCTAGATTCTAACGATGGAAAGGTTAGAAATGTAGATGTCACAACGAGATCAGGATGGTCTAGAGCAGTGGAACGTGGATCACAAGGAGCCTGGACAAAGTGGGATCTGCCAAAGCGGAAGATCACCTGGCCTGAACTCTGGAGACTGGAGCCCTTTTGAATCTTGTTCCTGCTCAGTGCAGTGTAAGACACCCTTCTATCACCAACAAAACTCCACAGATGGGGAGTGAGGGAGGACCCACTGTGCAGGCTGTGTGGAGGGAGAGGAACCATAGGAACCAGAGGCACATACTGGTGGGATGCAAGATTGTTCTTAGCCAGACAAGATACAGAAGGCAGCACAACAAAGTTCTCTGTGCCTTGGCCAACACTTTAGAGAGGGAACGACTGAAAAAGCAGTGAATCACAGAGAGACCCACACCATCCATACAGTTTATTAGGGAATGGCAAAAACCACCAGCCCCCAAGAAGATCAAGAAGGGCCTTTTCCAAGCAGCACAGTTGTGGGAAATGAGAGTCGACCTTGGAAGGAGACTCGTCTTCCCCCAGGTTGTGGAAACATTGCTGAGGCCTGACTTGGTCTTGTGGTCAGAGGAAGCAAGAAAGATCATTTTGATTGAACTGATGGTCCCATGGGAAGATGGTTGTGAGGAGGCATATGAGAGGAAGGCTTCCAAGTACCAGAACCTTGTTGAGCAGTGCAGGGACAAGGGAAGGCAGACCTGGCTATTCCCAGTTGAGGTCGGGTTTAGGGGTTTCCCGGCGCAACTCTGGGAGTAGCAGGAAGGGAGACCCACCTACTGGAGGGTGTTGTGGTTTAGGGATGAAATGCCCAGTGAAGACCACCTGAAGAGATCTCCTCCTGGCCGAAAGCAACAGTCATGCAGGCATGACTAAGCATTTAGCATCAAAGATGTATTCAACAGTTAAATTGTGACATTTCCATAATTTTTGTTCAAAACAAACAAAGTCAAATTAGGTTTAGGAAATACAAAATAGAAAATAAACAAATGCAATTTAATACACTAAATTACAAGTCAGTCCAATTAACAACAACAGTAACAAAAAGGTTAATGTAAAGTGCTCCAAGAAATGATTAAACTGAATAGGAAATAGAAAACGTGAAATAAATGCAGTTCACTTCAGAAACTAAGAACTGCTAAACTGAAGCTTCCAGCGCAATCATCACAATTCATTGACACCTTTTTTTTCTGTTCTATTTCTTCTTTCTTTTTTGGTTGGGCTTTGACTCCTCTCCTTTTTAACATCGATCAGTTGTCAGGGCCACTACATCACCTGTGGCTGTTGCTCCTGGCAAACAACTTGTATGTTGGACAGCACAAACTGCTGCTCCTTCATGGCATTGTAGAACTTTTTTGACGCTAGTTGCATACGCCAGCTTCTTCAAGCACAACACACACAATTACCTGGTTCTTTTAGTTTCTGGCACCAGCTCCCAAAAGGCTTGCCGTTTCTACCCCTTCTTTTATCTGTGCCCAGGACTATTTGTTTTTAAGGCTGTTGTCAATTAGGACGTCTTCCCCTGGCTTCATGAATTTACTCTCCATTTTTTTTATCTGATTTCGGTGAAACAGCAGTTGGCTTGGATGCTGCGTTCAAGACCACTAGAAGATAACGTTCACACTACAGGTTAGCTTATCAGAGAAAAACGAAGTATGGCATAGTGTCACGATTTTCTGAACACTGAAAACATATGCAGCAGCAATTTATGCTTATTTTCGAAGATGAACATATGTGTAATTTCTGACTTTAACACTGTTCATTTCTCAATAAATTTTCTACAATTCAGAGCCTGTTTTTTTTCTCCGAGTTGTCTTGAACACAGCATCAACTACTGCTAGATCTTAACCACTATGTGTACCCATAGTTATGGTTGCTAATGTAGGATTGAACCGTAGCAGTGTGAAGGAGGGGCCTAGCAAGATTTTTTTCTTTCTTTCCTCTGAATCATAGTCAAAACCCGGTAATCCAGCATGATGCTGGAATACTTTAAGCCAAGGCTACTCAATTCGGTCCTACGAGGGCCGCAATCCAGCAGGTTTTCCATGTATCCCTGTACCAACACACCTGAGTCAAATTAATGAGTTATTGTGTGGAACCTGATTGGCTGTTAGAACCACCTAATTTGACTTAGGTGCGTTGGTGCAGGGATACATGGAAAACCTGCTGGATTGTGACCCTCGTAGGACCGAATTGAGTAGCCCTGCTTTGAGCCCTGGAAACGTCAGCAAACCTACCAGATCTACTAGGACAGCAACGCCCCCTGCCATGTGGGGGTCTCTGGAGTAGGGACTCCCAGTTGTCTGAGAGCATGTGCACCCCGTGGTCCCGGTTTATAAAGTTGCTAGCTATAAACTCCAGACCAAATTTAGTTGCTGACCCCTGGTATAGATTATAAAGAAATATCATTCAAGACTGAATCCCAATATTTTGCATTATGATGCAAGTAGTATGTAACTACTTGTAACTTTTTAAATGGGACAGATGACTTGTAGCCCTTTTATTTCCTCAGATGTTGAATTGGTAATGTCACACTGATCTGTTTTTGTGTATCCTATTTATACTTGGCCTGTAATATTGTCTGATCCTAAAATAAATCTGAACAGGGAGCATGACATTAGTATTTTGCTGTATGCTTTTACTTATTTATTTTTGATTAAAAAAAAAGATTTAAAGACAAAAAGATTGTTTTTACCAGTCTCATTTAGATATTATTTAGCAATCCTTTTCTCAAGGTAAGAACAAGTTTCTGTACAGCCAGATTTTTTACATTAAAACATTCTCTGCACACTCAGATTTTCACACTCTGTCATTTTACATTCATGTTTGCAGCTTGTTTAGCTGACAGAATGACGTGGTAAGTCCTACTTTTCTGGGGGTGTTTAAATGAACACAAGATACTGCAATGCCTTTAGAAGTGTGAAGTCTGTGTTGTGACAAGATGCAGTGATGCCAAGTTGTGAATCACATTTATAGACATATTCACTAAAAATAATATGTTTTTTGACATGAACGGCAAAAGAAAACATATCTGTAATTTTCTCTTTTATCAGTATTTACCAACACGCCTGGGGCCACATGATCTAACATTAATTCCTTTTTCAAGCTGTGCATCGGTAAGGAAAACAGCTCAAGACCCAGCAGAATGAACAGAGAGGCCATGGGGGTTCTGGCTGGGGCCTTCCTCTGCCACATTATCTGCAAGTGCAGGGTCGTGTTCGTGTTGGGGTGGCTGGGATTCATGCTCTGGGATTGCTGCTGATCGCCTGGGTCTCTGAGCCAGCCTAGTCTGTCTCTAGCTTTTGAAGAGGTGTGGTTGCATTTGTAAAGTCACACTCATCTTTGATTAAACTTTGTTCCTCATATTCTGCATGCTGAATTAGTCACTGAATTGTCCAGTGGGTTTATACAGTGGTTTTTTTTTTGTGTGTTTCTGGTGTTTTTTGCTGTGATACCCTTTTTTGTTTGGTTTTTTTTTTAGCTTTTTGTCTCTTATAGGTGCTCCTGATGATTGTCAACGTTGTTCTCCTGTAAAACCTGTAAGATTCTCTGTTGTGTTTCTTTACAGGTGTAGCATAGAAAGGTTATTGCCTTCTGTCTATTGTATCATTGTCTCCTCTTTCTCTTCTCTACTCTTTTTTCATTTCTGTTTACACTTCTCCTTCTTCTTTGTCCCCTCTAGTCAGGTCTAGCAACATTATATAAGTTCAGTAATTCAAAATAAAATAAATATAAAAGAAAAATTAAAAATCTATCAAGAGAAATGAGTATCAAGTGGAGCATAATACCCATAAAGCCCCCTTGGCGATGCAAATTTGTTTGGCAGCCAGACCATCATTCTGCTTGCTACAGTGCTGGACAGGACAAGTTAAACTAAACAAACCAAATAAACAAAAGAAAAGCAAAAAACAAAACAAAACAAAAAACCCAAATAAATAAACAAACAAACAGCTGGTCACATAAATGCACTCTCTGAGTGTGGTCAGTTTAAAGATGCAATGAGCAAACTGGACACAGGTAATGTCACCGCCCCTGCTAATGAGAATTACAAGAAGGGGGCCAGAAACTTAAGAGTTTGATTACCATGGAACCGCAGTCAGACAGAATAACCTGTGGTAAATAGGAACCATTTGATGCAAACTGAGTGCAGGAGGGATGCACAGAGAGTGCTTACAGGTCAGAGAAAAAAGCACAGCAGTGTTTAATGACAGAAATTTCAACTGTCTCAAATGGAGGACCACAAAAGGCCTAAGGGCTGGGATATACTTGCTGTTAGCGACACATCTGCATACATATCATGACGCCATACATTCCCAGCATTCATTTGGTACACAGGCTGCTTGCGTTGACGTGAGGTAATGTGTTGTGTGTCCCAGTTTTAATATTGACAACTGCAAATGAGCCCAGTTGTCTAGATGGCATGGGCATGATGTCATTATAGATGCTATCATGCCCATTAACTAATTTGTAAACGCAGTTTGGCTCAGTTTCAGTTGGGATGCAGACAGTGATAAAATGCAGTCACACGGTGCTCCAACTGATGGCTCGGCTCGCAAAACTGAAAACCTGAAAACTGCTGAAAAGTGAGCTTTTCTGAGTATTCAGAAAGAAAAGCTGTGCACCTGAATGTGAGACAGAACTAGCAACAGATGCACTGCAATCTGCTCTGGAATCCGCTAACCGAGCTCAATTGTCTAAGCTAGGATACCCCTCTCTTGTAAGGGAGCTTAAGCTAGGATACCCCTCTCTTGTAAGGGAGCTAATGTCACAACACAAATGTGACGGTGTGGGGAGCGAGTGACAGACCGAAGGGCAACACCTAGTATTTGTAGGCTACACCTTTGAAAGCAAACCTCAGGAACTGTCTCTGTGTCTCTGGTCTGAATAAATTGCTACATAAAAGTCAGTGTCCATGAGCTCGATTGTAAACTGAGGCAACCACATTCAGCAGCTGCCTCAATGTCAGCATTTTCAACTTCTATAATTTTAAGTGTTTGTCTAACACTCAAGACCAGACCAGGACGAGTTGTCCTCCTTTCTTCAGAACAACAAAATAACAACTGTACCAACCTTTGTTTGCCTTCGAGGTGGAGACAACACATATGGCTTCTTTCCTTAACAGTGTGTTTAACTCCTCTCTTAGAACTCCCTCTGCCTCAGTTGTGTTTAAAACCAACATGAAACAGGATGGTTTCACCTAGAACTGTAACCAGTAACCCATAGCAACAATCTTCTCTACCCAAACGACTGACCAGCAGTGCTGTCAGAGGGGGAATTTCGCCTCTTTGAGGGTTGGAATGGAACAACTGGAAGTGATTATTCTGTCATGGTCCACGGTTTACATTCTTGTTTCATGTGTTTGGTTTTTGTTATGTTTAGTTTTCTTGTATTTAGGGTCATATTTAGGGATTTTTTGCCTCATGAAAAGAAACTAAAATGTGCCCCCTATGCCCTTAAAAATTTTGATACTGTAATACATAAAATTAGCTATTTTAGTTATAATTTTACCATCGAACCTACATTTAAGAAAAGAAAAACATGAAAGGCTGCTTGGTAAGGCAGGGATCTCTAACTCCGGTCCCCGTGAGCTACTGTCCTGATGCAACACACCTGACTCAAATCACTGGGTCATTAACAGGCTTGTACAAAGGTCTGTTGCAGGACAGTAGCTCACAAGGACCAGAGTTGGTCCTGTGGTAGTGGAAGCACTAAAAATACAATTAAGTTAATTTAGATTCAGTCATTTGCTGCAAGACTGTCACGTTCTGTCCTGCTGGTCCCCAGTGATCAATCCCCTGATCATCCGCACCTGTCCCTGATCCTCTCTGTCTGCCACGTTTCCTCCAGTTCTGCACTGCAGCCAATCTCCCCTGATCAGCCACACCTGTCTTCCATTAGCTCTCCACCTCAGTCTTCCACACCTGCCCCCCGGTCCTGCCCAGCGCTTCAACGTCCGATGCCAGCTCCCAGGTAAATGGTAAATGAATGTCCACCCTGCCTCTGGTGGTTCTTGTTTCTGAGGGGGTCTCGGGTCGAGACGCTCCTCACCGGCTTCTGGATTCCGGGGGTTCAGGGGGTCTCTGGTTGAGATTCTCCTCTTCTGCATCTGACACTCAAGCTCGCCATGATGGGACTTCGAGAGAAGCCCTTGTGACTCAGCTCCTGTTTGTCCAGCCTCCCAGTCACCCACCAGAGACCCAGTCCCTGTTGAAGCAACAGTCCGGTCTTCATCCAGACGACATATTAATCTTTGTGTGTCTTCCAGAGCTCCAGTCTGTCCTTCTGTCAGCGCTCTGCTGTCTTACAGAGTCCCGGTCTGATCATCATCCAGATCCCAGTCTGCTTGTCCTCCAGAGGTCAGGTCCCAATCTGCTCGTCCTCCAGAGGTCAGATTGCGGTCTGCTCGTCCTCCAGGATCCGGGTCCCAGTCTGCCCATCCTCCAGAGGTCCGAACCCTGTCAGTTCATCGTCCGGGTCGTCTTCCCAAGACCCGGCTTAATTCTGCTCGTCCTCCGGGTTGTCCTCCAGATGTCGGGCCCCAGTCTGCTTATCCTCAGGGTCGTCCTGCAGATATCTGGTCCCAGTCTGCTCGTCCCCTGAGTCGCTGAGTCCTCATTATATCTGCAGAGGGCCTGACTACTCCCAGGTGCAGTCAATAATTACTGGAGTCCACAGTAATGAGGCTTCCTCTGCAGTCCAGACTCACATCCCTTTATATGGAGGTCCTTGTGAGTCTTACACACTTCAACCCAGTACAACAAAATCAATAGTATAAAATAATCATAATTCTGCCATGTCCTGCTTCCACCTACGACACAAGTACTTACATTTGAGTACTTGCCAATACTTGCCAATCGATATGAGTAATAATAAATCCCATTACAGTTCCCTGGTAAGGACCACATGCGACGACTGAGTGGTTAATTGTGTGATATATGAGTCGTCCTGCCGCATCCCCTAAATGTAAGGCTGGAAAACTGTCAGAATCTTCATAAATAAGGAGGATAAAGTGATTTTTGATGGATTCTGCTCATCACTGTAACAAAGCATCTACATGCCCCAAATAATTTTTTTCCTTTCCCCAAAATAATGCAAAATTCATTTTTTAATATGGCATGAGTAATAACGTTGTTAAATAGAATTAAATAAAAATGTTAGAGGAGAAAATTTTAAATAAAATAAAAAGTAAAAAAAAAAAATACTAATAATGATTGTGATTGTTGCAGCGCCTGTTTCTCCCCTCTAGGTCAGTTAGCTTAGCATTTAGCTTGCTGTTATCAGGTTGAAGCTGAGTGCATGAAGTCTCTACCTCCTGCAGCCGCTGGTAAATAGTGTCAGCATTTTCTTCGTGACGACAGTCTTTTGTGGTGGCTAGCAATTGTTTGGACTCCATCCAGTTTTTTCTTAAGTTTTTGGAAGGACGTCTTCAGCTCTGAAAACAAGGCCGATCTGTGGTCAGCTAGTAGTGCCATAATGTGGTGTTTGATCTCCTGATTTTGTGGTTTTTAGTGGTTTATGTGTCAATGCATTTTTTTTAAATGTGCATCAGTTACACAGATTAATCTCTTCACATTAATGGGTTAAATTTGACAGCACTAGTTTTTGTATACTGATACCAGTTTTGTAGTATTGGTGCGCTTTTATGAATACCGAGTACACGCACATGGTGGTAGTGGACTACTTTCTGGCTCGTGATGCCATTGTGTTGTTTCATTTGTGGAAGTAGGTGATGTGGAAAAATAGTTTGTAATGGCATTTTGTAGTTTATTGTCCTTGATAACATTCTGTAGTTTTGTGAAGCCATCGTATGGTTGACGTCTCCTCTCTTCTCGGTGCCATTCTGTTGTTTCTTCTTTGGTGTCCTTGGTGTCTTCATGGTTGTTTCTGTGATATGATGACTTCATCATATGAAGATCTTCTCCTCCCAATCATGCGGTTAGCACAGCTAGCACAGATAGCGTGACAAAAATACTTTCAGGTAAAAGAAGAGCTACGGACATTATCTTGATGTATAATAAAATTTGTGGTTTATAACAACAAAGTGACATCTTAAACAGAAATGGATCTCTGTGAGGTCTCTGGCCAATCGTGAGAATCCAACTGAGCATATGTGTGAGGTGCCTATATGCCTTTCAAACAAAGAACATTCCTGAACACATCTGGAATTAATCCTGCTAGCAATTTAGGGAATATGTAATACTACACCCTAAAAGGTCTATGTGCTCTCCCAACTTAAGTTAGCTGAGTCTGCTATAGCAAATGGCAGTCTGCTTACAGCTGTACCCCAAGTATAATTCTAATCTATGCAAATTTAATAAATTCTAATTATGAAATGCTGAGAATAAGGCTACCTAATAGTAGTATCGGTATTGGTGCATTTCTAATATTTAGTATATTCTCCAAAATGACTGCTGACCAACAAGAAGGAAGAAGATCATAGCTGGCCAGGACTGAAAACAGCTAATTTACCATAAGTAAACAGTGGAGCAACACCAAGTGTATGCATACGTAGGATTTCTGTTCTTACTTTGGTATCTGGTATACAGGTATCCAGAATCTGTACCAGGATGCCATACACTGCTCCAAAAGAAATATATGATCCATGGAAGCGGACCAGGGGATCTGTTAAATTGGACTAAACAGTGCAACCCTGTGTTATAAGTGCCTTTCAGTGCTGAGGAATATGAAGCCATCAATGAGTCCATAGCAGTATTAAAACCATTCTGTTGGGCAAGTGTTTAGCTCTCTGAAGAGAGGAGAGTGCTGGGTATTCCAATTAAAATATGTTTATTGCTGCTGAATGTTCCTAAATGCCTCCTAGTATTAGTATTACACTGGCTAACCATTTAAAAACAAAAACAATGAGAAATGCAGTGAATAGGAACAGGCCACCTCACTTTCTGCAACCGTCATCCTGGACCCACAGTTCAAACAGGTTAGTTTTAGCAATACAAGAAAAGCTGACAAGACTGCTATTATAATACTGACATGCTGACAGTGAACCAGCCTTTTTGATTCTGAATCGACAGAAGATGTACTTCCAGGGCATACAGCAACACCTGTCAGGGAAGAGTACAACTTTTGGGCTTTGCTGGACAGGCATGCAGAATCTCAAAACTGCAAAATTTTTTCTGATTGTGTAAATATTTTTGGAACGCCAGAGGCAAAGATTTTTAAAACATTTGGCTGTTGCTGTGTTGGATTCTATGTTACACAGGATGGGCTGTTACTGCACTCTGGCTTGGCTGGCATTCACAACTGCCTGCTTCTTCGATTCCTCTCTCAAGGGCATTAATGACCATTGCCAGCCCACTGACCAGCTGCAGCGTTTGCACTCCAGTTTGCCCCCATTAGCACCCACAGTGTTTAAAAAATGCATTTAAATTAAAATTAAATTAAATTAAAATGAAAATTAAACTAAAACAGCGCTGTAGGTTACATGTGTATTGCTGATTGATTTTCACAGAAACAGCCAAACAAATGTGATTCTCTTAAATTCACAATATTTAGACTACATCAGAGATTTGATTAATTTTACTTAAAATAATTTGCTTTACTTTCACCATTTTCTGTCTATGTATTTAAGTTTCTCACATCGTGAGATAATATAAGCATATTCCGGTAGGTGTGGGATTGTGGGAAGGTGAATCACCTGCAGGTGGTGAGTTGGCTCAGATGCCGAGGGAGGACGCCAGTCAGGCCTAGCAGGCCTAAGCGTGTTGTAAGAGTCTGCTGGGAATGTCTGGCAGAGTCTCCTGTCCTTTATGAGCTTCAACTCCCACCTCTGACAGCACTTAAACCATGTCCTGGGTGAGGCAGGGGACATTGAGTCTGAGTGGGCAGTGTTTGATGCCTCTATTGTTGAGGTGGCTGACCAGAAATAAATTCTTTTAGCTGCAGAGTCACAATGACAAACCAAGTGTAACGCAGCTTCCGCAGTCATTGAGGGAAAAACTCGGGCATGGGAGGAATTTGGTGAGGCCATGGAGAATAACTTCTGCTCAGCTTTGAGGAAATTCTGGTTCACCATCCAGTGGGAGGGGTGTGCACCATCAACACTGTATAAAGTGGGGATGGGATTGTGCTGACCTTGACACGGGATTTGGAGTCGATGGAGACAGTACTTTGATGACCTATTTATTCCCATCAACATGTCTTCTGATAAAGAAGCATGATTGGTAACCTGCTATGAACAGTACACACACACATATATTTTGTTTTCATATTGGATTTAATTTACAGACCAATATATGATTTTATTTGACATCAGTTTAATTTAATTGTTAACATCACATAATAAATGTATATCTTATTTGACAACAGGTATTATAATTTATTTTTGTTTTTGTTGTTTCAGTGGCTCCAGCCACTAGTGATGTTAGTCGGAAGGCTGAAGCGAAGTCCGTATTATTTTCCTGAACATCCCGTGACCAAAGACAAATGAGGCCCCGTTTTCCCTGATTCATGCAAGTGTCTCGTGTGATTCGGCTGCTGAAAAAGCCGATGAAAATGCAAGAAATGCTCTGCATAATTCCAGGTGACAGTGAGGTGATACAACACATGCAGCACTGACAGAAGCAAAAGACATCTGCTGAGATAGATAGATAGATAGATAGATAGATAGATAGATAGATAGATAGATAGATAGATAGATAGATAGATAGATAG
>JBAFTA010000015.1:26508156-26523636 GCA_036919975.1 Melanotaenia parkinsoni
GGTCTCACAGGGCAGGAACAGGGTTGTAGGAGTTGCAGCAGACAATCCACGTACACGTCCAGGCCAGAGGCCAGGGACCGTGAAAAAGACAGACAGACAGACACACAGACACACAGACACACAGAAAGACAGACAGACAGACAGACAGACAGACAGACAGACAGACAGACAGACAGACAGACAGAAAGACAGACAGCCAGACACACAGACACACAGAAAGACAGACAGACAGACAGACAGACAGACAGAAAGCAGGACAGGAGCAAGTAGGGGTTCAGTGTCTTGCTCAGGGACACCTCAACATGAGTTCTCCCAGCCAGGCTTAAACCGGCAACACTCGGGCTACAGATGCAAGATTCAAAGGGATAAAAATTGGTCTGTGTAAATGCCACCTTTCTCATCAGACAAAAATAAAAAAAGAGACAAAGACACAAAACATTTTCAGCAACAACAGCAAATGTACGATCAAAACTGAAAATAAAAACAAAACAACCAGCTGATACACCTGAAAAGAATCCTTGCAGGTAACATCTTGCAACCTCTGTAGGAAAAAAGGAAATAATCATTAGGAGCACCTATAAGAACACAAACTTAGAAAAACATTAACATGAACAACAACAGCACCATCACAAGGTAAACGGAAACATACTGTATATGTCTATTTATTACTTTTCATTTATTCTCTTCTCTCAGTCAGCAACCATCTTAGTTGTTCGAATTCAGCTCTTTCCCTTTGATTTGTTTTAAATGATGTTTCAGTTTAGCAGCTTGTTGCATTTCAAATAATGGGTCCAAAATAATAACCTGCCAGCCCACGGGATTTAAAACAGATGGAAAGAAAGAAAAAGTTATGTTTATCTAAAGTAGTTAATTTTAATTTGAGCAAATGGTTTGATAAATAGCTTGTATCAGTGATTGCAAGCAATTCTTTTCCTGCTTTCTGAAAGCAATTTAGATCACAGCGTGTGTGACAGAAATCCATTAAAACAACATTTTAACAATTTGCTACATCATTTCTACAACTGTCCATTAAAAAAAGCAATCTAAAGATGATCTAAACTGGCTGCAAGTAGCTGTTTTCTGCTAATGCTGAAATTCCAGAATTGTTTGTTTATTTTTCCCCCCAATCCAAATGCAGCTTATTGTAGCAAAGGAAATGACAACATATCCAAATCTATAGCTCTGTTTAAATAGGCTTTGCAAAAAGTTTTTTTGAATTATTGATGCCAGACTTTGTGCCATCTAAAATGAGAAATCACAAACAAATCAAACATCTTGACAACTCATACAGCCGGATAAACAAGCTGTTGAGAATAAATCTTACAAAAGAATTTCTTAATCTCAATCCTTTGTCATTGCTCCCTTATTGTATACCCATGGACAGCTCCAGCACCATAGTGAAATTCGTGGATGACACTGTGGTGTTTGGTTGCATCAACAACGATGAGCAGACATATACAGGGTGGCTGGAGAAACTGGCAGAGTGGTCCCATGCTAACAACTTCCTGCTAAATGTAGACAAAACCAAGGAAATGATTGTTGACTGTGGAAGGAGACAGCAGAGGAACTACACCCCTCTGAGGATTAATGGGACTCTGGTGGAGAGGGTGTGCAGTTTCAAGTACCTGGGTGTGCACATCACTAAGGATCTATCCTGAACTTTGCACATAGCCAGGTGAAGAAGGTGAGGCAGCGCCGTTTTCACCTTAGACAACTGAGGAAGTTCACAGTCTCTCTGAGAATCATCGGGATGTTCTACACTGGAGTGGTGGAGAGTGTTCTAACTGGTAACATCACCCAGTGGTACAAGAACAGTACTGGTCATGACTGGAGGGTCCTTCAGAGGGTGCTAAGGTCAGCAGTGCATACCATGGGCACAACACTTCCCACCCTGTAGGACATCCTCATAAGAACAACAGCCAGAGTGAACTGGATCAGGAGACATCTTCATCATCCTAACAAGGGTGTTCAATTGGCTGCGCTCTAGCTGGCACCTAAAGGCTCATTTATGCTCCCTTATGTACATAAATAGCGACGTCCATTTCAAACGTTGTTATATGTCACTGTCCTTATACTTCCATGCATGTTTTGCATTGCCAGGGTTGTTAGGTCAATTCCTCCGCTAGCTGGCAGTGCTAAGTTTAGAGTTCACTCCCACGCGCTGATATCAGTTTCGGACACCGTTTGGTGGTGGTAATGCATCGTTATAAAGTTATTTCCAACAACCCAACATGCCCTATACCTTCACAAATACTCTTTCTTCAAAAGCTTGCACAATTTCCACATTTGTCGAACTCATCTTCATTCTTCTTCTGCTTTTTTCGTTCCTGATTCTTTTCTTCTTCTCTGGTTTGTTTTATCCCCTGGTTGCATTTCAGCTATTCTACTCAGCACTGTCCCCATAATTCCAGATAGCTAAGCTCCCAGAAAATGGACCAAATTATGCTTGTAGCCGACACAGAAGAAACTAAACTGTCCATCCGTCTGAATATCCGTCTTCTGTGTCGAGCATAAATAGGCCTTAAGGCTCATTAAGGTGAACACAGCGGGTCTCAGGAGGAGCTTCTTCCCTCGGGCTGTCAGAACTGTGAACTCTATCCTGTAGTGACGCTGGCCAGTGTCCAACTTTCTCCTGAAAAACACTGTCATTTGCACGTCACTTTAAAAAGGTTTATATTTTGCACTATTATACACTGTAAATATTGTATATACCAGGGGTGTTAAACTCCGGTCCTCGAGGGCCGGTATCCTGCAGGTTTTCATTATTTCCCTGATCTAACACACCAGATTGAAATTAATGGGTTATTGTGACGAAGTTGACAAGAAGCTGTTGGATCCATTTGATTTTATTCAGGTGTGTTGGAGCAAGGATATAGCTAAAACCTGCAGGATAGCAGACCTTGAAGACCGGAGTTTGACACCCCTGGTATATACACTATGTGCACAATTATTAGGCATGTGAGTATTTCATCATTGCCATGCATATTCACCAACTTCCAAGCTGCATGAACTTGAATGTTTATTGGATTTAAGCATATCAGGTGATGTGTATTTGTCTAACAAGGGAGGGTGTGACCTAAGGAGATCAACACCCAATATTAAGGTGTGGGTAATTATTAGGCAGCTTCTCTTCCTTCAGTAAGATGAGCCAAAAAAGAGATTTAATGACTGAACGTGTCAAAATTTCAATCAATCACTTTATTTGTCCCCCGAGGAGGCAATTGGTTGTACAGCAGAGAAGCAACACAAATAACATATATAAAAAGTTAAAAACGAGTATAATCAATAAAAAACAATAAAATTTTCATTCATTCAAGACTCTAGGCAGCTACCTTTTGTAAATTTGTAAAAAGTCTTTCAGATAGAAGCAGCGCTCTTGGAATTGCCAAGATATTGGGACATGTTCACTGAACCATCAAACGTTTTGTTGCAAATAGTTATCAGAACGTGTTGAGAAAAAAAAGACAAAAATTAAACGGAAAAGATTTGAGTAGAATCAAACATGAAACTACCAGGAAGCTATTGTCCCCCAGTGCTGTCATATTCCAGAACTGCAACCTACCTGAAGTGTCCAGAAGTGCAAGATGTTCAGTACTCAGAGACATGGCCAAGGTAAGGAAGCATGAAGCCTGACTACCACTGAACAAGTTGGAACGACAAGACTGGGCCAAGAAATTTTTGAAAACAGATTTTTTAAAGGTTTTATGGACTGATGAGATGAGAGTGACTCTTGTCGGACCAGATGGATGGACCCGTTGCTGGATCAGTAATGGGCACAGAGGTCCGCTTCCACTCAGATGCCAGCAAGGTGGAGATTGGATACAGGTATAGGCTGGTATTATTAAAGATGAGCTAGCTGGACCTTTTTCGAGTTGAAGATGGACTCAAAATTAACTCCCAAACCTACTGCCAGTTTTTAGAAGACATGTCTTCAACCAGTGGTACAGGGAAAAGTCTGCATCTTTCTTTCATGATTCTTATGCAGGACAATGCTCCATAGCATGCATCAAAGTATTCAACTGCATGGCTAGACAGTAAAGGTCTTAAAGATGAAAAATAATGTCATTGTCACCTTCCTCACCTAAACTAACCCCAACTGAGTACTTGTGGTTGCTTCTTAAACGGGTCATTTACTGTGAAGGAAAACAGTACACCAGTCTGTACAGTGTCTGGGAGGCTGTGGTTGCTGCTGCACCAAAGGTTGATCGATCAAGAAAGTGACTCCATGAATGAAAGACTTATGACCATTATTGAGAAGAAGGATGGTTATACTGGTCACTGATTTTTTTTTCTTTGTCAGAAATGTTTATTTGTGAAGTTTGAGTTGTGTATTGTTCTGATGTTAACAGATGAAAATAAACAAGTGAGATGGGGAAGTTTTTATTTTTCATTTAATTGCCTCATAATTCTGCACACATCATCCATGCTCAATAATTGTGTGCATGTATATTTTCTCCTAAGAAAGCCAAAACCTCACTTGCTTTTTTAAATATTCAGGTTTGAGGTTTATTAACATTTTGTATTGATGGAGAGTGCTGTAGTTTTTTAACAATGAAATTAATTATAAATAAATAGAACTTGCCTAATAATTGTACACACACATTGCCGGTCTGTATAACATGCACATCACTGCACAATCACTGGGTGTGCACAGGTTAAGATGCATGTACGACTGCATTTCACTGCCATCTTGCATGTGCATGCGACAAATAAACAACTTGAGACTTGAAACTTGAGAAACATGAGTCCACATCATCCATGTCAGGTAGGGAAGCTTCAACAGCACCTTCACTTCCTCAGGAAGCTAAAAAGACCCACTCCCCAACAACCACTTGCTGGTGATCTTTTACAGGAGCGCTACAGAAAGCATCCTGACCCGCTGCTGTACAGTGTGGTTCACCAGCTGCACTGCAGTGGATAAGAAGGATCTGCAACAGGTGGTGAGAGTGGCAGAAAGAACCATAGGGGCCATATTGCTCTCTGTTAGAGACCAGCAGAAAGCCAGGAACATCAGTCTTAACCTTAACAAACATACAGCACAAACGGGGTTAATGGTTTTGATTACATGTCTCACACACGAGCCCATGTTATTCCTCTGTTGAGTAAGCTTTAGTAAGACACTGGGCTTGTATATGCATTGTGAGTGGCATTTTCATTTTCAAGCCTACAGGTATTAATTGCCACGAGTGTACTTTAGAAAAGGTCAAACACTATTCTGCTAAGTGGTGGGTTTGCATGTAGGTGCACATTTCTGATTGTACAGTATATCGTTGCATATCTGTGGGAGGGAAGACATGGGGACATCCTGTAAACAAAATGCGGACATCGCTGCATTAAAACACTGATGTTATTGATGTACTTATTCAGTTATATTTGCTTATTAATGATAAAATAAACAGCATTCTTTTAGAGAAAGGTGATGTACCATTTTTTAATCATACTGTAAAATAAGCAATACATAACACCAGGGTACATGACTGTGCTGCAAAGTACAAAAACTGTAAAATGAAACAGATTCACGGGTTTTTGTTCATTGGTTGGTTATATTAGTTCACAGTGAAAACAATTTTTTTGCAGATAAGTGATCTTGGTGACTATTTGTGTACAAACAAGTACTTTTAAAATGCGCTCATATGGTAGCTCTTGTTATTATGACACAGTCAAACTAAGCAGAACAATTACTGTAAAAGCCTGTGAACATAATGCTCACTTTACAAATTTCTTCTAAATTCTTGATTACATTTCTTGCAAAAATCCTTTTCATATTAATAATTTCAGTCTTTGCTTTTGCTGAGAATTTACAAAATGACTAAAGTTAAAGTCTTTCACTGAACGGAGTGGCAACAAACATTTAGCTTTTTAGACATATTTATATAATACAGCAAACCATCTATGAAGCTTCTACAGTCTAAAACACACAGTAAAAGAGAAAAACATCATCCAATTACAATTACATATTTACTTTGTCAAAATGTCCATATAGTGTTTACTTTGTCTTTAAATGTTGTTAGAAAAGAATGATGTAAATTAGACGTTAATGCCATGGCTAAGCCTTGTCACCATGTAAGAGCAGAGTACCAGAATGACCCACAATCACAGAAACATGTAATACAGTCTCAACTCAAAAACTTGATCTACGGATTCATGATCAAAACCATGATTTTCCTGTTGGATTTTGTTTGTATTCTGTTTTTTATGTGCTAATGGCATCATGCTGAACATAGTACGGTAAAACACTCACCAAAGCAACGCGCTATCACCACCAATGTATCGTCATGGCAACATAAACAGTGTAGGAGCATTTTTCACAGAAGAATGTATTTTAATCTCAATCAAGTATTTTTTTACCAACTAACCATAAGTGTTTTTTTTGTAGATAAAACATGATAAGCCAGCTTTGTGGAAAGAAGTTTTCCTGCAGCAATCGTGCAGTTGAGTCATTTACTTTTGCTGAAGGATGACTGACAATAAGCAACAGTTTTCTGTTTGTTGTAAGGATGGCAAAGCCTGCGTGCTGAAGTCTGACTAGAAGAGTCCTTGAAAAAGTGGTAGTATGTGATGAAAGTGGAGTGAAAATGTGTTACATTTAACAGGTGAAAAACTCTGTATTTTGAGATCAGTTGTGTTGGCTGGTGGAGAAACAAACTGTGAGGCTGAAGCTAAGTTTGACTCTTTTTAATCCAATCAATGATGTTTTGAAGTTCATTTTCCTTTAAGGTCCATTTTGGACTCATTTGTTGTTTCTGTTGAACATATAAATTCTGCAACTGAAATACATTACTTGGAAAAGGTTTTTATAACTATATTGCATTATTTTATATAATTACAAATCCAATTCAGGGTAAAAGGGGACTGGAGCCTATTCCTGCCAACACCATGCAGACATGGCATATATCATGCATGTTTTTGGACTGTGGAAAGGAGCCAGAGTACCTCCCAAATAGCATACACATGCACAGGAAGAATATGCAAACCTCAAAGAGAAAGATATCAGTTGAGATTAAATCCAAGAATCTATTTGCTGTGAAATGACAGTTCTAAACATTACACCACTCTGAAGCACCAACTCTGAGTCACACATTTTAACCTCAAGAACCAACCCAGTCAGCTTGGAAGTTGGTCCTTTTCAGATCAGATGTAGTGATTGGGAGGACAGGTCATATATCCTCTGCACACGTTAGCATGGTTAATCAAAGAAAAAGAATGCTTGAGCAGAGCTGAGCGTGCAGAGCTACAATGAGTGGCGGCTGAGGGATATTTCTCGGTGTATGTACTAAGGCAAGAATGTAGTTACATCTAAGCAATTTTAAGGCATGTTGGGGTGACTTTAATAAAAAAAAATCTACATGTAATTAACAGATGAGATTTTAGGACAGGAAGTTTTTGCATAAGTTTAAAGTTGGGGGAAGATTATTCGTACTGCTATAATAATAAAACAGTACAATTTAGTAAGGGATTTCCCAGATTTAGAGTTCATGAACTTAAATAAGGCAACTAAACATTGCTTGGCTTATATTAAGCAGATAAGAAAGAACCTCCTGTAGGTTAGAGTCAAGTCTTTGAAGACTTCGTTTTTCACAGCTTGCGTGACACCAAGAACTTATTTCAAGAGATAAAGGTTAGTAAAGAGCTGGTTCTGTTGTTTAGAAACCTGTAAAGAAATTATAAGGAGATCCAAACAAGTGTGCCGTATGGATCATGTTCTCTGTCACTACATAGAAGATTTGTAAGAAAAAAAGAAAAAAGAAAAGGTTTTGAAGGTCTTTCCAAATATTAATTCTTATCCTTAAAAAAAAATGATGGTAAATGCATTTCTCTAATCTCGTGTTGAAGCTCTAACAAACTGTGTTGTGGTGGGAGATTAGTCCAGATTGTTTCCACATCTTACAAAATCCCATGGACAAAAAACCAGTGTAACAGTCTGGACTAAAAAAATATTTTTGCTGCAACAAAAACCAAGAAATGCAATAGATGTAATTCACTATGATGAAATAGAATCTTCTAATACAGATGTCAGCTTGGATTTAAGAGAAATATCTACCCTTTGCCCAATTTTTGTTTTAACATGCAAATAAGGTTTATTCACAGATACTCACTGAAAGTACCATAAAGGAGGTTTTTGTCAGTTGTGGTGAAAGAATTGCTGGAGGCCATTTCTATAAAGTACTTTTAGGAGTTTTCAAAGATCACTGTTACTGCACAGCATCAAGTGAGTGTGAATGATTGGTCCCATAAAATGTAACATATTGTATAAAATATCACTGTCCCACTGTCTTAAAGATTTTTCTGTCCATCTTTTTCCTCCATCCTCCACTTTTAGCATTATACCTACTCCATGCAATGCTGGATAAAGACATAAAAACAACATAAAACCATCTGTGAGTGGGAACTTGATTTCCCCTGATGATGGTGGTCACCTCATGAAGCTGGGCTGGTAATCACAACGTGGCAGCTGATGGGTTTATAGCATAGGAAAAATAACAAAATGCACTCTTTTAGTAGGCTGTTTCTTTGATGATGTTGGTAGACAGAGTGTGGTTGCTGGAGATGCTGATGGAGTGGCGGGTCAGAGGGTGGAGCTGCCTTCTGGGTGTATGGCGGCAGGGCACAAAGAAGTAACGAAGTGTGGAAAAAAAGATTTGGCGGTAAGTAGCCGACACCAGGTTGTAGAGGATTGGGTTGATGGCTGAGCTGACGTAAAACAGGACGTTGGTCAGCATGTAGAAATAGTGATAGAAATCATAAAGGTCACTGCAAAGAAACAGAGAAGAGATTATTTTGTGGCTTATTTTAAGGTACAGTGTGTAAGAATTACTGACATCCACTGGTAAAGATGGGAGTAGCAATTACTTCCAATGCCAAGCTTAGTTGTGAATGGACAGAAATGAGCATGTTTTCATCTGGCCTCAGATGCAGTGATGACGGGACTACAGGTAATTACTTCAGAACTGTGTACATGTGTACTGTCTTCTTATATGTGCTTCTTTAAGCTGTTACTTATCCCCAATGGTATTCTAGCACCTATTAAACATATTCAGTACTGCAGTTTTAAGCCTTTAAACCCAAAGTCTTTTTTGTGGGAACACTTGTGACATTTGTCAAGATGTGTAAGCCACAGTATACGTGCTACTGCTGAGGAATAAATTTAGATGTCACACAGCAAAAAAGGCAAACCTCAACCCCCCAAAAACAAACGAACAAACAAACAAAAAAAACTTTCAGTATCAGCAAGTCTTTTAGACTGAATTAGAGAGGTTTTAGTTCAGAAGGTCCAGGTTTACAAAATGGCTATTTTGTCATGTGAAAAACTATATATGCATTTTCAGTACAGTCAAATACAACAGTGTTTCAAATCAAATCCTTTTATTGTCCCCGGAGGGAAATTGGTTTTGCAGCCAGAGCACAAGCAGAGGACAGACATCACACCACATTAGAAACATCAAAAACAAATCATAACCAATGGCATATGTCAAAAAAGAGATTCGCAACAATACAAAACAATAAATGAGCTTAAAATAGGTTAAATAATAGCAACTAAAAACAAATAAAAAGAACAACTCTGCCACCTTAATGGCCATTACCGTTTAGTAGGTGAACAGTTTTAGGGACAAACGACACTTTAAGTCTTTTTGTCCTCCCTAACGGGGCCCTGAAGCGGCGACCCAAAGGCAACAAAACAAACTCATTCTGGAGAGGGTGGTCCGGGCAATTCAATATAGATTGTGCTTTCCTAAAAACATTTTGATAAGATGACCAAAAGGCCTTCCTGCTGGGATCCAGTAACATTGCCAGCAGCACTTTCACTTTTATATATATGTAAATTATGGCTGTCAAGAATAACGTTTTAACGATGTGAATTTATTTATGTTATTAATTGTGTTAAAATTTGCAACACAATTAATGCATGTGCAGCATGACAAGCCCCATACATCCATCATTTTTCTGTTATGACGCCGGATGTGGAAAAGCACGATGGGAAAGATCAGCTGGGTGGCTCTATTGATGGACTTGAGAATAAACACAGTGTTAATGGAGCAACCAACTGACGTCGCCTCAGTGGAGAGTGCGTGTTAGCACTCTTTTTCCCAGGGAGTGGGTTCACACCCGCACTTCTCCTGCATTCTGTTTTAAACTTGCAACAGCCCAGTTCCGTTTTGCACCAACATGTGCTCCGGTAACTCTGGTCAACTCGATTGGTCAGTTGTCGGTGATCAGCTGATCGGCTTTTCTCTCGTTGCATTTGTTTATCATTCAGCTTAGAAGGAGTTGTTATTTTTGGCAGGACCTTCTGTAACACAGTGGCTGACGAAAGGATGTAGCTGTAGAAAGGATTTATGTGTCAGCTATACAGGGGCGAGTCTAGAAAAGTTCTGATGGGTGCCAAGCAGGAGCACTGACCAGGAAAACAGTATAAACAAGTGAAAATAAACTTGTAAAACAAACAGCCAATGATCTATTTTATCAACAGTTGTTTACTTTGAGTGATGCTGCTGTAGGACTTTTATCACTGCTGCACCTATAGAAAAAGTACATTACATGCTGCATTTATGACCATTGGACATCTGAGGTTTGCTCAAGACAAGGTTAGTTATAGCAATCATTTGTAGCATTGGCTCTTTCTGTTAATACAATACAGTAAAACAGGGCCAATTTCAGGCACATAAAAACTTGCGAATGGTGATTCACCATTTTGAAATTATTTGAAATTTGTGATTAATTTGAAATCACAAATTAATCACAGCTTTTAATTAGGCAGTGATTAATCTGATTAAAAATGTTAATGTATGTGTGTGTGTGTGTGTGTGTGTGTGTGTGTGTGTGTGTGTGTGTGTGTGTATTTAGATATACAGACAATCCTCAAGATTTGTAGTGTTTTAATCAATTGAGTTGATTACTTTATCTTCAGCATTCATACTTTAACTTTAGCTTAACTTAACCTTTTGCTCATAAACATTGTTTATAATAACTTATTGTGTTTTCTTTTAGTGTTTTGAATGATTGATCAATGTTCCTTTACAATGTGCATCAATTTAATGTTTAATATCTTATAACTCACAGATATGTTCGCAAATGTTTTAATTAGGGCTGTCAAATGATCACAATTTCAAATCAGATTAATCACAGCATACAAATTAATTAATGATGATTAATCATGATAATAGCCTTAATAGCCTTAGTTTTATCATAATACTTTTTTTACTTGTCCTTTATTTTTTACGACTATACCTGAAATATGTCCGTTTTTACTGCAGTGTATCAACAGAAACAGCAAGCAAAAGCTCACTCTAGTTTTCTTCATTTTATTACATTAGATGATCACTTTAGTTGTAATAATCAGTTCAACATTACATAAAATCAAAGTCTTAAAAGAGTATCTAATTTGTGACAACCTTTTCCTGGTCAGTTCCCCTTCCTGGCCCCCCATCAGAACTTTCTGGACACAACCTTTTTAGAGCCGCCCCTGCATAGCTGAAGTATTTTAGTGTGGGACAAATGTGAGTTTGGAACCCTATTACGTAAGAGCCAGTCGCTTTCTATTTTGCCTGTAGACATGCATTAATTACGTTAAAAAATTTTACGCAATTAATTAAATAGTTACTTAGTCTTATTATAATTACTATAATACAGCTGCTGTGTTGTTCTGAATTTGCTTTGCCAAGAGGCGCTTTATGGGTATAAGGCTCCTCTTGGTAATCTGATTCATTCATTTATTTACTGTTATTTACTTTGAATTATGGAATTTATGTAAACTTGCTGGACCTGGCTGGAGGGGATAGGGGGGAAAAAGGAAAAAGGAGTAATGGAGAGAAGTAAAAGGGAAAATGGAAAAAAAAGAAGAAAAAAAATCTAAACAAAAATAGCTTGTGTATAAACCCACTGGACAACTCAGTGACTGTGTCAGCATAAAGTGTATGAAGAGTCAGGAGTGAGCAGAGATAAATGTGATCGTGCAAATGTGAGCACACCTAGAGGCAGACTAGGGCAGCCCAGAGACCCGGTGGATCAGCGGCAATTCCAGAGCACAAAGCCAAGCAACACCACCACAAAGACTACCCAGGACCCACCCCTAGGGCAGCAGAGGAATGCTCCAGCCAGAGCCCTCCCACCTCCTCCACCACCAGGCACCGGCCATCTAGAATGAAGGTCCCCAAACCCCAAGAGCCCAAAGACAATGGATCCCAGCCCCTGGGGCAACAACCTCCTCCTGCACGCCCCCCAGTGGTGTCCAGGAAGCAGGGTTGTGGAAGGACCCCTTTGCCCTCATCTTCCCTGCTCATGACTGTTTTTGTGTTGTTTGCGATTAAAATTGAGGGGCAGTAACTATGCCGTGCTGGTAGCTAGGCCACCCAAGCAGCCCTGCCCACCATGCACTACATGGAACGCCCCCCAAAAGTTGTTTGTGTTGTGTTTGTGTTCTTGTGTTTTGATATTTAGGTATAATTAAAACTGAGAGACAAGCTTCCACAGGGTGTAGCCAAGGAGGACACTTAGATGCTTCCCTCCGTTCCACCCAGCATGACATACAGCATGTGAGTAAGAGCGAGGAAGAAGCGAGGTCCGGGGATGTAAGACCAGAGAGAAGTGAACTTCCTTCCAGAGGATGAGCCACTGGCGGTAGTAAGAACTGCTTCCTGGGAGGACCCCAGGTCAGGACAGGCCAGGAGCAGCAGAACCCATGACTAGGACGCATACAACCACAGTCAATGATTACTAGGGGGGGATGGAGAGGAGGGGGAGGAGGACAGCGGGAGAGCCCAGATCCACGACCCCCGTCCCACCCAAATTTTATTATTTGCTCTGGACAGCAAAGATCTGTTCCAATCCAACTAATTGTCCTTATATGTTGTGAGACCTCCATTGAACACCGTTGCACTTTGCCGATTACCACCTGAAAAAAACGTGTATAAATTATGGTTTTATTATTAACTTTTTATTTTTTTATGATCAAGTTTTCCCTGAAAGATTCATGCCTCTTCTGTTTTGGTAAAGCATTTTTCTACCAGCAAACGCTTTCATCCCTTACCGCTCGTCATCACTTCTCTCTAGGTCACCACCCGGCTGACGGTAAAGGAGCGGACCCACTTTTCCCCAGGTCACCACCCGGCTGACGATAAAGTTGCAGACCCAGTCAGTGTCACAGCCACACACACAAACGACCAGGAGACACAGCAACAGTGAGTCCAGAGAAAACAGAGGAAGAGTTTTATTCTGGACCCACAGATAGCACTTTTATATCATCGAGATAAAAGACAAGAATGTTCTGAGAAATGTTCATGAAGCTCCTCTCCCTCGAGGAGACGGAGACACGACTTCCAGCAGCCTGAGATCAGTGTCCTGTTAGGTTTCCATTTCATTAGTCAGATCTGAAAATCGTTTTATTATAAACAAATTAACATCCAGATGAATTTGAAATTCTGTTAAGGGAATATATTTTAACATGTTTATTTAAAAGTAACGGAGTAGTTACTTTTCCGAGTATTATTGTGTTACTTTATAATGCTGTTACACTGTTACTAACATTGGTACTTTTTGCAGGAAGTAACTACTAACTATAATTAATGACTTTTTAAAGTAAAGTTCCCAGCACTGCTAGTTGTTTATGATTTTTCCTTTGAATCCTGTTTTAGTTCCTTTGGACTTTAAACAATTTATCGTATTCAATTGTTTTCCTTTTTCTTTATCCTCATATGTGTTGCTGAGATAAAGGGTCGCTTTATCTCAGCAACACATATGAGGATAAAGTGGCCTCACAATGGCCTCAAAGGCTTTGAAGACAAATATTCACAAGACAAACGCTCACAACACTGAAAGAAAAAAAAGAGACAAATGCTCACAAATCGTTTTACAATCTACATTTACAGAAAAAAGTACAAACATGAAATATGTTCACATATCAATTTACTTATGAAAATATGTACAAATACTTCAAAAAACTAATGCACCAGTACATACATATGAAATTGATTTCCTTTGTAGTTCTATCACAGCTAAGGTCACACTTTATTTCACACACTGGTGAGAAAGTAAAAAGGGCTTTGACCCCTTTACAGATGCTGCTTGTACACTCCTTTGGTTTGTCTTAACTCTCACACCCCATTTCACACTTTATTCATCACATATCTCACCTACTGTTTGGAATATTGCTACCATGACATCATCACAAAGCTTTGCTCCTGTAGTGATCTATCGTCATTTAACATTAAAAATGTTTAGATAAAATATTAGCTTTAATAATCAATATAAAATATTAAAAATTACTATTAATATCAGGAAACCTCAACCTCTTAATGGAAGCATGGAAACCCATTAAAGATTAATTAATTAAATAAATTAATTCAACTTAATCAAATTAGTATCAAAGACGCTAATTACGTAAGTTCTTCCTTCGAATTGACCAAGACATGATTCAGAGGGGAAAAAAATCAGAAACAAGTTAAATAAATGTGAATATGTATTAACTGTCTACAACTGCATAATATCAAAGGAATATTTACTAGAGGTGTGATGTTGCTCTTATGGTAAGACAACGTAAGATGTGGACCAAAATAAAAAAACAGAAGTTAATAAACCTGTAGTGTTAATTAAACTAATGTCTAAAAAGAAGGATGAAAGGATTTCTGAATCTTAGGGAGCTAAATGGCATCATCTGTTAAAGACAGAAACTTCCTGGGAAAAGCACATTATGTCCCTATAACCGATTCTGTAAGACAACCAACCATACTTTTTAGCAGTTAAGTAGAGAGGAGACTGGTAGTACTCATCCGGTTCAGTTGGGACCAAGTTGATACACTTACGATCGCAGTGACAGGTGGTCATGATGGCCTGTCATGATAAACAAACAAAGAAAAAAAAATATCAAATGAATATTAATATTTTCCACTGATCTGTGTTAAAAATGCATTTTCACTATGACTCTAACACGTTTTTGACAGTTCATTAAGTAAAACTCGCCGAATTCGGGTATTTTCTGATCAACTACAGGGCAGAAACGGCGGTGGAGGCACCGGCCAGCTGTGCGCGATCTAATATACAAACTGGGTTGAATGACGCGTGCCCGTTTCTGTTCCTCAGCATATCGCCAATATAAACTTTACAGAAATATTTGTTATACACCATGACTCTCTACAGTGTGTGTAATGTCTTTAATGTATGTGTGACAGAAATATTTCTGCTTATCATACAGTAAAGTGCAGAGAAGTGCAGTACTCTGCCTCACCTCAAGGGGGCGCACTCACACACCAACACGGTGTGTACAGTGTTGCCAACTTAGCGAGCTTGTCGCTACATTTAGCTCATTTTTCTGTAGCACTTTTTTTTTTCAAAATTGTGACAAGCAACAAATCTATTGCATTCAGAGCAGGAGACGATCACGTCTGTTTCATGACCAGGCTGAAAATGAAACGTACAAAGCTGCTGCTGGCTGATCCCACGCTGGCTTACTGTCAGGTCTATTAATGGAGAGTGTGGAGGAAAACATTT
>JBAFTA010000015.1:26600721-26630370 GCA_036919975.1 Melanotaenia parkinsoni
GTCCAATAATGAAAGACAGGAAACAAAGGAGCTGTCTTAAGTTCAGGAAGTAGTGGAGTTGTGCATAAAGCCCATTGTCATTTATCACAGTCGTGACTGTTTTCTTCATCAGGACTACTTGTTTTCTAAAAAAAACAACACAAAACAGTGATTGTACCTAAACATTTGTTTTATTCAGTGCACGTAAAACAACTTCCTAGACATTTTTCCGCCACTGACCTGGTTAATAAAACCACTAACCTGTTAACAACAACCCCTGGTTAATGTCACCACTAACTTCCTGGTTAATAAAACTATTGACCTTTTTAATAAAACCTGTCATAATCCTGTTTTTTTGGTTCAGTAGTTTTTTGTTCTTTACTGTTCGGTAGGTTTTCTGTCATGCTCATGTCTGGATTCCTGTTTTGTTTTTGTTGTTCATTCCCATGCTGGTCCTGTTTTGCTTCATTAGTTTCATTTCCTGGTTTCATTTGGCTGACTCACTTCACCTGTTCCTGATTAAACCCTCAGTGAAAACTCTTGGTTTTCAGTTTCTTGGATCAGATCCTTGTGGTTTTATTTCCTGTCATGTGGTTCCTGTTATTCTGGATGTGCGGATAAAATCCTTTGTTCTTGTATTCTGACTGCCTCCTGTCTCTGAGTCCTGCATTTGGGTCCTCACCTCCGCTAAAACGTGACAGAAACCACTAACCTCCTGGTTAATAAAACTACTGACCTTCTGAAAGACAACGTCTCAGATGGATAATGTCTCCAACGGACAATGATCTGAAAGACACTGGCCCTTGTTTATCAAATGAACGTGGAAAAAAGAGCACATCTGATCGGAGGAATGATCTTGCGATTGGATCTATGTGTCATATCTGATCGTTTCCAGTGTAGGAATGATCGGGACTTTATAAATGCGACGGCTGAAATTCACTGTCATTCATGTATTACGTCCTTAATTATTTGTGGTCCAGAAACCTCGTCCAGTAAGGTCAAACTGGAGAGGAGACATTCTGCCAACAAAAAACTTTTCACCGGTCGAGCTCAAAAGCCTCACTAGTGAGGTGAAAAAGAATAAAGAAGTGCTGACTGAGTCAAAGGAATGCTCAAAAATGTTACATGGGAGAAGATTATGAAGGCATTTAATAGCCTTGACATTGTTAAATGGACTCTAGCTGAGGTTTGAATAAAGTTCTCAATAAGTAGCTTGTATATGCCCATTAATAATGTTTTATTTGTTTTACTCCTTTTCAATAGCCCACGCCTGGTTACTGAAAGTCATAATTCTTTAGTTTGCACACTTGAAAATATAAACGACACATTAAGAGATCAATAAAAACATTAAAAAACGAGTGTGGTATGCATGGCTCCCATACTACCCCATATCACCCGTAGGTAAACGGTCAGGTGGAGCATTTCAATAGAACCCTCCTGTCTATGTTGAGAGCACTGACAGACAAGGAGAAAGTAGACTGGAAAAACCTGCTGACTAAAGAAATGCACGCCTACAACGATGCTCAGAGTGTGGCTACTGGGTTTTTACCCTTCCTACTTGCTGTTTGGCTGCTCTCCCCGACTCCCTGTTGACATCCTGTTCAACTTACCAACACAAGTACAAAAGCTGAGCTGCACAGAGTATGTGACAAAATGGCAGCCACAAATGAAAGAAGCCTATGAGATTGCATCAGCTTCAGCTCAGAATGAAGTTACAAGAGGAAAACAAAATTATGACCAAAAGACCTACGGAGCCCAGCTGCACCCTGGCAACAGAGTCCTACTCCGCAATCTCAAAGAAGCAGGGGGGCCTGGCAAGTTCTGTTCACACTGGGAGGAAACGGTGTACATGGTCATGAGGCAAAAGAGACCTGACATGCCTGTATATGAAATCAAACCAGAGAAACAGAGTGGAAGTTGCCCAGTACACAGAAATATGTTGCCTCCGTGTGACAGCTTACCTGCAGACAAGCTGGAGAAAAAATGGCTGGACAAAACAAAGAAAGGTCTGAGACAAAATAAGTTCTAAGATCAGCAACAGTTACAGCAGCATGACACAGATGCAGAGAGTGAAGATGAAGGTGAACTTGTGTGGAGGTTGTCATGGCAACATGATCACCATTTGTATTTTCATTGCATTTTTGTTGCAATGACTATAAAGTTCTATTGAGTTATATGGCAGAGTGACCACTCCAATACTTGAGGCCTGTGAACAACATGTGGGAGAACTACAAGACAGGGAGAATGAGTCAGAATTATCATATACAGAATTATCCTGAGCAACAGGAGCAACAGTGAACACACATCTGATGAAACAAGACATCATCACCTCTGACATGCCACATTCACCCTCAGAGAGAGCTGACAAGGATGCTGACATATGATGCGCTGGGACAACCTGCTGTCAGAGAAGCTTTTATGGCCTGTACAGAGATAGGCAAATTTGCACCATCCTTCCAGAGACTGTGGCCTCCAGACACAATGTGTTTGGTATGATAAACTAATACAGTTCAACATAAATAAACCCTTTCGTGAACCGGAGTCATCTCTTAATTTCTTCAGTGTGTAACGTATAGACTACTTTACTTGTTAGAAAAGGTGGATTGACACCTATCGCCTCCATCGGAGGCTGTGCTGGGCATGGTTCACTGGGCATCCGCTCCTCTGGGTGCGCTGGGGCATCAAAAGGCTCCATTAGCCAGAGCAATATTATGCAAGACTGCAAAGGACAGAATTATGCTGCAGACTTCCTCTGGAGAGCACAGCAGCCCTCCCACGCTGGTTTGAGACTCATCCACCTAAACTTCAGCAACCCGAAGCAGCAGTTTGTTTAATAATTATTTTCAGGGTCTGGTGTGCTGCACCGCAAATCCACACTGACTCAAACGTGCGTACACAATCTCAGACGTGTCGTGAGATTTGATCGTATCTCATGCTCACGTACAAATTAATAAATCTCAAACTTTGCATGGAAATGGTCATGCGCACAGATTTCCGTAGTACGTTCATTTGATAAATGAGGGCCAGTGTCTCTGCCCTCCCACACATGACCAGAATAGAAAGTGAGAACATTACATATATTCATATTCAAACTAATTTCTTTTCTTAGCCAAGACAGTAACTACTGAATCCTTACCATCCTTCTTGAGATAGTAGATGTGGAAGCCATGGTTCCTGTTTCGCTCTCCAGGCACCCAGCTAAGGTTGAATGATCTGTTACTGGAGACTATGGTGATGTTTGTTGGAGGAACTGGAAGGTGAGATAGATAAAACAGACATAAGAAAGTAATTCTACTCCGCATTTTTAAAACCTTATTCTAATCCCACTCAAAGTACTTTACAATTAAAAAAAACTAACATTCACTCACAGAGATTTTAATCCATACAGCTGCTGATTTTCTTCATCATATAGCTAAAGTGAGAGGTGCGTCATGGTACAAGATCAAGCTAAGTTGTAGTTTGCTGCACTCTCTGCCAGGGTTGTCCATTGTCATGGCCCTGTTTTTTGTCTTCATTGACAGAATCTTGAGGTATAGTAGGTGTGGAGCATTTCTGGTTTCAGGATTTAATTTCTGCTTTATGCGGATGATGTGGTTCTGTTGGCCTCTTTACCTTCTTTAGCTCACACTGAATCGGTTTACAGCTGAGTGTGAAGTACATGGAATGAAGTTCAGCTCCTTTAAGGGGCCGTCCCTGCGACACCGAACGGCAGTAAAACTGCAAAAGTATTTTAGCAATCCACCCTTTCATCCCTACTAAACCAGGGATATGCCTAGATGAAACCGATCGTGTATGAAAACAGGGCACCAAGATGGATAGGTTTAAGACCTCTACCGTCTGTGGTACTGTGAGGACAGTGTAATCACACCACTAGAGGATATGACATCAGTCTGATGAATGCGTGCCAAACACAACAACAAAAACGGCATCAATGACCAACTATGCTGTGGTGCTGCTCCAGACAGAGCTGGCTTGTGTACAGCTTTAGCACCAAAATGCTATTACAACACAGTGCTACTGTACCATCAACAGCAGGAGCAAGCAGAGACGTCATTATCTGAGCATGCACTACGTCTTGTTCTAGTTCTGAAGTGTTACTCTTTAATCATTGTAGCGATCGCCAAGCTTCAGTGCCGTGTGGACATAGCATGAATCTGAGGCCATGCTTGTCAACTGATAAAAAGGTGAATCGCTCGCTCCTGCCTCAGATGGAGGTGTTCAAATATCTCCAGTCTTGTTCATGCATGATGGAGCAGGAGATGGACAGAAGGATTGGAATTACGTCAGCAGAAATAAGGGACTTGAACAGATTTGTTGTAGTTGTAAAGAGGAAACTGAAATAGAATCAAAATCAGAAATACTTTATTAATCCCTTTTATGAATTCCTCAGGGAAATTTGTGTAAATTAATAAGTGAATGTCTATTTATTTCTATTTAATGTTTTCTTTCTTCATCCCAACTCTCACCTCCAGTCATGAGATTCATATAGTGACCACAGGAAGGAGATCACAGATACAAGAGGATGAAATAAGCTTCCTCAGCCTTCGACATAAGGCGAGGAGCTTAAGCAGGGAGTGGGAACAGGGGCTGGAAAAATTTCTCTTCCACATCTAGGAGTTAGCTTAAGTGTTATGGACATCTGATTCGGATTTATCTTGTTCACCTTTGTTCGGAGGTATTTCAAATACTCTCAGCTGGTCATGAAATGTTGATAAAGATCAAACTTTATTATTATTATTATAACTTTGGCACTGTGAGCTTGACTTGTGACAATATTTTCCCATGCAGTCTACTGTAACTTAAAACTATTTTCTATCACTAATTTAACCAAAAGATTAAACAGCTTGTGACGGAACCACAAAGACATAAGATCTGTGAACAACTGCTAGACATTCTAAGTCACACCAGACTAAAAAGTTGTAGAAAATAAAAGTAGCTGACTGCAGCAAATGAAGAAGAACAGTCAACTACTCCAAACAAATCACCAGAGTCTCACCTCCTTCCAACAGAGTGGCCCCCCTCTGTGTGATAGGAGGTCCATCTCCAGCAGCGGTGCGTGCTATCACTTTAAAGATGTAATAACTTTGAGGGTCTAAATCTTCAAATGAAATGTGATTTACATTGGGATCGCTGATCATCTGCATCTTCACAAGTTTGTGTTGACTCTCCACCTCTAAAGATGAAACCCAAACCAGGGAGAAAATGAGCACTTTAATGTTTACTTGATAACTCTGAAGCTTAATGTTACCGATATGAAATATTTATTTTCTTATGTGATTATGCTATTTTTACTGAATAGTTTTATTTGCCTCACTGCCACCGAATTGCAGCCTAAGTTCAAATATGCAAAGCATGCAAAGTAACAACATTTTTGAGAAGTAAACATACATTTTATTAAGCCTGTTCCTACAAAATGCTGAAATCTTACCTTGCTGGTACTGCACCATATAACCCAGCAGTATACCATTGGTTTCAAGTGGAGGAGTCCAGTGGAGAGTCAATGACATCTCCGTGTGGCTTTCAAACCATAATAATGCAGGAGGACCAGGAGCTACATGGACAAGAAATGCAGGTAAATAATTCTGTGGCTCATGTATTATAAAACTAAACAGTGCATAACACACAGAAGTTTCTGTTTATGGGCTCACTGTTTTCTTGTTGTCTAGTCTGATCTTGTTATTTATCTGTTGTTTATTAAGTTATTTATTTATTAGGATATTTACTGGAACAATGTTTTTTTTCTAGAGTAAGGCCTTATCGATGTTCTGAAATCCAGATAAGATGCTGACATATGCAAATCGTGACCACAGGATATTTTCAGCAGTAGTTCTAACTTGTCTGCTAACTTAAGGGGCATGGAGGGGCAACACAAGAGGAGAAGATTAAGATGAATGAAGCTGTTTAGCAGTGAACTGAGAAACATTTTTTGAGGCTTCATTGTGACAGCAGGTCACAAACCAAAGGGTGATGTAAAAGTTGCTACGTCCAGCATCTCATATTCTTATGTGTTTGCGGCTGTGTAGGACCAGTGCTGAGTGTCCTGGCTGATCTGATCAGTAGTAGATGAAGCTGAATGATTCATTGAAAAAGATGTATTAATCTGAGGGAATGTTCTGAGTAAAGGGCAAATTTTTGCTGAATCAGGGCTCAAAATATTTTTTTTAAAAAGGTCCACTGGTACTCACAGCAAAACAAAAAAAGAAAAAAAAAAAAAAAGAAAAGGAGAAAAAAAAAATTCTTGTACCGGAAATAATGTGGAAAAACATCTACCTAAAAATTTAACTTCTAAAATTAAAAAATTTAATCTTCTAAAAACACACATATAAAGGTGTTTTTAAATTTACTTTCTAATGTTTAGTTTGGTTTTAATTTAGTGCTGGGCAATGTTTAAATTAGTTTATTTTTTTAATTGTGATTAAATAAACACATTATTTCGTACAAAGTCCAGTGAAGATTTAAAACTGGTTTATTGAAAAATGTGTAAATATTCAGTTAATCAACAATTTGACATTTTCTCTTAAAATTGTCATAATGAAATATAAGGAATGTGAGGTAAAGTGACTTCTGATCAGTAACAAGGAGTGACATGTTTAGTCTGAACCAGGGGAAGACTGGGACAAAAATATCAGCCCTGGTATTTTGGCTCAGTCAGGCCCATTTATGATGATACACACTTATCTGGAGTCAGTTTGTGGGGGCAGCTGCCTAATCAGGGAAACCCAGAATTTCCTCTCCCAGGCCACATTCACCAGCTTGTGATCCTAAAGCCAGGCCACCCGAGAGATGTAGTCCATCTAGTGTCTTTGGTCTTCCCCGTGGCCTACATACAGGGAGGCATCCAGGAGGCATCCGGACAGATGCCTGAGCCAACTCAACTGGCTCCTCTTGATGCGGAGGAGCAGCGACTCTACTCTGAGCCCCTCCCAGATCACAGAGCTCCTCAACTTATCTCTAAAGGAGAGCCCGGCAACCTGCAGAGAAACTTATTTAGGCCGCTTGTTTCTCGTTCTTTTGGTCACAGCCCACAACTCATGACCATAAGTGAGGGCAGGAATGTAGATTGACCGGTAAATCCAGAGCCTTGCCTTTTGGCTTAGCTCCTTCTTCACCATGACAGATCGATGCAGAGTCCGCATCACTGCAGACACCGCACCAATCCACTTGTCGATCTCCTGCTCCATCCTTCCCTCACTCATAAACAAGACCCCAAGATACTCCTACACTTGGGGCAGGACCTCATTACCAACTCAGAGAAAGCACTGCACCCTTACTAGTTGAGGACCATGGTCTCAGATTTAGAGGTGCTGATTCTCATCCCAGCCACTTCACACTTGGCTGTAAATCGCTCCAGCGAGAGCTGAAGATCGCAGCCTAATGAAGCCAACAGAACCACATCATCCACAAAAAGCAGAGACTCAGACTTCCCTCTTCCTGGCCCATTCACCAGCTCATCCAGGGGGATCCCAAGGCATTCCCTGGCTAGCCAAGAGATGTAGTCATCAAGCGTGTCCTGGGTCTTCCCGGGGCCTCCTACCAGTGGGACGTGCCTGGTACACCTCACCAGGGAGGCACCCAGGAGGCATCTGGCACTGGTCACACAGGAACCGGACAGCTTGTACAATGAGGTCCAGCACTCCATACTCCTGGAGTACCCTCCACAAGAGTCCCCGGGGGACACGATCAAACGCCTTCACCACGTCCACAAAGCACATGTAGGCTGGTTGCGCAAACTCCCATGCCCCCTCCAAGACACTAAGGAGGGTAAAAAACTGGTCCACCATTCTACAACCAGGTCAAAAGCCAAACTACTCCTCCTTAATCTGAGGTTCAACTAGCCGACAGACCCTCCTCTCCAGCACCTGAATAGACCTTACCAGGAAGGCTGAGGAGTGTTATTTCCCTGTTATTGAAGCATACCCTCCAGACCCCCTTTTTTAAAAGGGGGACGCCCACCCCAGTCTGCCAGTCCAGGGGAACTGTCCCTGAATTCCTTGCAATGCTGCAGAGGCATGTCAGCCATGACAGCCCTACAGTATCCAGAACCTTAAGGAACTCTGGGTGCACTTCATCCAGCCCTGGGGCCCTGCCACTGAGGAGCTTTTTAAGCGACCTCAACCCCAGAAAAAAGGAGAGCCCACACCAGGGTCCCCAGACTCTGCTTCCTCATTGAAAGACATGTTGGTGGGATTGAGGAGGTCTTTGAAGTATTCCCTCCACTGGCTCAGAATGTCCCAAGTCGAGGTCAGCAGCCCCCCATCCTCCCTGTACACAGTGTTGATGGAACACTGCTTTCCTCACCTGACCCGCCAGATGGTGGACCAGAATCTTCTCAAAGCCATCCAGAATTCATTCTCTCTATGGCCTCTATGGCTTGATGGCATCCTCACTGCTGGTGTCCACCAACAAGTTCCGGTCTCAGCACTTGGGTCTGTCAGGCCTGACCGGCATCATCCCCTACCATCTGAGTCAACTCACCAACAGGTGGCGCTCAGTTGACAACTCCGCCCGTGTCTAAAACATGTGGCCGCAAGTCCAATGATATGACTACTAAATCAATCATCAAAATGCGGCCTAGAGTGTCCTAGTGCGTAGTGCACATGTGGACACTCTTATGCCTGAACATCGTGCTCATTATGGATGAGCACAGAAGTCTAATGACAAAACACCACTCGAATTCAGATCAGGGAGGCCGTTTCTTCCAATCACGCCAGTAACTGTCATTGCCCACATGAGCATTGAAGTCCCCCAACAGAACAAAGGAGTCCCTGGAAGGAGTGCTCTCCAAGACCCCGTCCAAGGACTCCAAAAAGGGTGGGTACTCTGAATTGCAAAGCACAAAAAACAGTCAGAACCCGTCCCCCCACCTGAAGGTACAGTGAGGCTACCCTCTTGTCCTCCAGGGTAAACTCCAACACAGAGGCACCAAATCGGGGGGCAATGAGCATGCCCACTTCTGCTTGGCACCTCTCACTGGGAGCGACTCCAGAATGGAAGTTTGTGCAAAACTGTGTGCATGACTCTCCCCCGTATATTGTCTCGCAAAATCTTTCCCCAGTGAAATGTTTCATCTCCATTACTTTCTTCCGGAGCCTTTCCAGTGACTTGAGACTTGACTTCACTCACACTCACAAGATTCAACTCATGATTTGAGACTTATGAACAATCGCTCATTTTTAATATTTTTTGTTTTCATGATCTTCTCTCTGTCTGATCTCAGATGTAACACTGACGTAACGTCATGCAAACAAAAACATGTCCGCACATGTAATCAATCACAACACTGGCAGCATCTGTTGTTACAGCATTGTTGTGTAACTTTTGGCTATTAAAAAATTAATGAAAAGGCACAAACATATAAGAACAGCAAACTACCAACATTTGTGGTAAAAACAAATCCAGGATGCTGGATCCACCATATCCATCGTTATCTGCCTTAGGACATACCTGGAAAGGTTTGCCACTATAATCTCAAAAGATTATGTTAGCATGTATGTTAACAACAAGCTTAGCGACACAGCAGCGTAAAAATTAGCTTGTTACTACTTTTGTGCTGAAATAATACTAACTCCATCAGGGGACATTTATAGAACACAGTTTCCATAAACTGCTTATTTTGCCATGATGACATTAAACTGGGGCCAAACTGGGATCAGACCCATTGTAAAATGTATGGAGTATTTATTAGACTGCTACGTATTGGACCTAAATTAATAAAAATTATGAGGTTTTAAAAAGTTTAAACTTAATTTTTCTTTACTTATATCACAGGAATTTCAAACCCTTTAAAAAACATAAGATTTTTCTGATGCACTAGTGCAAGGATCAGCAACTGTGGATCTCTTGAGCCACTGTCCTACATATTTTACATGTTTACCTGCTGCAATACACCTGAGTCAAATTATCACCAGGTCATTAAGAGGCTTGTGTAGAACTTGACAAAAAGATCATTTAAATCAGTTTTTTTGCAGCAGGGAAACATCCAAAACCTGCAGGACAGTTGGTGATTGTGCACTAAGGTGAAGCACATTGACCCTCCTCTCTACATTCAGGGGAAAAAAATGCTATGAACTGCAGTATTAGTTTTGAAAAATTCTTTGTGGTGTCAGATGGATTTTTGTACATATTAAAAACACTTTCATAAGTTATGTTAAGAGAATATTTACTAATATGAATAAATTTCCATGTTCATCTACAGATTTTCCAAATTCAGCAAAACAAAGAAATTAACCAGAGACGGACAGAGCATGTGCCAGTTTAAGATTAGTAATATTACTAAATGCTGGTAGATAAAGGATTTTAAATTATTTGGATATTATAATGCTGCCTGCTAAGCAGAACAAACAGCAGGCACTGCGTGGCAGATTACTCATTACAACTAAAAGTGACTAGCGACTTGACTTGGACCTGAGCCATAAGACTTGAGACTTGACTTGGACAAAAAAAATTAATTAAGAACATCTTTGGTGCTATGGACTGGTGGCGTTGACAGCTTGGGGAAGAAGCTGTTCAGGAGTTTTAGATCTGAGTGTCCAGTATAAAGCTAGAAAATGCAGAAACGTAAATGCAAATTCACGGATGAACTACAGAAAAAAATCTTCATTTTCATCTTGGTTTTGATGGATGGGAAGCTCAGTGCATGACATACGAAGCAGGGAGCTGTTCATATTGTAGTAGCTTTTTTAGTAGTAACATTTTTCTGTATCCACATGGTCCCCAACCCCTCTACTAAAGTGTCCTATTCTTTATCATCTCACATCTGGTCACCCCAGTTAAAGCAATAATAATGTGTCAACATGACCAGCCCTAATTCTAGTAGAGTCTGTAGCATGACTTGACTGCAAAAGGGGAAAAAGGTTAAAAATGTCTTAAAAATATCAAAAGCCAAACATTTAGCATTAATTTAGTATAATTTAGTATATAGTATTCTATCTTTAACTCTAAATGTTTTTGTCTGCAGTCTACATTCAGTGTCTGACTGTATGCCAGGATGGATCAATTAGAGGCAACTTTGCATATGTGTGATTCATTTTCAGTCTGGGAGCAGTGCAGAGGTCAACATTTCCTGCTCTGACTGCAGCTAGAAGTGACCGCCAGAAAAAAAAAATTGCTAGATTTGCTGCTTTTAAAAGAAAAAGTCACTACAAGTGTCTGAATACTGGCTAAATATAGCAAGTCAATAGGTTGGCCACACTGCAAGTTAATGGCTTTTGCCTTACTTGCACAGGTGCACATGCAGTCAAAAAATTAGGTACTACACGTGCACAAACGTGTTATTTTGAGCCCTGTGAATTGTTCATTTATGGAACCATTCTATATGAAAAACATTGATCTGTGATTTAGTGATCCTGTTGGTGAGTTGACTATGAATTTTGTTTTGTTGTTGTCTGGTTGATGTTATGTTTGTTGTCTTTTGTTTGCAGGCTTTATGGTCTCAATTCAGTCAAAGATTTTGTGGTTGTGAATTAATGTTTGCAAATAGTTTCAGTTTGTAGTTGTAAATCGTTGTAAGCCTTGTCACTGACCACCCAGGACCACCCAAGACGCGTGGTCAAATCAAATGTGATTTTACGAACTCACCTCCTTCTGGAGTGTTGAAGTGATGGGGCGCGGAGCGAGGGCTCTCCCCTTTGCTGTTGAAAGCGGTGACCCGCAGCACATACTTAGAGAAAAGACGCAGACCTCCCACTTCCTTTGATGTGGCCGTGCCTTTAACTTCCACTACCCAGTTGTCTTCGTCTGTCTGCTTTTCTTGCTCCTCCACATGGTGCTTTTTACGAAGAGAACGCCAAGCCTGTCCACTCCGAAGCCTGCTGAAATAAATCTGACGAGAGAAGATGATAAATGTAAATATGATCAAACATCACTACATTTACATTTACTAGTCAAGAAAGACACTTCATCAGCAGCTGTAAATGTAAAAGAAAATGTCATAAAGTGTTTTTCTAAGTATTGTTATCCACACAGTGCAGTTTACAGTAGATGTTCAAGTCAAATTTAAGCAGCCATTTCTGCTAATAAATGCAGCCCTTTTCCCTATAGGAAGGGATTAAAAACATCCTCACAGGTGTTTAGTATGCGGGCGAAAGTCACTTTGACCGATGTGTTCAGCGAAAAGACATTTTCTTGTCTTGCTTTTAAACACAGTTGAGCTGAAGATTTATTTGAACTTTGAACTTTTTGTTCTGGTTTTATTGTTTTATTTATTTATATTTTTTATTTGGTTAATTTTTATTGTACAACGCTTTGGGAAACTAGTTGTTAATATGCTTTATAAATAAATTGAACTTATAAATAAATAGTCATTTAAATTTTATAATTTACAATTAAAACTTTTATATTTTTATAAATGAAAAGGAAAAAATGTTAAAAAATGTCTTAAAAATATTAAAGTCAAACATTTAGCATTAATTTAGTAACTGTAATACTTAGTAAAGTGTCAGCAGAAACATTTTCTCTGTCCCATTTGACCCCCTGCCAAGTCACAACATGCACACACACACACACACACACAGAGAGAGAGAGAGAGAGAGAGAGAGAGAGAGGTAATAACTGGTACCTTGTATCCCAGCAGCAAGCCTCGGACCTTCTGGGCTTGGTTCCATGTCACTGTAACTGTGGCGTTCATCACCGTGGTCGAAACTCCGCTGGGAGCCTCCTCTGGCTCTAAACATGTGAATGAAAGTTCAAACAAGCAATGAGGCGTCACAAATGCTGAAGAAAACGAAAAATCTCAGTGATTAGTTTAGTCTCCACAGAGCTTCTACAAATCTAAAACAAGTTATTGTTTATGACAGCTGTGGATCAGGAAACCTAAAACTATAATTCCTGCTTCTAATACAAATATGCAAGAAAAACCGGAAAACAAATTCTTGTTTTATTTTTCTATGTTTAAGCATTATCTGAAGCCTGACTTCCTGTTTAGTTTTTAACTACTTTTTGCCATATCTGTGATTTCCCCCCCAAATAAGCAGCTTCCAGGAGTGGAGATGCCATGCTTTTTTTCATTTGCCTTTTTGGCTGGTAGTAGTATATATGAGATGCCCATCCTGTTTTAAACAGCTACACAACTTCAACTGATAACAAAGTGTTAAGTTTGTATTTGAGACTTTAGTGGATCCAATGTTGTTTTTGACTGCAATGCCATGGGTGGGTGGGTCAGGTGTGACTGGCAGCTGACATTTAAGCTAGTCATAGCGTCAGAGATCTTAGACCAACAGAAGCTGGAGTAAGGCCAGAAGCGTGCACAAATTTCTCTCCTCTGTAACACCTGTAAGGAGTATGTCTATTTCTAAAAGAAAATGTACAGTACTTGTACATGCCCAGACAGAGTAAGGCACATCCCATGAATATTACTATTTAGTACAACAACCAAACAAGATGTTTCAGATTACTCTTTCGTTTGAAACTTCTGCATTGTCTTTTGTATTATACAAGTATATATTTAAGTTACTTTGATGTTCTTTAGCTTGAATATCAGAAACTGAAGGGATAAGAATCACAAATACAGTTCAAATATTACCAGACTGGACCGTACAAAGTTAAATACTAACGGCAAAAATTCAAAGTGGAAAAAAAAGAAAACAATGTAGAACCAAAGAAGGGAAACACCAGAAAGAAATAATCACTTTAAAAAAAATGAGGTCCTGTTCAAGCTCAGTAATGAACAGTCATCCAGCCGAAGGTCCATCCACCAATCAGCAGTCACCAGATGTTAGAAGCGGTGATGTGGTCACCCCACATCTCTGAAAGCTCTGCGTGGTTCTACTGGTTCCATGTCAGGGTTGTACTAGATCACAGGGTTGTGATGCTGCATGGGTCTGATACTGAATACGATGTGACACAAGGTCGTAGGTGCACATAAACCAATGTAAACTGAATTAGAACAAGCTGGAGAAGCTGATTACCGAAAAATAAAGTCGTTACAAGAAACACGGTGATGACTGAGATGATAAAAAGCAAAAGACACAGAACGTAAAGACGAGATAGAAGCTGAGATGCTTATTTTAGATAGCATGTGCTCTGCTGGGAGAAGAAATGAGATGACTAAGATCTGAATCAAGTAATTACTGAGACATCCATCCACTTTATCATGAAACATCTGTTTACTTGTATTATGGAGATATAATTTAAAAACTGCTAGACTGAGACATATAAGTTTATATTTAAGTAACTCTGACGTACTTTAACTTAAATATGTATGACTAATGAGAAGTCTGTGTGATTGATAAGGAGGTATGGAGTTAGTCATTCAGTCCAAAGAAACTCAGAGGTGATGTTTTTATCATAGTGAAAGAAAATGTTGCTTCTCAGAGTCCTTTCCAACCTTCCCAGATAACCCGGAGCTGCGACAAATTCCTGCTCAACCCTGATGAGTCACAGGATCTCCAACCTGGCTCTTTATTACATCCATTTGGCTCTTTGTTTCTGATCTTGGTCTCTGTTTTGATATTCCTCAGGGGGATTAGGGACACTTTAGAGACAAAGGTCTGCCCTTGCCCCTTAGGAATGCACTTCCCTATATATAAGTTACACAAAAGTCACACTGATGAGTCAAAGAAGACTAATTATGTTGTAGGAAACGCCATTTCAACCCCACCTAACAATTATAATTTGACCTGTGGCATGTTTGCTTCTCTAAAAGTATCAGAAACAAGGAAATCCCCATAAACATTGTTATGTCTCTTTATGACCTCAATTCCAAACTATTTTAAGCAATATTTAGTTCAGTGATGTTTTTTTAAAAGTTCTATTTTGTATTTTGACTCTCATTTTGAAAAGATTTTTATCTTTATAGACAGAATGCTCACACAGAATTGTGGGAGAAGTTGCCATTTTGGGTGTACCTGCAGTCTGTTTACGTCGGTTCAGAAGTGCGTCTCATCATTTTAATTTACGTCTTACTCAGAGTTTCTGACGAGTATTTCATCTTATCCTTTTTTTCTCAAGCTGTGTACTCTGCTGCAGCAGCAGCTCATGATCAGCGCACATAAAAGAATTCAACCACCGGATTTTCATCCTTGGTGCAGTAAAGTGAATATGTTGGATAAACACAGAATCACAGAGAACAGTGCGTTTCTGCAGAAACTTTTCCAGGTGCTGAGCTTCTGGCTGACCGTGAATGGGATGTAAAGGACAGTTTGGGCTTTATGTGCACAGAACTAAAGATGGCTGCATTCACAATGTGTCAGCATGATGAACGGGGTGATGAGAGAACAGGTGAGGTGGTAGCCTACACCTGAGAATTCTTGTGGGGTCCAGAGGTACAGATTTTAGATCCAGCAGTAGGAATCTGGATGACACTTACATGTAAAGATGAGAACGTAAACCTTCCTCCACCACATTGTGTTTGTTGTTCTCTGATTAACATGAGTTCCAGTCTGTCACACATTAGTCATGACATTCTGAACTGTTCAGGCTTCAGAGTAGATCTGTTATCAGCTTTTTGTAAATTTCATTACTACAATAACTAAATATACTTCATCATATTTTTCAACTGCTTTTATGTTTTTACTGCTCCTTTTGCTTAAGGACGATGTATTCAGTTAATTAATCCTGTATATTAGGACATATGTCTTTTTTAATATAATGACCAGAATATATTAATTTATCAAAAATGAATCCACACAGATGAACAGATAATATATTTGATTTCAGAATCAAAATATCAGAACGATAAATGCTTAATTAACACATAAATAATCAGTATGATGGTCTAGTTGCAGCCAACAGTTTGTAGACTTGCAGGTTTTCATTTCACTTCTCTTATTCTACTCGATAACATGCAGGCTGGACAGCTTTCTGATTCACGTCACTCCGTTATTTTCTACTTAATGCAATTTAGAAAGTAATTCAGTTTTGATTATAAGACAGACTTTTTCAAGGTCAGATATGAAAGCTGACTAAAGATGCCCACCAGTAGGGGTTATAATCAGACTCCGTCTTATTCATCTTTCATTATGGTCTTAAAGTTGGAAAATCCTCCTCCTCTGTTTCATTGGAAGAATTTAAAAGTGATGGTAGATCATTTTTTATCAATGTTACAGATTTTGGGGTCGGGTGCCCCTTGCATTTTCACAATCTTGAAATTACAAGGAATCCACTGATAGCAACTATATTATGAGTGATCACTGGGAAAGGACTGTGGAATACATGACTTCCTTCTCTGGCTATCCGGATGCACTCTGTGTGTAACTCGGTTGAACAAGCTGCTGCAGGTTTGCACTAAACCAATTTGTTCAATCTCAGAGGGGTGGTAGGCCCCTCAAAAAAACATCCATCATTATTAATGATCCAAATTCAGTCTTTCTGCCCCTTCAGATGAGCAAAAGTGACTTTGATTATTATATTAATTATTTATAAATTTAACAATGGAAAACAAAAGAAATAATTCCAGGATTTTCAAGGGTCCGCACCCTGCAGTTGGGCCAGTGATCCCCCCTTTTAATCACAGAAATCTGTTGGCCAGGACAATTCTGGCTCTGTGACTGGAATGAACGATTCAACGTGATCATGTGACTTACCATCCTCTCCAGAGTGACCGACGGTGGGGATTGGTTCTGGCCCTTTTCCAACTTTATTGACAGCCTGGACTTTGATCTCAAATGGTGTGTAGGTACGCGTGTTGTTTACTAGATATGGCGGATGCTTTACATAACTACTTTGCCACTGCACATTTGTCCCCTTCACCTCCCGCCAGAACACCTTGTAGTGGAAATCTGGACCATTGTGCAAACGATTTTCCATTTCCTGTAACAATATTTCACAGTTAAAAAACAGATTTGGATTAACTGTGGTAATCAGACAACGACCATACACAGATACAAACTAAACTACTCACATCCCATGTGATGACCAGAGTCCCTGGATGTGTGGAGTTGCTGCGTACACCGCTGGGGTTTTTGTCAGGAGCTGCGGAAAGATGAAGACAGGAAAAGACTTTTAAGAGGACAGTCTTCAATACTCCAGTCAGATAACAACAATATTAATAATAATAATAAACCGCCAACCTTCCAGTTATTGGACAGCTTGCTCTACCACCTGAGCTACTGCCATACAAATGCTCTACTGTATGCTAACACTGCTGGAGCTTTCAGAGGATAACCCTCAGTATTGGGGACATGCAGCCTCTGAAGTGCAGGTCCTGTCTGTGAGCATGTGGAGTCATGGAAGCCCATGAAAGTCTGCAGGAATACTTCAACATGATAGCGTGGGAAGCTCTCTGCCAACCACATGGAGTGGATATTAGTCAGATCACCGACTGATTACAGTAAATTCTGTCAGAATATCATCATCCCAACCAGGACCATCTGCTGTTTCCCCAACAACAAGCCTTGGATCACCATTGCTGGAGTGTGTCAGTAATTCCTGCATAATAAAGGCATTGAAGCGATGGACTGTCCTGCTCGTTGACCACACCTGAACCTAATTCAGCACCTCTGGGACATCATGTATCGTTGCACCCATCACTGCCACAGACTGTCCAGAGGTTGGCTGATGCCCTGATCCAGGAGGGGGGATCCCTCAGGATAACTCTGTGGCCTGATCAGGAGCATGCCCAGATGTTGTAATGAGTGCATACAGGCATGTGGCGGTCAGACACACTACTTAAACTCATTTTGAATTGTCTGTGATCTCTCCACTTTTATTTTAAATATGATTCTGGGTCCAGACCTCCATGACTTAATGATTTTGATTTCCATCGACCATTTTCATTTTACTTTGTTCTTAACACATTCCACTATGTAATGCAGTGTTTTAAAAGACTTCAGCTCAGGTACAACCATTCACTGTATGTAACAGCAGCATATAGTCATGGTGACAGCCAAATAACAGCTGTCAGATACAGCTATGCCACAGATGAGGCCTGTCCACAGGCATGCCGACAGCTAGTGCTGCTTTACCAGCTGACACGTCAAAAGGAATCCAAGGAGCAGTGTAAATGGTCAGTATGAACTCACCTGAAGGTTGCGTGCTATAGTTTTCTGAGGGTTCGCTGGCTCTGCCCTTGTCAATTGCATTAACAGCAGTAACCCTGAAACGGTAGGTGCAAAAGGGACGGAGGATCAGCTGTACATGGTTGAAGTTTCCTGTTACTTCCTTCCACTTCTCCCAGCTCTCCCAGCTCTGCTTTCTATTCTCTGAGTGGGCCTTCTCCTGGGCCTCCACGATGAACACTGGAAGGAAATGTGATATTGTAGTTAGCTCCATGGCAACAGGAAGATGTGGATACCTTATCAAGATCTTTTCTGAGCTGCATAAAATATTGGACATAAACCAGATCGATCTTTTATACTAACCTGATATGAACTTTAAACACTACACTAATATATAATATATTGTGATATAATATCAAATGATTTGGGATTCAGATGACATTATTTATTTTATTCGAATCAGGAAAATTATTTAAATGTTTTAATTAAGATTACAACCCCGATTCTAAGAAAAGAAAATGTAAATAAACCTTAAAATTAAATTATTACTAAATCTCATCAACCAATATTTTATTTACAATAGAACCATAGAAACAACATTTAAAATGTTGAAACTGAGACATTTTACCATTTCATGGAAAATATGAGCTCTAGAACCAATGTTGGCGGTGTGGTAATTTTTTACTGTGTCAAAAGACGATACTCGAAAAACACTATGACGCGAGGAGTGTGCCACGTCAAATCATTCAACACCACAAATTTGATATGTCATCTGAAAAAGCACCATCCAGAAGCTCACAAACAATAGCAGGAAGCTAACACCTCTAATGTTTGGATCATTTTTACTTTGTATAGAATTTGATAATCTTAAACCCTTTGAAACAAAATATATATATCAACATCTGTAAATATCGGTTATCGGCTATGACATCAATATTAATAACGGCTAATAATAAACTGTTTTTATTATTCATCAAGCTTGAGTCTGGAGCTCTTTTTACCTCTCAACTTTTTTTTTTATTACATCATCTGCTTTAAGTAGTTCACACTAAAATGGCATCACGATCCAGAGAAGAAAATCACCACATAAGTTTCGTGTACCAAGAAATATTAGAAGTACCTTAAGAGGTACATATTATTCTGATAATGTGGAAAATCAGGTGATATAATGGAATTATATCCTCCCTGAGCCTCCACCCTTCCATGGTGGATGAATCTGCGGGTCCTGACGATCCAGGCAGCTATGTTGTCAGGGGCTTTATGCCCCTGGTAGGGTCATCCATGGCAAACAGCTCTCTAGGGGAGGAACCACACAAAGTGCAGCTAAAAAAATCCTTATGATGACAAAAAACTATGGACCCAGGTTTCCCTTGTCCAGACAATCACTGGGGTCCACCTCTGGAGCCAGGCCTGGAGGTGGGGCATGAAGGTGAGAGCTTGGTGGCTGAGCCATAGGGGTCGGGTGCAGTGTGAGCTGGGTGGCGGCCGAAGGCAGGGACCCTGGCAGTCTGATCCTCGGCTGCAGAAGCTAGCTCTAGACTTTCTTCCATTCTGGAGTTGCCCCCGGTGACAGGCACCAAGCAGGTGTGGGCATGCTCAACCCCCCCCCCCCCGATACAGTCAATCACCTGATTTAAAAAACTGAGGTGTATGTTTTGGTCTGTACCTGTGATGATGTTGTTGTGAGAGAATCCTGGCATCCAGCTGAGAGTGAGGCTGTTGCCCACAGTGTTGGAAAAGGACAGAGAGGTGGGAGGGTCCGGTGGAGCTTTAGGCCGAACAGAAAACTGTTAGTCCTGAACACAAACTAAAAACAGCCAACATGTAGTTTCCATTTACAGTACAGACAGGCACATACCATCTACAGTGATGGACCCGGTGGCGTCCGCCTGGTCCAGTTCAGTCTTTACCTCACAGGTGTAACGTGCGGTGTCCTCTGGTTGGACATTTGTCACTTTCAGTGTTCTGTTTTCAAAGATAGTGTATCTAAAAACACACAGAAACAAACAGAGTTTAATGCGGTTTTAATGTAAGCCTACTGCAATACTTTATATAACTCCGATAATTCACGGTTTGGTGGTGAGGAGGAAGGACTGAGAGGCATAACTAAGAGGCAGGTGGACAAATGACTAGGACTTATAAGGAAGAACAAAAAATGCTGCAGAGGCAGAAAGTTCCAAAAAAGAAAAAAAAAAAAAAAATTCATTCATTCATTCATTATCTGTACCGCTTAGTCCATAATGGGTCGCGGGTAAGCTGGAGCCTATCCCAGCATTTTAACAGATGAAAAAAAAAAAACTTTAATTACCAAAAAATAAAACTAAACTTAGGTATTGACAGTATTGTCAGAACAACTGTTTGAAAGTCAAGAGAAACAACAAAGAGGGAGGAAAGGAAACCAGGTAGATAAACTTAGAGATGGATGACAAGGAGCAGGTAACAGGAAGTAAACACAGAATACCAAAATGAGGGGAAACTACATGAACCAACTTAGTCTGACTGAAGGAAGAATCAGGAAAGAATAAAAAACCCCGACCTGAACTCAAAGACTGAAAAAATAAGGAACTAATCCAACAGGACTAATCCAGAAATAAACTAAACTCAGACCACGATGAGCCCGACCCTTATTTCTTTCCCATTAAACTAAGAGATCATATGAATATTAGATGACCATAGTAGACTTCCCATGAAATAGGAAAAGGTGGAGAATTTGCTTTTCCCTTTTATCCTCCCCTACAATAACTAAACTCGTACCTGTTGTACCTCTCCCAAACCTTTTTTTTTTTTGATTATACATGAGATTTTTTTTTTTTTATTTATAAATTCATTTTATACTAAAGATGAATGATAAAAAAGTAAACAGCAAATGGAATAATTGTTTATGCTTTCTTGTTTTTGTTTTTTCTTTAATGTTATTTAGTTTTCTTTTCTTTTCCCCTAAAATATTTGTGTTATTTGGATTTAAAGTTGTATTTTTCATACATTGAATGCATATTTCAACCAATAAAAAAAGTGGAAAAAAAGAATATTGGATGACATTTCAGTCAGTATAAAATATTTTAATACTTAAATTTACCAACTAAATAAAATTGAATAAATAAATAAATAACTAAATTGAACATTTTTAATGGACAACTTATTTATTCTGATCTCAACCAAAGAAAATATTTATTTTATTAGGGCAGATTTTGAGATTTTGGAATTTATGAACCACCAAAGAATTGTTTGGACTTGTTTTGAAACTCACAGAAACAAAAATATCTCAATGAATATGACTGTATTAGTTCACTGAGATTTTATTTTAATGAGATTTTATTGCCCTTTTTTTTTTTTTTTTTTAACTAGACTGGACCAGGTCACTAACTGGGTTTAGTTTTACTGTTTAATACAGAATGTTGGTTTGACAGGGGTTTGCTGGAAGAAGCTAAGTTTAGTGTGTCATGCAGATGGAGAGTGCAGATCTAGCATGTGTGTGGTATATGCTTATGAATCTGGCTGCTCATGAACATTTAAACTCACATTACAGCAGAATCCATTTTTTTATGAGAACTTGTGCAGCAATAACACTGGTCTTTAACTTGTTTGGGGTAAAAAATGAGTCATAAAACCGGAGATTAAAATAGGTTAACAAGTTAACAGACTTTAGCTAAACTTAGCTTTGTCCAACAGACTTGGGAACAAGTCCAGAACAATTAGAAAAACATAGCTACTTGAAGGCGGTCAGTTTATTGTCTGTTTGTCTTTACCAAGGCGACTTTATTTCTTCATTAAATGGATGCATCTGTCCCTAAAAACTCTTTCTTTACTAAGTGCTCCTCTCACTATCCACACACCAACATCATTTTCTAACAGGACTGCTTGGTTAAGAGGTGGTGCTTTTATACTAGTTGATCTGTTATCCAAAACTTAACCTACTCCGGAGGAGGTTAGCTGTTCAGCATGAGTTACCATGGTGAGCTTCCCCAGTAACAGTGAACCAGCATTGTAGTACAGAAAACCCCTGTTTAACCACAAAGTTACCTCAATAACAATTTTAAAAAAAAATCCAGCTTTGTGTACAGGCCTCAGCTCCTCCCAGGCATCCTGAAACAAACAGGCTCTATTTACCCTCATTCTGAAAGTTATGTCTGCTAGCGCCCCCTGCTGGCTGAGTACAGCATGTAGCTGCTCTTTTTACGGTGAATTATTCCTTTGTATTGATGCTGTTGAAATAATTTGCCCATACGTGCTCTTTGATGTATTGTATTTACAGCACTTGTTATTTTCATTTGTTTTCACCAGTTTGTTGTGTTTATTAACACGCTGTTGAGTAAAATATCTAATGAACTCAGCTGCGCTTAAACTCTCCAGAGTTTTCAAATGAATCAAAAAGGTGCAAGACATAAAATATAAAAGGTGGAAGGAAACATGAAATGCAGGATTTCTACAATGCTGACCAGAGAACTGCTGGTCATGGAAAGAAGAGGTCTGCAGAGAGAAACATTTGCCTCTTTCATCATACTCTTCTCTGTGTGAAAGATGCCTGAGAACATCTCATCCATAGGTTGCAATGTATGTGTGTCACCTCAAAGTAATGGTCCTGCAAGTAAATAACAGTCATTGTGTGAGTGTGCGTTTACTTGTTATCTGGTGACTCCTGCAGAACGTGGCCGTCTTTCTTCCAGACGACCCAGGACATGTGCAGCCGAGGATCTTTGTAGAAATCACAGTCCAGGAAAGCAGTGCTTCCTCTACGAGTACGAATGTCTGTGGGACCCGTAAGTATCCTAGTCTTATCTGAGAGAAACAGGAAAATCCAAAATATTCTTAAACATTTTATAACTGTACAGGTCACACTTTTCTTTGTGGACTTGGATGAGTTTTACATACCATTAACAGTTTTTTAAGAATATAAATATAAAACTAAATAAATATACAATAAATGGGGAATGAAGAGAAAACTATTAAGAGAATGGCAGAAAAAAATAAGACTAATATTGATGAAGATGGGGGAAATTTTTTAAGATTTTCACAGATATCTATGTCGTCTTCATCAGAAATATTGTCAGGACATCCTGGTGGATGAAGATGAAATATTAACTGAGGTTAAAATTAGCTCAACTCACCTGGTGTTGCTTAGCAACCTTAATCCTGACAAGTACAACTAAAAAGAAGCTACAGTTTTTGTCTCACTATTATCTTTAATCATCACAACATCTGGTCAGCTAACAGAGAAGGACACGAACAAACTGGACTGATTTCCAAACTGGTAATCACTGCAAACTCTGACTTCTTCTGATCCCAACCAAATATTCACTTTTTATTAAATCCTTAACTTCATAGGGAAAATGTTCTCCCTCATTCCAACCTGTGTGGAGTTGTGATGGGTGAAAAGCTAAACTAGAGGTACCTAGAAATTAAATAAGTGGAAATCATTATGTCAGGTCCACTTTAAATATTTGTCACATAGACGTGTGTTTGACTCACTGAAGACTTCCAGGTTAGCAGTGATGGAGATGTTGGAGTCTTTGACAGAGCAGGTGTACTCTCCACTGTCTTTGCGGCTGACGTTCAATAACTCGATCGTTCCATTGGTCAACAAGGAGGCACGAGGATCCAGCAACAAAGGAGACCCAACCTCATCCTCCCTGCAGACACACAACCATAAAAAAAACTATGAGAGAGAAAACTGAAAGTCAATACCAATTTTAACACGATCAAAGCCAAAATAAAACAGCTTGAAAAGGAAAATTTATTTATTCCAGAATGTGCTGGCAGCCAATCACATGTGTTTTGTTGAGATTTTTATCAGTGTGTTTTTATAAAAACTGTCCAGATGTGGGAATCCCATTTCTCATGATGGAGGATCAAGTAATCCATCTTACTTTTATCCTGGGTGCTCAAAGCAGCATTGGATAGGATCACCCTGATCCAGAATCATGGTTTTCAAGTTTACCGAATCCAGATTACCAGAACTTAAAACAATGTGGGCTACCAGCTGTGTAAAGGACAGGTAGAAGAGCCAGTATGGGGTTACGTAAATGTCTTTCACTTGGAGACAACACGCAGAAATCATAAACGTCCATTTCTATTTATAATTTTATGACTTCTCGTTCTCTAATATGTGATCAAATTTAAGTTTGTTTTTTTTACCACATTTTCTTCCTAAAATCCACCTTGAAGTCCTACCCCCTGCTGGGATCAGCATAATCCTGTTTTCGTGGATCAAAGTTACCCAAATCCCCCTCAAAAGCTTTGAACAACACAAACTGAAGGCTTTATTCAGATCACAGCTAGACTCAGATCACACAAAATCCAATCTGACGTCAGAATCCTTCTTTCTCTTTTGAACAACCCATTTTCAAGATTTGATCCAATCTGATTACCAAAATCTGATCAGATTATTGATTTTGTTTTTCTAACCCAATGATGCCCAGAGAAGTGGGCAAGAGCAAGAGGCAGAAAGTTTCAGGATTGAGGAAACTATCAGTTTCCTCAATCCTGCTGAGGAACACAAGTCTGGACAGAACCAATGAGCTGAGCATGTTTTTTGAGTTCAGCAGGACAACTTTCATTATTCTACTTCACTGTCTCTAGATAATCAAACTAGCTTATCTAACACACCTCTACTTTGCAACTCTGCCCGGAAGTCATTGATATACATCCCCTCAACATCAGTGCACACTGAGACATCCTCTGCCTCCACCTCTAGCCTGTCTGTCTCCATCTTCTCCATCTTCTGTACAGTCCTCTGAGACAACTTGTTGTGATATAGGGCTATACAAATAAATTTGATTTGATTTGATTTGAGCAGTCAGGTGAAAAAGCAACTGGAGAACCCAAACCAGGACAAGACTGCAGGTTCAAACGGTGTCAGGCCCAGGGTTCTAAAAAACCTGCTATGTTGGATTCTTCAGCACCTTTTTAACACCAGTCTGAGTCAGAAAAGAGTTCCTATGCTGTGGAAAACATCCTGCCTGGTCCCAGTACCTAAAAAATCCCAACCATCTGAACCAGAGGACTGCAGACCAGTTGCCCTAACAGAGACTGTTTTAACTCACCTCAATGACCAAGTGAGCACCTTTCAGGACCCATTATAGTATTCATATAGTAATGGTCTTGGGGTTAAAGACACCATCATCTACCTGCTTCAAAGAGCCCACTCTCATCCGGACTAATCAGGAGACACTTTGAGGATCATGTTCTTTGATTTATCAAGTGCTTTTAATACAGTCCAGCTACCAAGTAGTCCACGTTATAAAGGACTGGTCAGTACTTGCTATTTATTTATTTTTGTTTATTTTATTTGTGTTTTATTTACATCTGTTGACTACAGCTGGTATTGTGAGGCACTCTGGTCAACTGAAGTTGTTTTTAATGTGCTATATAAATAAAGTTTTTGTTTGTTTGTTTTTTTGTGGCCACAAGCCAAGAAGAAAGAACAAAGATAAAGAAGGAAGTGGGTAAATAAATGATCACAATGACTCTTATGTCATCCCTAACTGGTTGAATTAGTGCCGTTTTAACCTCATCAACTCATTCAGTCATTCATAAAAGAGGCGGTAACTAATAAATGTACCACAGCAAAAAGGACAATATGTGTCCCTGAAATGATGCCTGTATGAAGTAGTGTATACACATTCTACTGTAACTTTACCTGAGTAAATGTACTTTGTTACTTTCACACACTGCATCTTACCACGTAATTTGCGGTCGTGGGGAGCCAAAAGATTCACAGTCTAGCTTGATGTTTCCCCCGTCAATGACTCTGTACACGAGCCCATCAGAAGACAGGATCTGAGGAGGAAGCTCTGAAACAGACATCAGCACGTTTGCATAAAGACTGGACAGCACTGGTCAGACTGTATAATGAGAAGTAAGAGGGGAAAGTCCAACACTGAACTGTGTGCATACCAACAACAAAGAGGTTAGTGTTTAAGAGGATGGAGCCGTGTTTGTTGGTGGCTTCACACTGATAAACAGCCGTGTCCTCGAATTCCACATCCCTCAGTATTAAAGCATTGCTGGTTAAACTGCGGCGAGGGTCCGGGTCCACCTCTTCAGACAAGGTCAGAAGACAGCAGGAGATTAAAAACAACAAATCACAAAATTGTAGGATGGTTAAACAAACTGATTCTGACTGATCACAGAGAAACTTGACAAAGACATGATTAAATAAAAACTCTAATTAAATCTGTAGCTTCCACAAGGACATTTTGATCCTCTTTCTTTTCTTGTATTCTACGTCTCTCTAAGTGTTTCTTTCCCATCTCATTTCTTCCTCACTTACTATTTTATCCATAATGTACATCTATCCTTCCTCCTTCTTAGCATCATTTCCCCTTCCCAGCTTTCCCGACAATCATTCTCTCATTTTTCCATTCATACTTTTAAAAATAAATTTAAATTTATAATTATTTAACAGTTTTTTTTACAGTGGTATTAAGTCAAATAAAATTGTTTTTTATTTTTTGTTGCTGAGAACACTGACTTCTCCAGATATTTGAAAGTTTTGTGTCTGTATATTTAATCTGTATAGTTACATAATCACCAAATCTCGTAATAACCAAAAACATAATGCATTTTTTAAGTTATCACGAAGTTAGGCCCTGAGTCATTGGACAGCTTCTATGAAGAAGTAGCAGACTGACACCTTTGGACAATGGACATGAGAAAGTGATTCAATGATAACATGAAGACAGAAGCAGGTGTCACGGTGACAGAATCGGTCATTTAATGACCAGCAATGTGGCGAGACCCAGCAAGAGTATCCCACCTTCTCCTCTGCCTCATTGTCTGCAGCTGGATTAAACTCACACCGACTCGTCCTTACAAAGTGTAGTCAGTCCCTTTTACACTTTGACTGGATGTAGACGTTTGTGGAGTAACCGGATCATGATGAAAACATCTGAGCCTGGTTCTGTGTTGTTCTGTGTGAAATGTGATCCATGATGCTGAACGTATCTCTCATGTCTTTGATCAGGTTTGTTGTTGTTTATTTTTTTACTAAATATGCTTTGATATGGGCCAAATATTAAATGATGAATTTAGAACTTATTATTTTTTTGTTATAAAGTTGTTATAAATTCAAAGGTTCACTTGATAAATAGGGCCTCTCCCCAGCACCCAACTGCCGACCTGTCACCACATCCTGGTGCCAGGACTGCATGTTATTGCATTTTTCTGTCACATGGGGGCAGTGTTGCTGGAAATGTGGAACCACATGAGATGCAGCTCCTCTTTTTTTATTTTTCCTGTTGTCGATTTTGTTCTCATGTGGGAGCAACCTAATTACTTACAAACTGGGGTACAACCACACTTTTTTAGAAGGATAATCCCATTAACCATCAACTTGGAAAATTTTCTTCTGCCATTATTTATTATTTGTGGTTTTTCAGCATTCTGTAGCCAATTTCTTTGCACGGTTAGGTTCTATGCACACCATGATGCATTAAAAAAATACCCAGAATCCTTCAGACTTTGGTCACCGAGAGCTTTGCAGAGGTAAAAAAAAATGAGTCACTGACAGCAGAGACAGAAAACTCTCCCTGTCCCTGAAAGCTGTCCGTGGCCTTTAAGCTGTGTAACGTCGTCAAACAGAAAAGGCCAACTTTACATCATCTGATCATTCACATTTCTTCTGTTTGGCATTTCACAACAGAAATATTTTTTGGCAGTAATTAAAGATATATGTTGGCAAATCAGATTTTTTTTTCCCTTAAATTTATTTTTAGCTATTAAAATGTGTGAGTGCATGTTTAGCTCACCAGTTACTGAATTTTGAACCTGGAAAAGTAAAATGACTAACATGCCATACCTGCTAATCTCTGTCCATTGATGCTCCAGGTGATGGTAGGAGGTGGTATGCCATCAGCTATACAGTCCAGTCGTACCGTTTCCCCTGGGACGTACATCTGGTTCTGGGGTTCTAGGGTTCTGGGGGTCTTCAACCAATATGGAGCGGCTAGGATGGATGGATGGAGATTTTCATGATGAACATTTTAGTTGTCATTCAGGAAAAAACACAGCTCAATCTTGTGTAATTGGGTCATAAAGGCTCTGAATACCACCCCCCTCCCCCTCCCCCCCTTTATTAAAACTTAACGTTATTAGAAGAGATGCTTAAAGATCTAGAGATGCAGGACTAACTGCCCCTTTTCTCTTTGAGTGCAGCTTAATGGAGCCATCGATTATCTACAGCTGCTTCTTCCAATTTATTTCTTATGGGGGGTTGGGTCTATTCCAGCTGCTTTTAGGCAACGGATGGATGCACCCTAGAAAAGTTGCCAGTTCATCACAGGACCAACACAAACAAGATAACCATGTATGCTAATATTAAAGCCTAGGGTCAGCTAAATATAATCAGTTTACATAACATACATGTTTAGGTTTAGGTGGTGGGAAGATGCCAGGGGTCCACAAGGAAACCCATGTATGAAAAGGGAGAACATACATCCAAGAAGCCCCCGTATGACAATTTTTTTAGACGGACTTGTTTAAATTTAAGTTTAGATTGACTTAACTGTAAAACAAATATATAAATAAAGTGAAAATGTAAACATTGGGCACTGTCACCCATTCATTGCAGATATTAGCCTCTAAAAACCTAAATTTTTGCACTGGCAAAGAAGCAAAGCGTTTACAAAATATGTAAGACAGTAATGACAGCCTATTTTAACCCATTTATCAACAGGGCACCATGAGCGTCTTTGAAATAGCAATACAGCATTTTGATGATGAGTAACTGTGCAACAAAAATATAGATGCTAAATATAATTTCAAAATCAACAATTAAGTCATACAAAAATTAAAGGTCCCATATTATACATTTTTTTATTTCATATGGGTGTCAGAGGTCCAGCAACATTGTTTTTAAAGTGTAAAACCTCAAACTCAGCCTTGATCCTTAATTTCAGCCATTCTGAAAGTAGCTCTAGTGGTTCAGCTGAGAACGGGCTGTTTTTGTGTCTGAACCTTTAAATGTTCATGAGTGGTGCCTCTTAATGGCCCTGTCTGAGAGAGAATCTGAATCTTGCTGGGGCCTGTTATTTGATTTTAGAGGGCTGGCTCAGCTAGCCAAGGGGGCGGGTCAATGGCAGTATCCACAACCGTGGGAAGTGATTTTTCCCTTCGTGAGGTCACAAAGGGAAAGATCTAAAACTCACTCATTTGATCAGACATTTGCAAAAAACAGGAGCAAGCTAGTGAGAGAGGTGACAGAACTTTGGGCCTCATTCAGGCTATGAGGTCACATATGACTTTAAAAACCTTTAGAAAGTAAATTTTGCATAACATGGGACCTTTACATCAAACTGCAAAGTATTTTGTAATTACAAATTTTTAACTGAAATATTAAAGAGGAATTGTATATTGAAGTAATAATTCATTATTAAATACTGTGATTTGTAAATACTATTTCTAAAAGGAGAAATAAACAAGTCTGGACTAACATGGCAGTGACTTCTTCACTGCATCACGGGAATGTTGAGCATCCTACCTTCCACAGTGACAGTAAACGAGTGTGTGATGAAGCCATAGCTGTTAGAGGCGTTACACTGGTACTCCCCTTCATCCGCCTGGGTGATGCTGTAGAAGCTCAGCCAACGGTGGTGATTTTCAACCTTGCTGCTTGTTTCATCCAGTCTGCCATCCTTCTTTATCCATTCCACCCGAGGAGTGGGGCTGATAGATAGATAGATAGATAGATAGATAGATAGATAGATAGATAGATAGATAGATAGATAGATAGATAGATAGA
>JBAFTA010000015.1:26654635-26666620 GCA_036919975.1 Melanotaenia parkinsoni
AAAGAGACATTTTGCGCGTAACAATGCGATTAATCACGATTAATCGCAGCATGTCATGCGATTAATCGCGATTAAAACATTTTAATCGTTGCCCAGCACTGATATATATATATATACATATACATACATACATATATAAATATCAAATGTACAACAGGAAAACAAAACGTTTGCTTTCTCCACAGTTTGTGTTGAAGTGTGTCCACTAACCAGGTGCTATGGTGATGACTCTGATGCCCATGGGTGCCAGATCTCGTGCAATGGGGAGTGTCATGCCAACAATGCCGCCTTTAGAAGCAGAATAGGCTGCTTGTCCAACCTTAAAAAGTAAAACAGATGGTTATAAGAACATCTACCAGAGTTTTATGTCCATTTAAAACCTACCTGTCCATCAAAAGCTGCAACACTGGCAGTGTTAATGATGCATCCTCTGTGTCCGTCGGCATCCGGCTCATTCTTCCCCATCTCACCAACAGCAAGGCGTATCACATTAAACGTTCCTGCAATATTCACCTGTAGGAAACACCAGCTGATTATTCATTTGTTATGCGAAAATTCATCTTTTACTTTTCAATGTGTTTCTCCCATTTAAAATGTCTAAATACAGCTTGGAATGTTATAACTGGGGGAACCGCAGCAAAGCTAAATAAAACTTAAAAGTTTTTACACTGTTAGCAAAACATGGTTAAATGTGTGAAAGACAATGAATCAACAACTACTAAAATATAAGACAAGAAAATATGAGGCATATCTTGCCCTCGGCTTGATCAGGTAATGGCCTATGAGGGTAATGAAGAAAGACCATAGTGTGTTATATGTGTCAAAATATCAGCATCTGACAGTATGAAGCCTCTTGGAGGCTTCTCATCCTGAAGAAAAGCCAGATGATTACTTCAGAAATCAGCTACTTACTTGTTGTATATAGCAGAGCTATTTTTCTAAAGCAGCATCTGTCTCATCCAAAGCTCAACTCACCTAAAGTAGTTTCCAGTTTCCTGGTTTTTCTGACATGGTTTTAACTCTAGTTCAGTGGTTCCTAACCTATTTTCCTTGGGAACCGCTGGCCCCACCCCATGCTCAAACCATGGTTGGTTTTATGCTTTAAAAAGTGAGATTCGCACCATAAATGCTGTATTCTGAGTCATGTTCTTCAATAAAGCCAAAGTGAAACTAACAACATATAGCCTAACTCTTTTCTTTTTCTGGATTTTAAACATCTTGAACAGGCACTAAAAATAAAATGGATGCCATGTGCAGAATTTGTCATTTTTAGAGTATTATCAGATAATTAGGAGGAAGATTAAAGACGGTGTCACCTTTGCATCCTTATCCTAAAGAATTTTGCTGGAGTGGAAATCTCCATTTACCTCCAAAGCTTCCTTGTGGGTAAAGGACCTCGTGCTATACCTAGACTCGGAGAAAATTAAGTATATTCTGAGGGGTACACCTGGAAAGTTTGATTCTGTTTGTGACTGTATGATTAGTTACATAGTTAAATTAAAGACATTACAAGACAAATGAAATGTTCACCTCTGTTAACCAACATGTCACCATATCGCCTCTGTCTCATTTATTCTCATTGACAAGATCACTGCGTTGCATGTTATTATCTGCTGTGTAATTATTTATTTATCTACTTACAGTAAGAAGGAAGATTATGTATTATTTTTCACTTTAACTGTTCTGTGACAAGAATATGTAAGTGGGGGGGGGGATTTTTGTTGTCTTTGACTTTTGTCTGTCAAATGAATAAAAACATAAAAAAAGAAAAAAGAATCAAATGAATCCATAAATAAAAATTAACAATAGAAGAAATCAGCCCATGCAATACTTAGAGAAACCATAAAACACCCAAGAACTACATCTAAGACACACCAGGCCTCAGTTAGCACTTTAAATTTTAAAGTTCAAGCCATGTGTGGAAGGGCTGCAGGAGAAAGCCTCTTTTATCACACAAAAAAAAACATGGCAGCCGGGCTTAGGTTAGCAAAGCTGCATCTGAACAAACTACAACCTGTTTGCTTGGCTTTTTTTTAACCACCAAACTTCTGAGATGATGAATAAAAACAGTTTCTGCTGTTAAATGTTTTTTCTACAAACAACTCAAAGTTAAACTGAAGATCTTTACACAACAACAACGTTCCTCCAAGGTTGCAAGTCTCGTAAGGACCGCAGGATGTTCAAGGTGAAAAACAAGTCTTACATTGATCACACGCTGAAAATCCTCCAGACTGTGAGGGGCGTCCTTCTTAAAGTTGTACGTTTTGACGGCTACGGCTATGCCAGCACAGTTAACGGCTAGGTCCAACTTCCCAAATTTCTCTCTAGCCAGAGACACTGCTGATTGCACGTCTGCCTCCGACGTCACCTGGAAACAACAAAGGACCAGTTTCAACCCACACATTTCAAAGGACATTGTTATTTTTTTATTTTAGACACTGTCCAAAATAAAACCAGGAAGTGGTGAAGAGTCTGGCATGCTGTGGATAACAGAATACAGGACAGATTTAATGAACCATGAATTTTGGAAGACTGTAGCAGGTGAGTGTCCTCTGTATGGCTGAAGGACAGAATACAAATGGGAGTCATCAGTGCAGCTATGAAAGTTTAGCTCAGAAAAGTTTTATCCAATCCGGAGCCATGACCATAAACTGCCATCAGATTCACAATGAACTCATATTTGCCATAAAATGATAAAAATGTCTAGGTTTCAACATCTGATATGTTGTTTATGTTCTATTGGGAACAAAATATGAGTGGGTGAGATTTGGAAATTATTGAATTCTGTTTTTATTTACATTTTATATCCTGACATTTTCCCATCTGAGGTTGTATTTCTCTGGTCATTTCAAAAAACATTTAATAGCCACCCCTGAGAAACCAAATCGTAAAGAATTATTTCAACCACCTTTAATAAGCATCAAAGTGAAATGTTTCATGTTAAACTCTGACAGACAAGTGATGGACTCACATCTGCTGGAGCAAAGGCACATCGGTCTCCCAGGCTGGCTGCCAGAGTCTGTCCATCAGAGGACGGCAGGTCCACGATGACGGCAGACGCTCCACTCTGAACCAGACGCTCCACAGTGGCCCGCCCCAAACCGGACGCACCCCCCGTCACCAGGCCAACCATACCCTAAAAAAGCAGCACACCCACAGAGAAAAGTAAGAAAAGTAGAATAATCAGAGGGCTGCCATCTGTCAGTCAGCATGTTAGAGGATGGTGATGAATGTGCAAAGCTGAGAAAACTAAAAAATAAATGACTGTATTTAATAGCTCTCCTATGCTGTAGTCCATATAGGCTGGTCCACATGGAAGTTGGTTTGGGCCACATGTGGCGGGCAGGCCACCAATTAAAGAGGCCTGGTTTCATAGAGATTTATATGTGACAGTAAACCAGGACGAATCAGGTAAAAGTCTGGATGCGGTGAAGACTGATGAACATCGCCTACCCTAACCAGAGCTCGGAGGAACTGCGGCAGGACGGGTGCTTATTTCGCCACAACACCAGGTCTGTTGTAGCTGTTTTAAACAGTGGAGGAGTCTTCATCACCACGGCTGCTTATTGGCCAGAGTATGAATAATACGTGTTTTAACGTCAGTGCAGAAATCTCTGATAACACCACAGCAAGTCATTACGTTTGTCACTGGATGCTTTTTTGAAAACGATTTCCTAGAGGGGTCTGAATATTTGCTAACTAGAGCTTCACAGTCGCTAAGTTGACAACAGTGCCTGGAGTAATGGCGGAGGACCTACTTCCGGTATTTTACCGGGTGCGCTTTCAGAAACAACAGAATTGTGAATGTCATTCTGAACATCATTTTAATAGTAACAGTTGTTTTGTTGATATCAATGATTTTGTGATAGCTAAGAGCAAAAATCATAATTTGATATGCGGCACATCCTCAATACATTAATTAGTATATTAATCACTTATTGATTATTGTACTAACAGCAGTGATGAACTGTTTTAGAGTAGATGGTTGTCATTCTGAAGAAGTTTCTGGGTCTGTTTACTGGATCTTTAAAAAATATACAAAAAACAAAACTAAGTTAAAAGATCTTTTCTAAACAGTTTAACTTACTGACCTGTTTATGCTGATGATGATTAATAATTAAATAAATAAATAAATATGAAAATAAATAAATACTCCACGCAATAAGTAAAATATGCCATGAAATAAATACAAAATAAATTTATAAAATGTCCATTCATCCATTTTCTGCCGCTTATCCAGGGTCGGGTCGTGGGGGCACCCTAAGCGGGGACACCCAGACTTCCCTCTGCCCGGTCACATTCACCAGCTCATCCAGGGGGATCCCTAGGCGTTCCCAGGCCAGCTGAGAGATGTGGTCATTCCAGTCTTCATTCCAGCGTGTCCTGGATCTTCCCCGGGGCCTCCTCCCGGTGGGACATGCCCAGAACACCTCACCAGGGAGGCGTCCAGGAGGCATCCTAACCAGATGCCCCTCGCGGATCATCGAGCTTCTCACCCTATCTCTAAGGGAGAGCCCGGCCACCCTGCGGAGAAAACTCATTTCGGTCGCTTGTACTCATGATCTTGTTCTTTCGGTCATTACCTACAGCTCATGACCGTAGGTGAGGGTAGGAACGTAGATCGACCGGTAAATTGAGAGCTTTGCCTTTTGGCTCAGATCCCTCTTCACCACAACAGACCGATGCAGAGTCCGCATCACTGCAGACGCCGCACCGATCCACCTGTCGATCTCCCGCTCCATTCTTCCTTCACTCGTGAACAAGACCCCGAGATTCTTGAACTCCTCCACTGGGGGCAGGACCTCATTCCCGACCCAGAGAAAGCACTCCACCCTTTTCTGACTAAGGACTATGGTCTCGGATTTGGAGGTGCTGATTATCATCCAAGCCACTTCACACTCGGCTGCAATTCACTCCAGTGAGAGCTGAAGATCACGGCCCGACAAAGCCAACAGAACCACATCAACAACAAAGAGCAAAGACCTAATCCTGAGGCCACCGAACCGGATCCCCTCAATGCCTCGGCTGCACCTAGAAATTCTGTCCATAAAAGTTAGGAACAGAATCAGTGACAAAGGGCAGCCTTGGCGGAGTCCAACCTGCACTGGAAACTAATCCGATTTACAGCCAGCAATGCGGACTGGACAGCTCATACATACTCCCAGAGTACCCCCCACAGGAGCCACCGGGGGACACGGTTGAACGCCTTCTCCAAGTCCACAAAGCACATGTCAACTGGTTTGAGCAAACTCCAGTGAGAAGCAGCCAGAGTATTTCTTTTGCCCTGGTGTTACACCAAGAACTTCATGTCCGTCACGGGAACACGCACAGCTCAACAAGCTGAATCTAAGTCATTGTAGTAACTTCTAAATTGTATTACAGCTTAAAATAGAGCCAGTATCCTCTGGAGGTTTTAACGTAAACACTTGATCTAAGAATTTGAGTGACTACTGAATGAAACTGTTTCATTAGGACTAGGGCTGGCCGATACAGCCTAAAAATAACTTTTTTTTTTTAACTAAATCCGATTTAAAATTTTAATTGATTTTTTCCCCTTTTCTTTCTTAAACACATATTAAACTTATTAAAAACAAAATTAAACTTAAACCTTTTGAATGCAAAATATGTTTTATTTATTTATGTATATGAATGAATGACAGCAAAGAGAGTAAATAACATAATTTTAAAACCGTATTCACCTTCATATATTTCAAAGAGATCTGGGCAACATAACTGCATCTGTGATTTCTTTCCATCTGGGCCCACTTATGCTCGACGCAGACGGACATGTCCGACCGTCTTCTGCGTCAGTTATGCACATAATTTGGTCCATTTTCAGGGAGCTTAGCTATCTGTCACTTGACGCAGAATACGGAACAATACCACCAGAAATCATGGGGCAGTCCTGAGCAGAACAGCTGACATACGACCGGCAAAAGAAACAAACCAGAGAAGAAGAGAATCAGGAAAGGAACAAAAAAGCAGAAGAAGAATGACGACAAGGACAACAACTGTAAAAATTGTACAAGGTTTTGAAGAAAGACTATTTAGGAAAGTATTTAGGGTGTGTTGGGTGGTTGGAAAACAACTTTATAGCTATCTATTACCGTTGCCAAATGGTGTCTGAAAATGACGTCAACTCACGGAAGTGAACTGTGAACTTAGCACTGCCCGCTAGCGGAGGAACTGACTTAACAAACATCGCAACGCAAAACACGCATGGAGGTACAAGGACAGCACCGTATGATAACGTCTGAAAGAGACGTTGCTATTTATGTTCAAGTGATTCAAATGTGCTGGAACAGGAAACATATACCCCTTTTGTTGAAGGTCTCATTCACATGAGCCACCCCATTCCAAATGGTGCCCTTGTGGTCCCCTCATCAAACATTTTCTAGTCTCGCTCCTGTACAGAGGTCTGTGAGTCTAAACAGCCTAGAAACGAATGAGAAACTATTACATTTAATTAAATTAAATTCCAGGCACCCTGAAGGATCATTAATGGACCTTTTAATGCCCCTGTAGTTTCTCACGTGTGGAGCGCGAGGGCAGGTGCTGAGGTTATCTGGAGTTAAACCATAGCAACAAACTTTTAAACTGTGATGAAATCTGACGGAGAAAACGGTTTATTTACAAATAAAATAAACTCATTTAATGTTTAGCAAGTCGTTTTCCACCAAAGGAGGTCATAACTGGTTTACAAGCCACAACGTTTGCAGGTTTCATCTGAGTTTTCCTCACCTTCACACACCGAATATTCGCCATCTTGGATCGTGGAAGGCAGCGACGTCACACCAAAGATCGTCTGTATGCCAGATGAGTCATTGCGCCGATCGAGAGACAGAGAGAGAGAGAGAGAGAGAGAGAGAGAGAGAGAGAGAAACAGAGAGAGACAGAGAGAGACAGAGTGAGCGAGAGAGAGAGAGAGAGAGAGAGAGACAGAGTGAGCGAGAGAGAGAGAGAGAGAGAGAGACAGAGAGAGAGAAATAGAAAAAGAGATAGAGGGGGAAAAACGCTGTTTAAAAGGCTAAAACCAGGGACGCTCTTCATGTGAGGCTGCAGTGCTAACCACCATGTAAATTTATTTTGGTGAATATTTATGGCTGCGACAGCCTGGTGAGCTGTCCACGTTGTACCTGCCTCTCACCTGCTAAATGCTGGGTTAGTTTCCAGCTTCCCCGCAACCCTTCATTGGACGAAGCGGTATAGATAATGGATGGATGGATTTACGGCTTTAACAACAGGCAGAAAATAATTGTTAACTGGTAAACTATCCACTCCACTAACAGAGTTGCTGTTGGTGGTGATTTTAACATTTTGAGTGGCAGGATAGATTTCTTTCTCGGTTTCATATTCCCTTTTTCAGTCCTTACATTCTGAGTCTTCAAGATCTCATGATCTACTTAACTACCAACCCAAAACACAGTATACATGGCCTAATGCAAGTTACTTTCGGGGCTCTAGACCGAAATATTTCCATTGGAAATTCAACTGCAATCTTTTCAAAAGTGATTCCTTATGTAATAAAATTCTGTCTCTGAGCTTAAAGGCTCAGCCACAATTAATAAATGGGAGTGGTTCAAATTTAAAGTGAAAAGAATTGCAAGTTATGAAGGCAGGGAACTAAATAAGGTAAGAATACAGAAGCAAAGTGACATTATTTCTAAGACTAAAAAAGACTTGCTATCCCTAGTAAAGAAGATAAATAGAAACTTTCTCAGGTACAATCATTGATGAGCTTTATACTGAAAAAGTTATGGGTGCATTATTCGCTCGAAATCTGGGTGGATTGAAGAGGGTGAGAAAAGCATCACTTATTTCTTTAATTAAGAAAAGATGGAGGCAAGGCAACAAATCTATTACCAAACCATTGATGATTGTTTATGTGAGGATACGTTTAACAGACATACATACATACATATATACATACATACATACATATATACATACATACATACAGACATATATACATATATACATAAAGAATATGTTCTTAACCCTTTGTTACTGTTTTCAGCGGTCAGTGTTAAAATGCTCCTCTTCTAGCACGCGAGGTTGCAGCTGAAAGAAACACAAGAATTAGATGACAATTAACCAGCTTTAAAGGCATTAAAATGAATGCTGATGGTGATTAAAGGTTAATACAAATAAAGTGTCAAGAAGGTTCCACAGGTTGTCGTTGTCACACCTGCTTCTTGTGTAATCAGTCCCCCGTATATATGCCCCATGTTTATATATATATATTCCATCATAAAAGATCTCCTTTAATGGTATTTCAATTTTCAATTGACAACTTAAAATCTGTCATCTGGCCGATACTACAGTTTTTTTTATTATCCAAAATTAAGACCAGGTTAGCTTCTATTAGCTTAATGAACTTATTCTCCAGTGTATCCAGTTTGACATGAAATACCTCTAAACGTGAAATAGTACCACTGCACAACTGTCCCTGCCATTTTCTTGATAACATTCCTGCCAGACTGTACAATGTCAATGACAATTTAACTAAAACTCCAAACTCCAGGCAACACTTAAACTTCACAAATAGATTGCAAAGCCAAAAGAATTCTTAATATCTGGAGTCAAAGGGATATATCAGTGTTGGGCAGAGTCATACTATCCATTTTTAGTCATTATTGGGAGAACTTATATTATTTAAATAAAAATAAACAATAAGTTATAATTAATTATTACAACCTATCAGAGCACCACAAGGGACATGGCGTATGGGAGATGTTTTGAGTTAAAAATGCATCTTTTAATCTAGTTCAATCCACTTGTTTACTAAATTACATACCTGTCAAGTAAATAATAAGTAAAAGAAACATTGCAAACAACACACAGTTTATGTAAATATAAATAAAACATAATTAAAATGTAAGTGTTTTAGAATGGACTGTTTCATATTCAGGTTTGAACATCAGGTTATGGGCTGAGGCTTGAAAACATGGAAAGTTGATTATTTGAAATAGCGTCAGAGTGAGTGCTCTTACTTTTTACTTCTCTTTGCTCTGTCGTCATAGCAACAATCTGACCAATTAATGAGAGTTTCTAGCAACACCTCCTCTGGAGATGACCTCCAATCATAGCAAAGAACTTAGTTTCCATTTTATTATAATTATAATTATTAAATAAAACACTGAAGCTTTCCTCTCTGATGTTAATGCTGAATATGGAGATCTTCTCTGCACTCTGATGTGCTCTGGCCAAGTCGCAGCACAGTACTGCAGCGATTTTATTCTGAAACCAGAGACTGAACAGTTATTGAAAGAGAAGGACCGACCTTCAATGTAACATTAATCAAAGTGAATAGTCAGAAATATGTTTAAACACCTTTAAAATGACTAAGAATTCAAATATGTAACTAATACGTTTTAAAATTCTTCACAGAACTCATTGTACAACACAAAAGATGTCCAGGATGGGTCTGAAATAATCAAATATCTGCTCACATTTAACTGACAACTACTTCCATGCCTTGTTTAAATTGTAAATAAACACATTAAATAAATTTAGTTAATACGTAAATGTGTCATTAATATTGGAAATGAATGCATCTATGATAAAATATATAATTGATTACATAAAGTCTGTCAGTTTGAAGTTCAACAAATTGTATTCATTATTAAATGTGCTTTTAAATGGTTACATTTATTAGCTTTACGTAAAAAACTAATTATTTCACTATTTAAAGATTTCGTGTTTGTTGAGCTGCATCATGAATTCATTCAAACGGTCACGACCCAAAAAAAATTCCTGCAGAGCTCCAACATATTTGGTGGCAGGATTTATCCAGGTGTTCGATAACTAGACCCATTAGTTACTGCAGTTTTTAAAAAAAATTCATGATGCGCTGCAGCAGTGAAAATACACTTTTAAATAAAATGAAATATTTAAATGAAATCATTTAAAGCCCTAATAGTGACATTTCAGTGCCGTTTTTAATGCATTGCATTGTGGCACTTTTCTGCCTCCATACGTATAAACTAAAAGATGTAGTGTTGTTTATCTGTGACCTTATTTACTGATGACAACAGATTTTTTTAAAGTTCTGATCAAAGTAATTTGTTTTACATGGCTGTCAAATGTAAGCGTGCAGGTTATTCGGGGAGGTTCAAGTCGTGTTTTAGTCAAACTTAATATAAAAGCATTAATCTGATCTGTACTGAAGGTATAAAAACTATGAATAAAATTACTGTAAAAGGAAGACTAACATCTTCAGAGTGAATTGAAACTCTTTGTTTCCAGTGAAAGTCAAGACACGGACACCACAGGTACTTTTTTTTTTTTTTTTTTACTAAAAGAATAAATTTTATTTCAGCACTGTAAGTCATTTCCCAACCAGTACAAACATGACTGCCATCTTTGTCTCTTTCCGGACCTTCTTTCTGTCCCTCAGTGAGATCAGACCACCAACAGTCAGACAAAACAGAAAAAAATAATTAGAACAATAAAAATCAAATTTAAAAAAAGCTTTCTTTTCTCACCTTTCCACAGACCAACTGGTGCTTCTATAATGCTAACGATGACAAATTATACCAACCATAATTATGACAGCAATAATGATGATGATAATATTTCTATAACAATTATGTTATGGATACTTTAACCATTTTTTTTGTTTGTTTTGTTTTGTTTTTTTTTTTCTCCGCTGCACAAAGTTTGGGAGGGGGGCTAAGTACTGATGTATCAACGTGACTAATGCTCTCAAAAAACAGACGGGGGTTCTGGAGTTTAGAACTCAGTGGGTGGAGGGGGGAGTGGGTGGTGTAGAGACAGACTGAAATTAGGGACCTTCATCCAAAGAGGACAAGAATACAACGACAAGAAGAAAACCTCAGATGGTTCATGTTCTCCCATTCCACAAAGCAGGGAGGGACGGGGGCTTTTTGATGTCAGAAACTACAACTCTCTTATAACAAGGTCAGGGTTGGCTTCGTGGAGAAAAACATCTAATAGGCTCCTTGTTTTCAACCTGAAACCAACATTTAATATCAACTTCTATCCAAACTGGATGAAGTGTCAAAACACGGAACTTGTCTTTGATAAACAAACAGGACATTAACTTCACATCCTTCAGTCAGATTCAACATTTTTAAGCCATTTTCTTCTGGTCACTTTTCAGGTCATCAGCTGCTTCTGACTTCAGATCAACAGGAAAGCGACCTGTCTGGAGGAAGATTCACCCTCTGTCCTTTGACAGTAGGACAAGACAGAGTCCTGGAGACAAAATTCAACATTTACAGGGAAACCCCCCCTGCACAGCTGAACGGGTGTCAGATGCTGGATTCAGGAAGTAAACATGGATCTTCCCACAGCTCCTGAATACAACTCACACAGACCCAAACCTGCCTGTTTATCATGTGACTTCCTTTCTCCGTCTGTCTCCACGGCCACCAGAAATACAACACCCACAGATTGTCAGACATATGCTGAAACATCTTTTCTTTAATTCATCAGACAACTTCGTATTGGAGCTCAAAATTTCAGGGTGGGTACGTATATTTTTTTTCTTTTTGTGGGAGGGGTGGGGGGGTGGGGTACTATGGTTCTGGACTCTTCCAGAAGTCCTGCAGCTTTGTGCAGAGTCGAGCTTGGAATAAAAACAAGTTAAATTTTCATCAGGGACAAAACGAAACAAAGTGCAGACGACGTCTTGGATGAAAAACAGGGTGAAATATTTACGTCCATATAGAATAAATGGTGAAGATAACGGCCAGGTAACATACAGGTAAAAAGTTAGACCTCTAGCGGGCTAAGCGTGTCTCAGTGCTAACTGAAGCCATGTAGAAGGTTAGAAGATCAAAAATAGTTAAAACATCATCATTTCCACAACTGGATTAACTGGTTTCATTTTTTCTTTTTCACGCTGGCTAGATACAAACAGAAACTGATTATCAAAGTTTATAGAGCCTGTTAGCAGGGGGTGGGGTGGGGGCCATAGAACCATGGGATGACTGAGATGACAGAGGAAGGGTGAGTGGG
>JBAFTA010000015.1:26666687-26679090 GCA_036919975.1 Melanotaenia parkinsoni
CCCCCCCCCCCCCCCCCCCCCCCCCCCCCCCCCCCCCCCCCCCCCCCCCCCCCCGAAAACATAAAAAAAAAAGTAATTTATCATAAACCTATTTCACTAAAACAAAAACTTTGTTTTCCCAAAAACTACCTAACTCATGATTTAACATCCAAGTGTGTGTGTGGAGGGCCGACACCAGCCGACCGGTTCTGACCATCTGGTTCTGACCCGTCCATGGAGACAGTTGGTCAGCAGAATCTGTTACCAAATTATCTCTAAAGGTAAAACTTGATTTCATAAATGCTGCTGGTAACAAATCCAACTGAAACCGTCTGTGTGTGTATATATGTGTGTGTGTATGTATGTGTGTGTGTATGGCGAGCAAATTGTGAGAGGGCGTCGTACTCCAGACCGTGGTCTGGCTCGCCGTGTAGGAGCCATCTTCTAGTTGTTGTAATACGAGTATTTGTCCTTAAATCTGTTAATGTGACTCTAGTGATCCTAGAGGTAGTATCGGCTGGTGGAGTGAGCTTCTCTAGCCTGGTTTTTACATCCTGTGTTTGGGCTCCACGCTGTTTCCTGCTCTTAGCCTTATTAACGTCTGCACAACTATAAGATCCAATCAATAACACCTAAAAAAGTCTGATCAATAAAGGCTGAAAACGTCCGATTAATAACAGCTGAAAACATCCAATATATAGCGTCTGAATCTGTCAGATGGCATCAGAAACAGCACAGCTGAGCGCAGGCCGAGGCTCAGGGCTGAGGGGGTGTCTGATGAGATTACAGTAACAGATATAGTCAGGATTTCTCCTCTAAAACCACGTTTCAGAAGAGTCATGTCAACTTTGTGGCACATGAAGAGTGACATCACCAACAAGGTGGAAAGTTTAAGGTGCTTTTTGTTGACGTTTTCCTGGAATCAGCTGATTCCAGGTGCTAGTGGAAAGTTTGGAGATACTGAGCATCTCTCAGGCAGCATCTGCCTGTCAACTACTTTCACACGTGCAGATGAGCTTCCAGTTACCTGGAAGAAGGATGAACTTCCGTTTCTGTGTCAGATTACACCTATCGGGGACAAAATGGGGGAGGGGGGTTTATAAGTGCTCTAATAAAACATCAGCAGAGCTCTCGGGTTCTCCCTCGAGAGTCAAAATTCCTGCTGCTCTAAAGTGACACACCAGAGATGTGCAGGGCTGAAAGCTGTCCAAACAGCAGCCCCATCAGAGGATGAGGAGGAGAGGGAGGGGGTTTCTTAAAATAACTTTATACAACTCTGAAATGATTCCTGGAGTCTCTGACGTGGACGACGTATACTCTCTCTGGTGGGAGATCTGTCTGCCTGGCAGCAGTTTTCCCACCCTCTCCGTCCATGGCCTACCCCACGTGGCAGCGTTAATCCTTTGTTTTTGGCCTCGGGTCATGAAGGTGCCACAGCGTTTTCATTCCAGCGGGGGAAGGACCGTCCAGTGTGGCTGAAAATCTAAAACAAAGTGCTTCTCTGTGTGAAACCACTCTGTTCACATTCTGTCATCTATAATAAAGTTTAAACGCAGCTCTACGTGTCATGAAGGACACGCCGTCAGTTAGCTGGACAGACAGGGGCTTTTTGTGATTTATTCTCTTTAAATACAACGTTAAGTGCTTCTGCTGGGTTAATACAATCAAAGCTTTGGGACAAAAGGGACATTAATGTTGCATACTTCAGGGCTTAAGGTGCATAAATTCTTGGGGTCTCTGAGCACAGCTGAGCTCTGCTACACAGCTCAGAATAAATCTGCACACTATAATCGTTAAGTGCTCCAGTCATCAATAATAAATCAATAATCAATTTAACTAAAGGGGTTTGTGTGTGTGTGTGGTTGTGTGTGTGTGTTGTGTTTTTTTTTTTAGTTTGTTTGCTTTGTTTTTTGGAGGAGGAGGGGGGCTGTCACTGCACAGAATGGTACACCATCCTGTCCAGAGTCATTCTAAACGTCTCATCAATAAACAACTACTGACCACAGCAACCAGGCCCAGCAGCTGTAACCGTGGCAACCACCTCCACTCAGTCACCACAGGCTTAATTTTGCGTCGGTGTGCAGTGACTTAATGGGACCATTAAAACCTGTAAGAAGGTAAAACTGTACAGATTCCCCAACTAAACATCCAGCTCGTTTCAGTGGAGGGGGTGAGAAGGATTGGTACTTACTCTGCTCTGAATGTGGGTAGGTGAAGCTTGGGATTTTCTTTGGGGGGAGAGCTATGCTTTTGTACTCATGGAAAACCTTGAATGTAAAATCACATGAGAAACTCAAAGGGGGCAACAGTTCACTGCTTTGATCTGTCAGATGGAGCAGCAGACAAGATGATGGGGGGCGGGGTTATTTCTGCTCCATGTGACAGCATGCACAGCTAACAGAACGGGCTACAAAAACAGGGAAAGGCAGTCGAACACAGAAAACTCTCTGAGAGCAGTGCATTCTGGCAGTGATGCCATCACTCCTCTTTCTGTAGTGCTCCATCTGATGGGCAGTCGTCAAGGCAACAGGGGGGCTCCACCTCTGCCCCCTCTGATTGGTTGTCTCTGCTGGCTAAGGCACATGGATTTGGCTGGGCCAGAAGGGCCAGCTCCAGAGGCTGGCTGATGGAGGCCATGGAGCCGCCATTCAGCTGCTGAGCTGCAGTCTCTGGCGTGGACACCTCTTCCTCCGATGGCTTCGGGGGGCTGCTGGAGGGAGGGGATGTCGACGTCTGATTTGGAGAAAGGACAGAAGGTGAGATGAGGAAACAGGGCGAGGTCACATGATGAGGTTGAGCAGAGTTCTGGTTCTGATCCAGAGTGTCGTACCTGAGGTCTGCTGCTGACCTTTTTCCCTCCCTTCATTTTAGCTGGAATTTCCTTTCCTCTCCTGAAGAGAGGAGACAAGTTCAGAGAGCAGTTCACACTCAACTCCGCTAAAAACACAAGTCACACACTCTGCATTTCACTTCATAATGTTCTGAGAGCAGATGGGCCCAGGTGTGTCATGGGTTACTGTCTAACTGGCAGCAAAGGTTCCTCCACATGTACATTTCTCTGTTTCCATGGAGACAAGTTAAATTCTGATCATCATGTAAACAATCCACTTCTACACGAAATTCTGATCTGATCACACTCGTTCAAATCAACGTTTCCTTTCCATCAGAGGGTGGGTTCTTCCAGTTGTTCTGATCAGCGTGCATGTAAACAGACTTTCCGAATATTTACCTGTTACATTACCTGTACATCAACATAATACCAAATGTTGTGACTTGTGTTATACTGTTTGTTTTACTCAATGTTTATTTAAATAAATAAATAAAAAGTTACGTATAGAGGAAGTCACAGCATGACCAAAACTAAACTGATTTTAAAGCAAAATAAACAAGCCTGGCTGAAGAAATGTTGCTCATGTAAACATGTAGACATGACAGGCATTTTTAGACCTAACCAACTCCTGCTTATACCCTCAGACCAACTTGGCTCCTCTGAGACTAAAGTTATGAAGATATGTATCACTACCAAATGTCTCGCACTGAAATGTTTAGACTGATGATAAAAACTGGTTCAGCATCAACTACACCACAGAGATGCTCCAACTCAAATGTCCAGTCTAAAGAATGTTTATTGTTCTCACCCTCTTCCTGCTCCTACTGAGACCACCTGCATGCTGAAGCCTCCTCTCCCTCGAACTGGTTTGTTCCCAGCCCACTGGCCCACCACCATTCCAGCTATCTCCAGTTTCCCTCCTTGTGGGGGGATGGACTGAATTCCTGAACAGAGAGGAAAGAAGGTCAGATCCGTTTGCTGGAAAAATCTCCAGATAAATTCATCTTCAAAGATGTTTACCGTGTTTCTCGTCAGTAAACAAAAACTTGACCTGTGAACAGTTTGAGCCATAGATTCGATTTGGCTTCTAGCGAGTAACCTTGTAATTATTCTGGACCAGGATTTGCCCTGTGGCTCGCATATAAAACAAGTTTCTAGAACCACCTTCGTACACCTGCGTAATATTGATAAAATGAGCGACACCCTGTCTCAAAATTATGAAAAAGCACCACCAAAGCGACAAAGACGGGTCTTTGGCTATCAGACGCCTCTCGTGTGGAACCAGCTACAAGTCTGGGTTCAGGAGGCAGACACTCTCTCTACCTTTAAGGTCAAGCTTAAAACCTTCCTTTTTGATAAATATTAAGCTGGATTTGTACTCATGTGGCATCTATGTAAAGTCGGTAGAAGAAAGACCTATTGTGACTTTATAGTTAGGGGTGGTTAGCCAGCCCTTAGTAAAGCTGTCATAGGCTTGCTCCTCATTTCCACCGGGTGTGTGTGCGCCACGTTACGGCTGTGACATGGTTTTGTTCCGACCTGTGTGGTGCAGTAATCTACACCGGGAGCGTGTCAGGTGTGGAGCGCCGCAAGTGCAGTCCACCTAGCAGGATCCTCGAGATCACGAAATCAAAGCAGAATTGGAAAATCTTGTGATTCTCCACCGAGACCCGCTGACCGGTTAAACACGTAACGGTTCAGCAGTGCACATATCCACAGGGGCTTTTATTTTGAAAAATACTGGAAGCTTTTACACTGCTCCCGTGTCTGATTTCCTGTCTGCCCCGATCTGAACTGTTGGATTTGACGCATTCTGGATGCGTGCTCCATCAAAACCAGACTCGTAGGTTTAGTGGAGAGCCATGACAAGGCGCTTCTGATACGTGCTGCAGCGCACCCGGTGGAAATCAAACCACTGACTAAAAGGGCTGCAAGTAGCAGCAAAGGCTGCAGCGCGGTGGTAACGTGGCTAACACACACCCTGTGGTATGACTGCTCAGGGACATGATGCACTGAGTGCTTCCTTCTCTTTTTTCTATCTCTGCTCTTTATTTTTCATGTATAAACGTGGCAGTATTGGCATCAATAACTTGTATTTCTTCTCTTCTCTTTCAGCAGGTCTCCTTGGATGAAAGTTGCAACGCCTGTTGGTCTCTTTCTTGCCCTCTCCACCCCAACCGGTCAAGGCAGATGGCCGCCCTCCGTGAGTCGGGTTCTGCTGGAAGTTTTTTGTTTTCCTCTTCAAAAGGTAGTTTTTTATCCCTTTTCCATTGTCACCTGCCGCCATGCAGCTCAGGATGGAGGATTAAATTGAAGTCAAGATTCATTCCAATCCGCTGCTTTCCTTAGCTAAGCTATTATTTTTTATGAACTGGCTTGTATGAACACTGAATAAATCACAATAAATTGGTTCTAATTATTTCTGTAAAGCGCCCTGTAATTAACAATAAGATGGCTTCTTCCTTAAGTTTTATCTGTAAATGTTTGGACATCATGTGTCTTCCCGTCTCTGTGGACCAGAACAGGCCACTCGGCAGTCTAAAAGGTGGTCTTCATCAAGATTTAGATTCTGTGACTTCCTGGAAAACTCTGACAGGCAGGATTAATTCTGCATGTAGGAGCAGAGCAGATGTCGGCTGGTGGACAGTAGGGGTGTGCCATCTTAGGTGCCTCACGATTCAATACGATTCAAGGTGTTTCGATCCAATTATTAAACAATTGTCAGGATTATCAATGCATCTTATTCCTCATTCAGGTTGACTTTTCTTTTATAAAATCACCAAACATCGGTATTTCTGCTTTGTTTCTGCAGCTCAGGTGAAAATGTGTGTACCTGGAAAAGCTCTTGGTCTGTGTTGGGCAGGGTGATGAGGATGATGAGGGTGATGATGTGGAGGGATCCCTCCCATGGGGCGGGGTGGGTAGAGAGGAGGCATGGCATAGAACGGGGACACCATGGCGGGGGAGAGGAAGGCAGGAGGTGGGAGAGGAGGAGGGGGAGGAGGAGGGCGGGACAGGTTGATGCCTTCTAGGATGGCTTGACGCATCTTCTCCACCTTCGACACCAGCTCCTCCTGCAGATCAGAGAGGAAGAGTTTAACCAGAGAAACTTTGAAACCTCACGTCTGCTATAACAGCTTCATCCATCAGCTGATCCACATTAAGCTTGTGCAAATTTAATTTATTTCTTGACATGTTCAGTTTTAAACTGCACCATGTTCCCTTGTTTAGCCATGTTAATAACATGCGAAGGTGCAGACTCGGCTTCGTACCTGACCCTCACACATGTCCAGCAGAGCGGCCCGGTCGCGGCCGGCCCGAGCCAGTTTGCTCTGAAACAGCTTGCCGTCGAAGAAGCCCCAAGGGCAGCAGTGTTCCCATGGCAACGGCTGGCCACAGACATCGTTGATGAATAATGCCGTGTCAACGCCAGCCATGAAGAGAGCAGCCAGCTGCACGCCGCGGGCATCCACCTTTTCCACCTGACAGGCAGGACACATGACGGCATTTAGAAAAAGGAAAGATGAAAAAATTAAGATAGAGTCGGTTAGCAGCACTTCTTCGTTAACGCTTAAAACTCTAAGACATATTTTACTTTTTTTTCTCCAAAATACAAAACTGCATGTAGAAGCTCAAGCCATTAAACCCAGTTAACATCCAGACATTTTTTTTCAGGACAGCTTCAGTTGTCCCATTATGAAGCTAAAATTATGTAAAAATGAATGTATCAATAGATAAAAGCAAACCAAAGCAACAAAACAGAATTTAATACCGAGACAAGGCAAGTTTATTTCTATAGCACATTTCATGTACAGGACAACTCAAAGTTCATCACATGAAACATTAAAAAGCATTACAGGTGGTGCAAAGAAAGCATTCAGAAGTAGTAAAAGGCAGCAACTAACAGTACTCGAAGGAGTCTGCTACACACACACACACTCACTAAAACACACAGGCGCAGAAATCACTGGTAGTCAAGATATGTATTAGAAATATATGCATTTTTCTTGCATGACAATTATACTAACATCACTAAATCCATATTAGATTCTGAATTGATCAAACTTAACATTCTTTAAAAGCAGTCTGATGAGTCTGAAAGTAAACGTCATGGCAACCTTGGAACCAGGAGGGGAGCTCTGCTTGAACCAACAGTTTAAAGAAAGCAGCAGGCCGCGGGTCTGATCAGGAAACGGAGACAGAAGCTCGGTGTTTTCACGGTTCGAGCCTTTTACGGTCATCAATGTACAAAATACCGAAGCTGACAAACGTGAAGAGTGTGTGAACATCTGTCGTCCAGGTAACGGCAGAGAGAGAACATTGTTCATGTCAGTTACCTCAGCAACTGCAAGGGAATGAAGTCTCCGGCAAGGAACTGAGGTCAGAGATTTGCCAAGAGTATAAAAGTGTTTAATTTGGCTGAAATAGCATCTTGTCCTCTAGGCTCTGGAAGAGTAAGTTTCTCCGGTGCTACAGATTGATTCAGGGACTCAGAAGAAGTCAAAAGCTGGATTGTATCCCCACGACTGTCTAAGAACTGCACCACTTGGAATATATTATCTGGAATACTTTTAACAATGGGACTTTAAATATATAGTGGATTAAAGGACTTTTGGATTATTTTACCACCATTCTAAAGGATTGGGATATTTTGGCCAAGATAGAAAATCCTGCTTTATGATTTGGAGTACTCTTGATCACAGATTTGAAAGGTTTTGTGGATTTAAAGGACTTTTGAGTTACTTTTCCACCACTAAGGCCTGGTACACACACTATATTTTTTAATCTTATGAGATTTTTTATCCGGTCGAGACCTCACAAGTGAAGATAAAAAAATTCAGTTTTGATCGTACTGTGTGTGGTCTGTTCGGAAAAATGTAATCACAGAACACACACGTGACAATGCTGTCCCGCAACTCATCTACAATCTAGTCCTCCGAGCCGGACAAACATCGAAATGTAGAAGAAGATCCATAGCAACAACCGAAAAACACAACACTCAGCATGGAAGAGGATATATAGGACGAGGGAATGATGGTGGTCTTGGGACTATTGTTAACAGACAAATACAGAAATGAAAAAGATAACAGACTGGAGACGGCGTGAACTCGGACTTTATTTACTTCCCTGTTCCCCAGCCAGCTCGCTCTCTGATTGGCTACATTCTGTACCACGTCACCATCCACGGAGTTCCTCAGAAATCGGCTCTGAAATATTAAACATGTTCAATGTTCCCAACTGTCGACTACGATCCATTTCGGAGCGGATTAGCAGGACAAATCGGCTCGTAACACACCTCAGACAAATGATGATTGGACAGGGAAATCTCACGATGATCGGGCGTTTGCCATCCGAGGTTGGGAAGAGGCAAAATTGGGATAAAAACAGCCCAAAAATGGTTGTGTGTACCAGGCCTAAGAGATTTTGATATTTCTGACACAGAGGAATTACTGGGTTGTTCAGCCAGACAACTTGATAAAACCTCACCTCAAAGTTTCCCAAAGAGAGGTTTGGAATAACAGATGATTCCATGACGTTCCCACACAGCAACAGCTCAGAAACGAGATAATCAGTTATTGTGATTTTCATTTAGAACAGTTGAAGTACAACTGAACTCTGTTTTTGATTATTATCTTTAGTGAATTTTTAATTGATCTGTATTATATTGGCTCTTTAATTATTTTCCATTCACCAAAAATAAGAGCTGTAACCACCATTTTTCCCTGCTTAAATGCTTTTAAAAAATATAACCTGCAGTTAAAGTAAAGCTGTCATTATTAATCCCCCCTCATCACTGAAAGCTTAGTAACGTCTTGGTTGTGGTACAACTTTTATGAATGCTGGGTTCTTATCATTTCTTAGGGTTAGGGTTAGGGTTAGTACTTAGTCCAAACTTAAAACAGGTCCCTGAAGCTTATTCCTTTCCTAGCTTCTAAAATCAATCTGGTAGGATACCAAGCGCACAGATCAGAGAGGAGCCAAAGTAACCTGCATGGCCGGTGAACAACCCGAGTCCCATGCTCAAAGTCAAATATCCAGAGTTAGCGGAGGTAAATACTGGGAATTCAGATGTGGTTACAGCCAAAGGAGTACTCTCACCTACCGGCTCAGGCCAGCCCCCAGACCATCTTATTGAGGTTAGACCCTTAGCGTTGATGAGTCTCGGTTCCAGACCTACCTGTACAGGTGTGTTTTGGTCAAGATCAACAGGATTTACCATAAATTCTCTTTGAATAAACACTACATTTGTGGCTGGATTGTAAACCTCCTGGATGGAGGCCTGGAAAGTGTCCATAGATCAACTAAAGGGTAAGCTAGCTTCTTTAGAAACTGCTGATTTGAGAGATGGCGCTCGAAAATAAATGAGATCCAGTTAACTGCTGGGAAAGACAGTTTGATGTTAGATGTGAAAAATATACTGCAGATGTTTGGTGGATCAGCTGATCCTGAGTTTACACCAATAATAAAAACCATCAGACTGAAGAACCTGATGAAGCTGAACTCTGCTAGACACATTCATTATTAATCAGCTCAGAGTGGCGGAGGAGTGGAATATCACCTTGAGCTCCTGTAGCTGGTCAGGCTCGTAGAGCTGACTGGAAACAGCCTGAGCCAGGAAGGCATCGAGCTCATGTCTCTGGAGGATCCTTCCGCCAGGCCACTGCATCATATACCTGAAAGGAAAGAGGAAAACACCGGCTTTAATGATCAGGAGTACACACTAACACCTTTAACAAAAACTGAATTATAGACATGGAAAGACTGGTCAGGCAGGAGGAGGAAAATGATGGAAGATTTAGAAACAGGCTCCATATTCTGCTCAGGTTTCCGGGTCTGCTCCAGGCTTATGAGATCGCCTCCTAAAATCTACCAGACCACACATCTGACAGTCCGACAACTGAATTGGTTTCTGGTAAAACCAATTCTGACCAAAATAAAAACCAAACCCACAGGTTTCCACCAACCAGAGCTGTCATGTCGGACCAATCTGTCCTGCATAGTTCAGCTAACAGAGTTAAATACAGAAAACAAGAAGAAACAGACGAGTTATTAACATGATGCCCTCTGATTCTGAATACAGAATTATGATCGTAAGTGATCTAAATGGACAGAGCTGGATAAATATTTGTCAGCAGCCTCGATGAGGACAGGACTGATGGCTGATTGGTGCATAAATCCGTACGGACTGATGATCGCAACAGTTAATCTTCAGTCAGCAGCTGGTAACGGACTCTCAATCTGAACGGATACCTGAGCACGCAGCACATAAGCAGCAGATGCTGAGGGACCTGTGCTGGGTTGAGGAGGGCTGGGCAGTCGGAGCGAAGGCACGCCAGGAAGGCCCTGGTTCTCCTGGAGCGGTCCTCGCTAGCTCGACCCAACCACAGGCGTCGCAGGTTGGGACAGGTCCACTCCCGGAAACACAGAGCCGGAACCAGCTCTGGGGTCAGCGCTGACTTGGCCTTCCCACAGCTCCACTCTTTCACAATCACTGGAGGAACTGGACAAAAACACATGCTTATTCTCTCTGAGCTCAAGCTGAATCCCCCTCCCCCCTCCACGCTCAGACCGGGCAGGTTGATCTGACCCCCCGCCAGCGTCTACCTTCTAGGGGGGTCCTCTTGCGCAGGGCGAGCCTCTCCAAGCGGCGGTGTGTTTCAGCCAGACTGAAAAGGACTCCGTAGGCGTACTGCCTGGCAGCACGGAACAGCAGAGAGGCAGGAGGCAGCTCAGAGTTACACTCGTCCTCTATACACACTGGCATCTTCATTTCTCCCTGAGAGGACAGAGCCATGAGGACAACGGGACAGAGACAGCAGAAAACTAAGGATAAAAATTAATAAAAATAAAAATTTATACCTTGGTCAAAATGTGGTAAATCTGGGGGTACATTAGTCCTCTTCTGTGTCTGTGTTCAGCTACACGAAGAACTTCAGCACTGACCTGAAGAGAGAGATAAATGCATTAAGCAAAATCTAAAATCCGGATCAACAAGTTGGACTGCAGCGAAATTTCCATGTTCAGAAAGATACAAGCAGACTGTACCAACAGCTCTACGGTCAGCTGGACTCTCACCTCAGGCAGTGGCGGTGTAGTGATGTCCATGTGACTCCGTGTTGCCATTGACAACAGTGATGGAATGTTTGACCCACTCCCGTTGCCCTGGGAACCATCCCCAGAGGTCAACGCCCCTCTTCCAGCAGGATCCTCCCACCGAGAGGGCTTGTCAGTCAGATGGCTGAGAAAAGAAGGAGACGGTCAGGACCAGGGGCCTCTTGTACAAAGGATTTCCTATTGAAAGAAGTTTGGCCAAAACCAGAGTATGAATGCCCAGAAATTTTAAGATTGATGAACTGTATATGCTTGTTCCCGATCATCTTTCCTTGACTTATTCCACCTGACATGAAATTGACAACTCTACGAGGACCGCCTCATCTCCTCCCGTTAATCAAGACGCAAATGGGTAAAAATATGCAGCATGTTTTCACCTTTTTGTCCAAATCTCCAGAACTGCACCAGACACATCAAAAAAGAAGAATTTCACAGAATATGAAACTGATGTGGCTGAATCGGAGATGGAGGTGAGTTGGGGTAAGGTGGGCGGAGCTTCCCAGCATGATATGCATGTTTTTCATAGTAGTGTTTATCCATCCATCCATTGTTTATACTGTCTAGGCTCAAGCCCCTCCTAGCAGTGGCTAGAACCAGAGATGTTCTTGCTGAGGGTTAGCGGTGCTAACCTCCTCACCAGCTTGGGAGCCTAGATAGGTTTAAAATAGGTCAGACTAATTTTGTTGGGGGGTGAAGGATTTTCTAAAGCACAGAAAAATAGTTTTAATCTAGTCTTTAACTCAAAAATTAACTATTGTTTTAGATGATATCTCATCTGATGTTAAAAACACCATGTTTTGTACAGGGAAAACAGTGACGCTGATCCAGCGTTTTTCCACAGATCTGGACGAGGACGGTGTCTCCTCTGCAGATTTTGCATGTCCTCCCAGATCTGAGACACCAAAGACTGCGTAGGGACGGCAGTCTGACGCGTGCTGCCCAACGCTGAGCTGGTACTCCAGAGATGTTGGGAAAACGATGAGGGAGATTTGGAATGAGTCAAGATGAACAACAACTGTCTCAGTGAAAGAATCGATTCAGGAACCTCTCTCATTGCCTTGGTCTTAACCCTTGTGCCCCCCTCAAATTTAGTACCCTCTTATGACCTTTGTGGCCAAAAATTTTATTATTTTTTGTTGTTGCTGCTTTTTTCTTTATAAACAACTTAAACAACTTCAGACCTGCTCAAAACAACCATATAATCATTAATGATTTTCAACATTTCAAAGCCAGTTTGAATATTAATTATTCAATGTGATTATGTATTTTTTACATAGAATCTGTGGCCAACAATGTCCCAGTGACTTCCATTACACAAGTTTATACTTTATTATAAATGAAACTGTCTGATGTTATTTACCTCCTCCAGCTCCCCCTAATCATCCAGCTTCCCAGCTCCCCCTGCTTCCCCAGCTCTTCTAGCTCCCCTTGCTCCTCCAGCTTCCCCCTAATCATCCAGCTTCCCCAGCTCCCCCTGCTTCC
>JBAFTA010000015.1:26685901-26701793 GCA_036919975.1 Melanotaenia parkinsoni
TATATATATTTATTTATTTATTTATTTATTTTTTTTAATTGGCTGATCGGTAGTCAGATTTTTTTTTCTTCTGTCAAATATCGGAATCGGTATCGGCCTCAAAAGATCCACATCGGTCAGGACCTAGTTTTCAGTATTAATGAGGTTTGTTAGTGACTGCCACAAAATCTACTAGTCATCAGACAGTCAGCACACATTAATAAAGATAGATGAGGTTGAGATATCTAGTGAGAATGAAACAGCAGAAAAGAAAAAAAAATGAAGGGGACATCTTCCCTAAATCATCTGTGCTGGGCAGATGCCGGAGACACAGGGCTGATCATTTAGGAACCATTACTGTGATGAGAGGAACTCTGACCAGGTTCTGAGATATAAATCAGAGCATGGCCGTTCTCTAACATAGTAGCTAACAGGTAGTAGAAAGGATTTGTACTTCAGATATGCAGGGGCGGGTCTACAAAACTTTTGATGAGGGGACAGGCAGGGGCACTGACCAGGGGCACAAATTAGACTTTTTTTGAGGCCTAGATTATATTAAACATTTAAAGTATTATTACAAATTAAGTGATCATCTAATGTAGAAAAAAGAAAAACCCAAGTGAAGGTCTGTTAACATTTAATATTTGTAACCATTGGCTCTTTTTGTTGATACAATACAGTAAACGTGCCTTTTTCCAGCATAGCTGCAAATGGTGTCTAATTATGACTAATTAATTTGTAAGCTGTGATTAATCTGATATATAAATTTCACGTTTTATAGTTTAACTGGGCCTGAAATTCACTGTGGGATTGCAGGAATCGCACATAATATAAACAATTCCCACAAACCCAGCTCTTATAATGCAGGAAATTCCTGCACACATTAAAGCCGTGTGATAATAATGTGCAGTAAACGTGTGCATCGGAGCCATAATTCTAAAAAGAAATAGATTACTTCCGCTACAGATTCAGCACGCTCTCCTTCTCTCCAAGCTCAGAGTTCACTCTGCTGCTGCAGCGTCACTCCTGCAGGTAAAGAAACTTTGAGGATTTCCCGCCGGTAAGAAGATCCATTCACGGACGGCAGGTTTAAATGCAAATCGAACATCAAATCTGAAGTCTGAAGGGAAACACATCAGAATTATAGATCAAGGCTAGCAGCATTGCTGGTGTCAGTGATGTTGTAGCACCAACGTTTCCAAGCAGCCAAATAAAAGTTTCAGGCTAACTGGCTCATCTGTGGCTTTAACATAGAAGTGGTGACATAAACAGCACAGTTCAGTGTTCGGTGTAATGCCATAAAAATAAAAAAACAGAGGCACACTTGCATTTGGAAGAGGAAATGAACGGCTTGCTTAAAACATTACAGCACAAAACTACCTAGATCTAGGAAGTAACCGAGCTTACTGGGTTGTTGATTAATTAGTACGATTTAAGACATTTTTTTTTCTATTGATGTCATCAAATAGTTTCAGAATTTTTCTCATCTGGTTAAATTCACAAAAGAGTATCCTTCTAGAAACACCAAGCCATGGTAGCTACATGAATGAAAAAGTTCTGCCAGAAATGTGCTATGAATAGTATTGACAAAGCTGTGCTAAAGGTCCTGTGTTGTCCTTAATATCCACCACTAAGTAACTGTTTAGGATACGCAGATGATAACCAGATCAAAACTAAACTTACGGAACTCCCAAAATCCCATGAACATGGATTTAGCACAACGGAGAATTAACAACGAAGAAATTCACTGAATAACACAAACCTCACCCTGAGTCTGATGCTCATTTCAGTTTGACCCTCCCCAAGACCAGTGTGATTTTAGTGGAACTCGTATAGAATGGAAAGAGATTAAGTAGAGGAGACAATAGAGCGTGAAGGGAAATTACTTATTACACTGATGCAGCTGAAAGAGTCAACAAATTGCAGCAATAAATATAGTTTGTATACCAAGTCAGTAAACACTAATAAATGAGTAGTTTAAGATCATGGAGATGAGATAAAAAACGCTATCCAAGATAACGACTAAGAAAGGAGAAAGAGATAAGAAATGGATGCTGAATATTAATCTGAGGTATGATTAGGATACCACCAGGCCCACAAATAAGCTCACTGGTAATTGAAGCACCTTTTGACATTTAAATCAGTTGCCAGACAACATGACAGTTCAGCGACATTATTCCAGTTATTGATTTATCTGAATGAGCCAATATAAATGTTATATTCAGTAGTCACCCTGCAAGGGGAGGAGGCAGATGGAGGCAGATGGTCATATAAAACCACGTCCAACTCTACTTTCATTCCTTCTTCACCTCAGTCCAATTATTTGGTCTGGCATCGTTTAGTTTTAGAGTTAGTGAAGGGGTGAGGAAGATGTGAGGAAGGGGTGAGGAAGGGGCGAGGAAGGTGTGAGGAAGGGGTGAGGAAGGAATGGGTTGACCAGGGATGTTTCCAGCCTTTAAGGACATCCTGAGCTGAGTCCAGTTCAAATGTAAATTAAAAAATGAAGATTCTTTTTTTTTCAAGAATACAAAAATGTGTTATAGTAGATGATAGTAGCAGTACACATAATAGTAGACTGTACAGTACCTAAATATCCAGAGTGCAATGTTTCATTTAAGGTGTGTTAATGTATAACTTAGATTAGAAGCATTATTGTCATAGTTTAGAGGGTCACAGCTAACTTTGTTTAGCAGCAATCTCCAACGTTAATCTATTGTTCGAACTAATATCTAATGTTCGCGTTTTAGAACAATACAATTGATGTAAAAAAAAAATAAAAAAGTTAATCTGCCATCACCTGGTCCTGTTGCTTTCTTTTCGTTTTTCTTCCCCTGACTGCTCCTTTCTCTTTCCCTTTGCTCTTCACTTGCTCTGTCTCTCCTTCCACCACAGAGCTACCAAAAAGACAATTAAATGTTGAACACTGAATTGCTCAAAAGAGCTAAATAATTTACAAGTTCAACAACAACGACCGCATCTAGCCTTCCTGGCTATCTAGAGCTCTGGTTCTCTATTGGGAGTACTACGGAGTACTGCCGAAGGTACTTGAGATAAATAAAATATCTGAATAAAAACCTTGAGTAATAAAGTAATTAGGAATAAAATCAATAGAAAAGTACAACATAAACCACTTATGACAGTTTTAGTGTTTCTCATGTCACGTCTGGGGTCATTTTTTCTTAAAAACATTTTTCCCTGGTCAGAGGGTTTTCAGCTAAAACTATTTTAAAAGGGTACAGTACAGAAAAAAGTTTGAGAACTACTCCAGAGCAAGAGCAATAAAGACTTAAAAATAAATAAAGACAATGGTTCTCAAACTTTTTATGTCACATACAGGGTCTAAAATAAACACCCGCCAGGCGCCAAATGCAAGTAAATTTTTTGTTTGGCGAGTAAATCTCAGAGGGCTATCGGCCCGCTTTCCAAAAGAAGGTGACCTGGAGGATAAATCAGCAGGGCTTAGCAGGCGGCCAGATGAAGAGTAGAGAGGGAGGAGTCTGACTAGGGTTTAGTTAATGAATTCAGACATCAACACTTTACGAAATAAAACCATTTTTCTTGTTGCCTTTGTTTAATGTTGCTCTGACTTCCACTTTCAGTTTGGATACAACACAACATAGTTTTATAGAAAATAACGTGTGTAGAGGTGTGTGTGTGTAAAATAATTTAATAATTTGGCCAGTAAAAATATGTTTGGCCGGTGGACTTTTTCATCTACTGGCTAACTTGGCCGGTGAGTCAGAAAGTTCATTTTAGACACTGGTCACGTACCACCTCTATGATTATTATAATGCTAAATTACATCAGACCTACACTTTACTACAGGCTTGAGACAGAGGCAGCTTAGTTACAGATAAAAATATGGTTTATTGAGGAGTTATGGCAGCTATCATTGTAAAAGGGGTTAATCAACATAAGTGACATTTAAACTTTCACTTTCGACTCAAGGACAACCCATCAACAACATCATGATGACCCCATGGGTTGTGGGACTATTTTGGTTGGTTTAATACTTTGGATTAGGGCTAAATGGCCTAAAACTGATATCCTGATTATTTTCTGGCTGATTCCCGATACACGATATACATCTTGATGTTTTAAAAGCTCCTCTAAAACACTGTAAATATTGAACTCAACATTATTATGCATAAAAAGACACCAGTAAGATTTAAGTAAGCTCACCAATCTTTATTGTGATTTTTCCTTTTCAACCATCTTTTTATTTTGAACCAGGGACCTGCTCACGTACATTTAATAAAACCCAGCGTTTCCCCAGCATAATATTAGAGGCGGGCTCCTCTCCCACCAGCCCTAAAAGATCAAGTTGATTTACTATAATTACTCAATATCTGATGTTTTTCATTCAATAATGTCTTTTTTAAAACATTATCTTATTTTATTATTCTGGTTATTTTCATTTTGCACCAAATTTGGGCTGAAACATTTCCTCAGATAATTTAAGTAATTGGATTACTAAAATCCTCGAGGCAAATTATCTGCCTCGAGTAATTGTAAAATTCATTATCAATATTCCGCACATCCTCCCAGGTGATTTTGTTACACAACGCCCTCACTGACGTTCCGCCCGGAAGCTTTTTTCTTCCAAACAATGCCCCCTCTAACAGAGACGTTCCGCCTGGATAGGGATTTCTGTTAGACAGCCCAGCGTTGCTGTGCGTAGCTAGCTGCTAACGCTGCAAAAGCGAGGAAAGGATGGTCGACAGAAAGGAAAGTACTGAGGAGTGTAAAGATGAAACAACGCAACATAAAAGACAAAAATATGGGACCCCTACACTCTAAACTGAGAGAAAAACACTGTGCGGTGTGTTTATTGTAAGAGTGAATTAGCATACCACAACAGTACGTCCTCCATGTTACAACATCTTAGCGGGAGACATCCGCTGTACGCCGCGGGCTCGTCTGCCAGTTCATCGTCTCGAGTCGGCAGGTAAATACTCATTTCAACGTCAGAAAAGTATAACCCAAATCAGTGAGAAAATGTTTTTAAATACTATAAAACAGGTAAATCTTTTAATGATTTGGTAATTCTATCCTTTTCAGTAAACTACAGACTCAAACTTTGGACCGCTTCCTACAGAAGGCTCCACCATGTTCACCAGAACAGGCAGCAACGTTTACAGACAGCATCTTAAACATGTTCATCACGACATGCGTCCACTCTCTATGGTAGAAGATGAAAGATTCCAATGATTTCTACTTTTAATTCTAAATATCAGCTTTCTTCCAGAACCTACTTCACCAAAATGATGGAAAAAAGTATGAGGATGTCAAAGAAAAGTTAAGAGCTGCCCTGAAAGAGACTGACTGCATCGCCCTCACAGCAGACATCTGGACAAGAGGCCTATCTGGGGGTGAGGTGCCACTTTATCGGGGGGGATTGGAAAACGGAGCCTCAGCCTGACAACCATGTCTGTTTCACTTTTTAAACGGTGAACCGTGACAATATTTTTCACCCTGTTTTTGGTAAACAGAGGAGTAGAATTTTGCACTTAAATGCACTATTTCTACTTTTCATGGTGAATTTCCTAGTGGTAGCCTACCTTGTGCACTTTATAAGAAAAGAAACATTTTCTTTGAAAAGGTGGCTGAGAGGCAGGTTTTTGCATTTTTAATGTGACAATAAAATGCTTTAAAAATATTTATTTGTTGTATAGATCATCATTTTGTCTTTTGTTTTAATGTAGCTTAGAGTAAGCTTAAGTCAAATTTTCATAACATAATCAAAAGATTCCTTGATTAATCGCCAAAATAATCGATACTCGATTAATAACATAATCGATAGCTGCAGCTCTAGAATGTGTTATTTTTCACTCTGTTGTCTATGATTTAACTTCATCTTTCAACAACTCCATCATTTCTATTCAGCACTCAGGGCCTTTACATGCATATCAAAAATCTGATCATTGCCTGATTTCTGGAGCGATCAGGTAATTCAGGTGATCGTGTAAACGGCAAACTTTGATATACTTTATCAGGTAACTGCCACTACAGGATTATGAGAAACTGCGTTTACACACCTAGATTTCTCCCCAATACTCTGATATCTTTGTGAATCTAAATCTGCATTTCTGATTTTTTTGTTTTTACATCTGCAACATGTGCAAAAGAATCCTTTAATAAAAGAATTTAAAAAGTGGACGTAAAAAAAGACGGAAGCTGTGCAGTCACACCCCAAGCAGAACAAAAAACAAACAGTCATGGTGTGCAGCAGCGGGAGGCAAACGAAGAGTCATTTCTGGAACGAGGTGAAGATGACTTGCATGCTCTCAGAAATTAAAACTGTCAATATTCTTTATCTGCTGAACGTGAGAAAATACTGAAACAAGCGTCTGTGAGAAAGGCCAAGGCAGGTTATATGAGATCATTGGTCAGATCAGCACGTACTGGAAGTTTCTAAAGGCAGCTTATTGTCAAGCGCAACAGGAAAATAACACCAGCGGATCAGAATCTGCAACATGCCCGTTTACAACACTTTTTTAAAGCAAAGCAACCATCATTTCCTCCTCTTGAAGTGTAATTAAAGTAAAGCATTTGTATATTTTGCAGGCTTATTAGCTCCCAGATCTGGACAACTAACGGGAAGACAGATGACGTCACCGTGTTCAACAAAATCTGGATGCTTTGAAAATAACTGGAAGTGAAATCACAACACATATATGTCCTCCTAAATAAATCTGATAATGGACTGGTAAAGCTGACATGGATTTTTAGAATATATTTGTGAAGTGCATATAACGCATCAGATCAGATTATTATAAATATCTGATTACAACCACATATCTGATTTTGATGATTATGTAAACAGGCTCATGAATAGACTCTATTAATGTTTAAGTAAAACCTTCTGTAGAACCAAGAGCTGGGACAAAAACACCACATCTGTCAGGAGGTAGAGACTTTTCAGAGCTAGCTGATGTATGTTTAGAAATATTCAGTACCTTGAGGGAAGCTAGAGGATGCTCTGGTCCCAGCAGACTCCAGTGGAAGGCAGCCATGTCCTCATCAGGTAAAATATGATTTCCTGCAAGGATGAACAAAAACAGATAAAGCAGCAGATAGAAGCAGGGATTCGTGTTTGATATGGCCATCATGTGTGTGGTTCTCACCCAGCAGAGCAGCAAACAGTGGCAGATGCTGCGTTTTCAGCCCCAGCTGCCTGGCGGCCTCAGACAGCAGATACTGGTGTGTGGTCAGGTTCTTTCCGTTCCAGCTCAGTTTGAGCGTGTGCGAAGAAAAGTAGGCAGGTATGTTGCAGAGAGCAAACTCTGAGTCCTGAGCGATCAGACCTGCAAATCCATAGTCCCGGTAAAGAGATAACACTTCCTGGTGGTGGTCCTCCAACGTTTGTACAACCTATAGAAGAAGAGCCAACAACATTCAGCTTTCAGAGCAGACTAAATCCTAATCCAGAATCAAGAAAAACCACCAAGAACAGTCCCAGATGTGGTTCTGGATCTCAGTAAAAAAAAAAAAAAAAAGTCCTAGTTGGACTTCTGGACCTGAGTGAAACAGATCGAGATGAAAATCTGGATCTGAGTGAAACAGATCTACAGGTACTTGTCATAAAATTAAAACAACATGAAAAAGTTGATTTATTTCAGTAATTTCATTCAAAAAGTGAAACTTGTATGATGTAGACGTTCATTCCTCACAGATTTTAAATGTTTATTTCTTTCCTTTTGATGATTATAACTGACAACTAACGAAAACCCCAAAACTGAGTTTTTCAGAAACTTAGAATATTGTGGAAAAGTTCAATATTGAAGACACCTGGTGCCACATTCTAATCAGCTAATTAACTCACAAAACCTGCAAAGGCCGTTAAATGGTCTCTCAGTCTAGGTCTGTTGATGGACTTCTGGATCTGAGTAAAACAGATCGAAATGGGAGTTCTGCATATGAAATAGTTCCAGGTGGATATCTGGATCTGAGTGAAACAGACCCAGATATAAATCTGGATCTGAGGGAAACCGATCCAGATGAAGTTCTGGACTGGAGTAAAAAAGATTCAAAAGGAGTTCTGGATCCAAGTTAAATAGACCCAGATGAAGTTCTAGACATGAGTGAAACAGACCGATATGGAGTTCTGGATCTAAATGTCGTTCTGGATTTGTGTGGAAACATCCTGATAGAGTTTTGGATCTGAAACCATCCCAGGTGGAATTCTGACTATGAAACAGTCCCAGATGGAGTTCTGGATCTGAGAGAAACATACTTAGATGAAGGTCAGGAAGCTGCTAAATGAACACAAACACGCTGCAGGACCACAGTAACAAAGTAAAATTATCATTTTCTCACCCGCACTCGGAAGCGAAACATGGCGAGGCGGACGCAGTGGCTGAGGCAAGCCGGAGGCAGGAACCATGCCCGAGGAGGCGGGGTGGCCTTGCTGCCGACGTGGTTGACTATCAGCTGCGCGGTCTGCCGCTGGCCCTGGGCTCGCCGCGCCCACTCCGGCCAGCGCTCCTTTCCCAGCGTGCCGTTAAAAACCACGACCAGCTCCAGGCCACCCTGGTACAGACAGGCCTGCGACAGGGCGGCCAGGTAGCCTAGCATGGCGTTCCATTCGCCTCCGCACACCCAATCCGTCTGGTAGCCTCCATACAGGCGCTGGAGGCTGGAGTCAGCGTCGATCAGAATCCTGGCAGGTGCGGGCGGGGGAGGCATGGGCCCGGGGTGATGAGGGTGGAGGTGTGGGTGGTGATGGTGAGGTGGCTGGCGGGCCGCGGTGCGGATAAGCTTCAGGAGGTCCACCGGGACTGCGGCTCCGGGACACCGCTTCTCTAAATATTCCTGAAACCCCTGAACTCCCATGACGGTGTTATTGAGCCGGTGTGTCTGGCCGGGAGCCGGGTCTGAGTACGCTCTGTACGCCGTGGTGGTAATGTGTTAACGGGAGAGACTAGTTAGCTCCAGGCAAGCTAACTTGTCTCCGATATGGTGAAAAACTGTTGAGTTCAAGCTGAAAACAACTAAACGGTCACCCAAGTTTCTGAAACGGGTAACTGAGTACTAGTGAGTCTGACTATGGAGATTATCCAGAAATATCTATTGCTAGTTTCTCAGTTTTGGTCGCGGCTACTCGATTTGGTGTCCATCCCCACGGATTTTTGGTACGATGCCAGCAGGGCCAGTGCTGTAACTACAACCAGATAAAGTTAATCAGAGTTACTGCTCCCATCATTTGCTTTATCGCGAGCTAAAAATTCTAGTCTACAGAATGTAACGGTCATGCAGGCGATTTGGTGGATGTTAAATAATAATTCTGCTGGTTAACTGATTAATGCATGTGAACAGATGCGCGTTAGTTATAAATCCACAAGCTAGATGGCTAGGTCGCGGACATCATGTTAGATCGAGGAGATTAAAAATAGTTATTTTCATGTGACAGCTGATTTTTATTATTCACATTTATTCCACAATGTTCCGGGAAATTTCAGTATGTGTAGCAGTAGCTTGTTAGTTAACCGGTAACTTAATATCGATTTGAGAAAGGGGGAAAGTGTTGAAGAGGCAGTGCGCCTAATTGACTACTTCTGTTTGCTACCAGTGGCTAGCCGTTAGCTGCTGGCGGGGTCCCCGGCGTGATTTGACGCGTCAACTCCCGAAGACAAGTCCGGGGCGGACACGACGCGGAATGAGATGGATGTTTGACGAAAGAAAATAAAAGTAACTGAAAGAAAATAAAAAGAAAAGCCCGATGGTGCCTCCCTCGCTTTCTTCCACACTCACGGCTTCATGTTGCAGAGGGGAACATTACTTCCAAGCGACATCAGCCATCTTGCGACTTCCTCGCGGCCCAGTACAGTGAAAGAGACGTGAGAGGAGGCGGTACTTTCGCAGGGCATGCTGGGAAATGTAGTCTATACAGGCCAGTCACCCTACTGGAAAACACTTTGTGGCAGAGATAAATAAACTACAACTACCATCATATGGATAAATCTGGTTTGGATAAGGTCAGAAAAACTGGAGAGTAAATTTTCTCCAAATGGTCCATAAGTGAATCAAGTAAAAATGCTGTTTTTTGGCAGGAAAATCTGATTGAATAGACATATTATTCATCCATCTGTCACTTAGTAAGTAGATGTTCACAAATGGTAAAAATAAAATTATTAAACCAATGTTGATTTGATTTGCATAAAAACGCATTTAACAAATATACATTTTTTTATCAAAAAGATCCAACAGCAAATACAAACTTTACAGATAATTAACGGAAAACAGTTTCTTTTCATCCAGTCAAATGAAACAAAAACATCTAATTTATCTGGAGTTAGGTTGTAAAGTTGTAGATTATTATTATTATTAATATTATTATTATTAATAATTAGAAATAATTGATCAATTGACAGTTCTTGTTCCATCAGCTGATGTCTGCTGCTGGAATGACCTGCACATTTGTGCTCCAGCTGACCTGAAGAAGGCTCTGACTGAACACTCTTGTTTCCTCACTGTGTTGTGTAGAAGAGTGGTTCCCAACCTACAGTCACCCAAAGAGAACAGTGGAGGCCCAGCTGTTCAGATCCTGTGGAATTTTTTAATTAAGTCAGTGTCCACACAGAGACAAGTTGAGGTGTATCTGCTTAAGTTTTTTATCATCTTGATGATTCATCCTCATGGAACTGGCATTTTGGTAGCCTACAACCTTTGTAAACCAGGTCCCAAAGTTAATAAATCTCATTGACATATGTTATACAACATTTGAAAACATATTTATTTGACCAGGATGCACTTCTATGGCAAGAAGCTAACTGATAAAAGCATAAAGCCAAGAATAATTTCAGCATGGGGCACGGTGGGTGGGGGTCCATTGCTTTTTGCTGGTTGCATGAAGGGGGTCATTAAGAGATCCTTTCCAGAGGGTAATGGCTGCTAGCAAGAATGATCTTCAGTACTTCTCTGTCTTGCATTGCACTTAACACTCCTTTGTTTCTTCTTTGTATTGTGTAAAGATGTTGAAGATTCATCCACTACTTTCAGCAGCGTGTGCAGGGTTCTTTTCTGTACAGTCAACTCCAGAGTTATTTCCAGCACAGAACTCAGTTTGTTCAATCTCCTTAAGTTTCTAGCTCTGATGCTGTTGCCCAGCAGCACTTTCCATAACAGACTTATAGAAGATATGCAAAATCTTGGTGTAGACAATGAAGGATCTTAGCGTCCTCCAGAAGAAGATGCTTCTGTGCTGCATTTCCAGTCCAGTCTGTTGTCCAGCGGATCTCCAAGGTACTTGTATTCCTCCACCACCTCTGCCTCTTCTTCCAGGATGTAAATAGTGCTTTGTTTACTCATGTTCCTCCTGAAATCAACAACAATTTCTTTTGTTTGTGTTCAAAATGAGGTGATTGTTTCTGCACCATCTCACAAACTGAATGACCAATTCTCTGTACTCAGCTTCTTGTCCATCACTGATACTCCCCACAACTGCAGAGTAATCAAAGTATTTCTTTGAATGACAGGACTCAGGGTTGTACTGGAAGTCTGGGGTGCTGCTGACCATCAAATTTGGTACACATATTCTACAGGGAGACAAAAAAATCCTCTTGGAGCCATGGCCTATACCCAATGGGAAACTGGCCCTTGTAGTGGTCATTCTGGTGATTTACAGTCATCCAATTTTAACAAACTCCTCCTACAGATTTTATCATATGGTCGAAGATGGATTGAATTGATGGACTGTCAAAATTGCTCAGTAGAGTCTGGACACACAAAGTTATTAAAATCCAGATTTTTCATCAGTGGGCCTGGTTGTGGCGGAACATCAAACTTTAGCAATTTGCCATGAAAAACAAAATTCCAGGTAAAGCCCTGGAGGTTGTAGTGGTAATCCCTCTAAGGATAGCCTAAACTATGAAAAAGTGAAAACCACAGTACTGCAGGCTTATGAGTTAGACCCTAAAGTCTACAGACAAAAGTTTTGACATCAGAGAAAAGCTGCTGGACAGGCTCATGTGGAATTCATATGCAACTCACCAGAATGAACTGCATAAGATAATGAAGTAATGAAGCCTTGTTAACCATGCCCCTCAAATGCATCACACAGAGACAGCCAGCCGATAGAGCTCTTTTTCTATTGTCGTGTCAAACTGACTTGGTGTTTCACAAGGTTTCGGTTTCACTATCCCTTCCAATTATGTTTTCTTGCATTCCTTTGTTGAATCAGCCACAGAGCATGTTCAAAATGGCCGGTGTATTTAAATCTGCTTGTTATAGTGTGACATGGTACATAAAGTGAAACTCAGCTGAAAGTCATGCAGAGTCTTGGAAGAAAAAGTAGTAGAGTGCGGTTTCTCAGCCTAGAGGCGCTGCTGGGCAGTGACGGCTCCGCATAATAGATCAGAGCAGGTCATAAAGTTATGTAATGTGTCTTTAACAAGAAGTCTTTCTATTGGTCTCAAACACCATCCAGTGTGAATCAAACTTAACATATCTGACAACAGTTGCCTCCTGAACACATCTGCATCTCTGTATGCTCGCATCATTATTGCCCTACCCACTGAAACATAGTGAGATGTAATGAGCTTGTAATTTTGTAAGGGACTCATAATTTGTGGGTGAAAATGTAAGCAAGAGTATGTAGTAGGGACGTAGTCGGAGACACAGTCGCAACATCTTCACTGAAACTCAAGGCAGTAAGGTACTTTGGTTTGCTGCCACCTTAAGTCACATTCTAAATTGGAAAAGTAATGCTGGATATGTACGGACAAAAAATCTGAATGACTGTAAAATGGTACTGTTTGATTAATTTTTATCAGGACATGATAGATCATCTATTGGAAGTTAGAAAATCCTCCCTACACAAAACGTGTATTAATTCAGCTTCTAGATCTCTGAGACCATGTTACTACGACAACCCATGTATGACATCTGCTGCAGGTGGACCTGAGTTTCATATTATGAAAGCTATCAGAGAGGAGGTTTCCTTCCTGGAGTCAGTTACTATGGTAACTGAGTGTTACCATGTAATGGAGTTACTTACACTGTTACCATGGTTATATGATAAAACTTATCTATGTTTCTGGGACAGAAAATTCAGAATTTCTCTCAGTATGGTTAAACATAACCTGATTTCTGAAACAGACCCCAGGTGTGTTTTTAATTGTCCTGATGATGACAGCCTGATAATTAAAGAGGGCTTGTAAAGACTAGTGATCAGAGTCAGGGTTTAACAGTCAAGGAAATATGGGGATTAACGGTGAGCGCGCCGCTCGCCCACGTCTCTCCCATCTCTCCGCGGGACAGTGAACATGTCGGGGCGATCTGTCCGGTCTCTGTCCGCGGTCCTACAACCTTTCATTAGGAGCTACCATTATCCAAAAGTAAGAGCGGTTCCTAAGTTGACCTGATGTCCAGTTAGCCGTAAAAAATACCGCGGTTTGACCAGAAAAAAAGAAAAAGTTTACTGGTTGGTTTGATGAGAGCTGGAGGTAAATGTAGAGTTAAGCAGATTAGCAGCTTCTTGTTCAGCTAGCTGACGTTAACTAACCGGAGCAAGTTACTTCCGGTTAGCTAACGTTAGCTTCTTCTTCGCTGTCCCATCAGCACCACAGTATGTTGCTAACTTCTTTTCTCAGCAGCGGATACAAGTGTATTTTGTTATTTATTCACAGATTTAGTAAAACATCTGCATATTCTGAATAAAATCAGGTTTGTATTTATTTTAGCTGAAGCAACCTACATTTTTATTGATCATTTATCAATTTCATTCTCTTTGATCTTATAAAACATGGGGATTAAGGTCAAATTGACTTGGTGTTGGCGTTTCACAAGGCTTCGGTTTCACTTTCCCTTCCAATAATGTCTGCTTACATTTCTTGAATGCATTTGTTGATCTATCAGACTACCTGAAGTCAGCATTAAAGGTCACTAAAAGTCATGTTCTCTATAATTTCTCCAGTTTTTTTTATTGCTGAAAATTTAAAATTTGCTTTTTGTTGCCCTTTGAGCCTCATTCTGAGTCCCAGCAGGACCAGGCTGAAACTGGATCCTTAGGACTGGTTCCCACTGAGCCAGACACTACATGGTCTGAAGTTAACATGTCCTGTCTGTTACAGACACAGAGTAATCTGAAAATTCAAATTTTAAGTCTCCGAGTCACACAAAATATTAATTTCTCATTTTTTAAAAAAATCTGTCAGTAACGTCTGTGTTTTCAGATTGACGGAGCAGAAAAATGTCATCACAGACACACATCCACCTACACAGTAAGTTGTCTAAGTGAAAAAATAAGTGCTAAACAATGTCAGACTATCAGATCCAACATTTACCCTCTGACTTTCCATGATCATCAATGTCCAGTCAAACTGATTTCACCAGGAAAATGTTGGTCTTTCTCTTCTTTGTCCACCTAACCCTCTTGTTTTCTGTCCTATGTCCGGATCCCCCACCATCCTACCTCAATTTACCTTCACAAGATCATAGTGAGTATGGCTGCTTATTAATTTGTTATGGTCGGACAGTCGTCACATTATTTGAAAGAGTTGTTTTAACTTGTGTTTACAGCCTCCACCTGCACAGTATGGAGGCAGGCACACGGTGACCCTGATTCCTGGAGACGGCATCGGACCGGAGCTTGCTAACCATGTGCGGGAACTATTCCGGTAAGTTTATTTAAACTGTTCAACAGACACACACGAAGACTGTCGAGTCCCTCCAGGATTTCACAGCGTCCTTTTGTGATTGTTGTGACGGAAAATTTCAAAGTTTTGCACAGCTTTTGTGAAAAGTTAGAAATTGACTCATCATAGTAATTTTCCTCATCTGTTCAGACATTGTAGCAGGCATCTTTCTGTAGAAAAACGTTTGTGAGTTGACAACATTTGTTTATCTTCCACCACAATGTTGCAGCACTACAAAACAGTTTACACCCATTTTCATGGTCGTCACTGGGAAAGTAGTTTTAGTCTTCAGGACATTTATCAGACAGCTGGTTAACAGGAAAGTATTTCTTAGAAAGAGAGGGGGGGTTGAGAAGCAGCAACAGACCCATGCCTGGGACTCAAACCTGAACAAGCAGCTTAGAGTCGCTGTAGCCTTTATAGTCAAACACATGCATACCATGTGATGTGCAGTCAAGGAGAGGCAGTGCCTCATCTGTCATGATAAAGAAAAAATACATAAAAAATAGTGAATATTTTCCACTGATTTGTTTTAAAAATGCATTTTCAGTATGACTCTAACATGTTTTTGATAGTTAATTAAGTAAAAATTGCCAAATTTGAGTATTTCCCAATCAAATCCAGTGCAGAAACCCTGGTGGAGGTCCGGGCGAGCTATGCCTCAACTCGGACTGCGCGATCTATCACAAACTGGGTTGCATGACGCGTGCCTGTTTCTGTTCCAGCATTTCACTAATATAACCTCTACAGTGTGTGTAATGTCTTTAATGTATGTGTGACAGAAATATTTCTGCTTATCATACAGTAAAGTGCAGAGAAAAGTCAGCAGGTGAGGCAAACAGTACTCTGCCTCACCTCAAGGGGGCGCACTCACACACCAGCACGGTGTGTGTGTTGCCAACTTAGCGAGCTTGTTGTTAGATCTAGCTAGTTTTCAGACCTCTCTAGCAGTTCTGTTTTTTGTTTTTGTTTTTGTTTTTTTGTTTTTTCAAAAAAGTGACAGATCTAGTGACTTTTTCTGGTATTTTTGAAGACTTTTGGAGACTGACATATATGAATGTAGTTTATTCTTCTCAGTGAGGAATGGGTGCTGTGCAGGCCCCCTCCCCTGTCCACAAGCAATCACCCAGCAGCAGCTCCTAGCTGCTTTCAGAGCAGGAGACGATCACGTCTGTTTCATGACCAGGCAGAAAATGAAAGGTACAAAGCTGCTGCTGGCTGATCCCACGCTGGCTTACTGTCAGGTCTATTAATGGAGAGTGTGGAGGAAAACATTT
>JBAFTA010000015.1:26707549-26738851 GCA_036919975.1 Melanotaenia parkinsoni
GGTATTGTGTGTAGAATTTTGAGGTAAGAGCTTAATTTAATATAATTTGGAATGAAGCTGTAACATAATAAAATGTGAAAAAAAGTGAAGCGCTGTGAATACTTTCCGGATGCACTGTATATGAACCGCAGGGAGAAAAATGTTCCCAACGTGTCTGATTTAAAGGTTCAATATCAACATAATCAAAGTGTAACAGCAGAATCCCTCAATGTCTCAGAAGTACAACTTCATATTTCACAATATCTCTAAAAATAGTCATTTACTCTCAGCAGCAGGGCGTCGCCTTGTCTCTTAGTCTATTAGCAATGACTAGCATTATAAACAGGACTTGTTGCGCCATTTTGAGCTTAACAGCGACATGAAAACGCAGAATTTGGTATCTGATTAACAACTTGTGTTCTTTGCGTTCAGTTTTTTTCACAACTTGAAGTTTTCCACTGCTGTTAGAACAACCAAAAACCACACCTGTCCTCCCAGATTTCTTTCTCATTGTTAAGAAATAAGCAGTATCAAGCAGAAAATGACCCGATTCTCTTTAGAAATTTTTATGACAGACACACAATTTCCACCACAAAAGTGGTGGATGGTTTACTTTTGTATTTGCTCAGCTACACTACATATAATAATTTACTACTGCACTTTACTATATTATAGTGTGTATAATATCTCATTACTTTCGGATATTTAATTTACTGTTTACATTTACACTTTTTTTTTACCTTTGTGTGTATTACATTGAAGCTCAACTGCATGTGTTTTCTAACCTGTTACTTGTTGTTAGTTGTCTTTGTTTTTCTTTTTGTTAAACTATCACATGCTATGAAACATGGAAATTCTCTTTGTGCCATAAATTTCCCTTCAAAAGGCAAAAAGAGAGAACTGAATTAAATGAATTGCTCTCTGCAGGACTAGTCTGGATCTGTATGCTAACGTGATGCACTGCCAGTCTCTGCCCGGCGTGAGGACTCGCCATAGAGACGTGGACATCATGATAATCAGGGAGAACACGGAAGGAGAGTACAGCAGTCTGGAGCATGAGGTGTGTTAGCATGGCTTCTCTTTCTGGACACCAGCTTCCGTCCAAACTGTCTGAGCTTTTCTCCATCTCTGCAGAACGTTCCTGGTGTTGTCGAGTGTCTAAAGATCATCACCAGGACTAAATCCTTACGGATCGCTGACTATGCATTCAGGATGGCTCGGGACAAAGGACGGAGACGAGTCACAGCTGTTCATAAAGCTAACATCATGTCAGTCTCTGATAAGTCAACGTCTGTCCCTTTCTGTTTAACTCTGATCCACTCTGAAGACATCTGACATGTCCTACTGTGTCTTCACTGAGCAGGAAGTTGGCTGATGGACTCTTTCTGGAAAGTTGTAAAGAGGTTGCCAGCGGTTACCCGGAAATCTCCTTCGACAGCATGATTGTGGACAACACCACCATGCAGGCATGTCCATATATGTGCATATACGTCTATACATGTCCATATATGTTCATAGACATCCATATGTGTCCACATACACGTCCATAGATGTCCAAATATGTCCATGCACATGTATACATGTCCATATATCTCCATATATGCCCAAATATGTCCATACTAGGGCTGGGCGATATATCGAACATACTCGACGTATCCTGAGATGTTTTTCGTAGGATATATAAATTGGCTGTATCGCGAACATCAAGTATAAACTGTAACAGCACGTAAGTCGTCTACGTGGGTTTTTCTTCGTAGCACTCTGCTGCTGCTGCGTGAAGTTCAACACATGCAGCAAGGCTTCTTTCACTCCCAGCAGACAGACAGCTCCCACCCCCACCCATCCAGAAAACTCTCCTGTGCACATACTTGTTGTTTCAGGAGAGACGGGAAAACGGATGGAGACAAGGTGTAGGCGGCTAGCTATCTAACTAGATGTCAATTTAAGTAGTAATTCGCCTCAGAAACGACAGCGACGAGGAAACTGATTGTTCAGTTGTGTGTCTTTCCCAATGGACATGAAGTTTTTAGTACACTGGAGCAGGAAACACATCCAGATGCTCTTTTGAACAGACGTTATGGAAGCAGATATTTCTGTCGCATTTATAGATGGTTGATGCAACAATTTCTAACTTCTGATGGGAGTGCGGCTCACCTGTGTGTGCATGTAGAGACATGTAGAGACATGAAGTGACGTATTTACATGCCAAGACAGGAATAAAAAAAAAAACAAAACAAAAAAAACCAGGCTGTTTAGTTGTTATAATAAAAGGAAAAAATAAAAACCTGTTCTAGAGAAAATAGAACCTTAGATTACTTCTGTTGTGATCTGGTGGAAAATAGAAAAAACACTTAAATAATTAGATAATATTTGAATATAAAATAACTGAATGAAAAAAATATATAACATATAAATTGAGTAATTATAGAAAATAAAATAAACTTGCTTTTCTAGGGGTGGTGAGAGTTGATGTTAGCGGGTTGAGGTGCCCACCTCATATAATAAAAAAAGACAAAGGGCAAGGCAAAATTATTGGGATATCAGTTATAGGCCATATCGCCTAGCCCTAGTCCACATGTGTCATTTCCATATACGTCCATAGCATCCATAAATGTCCATACATGTCGATACACATTGATACACATGTCCCTATATCACCATACGTCTCCATACATTTCTATATGTGTCCATACACCTCCAAACACATCCATACATGTCTATACATGTCCATACACAAACATATATGTCAATATATCTCCATACACTGCAATATATGTCCATACACATGTTTAATTGTCTATATATGTTCATAGATGTACATTAATGTCCATATATGTCCATAAAGGCCCTGCTGTACCAGAAGAAATGAGCATGTTCTCTTGTTTCATAGCTGGTTTCCAGGCCCCAACAGTTTGATGTGATGGTTATGCCCAACCTGTATGGAAACATTGTAAGCAACGTGTGTGCTGGGCTGGTTGGTGGACCTGGCCTGGTACCTGGGGCCAACTATGGAGAGGACTACGCTGTGTTTGAGACAGTGAGACAAGTTTTCTTCAAAAGTTTAAATTCATGAAAAATTCTCAGAACTCATGAGAAACATCTTCAAGGTTTTTCAGTGTTTTTCTTGTGTGTCATAGACGTTATTTTTTCTGGAAGCTCATGAACTTTCAACAGAAAACAGTCTGTATACAATATTTATGTGAAAGGAGGCGTAGGACTATCTGTGGTCTCAATTAGATGTCTGACATGTTTTAGTCAGAATACCACAGGGTTTCAGGCCAACAGCGCCTCATTTGCAGCATAAAAAAAACACATTGGAAAACAGATGCAAAGAGCTCAAGTTCACTGTCAACATTTAAACAGACAAAAGATACACAAGCCTAAAAAAATACAACACATGGATTTTAAAGAGGCTCCACTAAACTTTTTCTCACTACAAAATCTATACAACACCTAACTTAGTGAAAGACAGGGACACCACAGCGTGCACAACCCCTGCCCTTCCATATACAAGGTTTCTCAGGAAGTATATAAGAACCAGACCAAAACAAACTTTGCTCTTGCCACATAGAGAAGTGTGTTACAAGTTTAAACGAGCATTATCTTCATCCTGTCTCTTCTCTGAGATCTCTCCAGTCAGTCAAAGTCAGTCTAATGTTTACTCTTTTCTTTATGCCTTGCTCTGTCCCCTCTTCTTCTTTTCCCCCTCTAGTTTTGCCCTCTTGGGTTTCTTTGATGAATCACCATGGTGACCTTTAAATCATCCAGTATGTTAATATCTATGGAGTTATTATTGTGCCTCATTCCTGAGCAGCAAAGCAACACTCTGAGTGCAGACAGGTGATTTTTGCACATAAGTTACATTTTGAGTGGAAAATATTTTTGTAAAAAAAAAATACTTGAACTTAGCAAACAAGGATTAATTCTGTTCAGACAAAATGAATTTCAATGTTTTCTCCTACCTGTGTAGCTGTATAAGGACAAAACTTTCCCTCAGTTTAAACAATCTTCTCCCTTATTGTTCTCTCTGCTTGCTGCCATACACCTTTGCACAAGCTCTCAGTGAACCGTTTGATATCTGAAATGCAGTTTAAAAGGGCACCCATTGATCTGATATCATCAGGAGACATGGACATATAAAGCTGTGTGTCATCAGCATACTTGCAAAAGTTAATTCCATGTCTCCCGATGATGCCACCAAGAGGGAGCGTATACAAACTGAAAAGAACAGGGCCTACAACTGAACCCCGAGGGACACCACATGTAATTTAACGTATCTTGGAGAAGCATGTATCCAAACCCTACCAGGAGTTTTTTGTCTGTAAGATAGGACGGGAGCCATTTGTGAACAGCATCAGAAAAGCCAGCCAGATGTTTAAGTCTTCTTAAAAGAACAGCGTGATCTATTGTGTCAAACACAGCAGTAAGATCCAGTAGCACCAAAACTGTTGTTGTGAACATGCATCATATCATATGTAAAATCATTTCAAATCTTTAAAAGTTCCGTCTCTGTGCTGTGGTTTGACCTAAATCCAGACTGAAACTCCTCTGGAACATTATGGCTATCTAAAATCTTATTAAGTTGAATAAGAACAAGCTTTTTTAGATGTATCCCTCCGACAAGGAGGAATTGTGGAGCTGGTGCTTATAAAGCTAGACAGGTGTGGATGATCAGTACTCAGGGGATTGACAGCAGGAATGCAGGGAAGGAGTGGGTGTGTCCGTGGCAGAGACTGGTGCGGGTGTAACACATACAATGTTTTACAAAGTGCGGTTGGAATGGGATTTAAAATACATGTGTTGGGTTTTACTGTGGAGAAAACTTTATCAAGCATTAACCAGGACAAAACTGTCCAATGCTTCGTCAGATGGATTAGAAACAGTGTTGTTGGAAGATAAAATGTTGCATCTGAAAGTGTTTATTTTTACTCTGACGTTCAGCACACTCCTCGCAGACAGGATCAGAAGTTGTCTGAAATGCATTAGAAATGTGGTTAAATAAATGGTCAGTTGCGGAAAAGAGAACTTTTTAATTGTTTTTATAATTATTTATTAATTTGGTGAAGTAAGAATTTCTTTCCTTTTTTAATAGCATTATTATATGTTATCAGCTGGTCACGAAAAAAATAGTTTTTCCTCCATCTTCTCTCTGCCGCTCTGCATTTTCTATTCAGTTTTTTTATTTCCTTGCTTCTTCAGGGGGCAATAAGTTCACTTTGTACCCTTTTTGTTGTATGTGGGACAAGCAAATTGAGGCTAGACTGACGTTGACTGTTAAAATCATCAAAAATAAAATCACAAGGGGCAGGTAAAACAACTGGAGGACGTTTATCTAAAACTGTAATAAAATTTGTGACCACTTCTGAGGTTAGATTGCTTTTCCTAAGCTCCAAGGTCTCCCACTGTAAAAAAACTGTGATATTAAAACACACACGGCAGTGGTCAGACAGCCAAGTCAAAAACAGAGGACACACTGGTGAACAGGCCAAAGGTGACAGAGTTTAGGGTGTGTCCTCTGTTGTGAGTCGGCTGTGGGACATATTGGATAAAATCCATCAAATTAAGCACATTTAAAGATTTCCTTGATAGAAGGGCTAAGGTGTTACCTGTGTGTATGTTAAAATCACCGGTTAAGTGGATGATTGAGAAAAACTCTGATAATTCTGTGAGAAAATCAACATTTCTTTGGTGGGTCTATAAACTGTGAAACACAAAATTGGCTCATGTGAGGAGAGGAGACGGCAGCAGAGTGGCGAGGCCCGCCGTGGCTCTGGATAGACAGCGGTTACTGCAGCGCAGACATCTAAAAAATCTATCATGTCTGTCATTTTGGGTCACATGACGTCCGTGTACAGCTGTGTATGTTTCTGTGTATGTGTGGGACACAACTTCAGTCCCGTCAGACTAAATTCCAGTTGCTGCTGCTTCTCATGTGAACAGGGAACGAGGAATACTGGGAAGAGCATAGCTAACCAGAACATAGCCAATCCCACCGCCATGCTGATGGCGTCCTGTCTGCTGCTGGACCACCTGAAGCTCCACTCCTATGCAGACATGATCCGTCGGGCCATCCTGTCCGCTCTGGCTGACACCCGGGTAGGACGCTATTGCCTTCATAACCATGAACACAGAAAGCAGGAAAGTTGTGTAACTGTCACTTTTCTCTACAGATCCACACTGCGGACCTGGGGGGACAAGGGTCCACCACCGAGGTAGTCCAGTCCATCATGAATGTTGTTCAGAGCGGAGGACCCCAAACACTCAGCATCTAGAAACCTGACAGCAGGAGGAGGATGGAGGTTCTCATAAAATCGTCTATGCAACTTTAGGATAAAACTTATTTCTATGTTTTCTAATCATGGTTGTTTGGGTTAAACTGTTTCCTGGTTGATGAAGATGATGAATGTATTTATGAAATATCATCCTCATGTTTTTATCATCCAACAATCTCTGATGCTCCATTTGTTTTTTAGAAATGATCAGTGGACAAAATGGTTTTACGCATGATGATGTAAATGTAGCAGAATTAAAACAAAATCTTGGAAGATGACTGATGTTCATCAAACTCTGAAGGAAACGAGAATAATTCAACTCTGAACATGACGATGATGGACTAGACTAGATTTACTGATCCTGACCCTCGTATCTTCAACATCAGTTTAATCAGAGGAGAGCAGATAATCAATAATCAGTGAAGCTTGTATCCACATTTCAGTAACATCCAACATCCATTTCTAAACAGGATCAGAAGTGATCAACTGGAAATGAAGTATGAATAGAAACAGGAGGAGGTGTACCAGATCAATGAGAGGATTTAATTCATTCAGCTAAAATCAGCGGATCAATCACAGCTTCATTCCATCCTCAACATGTTCACCACAGATATGATCAATAATCCGGTCAATGATCAGTTTTTAGCTTCTGCAGTTTGGACAGAGTGGGAATTGGACCACCGAACATCTGATTGGAAGGTAACTGCTGTTCTGATACACGTGGCTGATGGTTTAATCATGTTTACGTCATGATAAACTCAGACATGACCCTCATCACAGACTGAATAAAAATAAGATAAAATTAATATAAAAAGGAGTTAAAGTGTCTGTAAAAATATCTCAATCAAAGATGGTGTGGTTGATGTGATCAGTAACTCAACAGTTCAATAACAGGTCAGTACTCTGATTACTTTCTGATGCAATATCAGTGGAAGAACCGTCACGTGAAATCCTCCACAGCCGCTCATCATCCATAAACTGATGGATGCTGGATCAGAGGTGGGGAATCCCAGTGGGAGGGAGCTTCAGGGATAGGAAACAGTTTATAAATGGAAGTATTTGACCTCATGCGTGGGAGTTACTGGTTGTGTCCACCAGGAGTCAGTGTTTATCTGAAATATTATATTCTTTACATGAACAGTGTCAGGATTTTATATATTATATAAACTTATATCACTACTACTGTATGATGCAGTGATAAAATATATACAAAATATTCAAAATAAAAGAGTCAAATGTAACTAAGTCAGAATGGTACTGTTATTTTTAAATAGAATTGTCTTAATTCTTTATCTGTATCTCAGTTTTTGTTTCTGATAAATGAGTGTTGGATGTTTGGTTTCTAGAAGCTTCTTCAGTGCTGAGTAGCATTAGACTCAGGCTGGACTCTGCCTCGTTACTGCTGTTTATAAAACTGAACTTAATAAAACACACAAAACACAAGACAATAAAAACTGAAACCTGATATTCATGAGAATGGAAGGGATACAAGGTGCCTACTGGAAGTTTAACAGCTCGCTTCTTAAGGATTTATCTCAACTATCAGCAGTCTAATTAAAAATTCCTAGCAGATGGCTTTAGCAAGCAGAGAATATGGAAAATACTGGGACCTGCTCAAATTTGACATTATAAAACTAGCAATCTCTTTTGTGAAGAAAAGAGCTTCTGAAAAAAAATCTTGAATCAACCATTTAGTTGATTAAATGACCAACTCAGTTCTGAACCTAAACAATGAAGTTCACATTCTCACTTTAGAAAAATTATGAAGCCCTCTCTCCAAAATACTCATTCGATTACAAACTGAATGAGTATTTTGGAGAGCGGGCTGAGGGAGCTTTTATGCATCCTTAAGGGAAATGGTTGGAGGAAGGAGAAAACAACAGTTTTAATTTAGAAAAAAAAGGAATGCTGAAGTAAACTGAAAATAAATGACACAATCTGCAAAGACAAGAACCTAATAACAAAATACACAACAGACTTCTATACAAAACTGTATAAACCTTGTAATTCTCACCAAAGCTCAAACACTTTGGAAACAATTAAATAACCTAAAACAGCAAACGGACGCTATCACAGAAAATGTTCAGAAAAATGAACGTTGGAGGATTTCGCAAAAATCAAAGGTCTAAAAACAGCAAATCACCCGGAAGTGACGACTTAACCTCTGAATTTTTTAAAACAAAACAAAAAAATTGTAATATGTCTCTTAGCTATTTCTAATGAAACCTTTGGTAATGAAGAAATACCACCATCATTAGAACAGGGACTGCTCACTCTCATCCCAAAACCAAATAAAGACTCTTCACTCCTCGATAACTGGAGGCCATGACATTCTTAAACCATTATAAAAATGTCGCCTGTCTTAGCAAACTGTTTAAAGTCTAGTTTAAATGAAGTTCTTAATTATAAGCTATAAAGATCTGCTTGATCTTTATGGTTTACCCTTTAATTCTTAGATTTCCAAAAAGTCTGATACAGCACCCAGAATTTAATCTTTGAATCCTTTAGATTCTTCAAATTCGATGATTTCTTCTTCAAAGTACATCACCTTTGCGGTATTCGTCAGAGATGCCCAGTCTCTCCTTATGTTTTTCTGATTGTGGGTGAAAGTCTTAATTTAAACGAATCAAAATAAACAACTGGCCGATGATACCAGTCTTTCTTTAAACCGCCAAGGGGAGGATCCCTTCGCTTTCAGCTCCAGTCTGAATATAAACTTGAAGAGATGTGACATACTCCCTCTTAAAAATGTTTTAGATTCCAGTAAAAAAGCAGTCAAATACTTCGCATTGCCATCTCCAAAGATGATAAACAGTTAATGAATGACAATTTGAACCCAATAAACTCTTCAATAAAAAAGAAATTCCTGGTCTGCTGGAGACCTTTCCCTTTATGGGTGAAGGTCTTTCTAAAAGCTCGTGTTTTCTTCTGTTCAGGTAACCAAGAAAAAAAAAACATATTATATGCTATTAGATTTTTTTCTGAAAGAACAAACCTCACAAAATAAAAAAGGATGTTAAGTGTTTGCCTCTCTCAGAGGGAGGGCTCAACGTTTTAGATGTTACAACCAAAGTAAGCTGGTTAAAAAAATTTGAAGAACCCAGATAGTATGTGAAATATTTTCCAAAATGATGTATCTAAAAAATCTAGGTGGTCTCAAGTTCTTAACAATGTTCGTTGTGTTGCTGGAAAACTTCCACAGACAAGCTCTCTTGTGTTGGTCTGTTCTTTACAAATCCAACCACACCGACTCTTTCTATGGAACAACGCCTGCATCAGACACAAAGATAAAACTGGTTTGACAACAACATCCTTCTCGTAAGGCAACTCTTTGATAGTGATTGTCACTTGTATTCACATGACGAGCTTAAGAGCAAATACATTGTTCCCATACCTCGACCAGAATATAACACTGTTAATGCACAACCATCCGGTATCACTGTCACACTGAACCAAATATACACGCTTTCAATATGACCAGTTACCCTGTCAGAGTGGATGGAGTTTCTATATTTGATAAGTTCAACAATGCCTTTATTAGAAATCGACTAACTACCAAAACATCTGCACCTGCCGGATAAAGACGGTTAGAACGACGACTACATGGTCAAACTGGGAAGGTTTTATTTGCTCTTCCCTATAAATTTACATTACTCAGCAAAATTAAAGAACTGTTTTTCAAGATTACATATAAAAACTCCTGTGTCCGCTGTAGATACATTCATCTGTATGAATATTATAATTATATGTATATTAAAATGACAACATTCTTTATGGGAACTCATTTAATTATAAAAAATTAACAGCTGGTTGACATTACCGCCACCAAGTGGTAGGAAACTCGTGTCTTCAGCTGATGGTTTCTAATCACTGGTTTAAAAACGGTGGAAACACCAGCCTGTCGGTGGGATTTCTCAGGTGTTCCTCATTGATCAACAGTTAAATTAATTCTCATGGTATGGTACGTCCAGTCCTGCCATTCGTGGCTTTGCTGTAATGAAATAAATCGCTTCATCTTCTGATCAGTTTACTGATTAACTGAAATAAAAAAATATTCTTGAGTTTGTTTTAAAAGTTGTTTATTTGTCTGTCGGAAACTTAACTCACACAAACATCACAACCTTAACTAAAAAGCAAACCAAAACAATATTCCAGAAACACAAGTCTGTTCATGTTAACACAAAAGGTGCTGTGCCCCCCCCCACCCAGAAAACACTAACGATCAACCGTGAATAAATGACGTGTTTGTTATCAGTTACAATCAGAAGTTGTCCAGGTGTCAGATGACCTGTGAGAAGGTGGGGGTAAACACACACACAAACACAAAGGTCCAGATGTGCTTCAAATCAGGTGTGCTGAGAGATGAAACAGCTGATCGTACCAACACTGGCTTAAATAAAACTACTAAAATCCCAACAGGAACTTTTCTAGAACATTATACTTGTTAGTTTCCAACACTTTTGGTCTTTAAACAAACTAAATAAAATAAAACACATGGTGTAAACACACCGTTTAACATTATCGCTAACATCTCTGCTGTTGTTGAAGTCAGAACTTCTGGAGAACCCAACTAAATAAATAGTGTTCCTCTACAGAAACATCTATAGTTCCCTTCAACGGGTTCCTCCACGTCAGACAAACAGGAAGCTGCTCACACCACATGTTTGCTAGCCACATTTAGAAGCTGAATCAGAGATAATTCTGTTCTGTCAATGTGTCACAGCTACCTGGAAATGAATCAGAACCTCTCCGATCCACAGAGATTCATACTGGTCTGTTCAGTTTGGAGACATACCTGAAGGACATAACGCTGGACATGTCCATACTGGAGTGGTTACACAGGAAATGAAATGTCTACTGCCCAGCCTCTTTTCAAGTCTGTGAATGAACATGATCTCATCCATCTCCATTTCTGTTATCTGAAACCAACTTCAGAACCCGAGGTGAACTCTGGATTTCTCCTCATCCAAAACTTTTCCTCCTCAGAAACCTCTTCAGTTATTTATAAACAAGGAGGGAAAAAAGGAGGAGGAGGAGACAAGAACAGGATTAGTTTTTCCTCCCCAACTCTCCCCATAGATGTGATGTTTGTAGGAAAAGCTGCTCAGGATGTGTAACACAAAATGACCCATTTACCTCACATATGGGATCTGGTTTCTGACACAAGACCTGTTTTTTTCAGACCTGAAACCTGGTTTGAGACTTGAGAGTTGGTATAAGACCTGGGACCAGGATCCTGGTTTTAGACTTGAGACCTGATTTCAGACTTGAGAGTTGGTATAAGACCTGGGACCCGGATCCTGGTTTTAGACCTGAGACCCGGTTTCAGGCCTGGGACCTGGTTTCAGACTTGAGAGTTGGTTTAAGACCTGGGACCCGGATCCTGGTTTTAGACCTGAGACCTGGTTTCAGACCTGTTCCCTGGTGCTGGTCTTAGGTCTCAGAAGATCAGTCCATCCCTGTGTTTTCCGGAAGAGTAAAAAGTTTGACATCAGACAGAAACGAGGACATAGCATCTAAACGTGGGCCCAGTAAATCCTCACACGGAGGAAACTGTTCAGTTTTTGAGTTTTAGGAGAAGACAGATGGACCAACTCTTAGGTTCTGGTTCTGTTGATCCATTATAAACCTGTGAGAGATTTTGAAAGTCTGCGGTGGCCAGAGACCCTCGAATGTTTGGGGAATTGTTAGCGTGGTTAGCAGTGTCCGTGTTCTGGAACATTTAGAAAAGGCACGGAAAACTCTGGAAGTCTGATCTGCTGAAGGTGGCTTCACAGCAGCAGACTCACATTTTGTATGGCTTCAGGTGGTGGTGGGGGGGTTGTTATCTCTATAAAAACTAGAGGTGTCCCTTCAGAGTCTGTTTTATCCGTTTTTTTCTTACAGTACTCTCCTCCATCTATACGGAGTCCTCGTCCATCTTGGCAACGTCATCCAGCGTAACAGGAGCCAACTCATCGTTATTTGCAGATTTGGATGGTGAGGCAGCTTCCAACATGGCAGTGCGCTCCTCTTTAGGCTCCTCCCTCCTCTCCTCCTCCTTCCTCTCTTTGTCCAGCAGGTGGTAATTAAGGCCCATCCCCACGAAGAGGAAGACGCTGGCAACCATCAGGATGATACCGCAGGTGATGTAAGTGTAGTCGTAGTGGTGGTAGTAGTTGTAGAAACTACCTGGAAGGGACAAAGACATCAGAAACATGAGACCTCAGAGACAGACATGTGAGAGACATAAGAGACGGAGACATCAGAGACAGGATTCTGTAAAGGTTTAAGTTATTTTTGAAAATTATGCAAAACATTTGATCATGTGATGAGACAGAGTCCAGGTCCTGGACGTCCTCCTGTCTCATCCATAGTGGATGTCTTACTTGTTAGTGGTGGTCCCAGAAGGACAGGAGCACACTCCACAATGGTGACCAGACCCACTGCTGAAGAAAACCTCTGGGCCCCTACCAAGTCCATCAGTGTCTCGAACAGAACTGCGCTCAGCCACCCGAAGGCGAAGCCAAAGAAGATGGCGTAGATCACGAACCCCGTGTAGTCCACCGACAGTGGCGCCAGGACATGGCACAGCCCGTTGTAGAGGACGGACGCAGCAAAGTAGTACTGGACCCTGGGACGGACCCACTTGGTGTTGGCCAGAAGGCCCATGGAGGGACGGGCGAACATGTCGACGAAGGCCAGCACAGACAGAAGGAAGGCCGCCTTTTCTTTGCTGATGTCTTTACTCTTGGCGTAGTTGGACAGGAAGACGAGAGGGGAAAAGAGGCCGAAGAACATGACCACATTGCCCATGAGGTAGAGCAGGAAGCCACGATGTTTGAAGAGCGTCAGGTCGATGAAAGAGTTGATGGTCTGAAGGGCCGTCTTCCTGGGCGGCGCCTTGCCCTCCTCCACCTCAGGGCTGGGCTTGGCGGGCTGAGGTTTGGGTCCTATGGGACGCATCACGGAACCTGCCACACAGCAGTTAAACAGGAGCCCCCCCAGGATGAGGAAGCTGCCCCTCCACCCAAACTCATCATACAGCCAGGTGTTGAGAGGAGCCAGGGTGGACAGGAAGACGGGGCTGCCGGCCATAGCGATGCCGTTGGCGATGGGACGGCGAAGGTAGAAGTATTTACCGATCATGGTGAGAGCTGGATTCAAGTTGAAGGCCAGTCCCAAACCTGGAAAACACCAGTTCAGAGGTCAACTTATCCATTTCTACCAGGAGGAAAAATGACCACGTGGAGAGGCCTCCAGATAATCCAGAATTCCTGGATAAATCCAGGGACTAACTGGAAACTAGACTGACCTCCTACGACTCCGATGAAGAAGTACAGTTGCTCCACGGTGTTACAGAAAGAAGCTGCAACCAGACCCGAACCTGCCAGACAGCCGCCGAGGATTACAATTGGTCGGCTACCAAATTTATTCACCAGGATGCTGCTGATCGGACCTAAAGCAGAAAGAGAGGGATGACAACGTTAGCTGCAAATGAACAATCGGCTGACATCTGTCAGGTAAAACCTTCACTTGTTACTATAGACATAGTGATCAGTAAACTTTGTTGGTATTTAATAGAAAATTAGTCAAGAGGATTGAACTTTTTAGATGATTCAAATCCTTGCTGCTGTCTCAGATAAGGAGGAAAAGAACCAAATATGGTTATGGTGTTTCTGGAACTGAACTAAACATAGGTCAGCTGCTCAGTTATCCACCCACAGGTGGTGCTGCTATGCCACTAACTGAGATGGAGGTTGTGTTACAGAACCAGTTACATGTCTGTTAAGTTGAAAAAAGGAGGAAGGAGGAGGAGCTACATGGATTCAGAGTCACAGCGATTAAATAAAACTCAACTGACAACGGAAGTGGTTTAAAATGCATTAAAAGTGTCACGTGCAGTCAGAATATAGTCTTTATGAACTGACGTGAAATAAAATCTGATCCAGACCTGTGTGTAAATAATCTTAATAATCAGCTTTCAAAGGAGAAAACATCTTCTCTAAAATAATGTTGCTGAACTGTTTCGCTGTAATCAATATGTCCCACAGGCAAAAAAGCCTTTAGCTTAACAACATCCATAACCGCTGGGGTCCACCAACGGGTTTGAGGATTACAGGCACCACAGGCACCGACTACCTTATGGCCACAGCTACGAACATCTCAGTGACCAAGCCGTGCGTCACGGTGGGTCCAACTATTTCAAACTATAACTGCTCAATCTCACATGCAAACTCTGGCTCCTTCCCTGCCAGAGAGGTGATGTTATACATTCCTAGAGCTAGCTTCTACAGCCGAAGGTCAGACCACCAAGGTCCCTGCCTTCGGCCACTGCCCAGCTCAAACTGTATCCAACCACTATGGCCCCTCCCACAGGTGGTGAGCCCACAGGCCCACAGACAGGGACCCATGTCATCGAGCTCCATGGGCATAGACCTGTCCACCAGGCGCTTATCTCTGGGCCTGGCTCCAGAGGGGCCCTGCGTTCGGGGAAGTGGTAACTGGTTTCAAAGGTTTTCTGATTCATAGGGGTGGTAGAAATAATAATAATAATAATAATAATAATAATAATAATAATAATGATAATAATAATAATAATAATAATAATAATAATAATAATAACAATAATAATAATAACAATAACAATAATAATAATATCCAGTTTAGTGATCAGCTTTTTGTTAACTTTAGGTGTGGCTGGAGACACAGGAAATGTTTAAAAGAAAAAACCTCTTGAATATTCATAACTGTGTGTCACAGTGTGTGTGTGTGTGTATGTATGTGTGTTTGGGTGGTTCCTTCAGCTGTTCAGAAAACTCTCCAGACTAACTAAATCTCTCCGTCTTCTTTGGAACATCTGGTGTGATATTAGTCAGCTCTCAGTGATGTCTTACTTCCTCAATGTGGTTTTTTGTTTGAGGAAGAATGTGTGTGTGTGTGCATGCGCGTGTGCTAGCTCATGTTTCAACAGTCAGTTAAACACGCCTTTTGTTCTACAGTTTGATGACGACATTAACTGTAATCTCTCTGAATTATGACATAAAAAAATAGAGTTGCAACATCTGCCTGCTCCTCCTCATTTTTAACTTCCTAAATTGTAAAAGCTCATGAAAAACACTGATCTGACCAGGTAACCGTGTTCATGAAGTCAGGGTAACATCTATGCTTTGCTCCATGGCAGGATGTTTCATCTGTTCTGCAGCTGTCAAACAAAGTTACTCTCCGTCTATCATTAACACCACCAGCAGCTTCTGAAGGTCACTCAGTAATAAAAAATGCTGCCTCTTCGATACTTCACACTGTCAGCGTGAAGAAAACACATCTAACCAGGTTATGCTCAGGTCCCTGGACCTCAGGAGACAACTCTTTCCTTTGAAATAAACTGAGCAAAATAGATGAGCCTCCTCATGGTGTGGATAGTACTGAACGTACTGCTGTATAACCACATGAACACTAGATGGCAGAACAAGTGGTGCTGCAGGCAGTCAGAACTGTGGCAGCCCGAATAGAACCAGAACTTCAGAACCCAGAAGTTCTGTTCTGGGAACTAATCTGGAGCTGATTGTCTCAAAGCTGCTGGACATGATGGACAATTCTTCACATCATCTACACAACACAGAGTCAGACTGCGTCAGGCTGAAGTCGGGCTTCTCCAGGAGTTCATTCCTGCAGCAGACACAGCAGCTTGGAAAAGTATTCACTATTATAAAGAATCATTTTATGGTCATTTCTGATTTTGGAGTTAATTACTCCATTCGTGACTGCTCTGTTCTTAGACTCAACCAACGGGGAGAAGAAGTACCTGCAGCAGAAGAAGGAAATCTGATCAAATCAATAAACATCAAGTCTGTGGTGTGAAGTCTGTCACGGAGAAATAGCTCATTGAGCAGCACATGATCAGCTCGTCTGATTAAATTCTTGAACCCCCCAACAAAATAAGCTGCTTTACATTTCGTACATTTAGAAAGATGTTTAAACGTCAGCTTAATGTCTTAATGCTGTTTGACCTGCGTGTGCTGCATATTTTCTCTGAGCTGCTGGATTCTGATTGTTTTTGCATTTTAAAAGGTTCTGCTGTAAATTCAGACGTGTTTACTTTCAGTTATAGTAAAACTAGTATGTGTGCAAACTAAACACATTTCTGTGTCTCTGGGTCACGTTTGAGCTGCTGGTGGTACTGGATGAGTAAATAAAGATAGAGCAGGTGTTGTGAAAAATAAAGAAGTCAGGAAGTCATGTCCAAACCTTCACAAAGTTATCAAAGTACAAACAGATAAAACATGACTTTCCCTGTTCCGTACCTACTGGCCATGACGCACCGGACCACTGATTTAATGACTTTGTGCTGAGATGGCTGAAGAGAAACAGGAATTATTTACAGCTTCTGACCCGGGTTCTGGTTGCCCCCAGATGTAGCGCTGGAGCATTATCACCGTTATCTGGAGGCCATGCTGCCGACATGAAACTTCAAAGAGGAAATTCCTCGCATGTTTTCATTGTCAGTGATGACAGGAAGATTCTGGATGCACCTTTACAACACAGACCGACAACTGTCAGTTTGGTTATCGCGTTCGAGATCAATCAGCTCAGATCAATCAGCACTCATCAAAAATTATTTGACAGGAAGTCATGAGAAGCTTGATCAGAGGAACACTCAATTTAAGATCTGGATTTTTCCTGGACATTTTTTCCTTTGTACTCTGACAAAAAAAATAAAAACATTTTTTTTTTGGCATGTAAACTGTTTTTGGTCAAATCATTTATCAAAAAATTCAGTCACATGCTGAATTAAAACCAGAAGAACTTTTAGTGGTCTGCCATTCTCAAAAAGTCTAACATCTGTAGCCATCTACATTAGAAATGTTTTATATGCTAAAATGATTCAAATGTTCCTGAAATACTGGATTTACCGAGAATTCCTCCAGCACGCTGGAAAACTAATGCGGGGAAAGGACGGAGGAGTTGGAAGTGAAAAGTTTGGCTCTCAGTTTTAGACTCACTGGATCTACTGGGAGTGGATGGGGTGCGTATGGATATTCTCCAACCAGTCATGAAGAACAACCCTGATTAACTGCCATCCTGCATGTAGAGCTGAAGCATGTTTGTTTTTTGTTGTTTGACAGAAAATGGAAGGATCTCTGTATTGACCATACTGCTCTATAATAATACTGTCGCCTTTCCCCCCCCCAGTACGTCAGACAGCACAGTGTTTTCCTTTATCAGTAAGCAGTGTTGTAAAAAGTTCAAAGTTCAATCAAATTTTCCCGCTGAGATGAGATGAAAATGAGTGATAGAACTCCAAAGTAGCTAGCACATGGCTAATTAGCATTACTGTAGCTGTTGCTGCAGCTCCATATAAACAGGCTGCATTTAATGACTGCTTGCTATTCCATGCTCACCTTCCCCAAAATATATCGCAGATATCGGAAATCTAAAACGCTCCTGCAGAAACAGTCTACTCACATTCAGCTTCCTATAAAACTGCAGACATGGAAAACCACCGACACAGCAAACCTTCTTCCCAACACATCATCCGGGTGTCTTACCTCCACCGTACATGACCGCCAACATGATGGAGGAGATCCAAGACACCTGGCTGGGCGTGGCATTGAAGATGACCTCAATGTCTTTGAAAAAGACGGTGATGGACTTTGGGAAGGCGTAGGAGAAGCCAATGCAGATGAAGGAACCTGCCACCACCACCCAGCCCCAGCCCCCTTCAGGAGGGGTGTACCCCACAGGCCCACCCACCGCTGCAGGCATGGCGATCCAGACGCAGAGTGACTCAAATACTGATCAAGGTTCAGAACAGCACCTGGAAGAGGAACAGAGGAAGAAACGGTTGGTGGACAAAGGTGAAAGAGTTGTCTTTTATTTCAGGCTGCAAGGTTAGTCTCCAACAGGTCCTCGTACATGTTGGTATGACACTGTTATGCACAGAAAATGGTCAATAGTCCACATAATTTCTACTTAAACCTAAAATATGTTTTTTTTCCCTTTGGTTTGTTAATTTACATCCATCACTATGTTCATCTTCCTGAAACTTTCTCCTCCAATGATGAATCAATGAATGAAAGTCTGAGGAGCAAACATGAGCAGAATGATAGAAATAACCTTTAGCAGCTACTTCCAGGTCTGAGCAGTTCTGATGTCCTCTGAGACTAAGCAGATCTCCTCTCCATTTAGACATCAGATAGTCTCTTCTGATTGGACTTCTTGGGTTTCAGGATTTTGCACTCATTCATACCGGACTCTGAGCTGTTTTTTCACACATCAGTTTCTGCTCGTCTCTGACTCGCTTTCATACATAAAGGCAAAGTTTCCTGTACAGACGAGGTGAGTGAAACCTGGACTGGCTCCATCAGGATAAATATGGACAGCGATGGAACAACTGAAGCATCAGAACTGTTTTATTTATGTAATGAATAAATAAAAATATTGGTGCGTAAAGCTGATATTGGTGTAACTTTTCATCCGGTTAATTTTTTCTCAAGTTATTTCATAGAACTAACATGTTTTTAGATTTTTACTCTCTAGGAAACCGACCTGCATATTAGTTTCAGTGCATCAGTGCTGGAGCTCCATATGAACAAACAGAGGATCCACTCGTCCCCACCGGCTGGACTTTGTAAAGCCTGCAACATTTCAGCTCACTGCTGAGCAGACGGGTTGAATGACTACACACTATAAACAGTATCTGTGCTAAGAGTCAGAAGTCCTGAAATAAAGCTGGAAGCATCACGTTCTGACCAATTCTGGCTTTAAAAGAGAAAACAATCTGACCCAAAGGAATACACATAAACGGGCCTGAAGATAGAGGAGTATGTGAAACTTTCTGCAGACATCTAATCCTGAAGCTCTGATGAGACGGGTATGAATCTCTACAGTTAGCATGCTCAGCCAAAACAAAGGCTTCACAGTAGTTTGCAGTTCACACTTCCTCATCATGTTTGTTTAAACCGAGTCAGGAGACTGACTCAGCTCAGACCTCTACCCAACTCCGGGCCTCCGTCACCAGGGAGGAAGTTTGGAAACAACTCCCCAAACCAAAGAGACACCACCGGTACTGGTCATACTGGTCACAGCTTTACAGAAAACACCATGGAGGTTAAATCAGCACTGTCCCACACAAAGTCACACAAGTCATCCAGGAGAACAGCTGATCCCGCTTCACATTCTAGAGGGAGGGGGCAACAGTGCAAGTAAATGTCATGTCAGTTCAGATACAAACCCCCTACCCCCCCCCCCCCCCAACCTGTAATGTATTTTGACCTTAGAAGAGCGCAAATTACGTAGTGAAATGTCACCCAGGAAGTTTCACCTCCAACCATAAAGTTCAACTGTTTCCAAGAGGTCCCGGTGGTCTCCTGGTGGTTCCTCGCACAGCACCGGTGGTTCGACACCAACTGTCCTCACACAGCACCAGTGGTCCAACATCAACTGTCCTCACACAGCACCGGTGGTCCAACATCAACTCATCAGATTTCTGTTCAATACCATCAGAGCCCAGGGGGGCTTCTGTAACTTACCTTTTAGTAAACAAGGGTCAATAATACTCAACATTTCTAAAAGCTCATTTCTATCAGACAGAATCTCAGCAGTGCTACTGGAACAAACTCTGTATTTGAGACACTGGTGACTCGTAATGACACAGCCCAACTGAAAAAAATAAGTAAATGAAAACAACTTTATTTACTACTTTAGCTTTTAACAGTTCACCTGTAACCATGGTTACTGAGCTTGTCTAATCTGTTTCCAGCCTAAAAATCTCCCAGAATAAACTTGATGAGGACATGTTCTGGCAGATAAAAATTTGGACTTATTTTGGAACTTCATCTACATCGTTATTCGGAAGCTAGGGGTGGGACTAATGTGTAAATTACGATGAATTGATTATGAAAAATAAATGCATTTATTCGTAGTTGAATTGCAAACAATGTGGAACGTTTGTCAGCACACGGTTTCCGGTACACTGATAAAACTGGTGCACACGTCAGAGCTTAACAACTTTGCGACTTTGGCGTTAATATGTAGGGAGTTTTCAGACGCCTCTAGCGATTCTATTAAAAAAAGAAATCAACTAGCGACAAATCAAGCAATGTTTTCTGGTGTTATTGCAGACTTTTGGAGACTGACATGAAAGCATGCAGTGTGTACTCTTCTCAATCAGCCGCATGCCCGTCTAAAAGAACACACAGCTGCAGTCAGAGCAGATGTTTACTTCTGCTAGAGGTGTCGGACTCAAAGTTAAACATGCAAAGCTGACACGCGCCCCGGCTTACCATCAGATATTAATGCGTTTTATGAACATTTAAAAAGTTAAAAAATACTGTAACATGCTGTAGCCTCTCAATCAGAGAACAGCTGGAGCTGTTAGTTAAAGTACTTAAAATGGTGCTTTAACTTTAGGTCTGTTCAGTTTTGGCCAGGGATCACCTGTTTTTCTACTGTTTGGAATTTAAATGCAATTATATGCATTTTTCCAGACGTTACTAGAGCTTGAGTTTACAATATTAATATCTGTGTGTATTATTTCATTTGATTTGTTGTTTATTTGACAGGGCCGATACACAATCCCACAAGTGCACAAGGGTTAGCTAAAAATTAACTAAAAGCAGTCAGGGACTGCAGATGCAATTCTTTGAAGTTATTTGATTCAGTTGTCCACTAAAATCCAGTTAAATTGAAAAATGTTGCTTTTCTTCTTACAGAAAACTCATTAACCGGTTAGCCTGACACGATCAGGTTTACTTTAACACCCCATAATGAAGTCGTAAATATGGGAAGTGTTTCCCTGAAAGTGAGAGTATAAGGTGGAAGAGTTTGGGTAGATGAATTATCTTCTATAAATAGAAGAATGGAATAAAAAACTAAATTGGTTTCTGTAAACAGAGAGGTTAAAAACATAAATCTGTCTGTGACGGACTCAAAAAGTAGATTTATTTTAAACTCAACGGTATTTATCCTCCTGAAAGGTCACTTGTACACTGTAACAGCCCGACTATGAACAGCATGCAGAGAACAAAGTTTTCTGTCCATAGCAACAGTAACTATGGAGTCTGTTTCAATGACAGTCGATTGTTCAGGTAGAACCGCCACCACTGAGTTAGGACTGTCTGACATGAATGGAGATAGAGGAATAATAGCACCATTCAGGTACACTTTTAATGTAAAGACAGTTTATCCAGAGGGGACAGACTGATCCGACATCCCAGTCTTGAGTTCTGTGTCTAATCTAGGCCTCAATGACTCCAGCCATTCAGTAGATCCAGTCTGGTTAATGTGGTACAGAACCAGGAGAAACCTGAAACTCTTCAGAACTTCATGGTTGAAAATCAGACTGACAGTGGTACAAACACACTCCAGATGATCCTTTGCACGTAACCATCACTGAGCAGTAAAAATAAAGATGCTTATTAACACTTTAATTTGTACACATAAAGAGAAAAAAAACGAGACACTGAAGCCATTCACAGAAAACTAAGGACAGAAGACACCGTGAGGGAGGGCTGAGCTACTTTCATTCATGTCAGAAGGAAACTTATTCCTGGAACCAGACTAATGAGAATCACGTCATTAACACAAACATGTTAGAACCACATCATCATCAGTTTAGAAGATATATCATTCGAGTTTCATGGCATGTTTCAGCTCTTTCAGTTTTTCTTTGCAGTTTTCAACCAGTTTAGAGGTTCATTACCACCAACTAATGAACTGGAGAGTCCTGATCAACTGAAAATGTCTATCAGATCAAAGTAAACTAAATTTGACATAGTTTTATCGCCCTAGAGGTGACCTGACTCTGGACAGTGTGATCAGTGACCCGTTGAAGCTGCATGGTTTACCATTTTAGCTCTCAGAAACACTAATTATGTATTTTTAGAGTCTGTGAATGAAGAGTTGCTGTGAGAAAACTGGAAAAAAAAAACCTTGTACATTAGTTTGGTCAAAATGGGACAACCAGTTCGGAGCCCGGGGCATTGGATGTTTTAAATCCCTCATTTACCTCACGGCTGATCCACTTCTATCAAACTGTTTCTGTTAAAAATGATTGAGTAGCCAACAAAACTGTGGACAAAGCCCATGCTGATCATGAAATCATAAAGCAAATCAACTACAATTTCCAAACTTGAAGCACAAACCAAAGCAGGCTCATCCATGACCACACCATCCATGGGTTTCAGTATCTGGACCAGTTTTCTAGTTTTTATATTAAACAGGGTTTAAAATAAATAAATAAATGGATTAATAAAAATGCTGTAGCTGTGTTAGAAGGGAAAAATTAAGTCAGTCCTGTTCATGGAAAATGACATCGTAGGTTTTGTACCATACATTATCCCCCAGTCACACACCTATAAATAAACAAGCTGCTGTGGCCGTTTTGGACAGTTCGGCCTGCATGCCAGCACTGAGCGTGAACTTGTCATGTGATCTCTCCATTGAGCTCTGACCCTCAGAGACGGCATGTGCTACTCATGCAGCTCTGAGCAGAATAGATAACACATTGGACCATTAGTTCAGGACAGATAACACATGAATGGCTGCACCAAATAAATCTGAGCTGAGACTCCACTGAGGTTAGGGCTCTGAGCCAGACCTGCTGAGAGACCAGGAATGGTGGGCTATTGGTATTGGTATGCAACGGGGCCCAACGTTTCCAAGGTGAAACTTGTTCAGCCGCTGTCCTGTTGTCCTCAAAAAAGACCAGAGAGCAGGAAACACAGAAGCACCTAAGTAGTATTCAAGTCAACCAAACCGTTCTCCGGCAGTGGCGTGAACAAAGACGGACACTGTAAAAGCTGGTGTACCAGGGCTGCCGGGTCCCGTTGAGAAAGATGAACTGCTGCAGGAGGCTAAACGACCACAGAGGGGGGCTCTGACCATGAGTGGGGGGGTTACTGACTACAGAGGTGGGGCTAACCAAACACCAAGGAGGACTAATTGACCACACAGATGGAGGTTAACTAACCAGGTGGGGAGTAGGGGCGCTAACTGACCTCAGAAGTGGGGTAAATGACTGGAGGGGTGTTTTATTCGACGCAATGAACATGCGAGTGCTAATACGTGATTACTGTACAATGTCGTTGATATGTCGACAGAAAACCACTATATAAGGATCCATCTATGTTTCTGAGAGTTGTGTCGTCTCTACCTAGCAGACCCCTCCATGAATCCTGACCCCCCGTCTCGTAACGCAGTTCTTGGAAGGACAGAGAGGGCAGGCTGTAAATAAGAACCGGCTGCAGATCAAACGGCCAAAAAACATAGATAGCAGGAAATACAGAAGCACCAAAGTAGGATTCAAGTCAACCAAACATACATAAAGACACTCGCTGTGCTCTGGCGGTGGCGTGATCAAAGACGAGCATGGCAGCTTAGCTGAGTCGACACGTAGCCGTTCAGCATCAGTGAAACTACTGTTCAAATCCAGTTAATCGGCGCAGAGTCGTAGTAAAAGGATTTACCAGAAGCAGACCCAGAGAGAAACAAAGAGACAGGGAGCTGGGTAATTTACCGACTAAGACTTACTGGTTACCGGTAACACTAAGTGGGATGTAAACGGGAACAACCGTCTAATAATAATAATAATACGCTCGCGACGGTTAGTCCGTGTTCACAAACATTTACTTACCTGCGGTTCCCGTTGCTGGGTCCGGTGTAAGAGTTCTTTCGGTGTAAGCGTCGTCCACGTTTTCCGTGCTGTAAGTAGGACAGCACGCCGCTTCAACAGTCTGGGATACCACACAGCTCACATTGTAGCGCTCAGAGATGATGAGGACGGTATTACAATCACCGCGCATGCGCATAACACAGGTTTAGGCGGAGGTGGGAGGGAAACTGACAAGTTGCACGTGCGCGCAAGAGGTGGGGCACAGCCTTTACCGCACGTACCCAATGGCAAGTTATTTCTAATTTATTAATTTAATCAGTTTAAAAAAATGTTATTGTTTTTTTAGTAAAAAATATATTTATTATTTTCTTATTTTTCTTATTCATAAAAAATATTAGGCCTCACTACTACTATAACTTCTGAAAAGTTCTTCAAAATATATAACATTAATGTTCAGTATTTATTGTGTCAACTTTCTCAGTATTGACACAAACTTTGTTGTTTTGAACACACATTTTCTTCCCCCATCTTCATCCCTACAACATTTTAGGTCAGGACACAAACCCAGAAAGTCAGAAATGACAGGCTGACATAACTGCATGTGTCGTCCTCAGATTCCCATCCAGCATGTCTCCTCAACATGTCCCTTCATGTCTCCAGCCTGTTAATCTCATCTTCTTGTCTGATGATAGGCTTAACCATCACACCCTGACCTATAATGATTGTAATAAATATTTACAGTCTGATGTTATTTAAACTTTTTATTCAACAGATGTGATCGTCTGTTACTGTCCTGATCTAACTTTGTGTGTTATTTATTGCATGCATGCAATAAGTAACACACAAAGTTAAATGTATTGAATTTAGTTTTCCACCAAATGACAACATTATGAGTAATGGAAACAAATAATTCCCCCTACAAGCAATATGCGCTGCAGAGAACACGACTTAAGGTTTACGTCACACTGCAGCCCGATTATTTATTTATTTATTTTTCCCATATGTAACTCATATAATATTATTACTGACAGTTTGAACAGCTCAAATCTGAGTTTTTTTTTTTTTTTTTTTTAAATCAAGGCCACTTTCAGATGTGATCCTATCGGACATGGATCTGATCTGAGGATCAAGAACTGAATGTCTGTCTGCTCCATACTGTTAATATTTCTGCTCTCCTTTTTCTCTTCCTCCTTCTTTAATTCACCAATTGGGCATAATTTTATCAGTTCAGGGTGGGCAAATACTTCTAAATTGATAAAACAGACGCGAAACATCCATCCCATCCGTAAGTCACTGCGTGACGTCGTGTTCTCATCTGCGCATGCGTTCACTTCAGGCAACATACCGTTCACACTTCCGTGAGATGATGATAATATGAACGACTAACTAACTAACTAAATAAATAAGATTTCATTCTAAACTCGTATTTGAACATTTAAACATGCAACGTGAACGTAGTTTCTCCTTTTCTGACCAACATGTATGTTCTCCAGATAAAAGGTTAAACTGGTATTATGCAAACACGTCACTGAACAGGAACTGTCCTTGTCTGTGTGATCCTTTCATAATTTGCTTTCACTCTTTCTCTACAACGTTAACATTAAAGCATTGTCACATATATTATAGATTTCTATCAGTGAACTTTGATTAAAAAGAAGAAAGAACACTTGTAAATTTGCCAGCTGTAGCCAAAGGACTTGTTTTTTTATCTTTTCTCCCTGGCCAGGTAAAAGATGCCCTGGAATAAGGAAAAGAGAAACAGAAAAATGTGAGGAAAACAATCTAAAAATATTAATCAATGAGATAAAAACTGATCAGAAGGTGATAAAGCAAAGACACCATTAATAATGACATCATCAAAATCTACACACCACTGAGACAAAGCCAATAAATTACAAAGCAAGACAATCTAACAAATAATAATAATAATAATAATAATAATAATAATAATAATAATAATAATAATAATAATAATAATAATAATAGTAAAAGCATGAAGGCAGAAGTCCACATATCTGTACATCAAAACAGGTCAGAGGTCGTCTTATGTGGCCCCCACACCCGTGTGCTCCCACCTCACAACAAGCCTCTCAGGACAGCGTACAGTTAATTGAGTTAACATTCCTCCTCCATGCAGACAGAACCACATTCTTGTGATCCTCTGATCGTCGTGTTATGGTAATTGGACCTGTCCTGAAACATTCCCAGGGAAAAGAAGAACTCTTTTGTTTCTTCTGGATCTGCTCCTCTACAATGATGAGCTTTGGCTTAATTTCCATCAGCAGCTTCTGCCAAATCTTTCTAGCTGACAGGATCTGAGGATGTCATGCTCCTAAATGGAGCATTGCTAAATGCTCCATAATATTCCTTCTGTTTCAGCTAGTGACAGTAGGAGGGAAAGGAATAGGTGGTGGATGGGTCGGGCTTCTGTTACTGTTCATTAACGCCAAATTACCAAATATACACGATTCACCTTACAGAGGTTCCTCTCATCTTTCAGCTTCCTTACCCTCCTAAACCTTTGTGGTTTTTACAAGCTGAAAAAGTTTGCTTGTTGTGTTTCTCATCATGATGACAATGAAAAGATGAACAGATATGGAGGCTCCTGCTTTTCATTCAGTCCATGTCCTTGGCACTGAGCCATGGAAGAAGAAAAAAAAACCAAAGTCATAGTGAGGAATGAGAAATATAATTGTATGGGGGATGGTAACGACTGTAAGTAACATCTGGGAGGGAAAGCTGGCTTTTGTGTTCTGGAATGACTCAGCAGGACTTAAAGTTTGCAGGAATGCTTTTGCTTTCATTAGCTTCTCTCCTCACATGAGAGGATCACAGTCATTCAGAGTGACAGGAATGTCTTCATTGTTGCTTTTAGCTGGACAAGCTCTGACCATACAAATGCTAATATACAAATTCCAAGATGTCCTGATTTGTATGAACACAACAAATACTTTGATAAGATCCCTGTTTTGTCTCTTCGTTCACCTGCCTGACTGGTTTTATGTCTCTTTTCATTCATGGTCTGTTTATTTGGCCAACACTCATTAAACTTATTTACCATGATATAAATAACCCATTAACCCAGATTTCCTACAAACTATTTTTAACCTATTTAAAATTTGATTTATTGTTTTGTAGTTTATTTATTGTACTTTTATTTATGTGTTCAGTTGTATATTTACGATTACTATTTATTTATTGCTATTAATTTATTCAATATTTAATTGTAGTACATTTTATTCCAGTCTTTTATGTTGTTATTTTTTTCTAGATTTTTCCTGTTTTTATTTTGTTTTTTTAAATAAATGTTTGAATAAATGTGTGAAAGGGTTAATACATACATTTACAATAACATTTCCTCCAACACCTCAGAGTAAATGACCCTGACTTTTACATGGTTCTGTGGTCTGATCTTGACTCTAAACCTGGACCCAAACTGACTGAATACTGGTTTTTCCTTTAAACCTGATGAGTTACGTTCTGCAGATTTGGACAAAGGAGCCCAATTTCATGAGGATAGCAAAGCTAATTTACAGCATCCAGAACCAAAGTTCAAACAAGCCCGACGAGTCAATAAAAGAAGTTTAAAGAGTTTCAAAGCTTCTTGATTCCTTCTGGACTCTGGAACGTATAAAACACTTCTGTCAGCAGGTTTAAGATACTGTTTGGTACCCGGAGGTGTCAAAGGTTCACTGATAAACACACTGACAGGAGGTTGCAGGGAAATGCTTTTACACAAAATCAGAAGCAAGGTTTTAACAGCACATTCATGTCAACTTATGGTGCTGTAAATAAATACTTCTAAGAACTTTCCATAAATAACTCTCTGTAAATAACGTTCTTTATATAAAATTTGGTAAATACCATTCTGTGAAAATACAGTAAATAATGTCCCATAATTAACATTCTATAAATAACTTTCCCTAAATGATTTTCCCCTAAACAATTTTCCACAAATAACATTCCGCATTGTGTATATAAAATATGGCAAATAGCGTCCAGTAATTAACATTCTGTAAATAAACAATTTTCCCTTAATGATTTTCTCTAACATATTTTCCATAAATGATTGTCCGTAAATAACATCCTGTAAATAATATTGTTTAAATACCTTTTCCTAAACAATTTGCTGTAAATAACAGTCTGTAAATAAAGTTTCTGTAAATTGTTTTTCCAATAACTTTCCATAAATAAGTTTCCGTACATAACATCCCATAAATAAATTTTCAAAAATAACTTTCTGTAAATAACCATCTGTAAATAAGTTCCAGAGACATCAGCTGGACATCACGATGACCAAATTCCCCAGGAATCCCCATGCAGCTAAGGCTGGAGTTGCATCAGGTCCTAGCGGTTGATTATATTTCTATCACAACTTTTACCGAGTTCTTCCATGTCTGATAGACACTTCTTCCAGCTATTTTCCTGTCCTAAAAATAAAGTGTTGATATGACTAAAGGAAACATGTTTGCAGAGCTGCCAGGAGGACACTTTCATTCTTCCACAGTGAAGTGAATGCTAATGTGATCAGTGATGATCGTAGCTCATGATTATTCACAGTGGAAGACAAAAGAAGTGATAGACAATCTGAGGAGGAGGAGGAGGAGGAAGAGGACGGGGGTGGGGCGGTTTCAACATCAGTGATACTTCAAAGCTCTTTGAGTGGTCAAATAAGTATAAGTCCATTTACCATAGTCTGTATTTATTGCTGGGTCAAAGAGTTGTAGGTGTATTGATCACTTTGAATAAATATAGGTAATAATGAATCAGCTGATAAAAGAACAGAGGAGAGGTTTTCTTCTGCAGCTTCTCCAGATCAACCTCTGATCCAACACTTCCTTCCTCAAACATTTCCAAGCTGAAACTAATGTTCTTCTGTGTGGACTGACGTGAAAGCTTCCTGGCATCACACTGTGAAGTTCAGATGATCGCTGGAGTGCAGAAGGTTGAATAAATTAATTAATGTAAATAAGATGTGTACATGTAAAATTATGTCGACTTTTATTAACAATAAGTTAGAGTTCATTCATTTTATTAAACTTTAAACTTGTACTTTGAGAGCTTAGTAATAGTTGAAATTAGCCAGAAGTACTTTTTTCTTTTTAATTGGTTGATTAATATTTCAAATGTCAGAAAGGTTTGTAATGATTTCATGAACTCTAATGACATTTTATTTTCTATATTAATAGAGAATGTCTCAGAGTCTCTCTTGTTTAGTTTTATTTTTCTTCTTGTTTTTTTTCTTTTTTTTTAATGAATCAACCTGAGTTATCTAGGAAGAATAAAATGTCTAACATCATCTCATATCTTCTTGATGATTTCTAGCTCCAAGCCTCCTGGTGTGAGGAAACCAGTTCTCAGGAAAACATCTTCTGGTCTCCATATTGACATTAAACCAGCAATAATCCACCTTTTACCATGGTTTCAATGTCAAGACAACATGTTCTTGACATAAAAATATAGTTTAACAGTTAAAATTGTAATTGATGATGAAGATGAATGAATTGTAATTGATGATGGTGGTGTCATGTGAATGCTCTCCACTTACTGCTCATCCCTGTGTTAAAACCAGACATCCAGGCAGCTGCTGCAGTGTAACAGCGAGGCTGGTGGTCTGCTATTATCAAGCTAAAACCACATCCACAGCAACGTCCTGCTGCAGCGCATCAATTATTTATACTTCATCACTTACTTTAAGAAGGCGGGACTAGAAACCATAACGTAGGCTGGAAATAAAAACAAGATTTTTTTTAAATTTCTCTTCAAATTTATCTGGAATTGATCAAGTTTCTTCAACAATTTATGAACTTACAACAAACTCAGCTTCATTTAACGTCTACAAAGTCACATCATTCCTGTTAAATAAACTCACTCGAGTTCAGGACAGAGCTAATGAGCTGAACATGTTCTTCAATAGGTTCAGTTCACCCCCTGCCTACAGCCCAACAGGCCACACACCCTCCATGAGCCCCCAGATTTCCTGTTCCACCTCCACTCTGTCACCCTGCAGCTCAGTCATGGACCTCTCCCTCAACATCAGAGCACACTGAGATGTCCTCCGCTTCTGCTGCTCTGTTATGTGAGAAACTCCAAAAACTCCAGGTGGATACCTCCACCACAACTTGGAACAAACAGACCAGCTTGTTAGGTTGTGTGTCAAAGTTGAGCCAACTTCTCTTTGTGTATGTTGTGCATATTCCAGATAAGAGAGGGGAACATTCAAATTCCCAGTATTGATCTGTTTATCTAATTGACTGTGCTGTAGAACTTCCTTCACCTCTGACGTACAGACAGATGAGTCCATTTTCATCCACCCTCTCAACTTTACCTCAGTTGGCTCACCTTCATGTTTTTATCTCTGCAGAAACAAAACAGCTTGCAGCATTGACACTAAAAGTGTCTAAACTTGTGTCTGACATAGATATTTACCACAATGCTCCAGTTTCACCAGAGGGCATCGTCCCTTCCCTCATGTGTTCAGTTTCTTGATGTGACAGCTGTACTCAAACTGGAGTTTATCTAATTTGTCTAATTACAGCTTCCTTGTCTTCTCTGGCCTTCTGGCGTTGACCCAGAAAAAGAAGAAGGCCAAATGTTTTAAATATTCTAAAATGCACGCAGAGATGAGGATGGAAGAGAGGAAAGTGTGTGGTAGCAGAAGCTTCCACGTTATGCTCACCTGCAAAGACAAGGTGGATGTGATTAATTTGGCTAAGAAACATACAGCATTTAGTAGGATTTTTTAAGTGGTTTTAGTTTTGGTTAAAAACGGTCTCTGAGAAACTTTAAATGAAAATATTTCCATCTTTTCTTTGTATATAGCTGTCTTTGAGAACCTGTGGGAATGGTACTTTCCAGTTAAGCTTGACTAAGCAGTCGGTTTTAGGCATTCTGGTTGGTTGGTTTAGGGTGTTGTAGTGCAACAAATGTCGACATTAAAATAAAGGTCATGAAAGGTCATGTCCAGCTGTTTGACCTCGTTTGTTCTTTCCCCATGATGTTTGGCTCTGTTTGCCTCTGTGCATTGAAGCTGACAAGAGTCAACAGATAAAAACCTTAGTGGAAAGAATAAGTTTACATTTTTATTATTTCCCATATTTTCTGCTTTGTTATTATAGATTAGTTAACAATAACAACAGAGTTTATTTATACAGACCAGTGATTCCCAACCTTGAATACCCCTTCAAGCAACTATCAAAAAGCCATGAACCCACTCAATGCTGAAACCAAGCTTGGCTTTATGCTTTCATCAGCTACTTCTCACCATAAATTATGCATTAAGTCCTTTTCTTCGATAAACCAAAGTTAAAATAACATGGACCAGAACTGACCTCACTAAACCACAGAACATGGACCAGAACTGACCTCACTAAACCACAGTACATGGACCAGAACTGACCTCACTAAACCACAGAACATGGACCAGAACTGACCTCACTAAACCACAGAACATGGACC
>JBAFTA010000015.1:26753671-26765097 GCA_036919975.1 Melanotaenia parkinsoni
TCTATCTATCTATCTATCTATCTATCTATCTCTATCTCTATCTCTATCTCTATCTCTATCTCTATCTCTATCTCTATCTCTATCTTTCTTTCTTTCTTTCTTTCTTTAAGGACAGTTTGGTTGGAAGGTGTTGGATTTAAATCTGATCTTTCAAATAAACTTCTGCTTTAGATACCAGAAAGGCTTATCAGAACATTATAAATCTGGGGTTGACCTCTGTAAGTGTTCCTTAAACGTTTGCCTCAGTTTCTGATGATTCCTGTTGTTTTGCTGCCAGTGAAATAGTTTTGACTGAGCATCATCTTCACCATGGATATGATTTGACTTGCCCTCACTGTGGTTTTGTAACTGGTTTTGTAACTCAGGCCATGCCCCAGGGAAACTACTGCTGATGGAAAATAACTATGGAACATTTAAATCTAACCTGCACTGAGATTATCAGTTACTCTGAACAGTTTAACTCCATCTGACTGGGGTTTGTATAAAATAGTAAGGTTACATCTGCTTTAGCATTAGATTTAGCTTGGAGCTCCATAATTCTGCTCTAGAACAAGGTGGTTTAACATCACCAGAACCAACTATCATAATGAACTTCAGAAGGACTAACTTCAGATTGACTGTCAGTGGTCAGAACTCTTCAGGTCGTATCTGGAAAAAAATTCATTCAAGTGTTTTTAGTTTTTCCCAAAACCTGAATGGAGCTTCAGTACATTGGTCCATGTCAGCAGTCAGAAATCTGCTGGTGTGTTGGTTTACATTCACAGTCCATTTTGTCACTAGAAGGACCACCCTCTAGCGCAAGGTTAGACCCTCTTTTTTTTCCTTCAGGACTGCCTTAAATCTTCGTGTCATAGATTCATCATGTGTTGTTGTAAACATTCCTCAGACATTTTGCTCCATGTTGACATGACAGCATCACACAGTTGCTACAGGTTTATCAACTGCATCCATGATGAGAAGCTCCCATTCCACCACATCCCAAAGCTGCTCTACTGGACTGGGATCTGTTGACTATGGAGGCCATTGGAGTCCAGTGAACTCATTGTCCTGTTCAAGAAAGCAGCTGGAGATGATTTGAACTTTGTGACATGGTGCATTATCCTGTTGGAAGTAGCCATCAGAAGATGCTACACTGTGTTCATAAAGGGAATGGACATGGTCAACAGCAATACTTAAATGTGGTTAAACCATGGTTGGTACTAAAGGGCCCAAAGTGTGCCAGAAAAATATCTCCCACAGGATTACACCACCACCAGCATGGTGAATTAAAACTTTAGAATACCAGCATGGTGGTGGTGGAATGGTGGTCAAGCGTTGATTGAAGACCAGATGGATCCATGCTTTTATGATGTTTCCACCAAATTCTGATCCTACCTGAATCTGAATGTGGAGCTGAAATGGAAACTTGTCAGACCAGGCAACGTTTTCCATCTGCTATTGTCCAGTGTTGGTGAGTCTGTGTGAATTCTAGCCTCTGTTTCCTGTTCTGTGCTGACTGGAGGCACCTGGTGTGGTCTTCTGCTGCTGTAGCCCATCTGCTTCAAGGTTGGATGTGTTCTGTGTTCAGAGATGCCATTCTGCAGACTTTGGTGGGAATCAGTGCTTATTTGACTTCCTGTTGCCTTTTTATCATCTCCAACCATTTAGCCCATTCTCCTCTAACAACCATACCACTTTTAAAGGCACTTAAATCCCTTTTTTCCTCATTGTGATGCTCAGTTTGAACTTCAGCAAATTGACTTGACCCTGTCTACATGACTAAATGTATTGAGTTGCTTCTATGTAAATGAACAGGTGGACCCGATGAAGTGGACGGGGAGTGTAGATATCTGCTGTGGTTGTGGAAACCACAGACTTAAAATTAATCCAAACTTTCACGCAAATACCTCAGGAATAGTTTTGTTAATTGTCCAGGAGGTGGCGTAGTTGTTAATGACTTACTGGAAACGAACTCAGATTTTGTCTGACGTGGTATATTCTAGTCAGCATGTTTGGGTTTTACCTGGAAATGAAAAAGTCAAACATGTTGACTTAAATCTTTAGAATACCATTATTTCCTGACATATGAACTTCATAAACAGCTGGACTGAGTTTTGTCTCAGCTCAAAGCTGCTTCAGCTTAAACTTTTTGGAAAACTGAAGTTGCCAGAACCTGGAGGCAGCTTGCAGGTTTTCTTTTTTGGATTTTTTTTCAGCTCTTTCCCCTCACTGAGTGTCTGTTTCTCATTTTCTCTCCCTCCACCCTCTCACTCTTCACTCTGTCTCTGTTTCCTTTTCTATTTCCTTCCCTCCGAGCTGAAGGGGGTGGGCCACTTACTTTTCTGCTGCTTTCTTTCGATCACTTCTCAGTCCTCACATCTGGAACAGCTTGTATGTTTTTATCCGTCCAGCGGACAAACCAACACCACACCAGCTGGCTCATCTGCATTCTTCTCAGGTTTTTAACTCTCCATGTTTTTGTTGTTACAGCAGTTTCAGGTGTGGATGTGAGGATTTAACAACTTCCAGCTTCAGTTTCTTTTGTGATAACGTTTGTGTTTTAAAGTCTTTTCTTCCTGCAGAGGAGTAAACACTCAGGTTCTGCCGGTTGAATTTAGTTTGTGGTTTTTAACATCAGTCAGAGAACTGAGTGCTTAAAATCAGCATTGATTGACTTTACTGGCTTTATTGAAGTGTAAAGCTGGAAAAAGTAGGAAATTATTTACTTCCTGGTAACAAAGCAAACGTGTAGAGAGGGAGAGATAAATTAAGAAGAAAAAATCATTTCAAGCAACTACGACTTAGAAGAAAATATTGAACTGAGTAAAAATGTCACTTGGTTTAATAAAAAAAAAATAATAAAAGAGTTTTTGAAAGGCAGAAACTTGAGGGAGGAGAGCATTGTGTTGTCTTATGGGTGGTTCATATCACTCCTGTATTTGTTGATTCTTTTTTTCCTCTCATTCTGTTTGTCTTTTTGTGATCTGCTCATGACTACGTGGTAAAAAGTGAAATAAATTATTGATTTATTTCAACAATAAGTGGTAGAACTTTATAAACTTAGCTTCTTTCTCCTTTTTCAGACATGAGTAAAAGTTTTTGTTATTATTGTATTTGTTATTATTAATATTTCGTGTTGTTTTTGTTGTGGAAAATTGGATGTTTTTCATTAATTAAGCTGTTCAGCCTGTTTACTCTTAATATCTGCTGATGTTTCCTGGTACTTTCAAATATAGGTTCAGTAAACCACACTCATATATCTCTCTAGATATTAAAACGTGCAAAATTAATACCAGATCCAATTCTGGTTAGTCCCCATAAAGGCTTGGGCCAGCTCTGCCCAGTAACATCCAGTGGACCGGTCTGAAATCATATCTCTGGGTGTTGTGGTTCTGTTCCAGGTTGTGGAACCACTTCTCTCCACGTTGTGCACCGGAAACCTGAGTATTTTAAAGAAACGCTGGGAGCAACAGCAGCAGCTGTCAACGAGCCACACAGCCCCCCTTCAGGCCCCACCCAAACCTGCACCTTCCTCAATGGTCCACACCCAGCCCAACACGCCCTCTCAGGACCAGGATCTGGAGCCACAGACCCAGATTTGTTGTGAGACCAGCAGCGAGCAGTCGGCTCACTCTGGAGATCTGACAGACATGGAGGTCAAGCCCAGTGGAGATTCAGACGGTCAGACATCTTCAGCCGTCTTTGACATCGAGAAGTCAACTGTTCCTCTCAACAGCCTCAAGATGATGTTTGAGAGAGAAGACAGTCCAGACAAGGCAAGTCCTCCATCTTTATTTATTTTCATTGATTACAGTTCCGATCAGCATTGGCTATGGTCCATTTGGGTCACTTACTAGTTTTATCGTACATACTACCTTTGAGAACTATTTCATACCATTTTAGTGCTGACAATCACCGATGGTGTACCGAGCTGCCTGTCCTGTACCTAGCCGTCTGGTACTGACCCATCTTGTACTGACCCATCGGGTCCCATGCCGCACCACACAGGAAGCAGTGGTGGAAACAGGGCTTTAGTGGTACCAGTACGAAGACTGAACCTTAGTTGGTGCTTTGCTGTTCTAGCTTCTAAACGATGGAGCATCCAGCTGCACTTTGTTTTCATGTTTAAATGTGCTTTTTTTATGACGTAAAAGACTCTGGACAGCCTCTGGTGCTTTATAAATAAAGCTGGCTGATTTAAAGCTTTCCAAGAGATCAGAATCATGGCTGCTGTTGGATCAGTTAAAATGAGTTCTACGTCCACCAGATGATGAAATGTATCAGATGTTGAGACATTTTTCTCATTTTAGTCCATCAGCTGTAACATGCTGCACCAGAGCATCCTTTGTCTCAGATAAACATCCAGTTATTAGAAGTGTTTGTTCTCAGAGGTCAGATCCCTCCGGCCTCATCATGCTTGCAATCACATGGTGCACAGCGATGTGCACATCCCTCCTCTGAGTGCACACACGAGCACTCAGCTGACTACTGCACATCCTCGAAGCATCCCAACGGCCTCTCTGCTTCCCCCGGGGCTCTGCGCTGTTATTTGTGGAGGAATTAAACATCCAGTCATGTGTTTGCTCTGAGCCTTGTGAAAAGAATCGGACTCATCCTGAATGTGTGACACGATGATGACGGACATGGTGTGATGTTTTGGTGTCTCTGACTGAGAATTGGCTGGATGTCTGGGTCCAGATCTTCAACTTCTCCCAGTTGGTGTGACATGCTGGATTCTGTGTTTTCATATTAACAGTGGATCTATTTGTCATGAAGGAGCTGGTGAAAACAGAAAAATTTCCTTTTCTGGCCCTCTTAGATGCTTTGCTGCATCATGGAGTAGCTCATCATTAAGTAGTCCCCCCACCTCCCTGCACCAGCTGCCCTTCCCCCACCCTCCTGTTTGGGTGACACAGTTAGGAGAGAAATAAAGGTGGGGGGAGTTGATATCCCCTAACCCCTCCCCACCCATCTGTATCACCGTGGCACGCTTTGCCTGCTGTTGTCATTCCTATCTTTATTCAGACACACCCTCTTTGAACCCCCCACCCCCCTGGAACACCTGCTCCCAATCTGTTCCTCCCCCACATCTCCTCCCCGAGTCTGAACCTCCTCTATGCATTCAAGGAGTAAAAACTAGTTGGATGCATACTCCTGCAGAGTGGTCTTCACCTCCATCTTCAGCTCCTCCTCCTAAGCTTCATCTTAACCAAAGGTAGAAATGGTGTTTTTCCTTCTTCTGTCTGTATTTACTGACTTCTCTGGTAGATAAAGGTGTTTTTACTTCAGCTCATAGAGGCATTTTAAGCTAAAACAATCCTTCTAAAGCCACGTCATGGACATGGAAATGTCGATGTTTATTTACCCCCCATCATCTGGAGCTCTATCATTATATCTTCAAGCCTGGGGAAACGCAAACATCACATCAAAAATTTCAATTTAATACTGAAGAAGGTTTCATAAGCTGAGCTGAATGAGGAATTAGACCACAGGATTTCTGAAAGAGGAGAGTTGTAAGGAAGCTGCAGACGTCTGAGTTTTGTGGTGGGAACAGCAAAAGCTTCTTCATCCCTTTGTCCATTGTCACAAATCTGGGAACAGTCAGCGGGACTCCCATCTGTCAGGGAAGCAGGTAACTCGTGTTTTTTTGTCCCATTAGTGAGCCCATTTGCAGGGTTTTGGGTCAGCTGGAGGAGCTCTGACTGATACCTGAGTTCAGGTGAGAGAAGCTCCAAAACTTTCTAGAAATAAATGAGCAGATTTTAGACTGAAGCAGTTGTCCTGATTCCCGCAGCCTAGTGGTCTGATCTGAGCCAACAGGACTGACGGATCAACCAGGACTTAATGTCTAAAATACAAGCTGGAATATTTGATTACCCAGAACAATGGAGGCAGTCAGTCATTAACAGCAGAAGCTGCAGATTTTTATTTCCTGTTTCTAATTTCTACTGAAGGTGAGAAATAAAGCGTATTTCCAGGAAGCTTTTAAAAAAGTCTGAGGGATGCTGGAGTCTATGTCTGTGTTTTGGTGGAGCTCAGTGTAAACAAGCCATTGTCTGTGTGAGGTTGGTTTAAGGACAGGGTGGGATCATGGGGAGGGGGGGGGGGGTCTTCAGCCCCATCTGTATGCTGTGTGGGAGCTTTAATAGTTTTAGGATTAGCAGCAGATTTCTTTGTCTGGCCTTCCGAGACACTGTTTACATCCCTCTGGACCCCCCCAATGCTGACTCACCATACTCATCAACATACACAGACCAGTCTGGTACACGGGTGTGAAGACATGGATCTGAGGACATAGATTTAAAGACAACAGAAGTTTTCATCACAAATAACTGAAAACCCTAAATGTTTTTTAGGGTATTAACAGACTTTAAACTTTGATTTTATTTTCTTGTGAGTGATTAAATTGCTGCTGTTAGTCATTTCTTTTCTGGGACACATCTTGAAATGAGTTTTTTATTCAAATTCAGTTTATAGTAGTACTGTGGAAAATCTTCAAGCCTCCTCTCACTTCTTTATAAAAGGATGCAGTGCTTAATGAAACATGTACAAACATAAATGAAAATGTCTTAGTTTCTACAGCTGAATTAAATTTAGCTTTATTTAAATAGCACCAGTTCAGAACAAAAGATAATTTTGCAGATAGTCCAATTTAATCCAGTTATAATCCAATTAAAACAAAGCAACATTTATCCAATGTATAATAACTCATAAAAACCAATTTATAAAAATAATGACCTAGCTAGAGAAAACCAGTGGATTGGATCAAATCTTCTCTGTAATTTAATCTTCCATTCTGAGCTGCATTATGAGACACTGGAGCGGAAAACCTGCATCAGAACCAGACCCAAGAATGAAAACCTCCATTAGAACCGGTACCAAGAAGGATGGCCCTATACCTGAACTGGTTGAGGGTGGAGAGGGCAAGAAAGAGGGATCAACAAGCAGTATAACTCTCCACGGAAGCCACAGATACCTGCTGAGAAAGAAGAGACATAAATTAATGATGTCTGATATTTCTAAATGGAAAGTAAAGAGCGCAGAGAGGAGCCCAGTGCACCATGGGACGTCCCCCAGCAGCCTCAGCCTATAGCAGCAGAACTAAAAGGATTGATAAGAGCCACCAAGGGAGACCTAACTATACAATTTATCAGAAAGAAAAGTTTGAAGTCTGATCTGAAAGGTAGAAGCTTCCTGAAGCCAAAATGGGAGCTGGTTCCACAGAGAGGGGTCTGATAACTGAAGGTTTTTGATGCTGTAGAAGCAGGCATGAACACACTGAGACGGCACGCTTTTATCTTTTTTGGTAGACTCTGGAAAATAGTTGTTATAGTTTAGTTTAGACACGTTTAAGTTTGCCAGTCCTTCGTTACATTAGACCTCCATCCAGCTCCGTCTCAGCTCTAGTTTTTCCAGCTGGACTTGCTGAAGCCTGCAGATGCTCTAAATATAACAAAATCTGAGCAGCTTTAGAACCACAAACAGTTTGGAGATAAATATGAAGTTGAGATGCAGAACCATGTTTATTTCAGAGGTGTAGGACCTGAGATCAGGGAGTCTAACTGAAGGTATCCCAGACTGTGGAGGAGGAGAAAGTGAGGTAGTTACTGTCTGACCTGTTGTTTAATCTGTTCCCTGACGGGTGGTTTCAGACGTAACCTTGGAAGAAGTCCAGGATAAGAAGCAGTGAAGTGAAGCGCTGAGACTTACGGTGTTTGTTGTCTATCATGATGGATTTTTGCCAGTGTGAGTACAGCTCTGACTCTGAAGGGTAAATGTCTCAGGACTGTATCTGATGCACAGCCATGCCTGGTCTCTGGGTTATGTCTGATCTCTAGACAGTGTCTGGTCTCAGGGTCCCCAGAACCTGTCCAGTCTCCAGATCGGGTCTGGTCTCAGAACCATGTTGGTGTCCGGTCTCCAGACAGTGTCTGATCTCAGGTCTGTGTCCGCTGTCAGAGTTTAAGGACTATGTCTGATCTCTGGATTGTATCTGGTCTCAGGCCTGTGTCCAGTCTCAGACACCACATGGTCTCAGGGTCTCCAGACTGTGTTTGGTCTCAGGTCCATGCCTGGTGTCTGGTCTCAGGGTATCCAGACTGTGTGTTAAAATGAGAGTCTGACATTGCTTAGCAACAAAAGAAGTGTCAGAATGGTTTGTTTTCTGGACAGATGGGGTGTCGTTCTCATCCTTGTCTCTCTGAGCTCATAATGGGATTAAAGTGGCTTTGACTGGACACCCGACACACACTTGACTTTACCTCAGTTGTTTCTGTGAGACTGTCTTGTCTGCTCCTGCTTAAATCTTCCTGATGGACAGAGTGGATTTCTCCATGTTCACTCAGCTCAGTCGGACAAGTGAGCATCAGTAGACTTTCCTTGCTTTGGTTTTGGTTTTTCTCTAAGTTGTCCAACTGTGTCTTTGTGTTCTTCCAGGGATCCAGAGAGCAGAGCAGCAGAGGAAGCAGCCGTGCTAACATGGAGCAGCTATTAGCAGGTGATTACACTTCTGTTCAGGGAAGACGGGTGGTGGTGTAGTGGACAGGTTTGTTCAGAATTACCTCACAAATCTGCCACTACGTCGGCTTCTGGTGTGAAACGTGTTCCTGAAAAACAAACAAAAACAAAAAAACACCTGAAACTGTATTCCTGATATTCCTGCTGCGTTCCTCTGAGGGCTTCGAGGAAGTGATCCGACTGAGGTAAGAGATGGTGTAAGCATCCAGCGTGTTTCCTTTTTAACTCTTGGAGTTTATTTGCAATTAGTTGGATTTTTGGGAAGAGTTGGAAGAACGAGGAGAAATCACTGTAGTTTCCAAACCAGCGTAGAAACATCTGAGTGGAAAATATAGAGAAACTGATTGGAACTCCTGCACCTTGTTGCTGTTATGATTAGTTGAATTCTACAAGGAAATTAGACGTTTTAAATGTTGAATTTGACTTTTTATTATGAGGTAAATGTTTATTAACATTATCCTGATGAAATATTGATCAAATCCGTTCGATCAGAATTAAAATCCAATAAGAAGGTTTGCTAATCGGACTCCCTTTCCTGATGTTTCCGGATTGATTTCTGTGAAATCAGCAGGTTTTTCTCTGTGCTCTCGTCTAACAGCTCATGTCTCTTTCTAACTAAAGATAGTGAAGGTAAATATGCTGCCAGCTAGAATCCAGACCAGTTTACATCATGGAGTGTGTTATCATCCCTTTCAAATGGCCTCAAACTTTTTTCTTCTCATCCTTTTCACAAACAATGTGAATATCCGTCTGGTTTCCTTTGGATAAATTACACCCTTCCTAGAAGTCAGAAGTTCAGAGGTGAAACCACAAGCTGCTCTGTCTTTAGCTGACAGCGTCAGAAAACACAGGAAGAGACCGACTCCTGCTTCCCTCCACCCTGACCTCAGCCTCTGACCTCCTGGCAGCTCTGCAGCCGGTTTGCTGCCAGTCTGTTCAGATAACGTGTTCACTGTATTTGTTTATGACAGGAAGTGGAATAAGCCACAAAATGTAGTGGTTATTCAGTGACTAAATCCACAGTGAGTGATCTATGACAACACCATTATTTATCACAGTTTCATCATAAAGATGATCACAATCAATACTATTTTGCTAAGAGACCTCTATTTTGACCAGAAAATTGTGATGAAGACACTTTCAGTCAAACTTTCCACCAATTTAACCTTGAATTGACAGTAATGTCAAATCAGGAGCAGCCAAAGATCAGCAAGTGAGCAGAAAGTTCTACGTCTGTCTGAAAAACAAAAATAATGGTCCTCTATAGGTGGAATAAACCCAAGAAGATGTTTTTGTTGCACCGTGGCTCCAAAAACCAGCCGAGTCGGAGCTGGTTTTGTGAGGATAGCAGGGAAATTGTTGCATAAATAACTGTAAATAGTAAAAACAGCTGGAGGAAAAAATGTAAATATGTTTCTGTTCCAGATGCAGATGAGCAAAAGCTTGTTCACAGTTGGTATGTGTTATTTCTACAAAGCACCGTTAATTAAATATTTTGTTGTTTTGGTTGGCGATTGTGGTTATATCTACTGATATTGATATTGATCCTGAAAAAATGTCTAGATGTGGACTGGGATTAAAAGAGTTGAGGTTCTACATTAAATTTTATATTAAAATAAACAAAAATAGCTAAATATCTTGGAGTGTTAATGGTTAAAACTGATATTCGTGATTTAAACTCATTTAAAAAAGCTGTGAAAGTAAATGAGCAGAAACCTGAGGAGGTGTTGACAGAAGTTTGACTCCTCGAGGTTCCACATTAAAGAAACATATATTTATTAGCTTGATACGGGGGGCAGCAGAGATGACCTTCAGTCACACATTCATCCACTGATGCCCCCCATCGGGGGGACGCTGTCTCAACAAATGTCCCGAGGTCGGTGGTCCTGACAGAGATAAAAGGGTGTTTTCTCCACGTGACATTTAACACACAGAAAATTTTCCCAACAACAGCTGAGACCGATGATGATTTTGGACTGAACGAGTGCTTATTAGGGATAACTTCTGACATTTATGTACGTCAGACAAGGTTAACTGTGTGAAGTGGTTACCGTGGTTACTGTTGGTTACCAAAGTATCTGCAGTAATCATCTTCTGTTTTTTACCAGATGGAAGTCTTGCAGAGTCGGCGACCCTCCGTGACAGGATGGCCCTCTACCAAGCTGCCGTCTCCAAACAGGAAGTCACTGTGAGTGTTTTTTTTATCTTTTTACTGTAGGAGACTCAGAAGGTAAACAAGTGTCCACAGTTTTCTGTGGTCTCTCCACATCTGGGACAGTATGACTTTGGCCATTTTTACACTAACCGACTGGTGAACTCTGGGATTAGTATTTGTGATGCGTCACGATGACAGATTTTCTTGGCACAATTATTGTCAAAGAAATTATCGCGATGTTACAGTTGTCACGATTATTATGAATAAATCAATCTCCCAACACTACGATGTGTAAAATCATCCAAACACTCCTTATTTGTCTATTAGTTTTATTTATTTCTAACTTTTCATGCCAAAAAACACTAATTTCTATAACAACAAAGTAAAGTAACTAAGGACTTTCATTCCAGCTAAATCACCTCGTCTCTGTAAAGAATAAATTATTCCTTCATATTGACTCTGGATTTCTCTTGGGCTATCGGTCCTCTACCTGGATGTGGTTGGCTTCTTTTTGTAAATCATGTTATAAAACTTTTTTTTTTTTTTTTTTTTTGTCAAACTAAGTAAAACATTTAGAAACTGGAAAAACATCCAGCTAACTTTGACTTCCAGCTGTCCTTTAGCAGAATAGCTTCTGTTTGTTAGGGACTTGAATAAAGCTACAATAGTGAAAATATATAACATACAGTATCTCACAAAAGTGAGTACACCCCTCACATTTCTGCAAATATTTAATTATATCTTTTCATGGGACAACACTGCAGAAATGACACTT
>JBAFTA010000015.1:26774366-26789280 GCA_036919975.1 Melanotaenia parkinsoni
TTTTTTTTTTTTTTTGGTTGCCTTTGTTGGCTTTTTTTTGAAAAACTGGAAGGGAAGGTAACCCCGTCAGCATCGCCGGTTCAAAAAAAAAAAAAAAAAAAAAAAAAAAAAAGCATAAGCATAACATTTAATACAATAACAGCAACAAGTTAAATCTGCTTAAAGGTAGAGGCACTCTAAGTGAAGTTGCCATAAACCAGAAACTGAATTTGCCTTGTGGAGATTTTTAAAGACCCATTTGTGTATGAATATGGAGCACTTAGACCGTCCTTTATGTACTTATTTATGTACTTCATTTGGCCCGTTTTCCGATGTGGCCTCAGATGTTCCTCCCATTTTCTGTCACCCAAAAAGCTTAGAGATCTGTGCTTTCTCTACTTTATCTGCAACAAGCAGTCACTTTAAGAAATTGACCTAAAAATCTGATAAACATTCAACGAGGGAGACAGAGTTAATAAAGACACAAACACAACCAAAAGCAAAGATTAAGAAGTTCAAGAAGTCTCCAGGTCCAGATGGTGTCAGCCCCAGGGTTCTGAAAACCTGCTCAAAACAGCTATGTTGGATTCTTCAGCATTTTTTCAACACCAGCCCAAGTCAGAAAAGAGCTCCTGTGCTGTAGAAAACATCCTGCCTTGTTCCAGTACCTAAAAAATCCCACCCATCTGAACCAGAGGACTACAGACCAGTTGCCCTAACATTTCACGTCATGAAATTCCTTGAGAGGCTGTTATATGCTAACCGTAATAAGCAAGTAAACGTCTTTCGGTATTACGTCCATTACAGTATGCGTATCATAATGGGCTTGGGTTTTAAGACGCCATCATCTACCCACTCTCATCTGGACCAATCAGGAGACACTTTGAGGATCATGTTCTTTGATTTTTCAAGTGCTTTTAATACAATTGAGCTACTTTGTTATGTGAGAAGCTAAGTAAATTCCAGGTGGATACCTTCACCAACACCTGGATTTATGACTGACAGACCAGAGCTTGTGAGACTGAAAGGTTGTGTGTCTGAGATGGTGGTCGGCAGCACTGCAGCACCACAAGGGACCGTACTCTCACCATTTCTCTTCACACTGTACACCTCAGACTTCCAATACGACTGTGAGTCCTGTCATCTGCAGAAATACTCTTATTACACCACAGCTGTGGGGGAGTATCAGTGGTGGACAAGAAGCTGAGTACAGAGAACTGGTCTGTCAGTTTGTGAGATGGTGCAGAAAAAAATCACTTCATCTTGAACAAAAAACAAAAGAGACAATTGTTGACTTCAAGAGGAACAGGAGTAAACAAAGCACTGTTTATATCCTGGGAGAAGAGGTGGAGGAATACAAGTACCTTGAAGTTCAGCTAGACAGCAGACTGGACTGGAAATGCAACACAGAAGCATCTAGAGGTCACTAATTCACAGACCACAGTCCAGGTCTGGACACAAAAGCTGAACCATATGGAGCTGGACCTTCAACCAAGACAAAGTTATGAGCACACAACAGGAAAAGAGCACAGACCTCCACCAAGCCTTTGCTATTTTCTTTTTGCCAATGATTGTATTTAGAAGCTCTGATGCCAAAATTATCTCTATCTTCCTCTAGTAAGGAATCCTTTAAAAACCCCTTGGATCCAGGCAGTGTGTGAGTTTCCATTACCCCTTGAATTGTGCAAAACCTAAATACTGCAATAAAAAGACGGTAATGAAAACACCTACATTTCAAAAAGCCTCTCAAATATTGCTAAAAAGTTTTTACGTCCTCATGAGGTGGTTTTTCAGATTGTTACGATCCCCTAGGCTAGGGACAAAGGGGGTGTAACAAACTAAACCCGGAGTCAAACTTTATTTAAAAGGAATAACAAACAGTTCACTTAACTCAAACAATAAACAATAACACAAATTCTGTTATAAACAAACGAGAGAGTCATTTCACCAAAGCCAAAGTGATGTAAAGAAACTCAGTAAAAAACACAGCCACTTTCTAAACCTTTACAAGGTAATTCACAAACACTACCCAGGAGCAATTTCAACCTGGCGAACTGTGTGCCTAGAGTACACAGCTGTCCTCTCAGGTGGATGCTCCACAGTATTTATGGGCAAGGAGTCCTTCCGTGTTACCTGTCTGAAATAGTTTGGGACATGAGGTGACCAATCTAGACATCGGAGGGAGGAGTCTTGATGCAGAGCTCACAGCAAGTCCTTGAGTTGCTCCTACAGTAGCATTTACTATTACATAAGACACAGATGTGCCAATATGAAAGTATACCACAAAAGTGTAATGGAAACACACTGCATTTACATGTTTTGACATAAGGGGTCACGTGACCAGTTTATGTCAAAATAAGGTGGAGCAGTATGAGTGTGTGTAGGAGGAGACGAAAATCCTTTTTACAAATAATTAAAGAAAAAAATATAACTGTCATCCTCAATAACAAACAACAGGGAAATACAAAGAATTAGAAATCTCCCTTCTCCTTAAAGTGGAGTTTCGTGGGACGAGATTTTACGAGAATAGCTGCTAATGCGCTAAACATCATTCGATGGAAACACCTGCAGATCGCAACTGCACTTTGTCAAAATCTTAGAAATATCGCCTTTATTTTGCAAAATACTGTAATGTAAACATAGCTAGTGATCCAGATCATTCCCAAAATCTAATCACTTGTTCCTTATTCCATTATTCCATTTTTTAAGTTATGTTGCTAACAGACAGACAAACTGCCGAAAACACTTTTTTTTTTTTTTTTTTTTTTTTTTTGACAGGGACGTTGTATTTGTACATAGTCACAAAAGTTAGTAGCTAATGCCGTGCAAACAGAGTTTTTAGCCAGAGCCAAAATAAGAGTAGAAGAAGCTGGAGGAGATAGAGGATACAGGCTGGAGATGGAGGAGGGGAAATAAGTTGGAGGACATGGAGAAGAAGAAGCTGGAGGAAGGAGAGTAGGAGGAGATGGAGGAGAACAGGCTGGAGATGGAGGAGGGGGAGTAAGCTGGAGGAGAAGAGGCTGGAGATGGAGGAGGGAGATTAGGAGGAGATGGAGGAGAAGAGGCTGAAGGCTCAGAGGTGAGGTTGAAAGAATAAACATGAAGCATTGTGACAAATGTTAGAGTGATGATAATCTGGATCAGAGCTTTCAAAGTTCAAACACCAGACATCCTGAGAGGCATGCTGTCTGAAGTCAGAGGTCTTGTTGATCAGGTGGAGGTCTTTTTGATTGGGTGGAGGTCCTTGTGAGGCTGTTGGTGATTGTTCCGACATCGTCTGCAGAAGCTGAGAGGAGTTTCAGGGCATTGAGGAGGTTAAAGACCTGTCTTTGCAACTGCATGAAGCAGAATTGCTTTAAGAATGTGGCAGTTTGTCAAATACATTAAAGAATTGATGCCTTGGACAAGAAGAAACTGCCAATGATCGCAGACAACATGTGTTTGGAAACTTTGATTGAGTTCATTATGTTGACCATTCTGTGGTCTTGCTGTTCACTTTTCATAAAAAAAAAAAAAAAAAAAAAATGGTTCTGTGTTACACTTATTAACTTACTTACACTGAATAATGGACATTTTATTCAATTTCTTCCCACCTGTGATGCAAGTTTGACCTGCCCACCATTGGGTGGTGCTATGTAAATGATATTCCATAAATACGTGTAAAATTGGTGGTACTGAGTTGGTGTGAAGTTGACCAACAAAGTGAAACATAGAATTGGGTGATAATGTTTTACTACATGCTTTACAACCAGTTAAACCAAATAAGGAAAGATAAGCAACAGAAAACTACTAGAAAACACAATGAGCTAAAAGATTAGTATTATAAAAATACTTCTGCCTGGACTTATTGTTTTAAATGCTTTCATTTTGAAGATGAGGATGCGGTCCCGCGACGCCTTGCAACTTCTGCTTGGTCATTAGTCATCCGCTAGCAGTGAAAACTGAAAAAGAAGGACAAACATTAAAAAATTACAATGATATAGCTTGTTCATGCCAAGAAAATTTAAGAAACCTGTTCAGATTGTTTCATAGCACCCAGATGGGAGGTGCAGAGGTATGTTTGTTGTATGAATGTGTATTTTTAATTTTGTTGCATTTGTTGTATTGCACTATTCAAACAGCTAATGTTAGATAGTATTTCATAGATTGTTAACCAGCAAAATTGTGGCTATATGGAATGTATGTGAGTTGTAACTGTGTTTTATTTTGCTTTCAGCTCCTATTGTGTGCATGTGACTTTTGTGCTTTGTGTGGATAATAAATTTTTAACCCTTTAAGCCCTAGGGTTTTTGGAGGTGTAGTTTGCCTGAACAGACCTACCCAAATTAAATCAACAATAACTCTGTAATTTGCCTGTGCAAATTGTCATAAACCATAGGTAAAAAATAATATCCTCAGCAAATCCACTGCATGGATTCAGCAACTCCTTGACTACAACTGTACAAAGTTTCATGACAATAGAACAAAGCTCATAGCTTTTATGCAGGTTTTAGTGTGGATAGTACCAGGCGGACTTTCCATTTGGCCACTTAAATACCCAAACTGTGCCAAATTGTGCTGTGTCTGTATTTCCTCCAGAACTTCCAACATGGTGTATTTGGCTCTTTGTAATTTCTTGGACACGTTTGTGGCTTTTATCCTTCGTTCTAAATAAAAAAGTTATAATGAAGCAAAGAAATAAACTCTGTTCGATATTCGCTCTTTCTGGTGCGCCCACGTAAGTTACTGCTTCAAAATGGCAATGATGCTCCTTTGTTTGCGCAAGTATTTATACCTGACAGATAAAGTGTTGTTCAAGTGTAAGATATTGTCGGAAAGCTTGTAAGATGTAGAATTCAACCAAACTTTATTTACACTGCCAAGACCCACAACAAGACAACAAAATGGCTGTGAATGGGAGCATATGACATGTTATGACAGTTTCACCATTATGGATTACTATGCTGTGAGTTTTGGTCGAAGAACAATGTGGACAGACTGAAAATGACCACAAAAAGGTAAGGAAATAAAAAATATTGTTGTTTGTGAGAATAGCTTTGGGATTTGGTGCTGTATTTGGTGATAAACATGCTGTCTGATAAGGCTGCTGTGATATGCGACGGTTAGCTTTGTGTTTGTTTTGAGACTGACATGAGGTGCTTGGTGAATATCTTTTAATGCTTGGTATCATATGAAAGTGCAGCTTTTCTAGTTTCATTTGATACCTAATATGTTGGGGTGGAGTGAACGGATCACGCGTTGTGTTGCATTTTGTATCGGGTGTTACTGGTAATGGTGGTGCTGTTATTTGTGGCATACGTATTTTAAAGTTGTTATTAAACAAATTCTTTGTTGACCAAATGCACTTGGAGAGTTGGTTTAGTGGCATTAGGTATTCTTCTTTAAGACACATTATAAATAAAATATCCTAACATCACTAAATTAACTCTTTTACACACATGAACTTGTGTTTACACCTGTTGGACCCACCGGTGGGTCCGTTGGGCTTAACAGGTTGAACCGGCATGATGGGCCATTAGTCATTTCTGTAATGTGACATTCTGGTTGGGATGCTACAGTAAGCGCTTGCCCTCTTTTTCAAACTCTTCTTTGAATGAGCGTCATTCAAAGGTATACAACAACTGATTAACACATAAGGAACAATTCACTGTCATCAAGAACTTTATTGCTCATTGTTATACCTGTAAAAACAAGACCCTGAAGAGGGTGTAGAGCTGGTCCACTGTTCACCGACCAGGACGAAAACCACACTGCTCCCCCTCAATCCGAGGTTTGACTATCTGACGGACCCTCCTCTCCAGCACCCCTGAATAGACCTTACCAGGAAGGCTGAGGAGTGTGATCCCCCTGTCCCCCTTTTTGGAAAGGGGGACCACCACCCCAGTCTGCCAGTCCAGGGGAACTGTCCCCAATGTCCACGCAATGCTGCAGAGTTGAGTCAGCCAAGACAGCCTTACAGCATCCACAGCCTTAAGGAACTCTGACCTCATCCACCCCCAGGACCCTGCCACTGAGGACCTTTTTAACCTCCTCAGCGACCTCAGCCCCAGATATGGGAGAGCCAACACCAGGGTCCCCAGACTCTGTTTCCTCATTGGAAGCTTCAGCCATATCCCGGGTATCGCCTCACCGGGGACATGGCTGAAGCTCTGCCGGAGATGGGAGTTGAAAGTCTTTATGAGAGGGGACTCTGCCAGACGTTCCCAGCAGACCCTCACAACAGGCCTGACCAGCATCCTTCCCCACCATGTGAGCCAACCTACCACCAGGAGGTGATCAGTTGACAACTCTGCCCCTCTGTTCAGCACAGAAGTCCAACAACAAAACACCACTCGGATTAAGATCAGGGGGGCCATTCCTCCCAATCACGCCCCTCCAGGTCTCGCTGTCATTGTCCAGGTGGGCATTGAAGTCCCCCAGCAGAACAACGAAGTACCCGGAAGGAGTGCTTCCCAACACCTCCTCCAAGGACTCCAAAAAGGGTGGGTACTCTGAACTGCTGTTTGGTGCAAAAGCACAGACGGCAGTCAGGATCTGTCCCCCCACCTGAAGGCAAAGGGAGGCTACCCTTTCGTCCACCGGGGTAAACCCCAATGCACAGGCGCCAAGTCGGGGGGGCAATGAACATGCCCACACCTGCTTGGCGCCTCTCACTGGGAGCAACTCCAGAATGGAAGAGGTTCCAGTCACTCTCAAGAACAGTGATTCCAGAGCCCGAGCCGTGCGTCGAGGTGAGTCCAACTATATCTAGCCGGAACTGCTCAAACTTGTGCACCAGATCAGGCTCCTTCCCTGCCAGAGAGGTCACATTCCATGTCCCTAGAGCTAGCTTCTGCAGCCGAGGATCAGACTTCCAGGGTCCCCGCCTCCAGCAGCTGCCCAGCTCACACTGCACCTGACCCCTAATGCCCCTCCTGCAGGTGGTGAGCCCACGGGAGGGGGGCCCATGTCACCCTTTCGGGCTGAGCCCCATGGGCAAAGGCCCAGCCACCAAGCGCTCGCCTATGTGCCCCACCTCCAGGTCTGGCTCCATATTCGCCCATATCTCACACATTGTGTTGAAGCATTACTTTGCTTTAGTGGCATATATATCTAGCTGCCATCTGCATAAAAATGAAAAGCAATGCCATGTTTATGAAGAATGGACCCTTGTGGGAGAGGATAAAGGGAGAAGAGGATAAGATCAAAGAATAGAACCTTGGAGCACTCCACAAGTAAGCGGCACTGTGGAAGACTCAGCGCTCCCGATACGGACACAAACAATTTGGTCCGTCAGGTATGATTTAAGCCACTGCAATACATAACCCTGAATTCCCACCCAGTTCCCCAGATGAGACAGGAGTATCTGGTGGTCCACAGTGTCAAAGGCTGCTGTTAAGTCCAATAAGACCAAACCAACATGGTGTCCAGGGTCTGTCGCAAGGAGCACATGATTAAAAACTCTTAGCAGCGCTGTTTCAGTGCTGTGGTGAGTTTTAAAACTCGACTGAAACACCTTAAGAATATTGTATTCTTCTAAAAATGATTATAGCTGGCCATATATATCATTTTCTTCAAGACCTTAGAGAGAAAAGGAAGTTTTGAAATTTGAGAGGATAGAGGGATCAAGACCATGTTTTTCAATGAGGGGTTATATTACTGCGTGTTTTAATAGTAACTGGTGCATTCCCAGTAATTAGGCTACCATTTATAATTTCCAAAATATGTGGTGCCATGGAGGGAAGCGCTTCATTAAGAAGCCTAGGTTGGACTGGGTCAACTGGAGAACCCGAGGGTCTCATGTGACCTATCAGCTCTTCCAAAAAAGATAGACTGATAGGCTCAAAAGTATTCAAAATGGTGGTGGCAAAGAAGGAAATGGACAAGTCATGAATTGGAGGGTTTATGAGGGACTTGGTGCTCTCTATTTTATTAACAAATAATTGAGAAAACTTCTCACAAAGCTCAAATGAGACCTCTAAGGAGGGCTGTTGAGAGGCGTTAAGAACATGGTTAATAGTCTTAAACAAGACACAAGGGTTGTGACAGTTGGATGATAAAATTTCAGAGAAATGCCTTGTTCCAGCACCTTTTACTGTTTTATTATAATGCGTCAGCTGTCTTTTTGCATCTGGAAAGACACTTGTAATTTGTCTTTTGCCCATATGTGTTCAGCTCTTCTACAGGCACGCCTTGCCTCATAAGTTATCTCATTAAGTCAAGGTTCACCTTTGGGTCTAATGACTCTTCTTTTTAGTGGGGCAACACAATGTAATAAAGTCTGATTATAAACTTAAAATGAAAACAGAGTGTGTTGACATCAGTAGCACAATACTGGCAGCCCGACTGGGTCTCAACAGAATATTCCCTAAATGCAGTGGAAAACCAAGCAGCAGTGAAGGGGTTAAACATACGATGACGTTGCAAACGCAAGACACACGGTTTATCCATTTTACACAGAACAGGGATATCAAAAACCATGGGCATGTGATCAGAAAAAACTGAATCACCAACATTCAAATAAGCAACAATAGAACCATGAGACTGAGACCAGGCCAAGTGTGTACCCATGTTCCAGTGTGGGGCCTGATACACACTGCACAAAGTTAAAAGAGTCAATGAGATGGCCAGTGGCTTGTCAAGGCAGCACACATGATTGTTAAAATCCCTGACAATTAAAATTTGATCATATATCGGCACTATCTGCGCCAGAAAGTCTGCAAATTCACCGATAAAGTCCATGTTATACTGGGGCGGTCTGTGAAGAACAAGCATAGCATCCGAGGAGCCGTGCCCAGCTCAAACAAATTCACCTCAAAACTTGAGTTAGGCAGTGTCATCAAGAGTTGTTTACAGGCAAAGTTTTTCCTGTAGACAGTGGCCATGCCACCCCTGCGGCCTGTCACACTTGGGGAAGAATATGCACATTCAGGAGGCAAAAGTTCCATAAAAGCAGAGGAATCACCGACCGCCATCCAAGTCTCTGTCACACAGAGAAAGTCCAACTCGTGACCCAGAAAGAACTCCTTTAAAATGAACGACTTGTTAGACAGCGATCTGGCGTTCATTCCAGAGATTTCATTCCAGTGCTAACCAAATTAAGACAGCATATTAATGCATGTAAGGCAGTCACAACAGATATTAAGAAAATTGCCTATGAGAGTTTTTCAAGCATCGATATGGATTTCAATGCAGAGCATGCACAACATACTCTTAAGGAGCTGCTTAAAAGAAGTTATGCTTCCTCCATCTATGGATCCACTGTTTCAAGAATAAGTCACAAGTCAGTCACCAGTCAACACAGCAGCACCCTGATAAACAAACATGTAGATGCTGCAGCAGACCTGGCAGCAAAAGAGGCTGAGTACAAAGCCATGTTGAAAGAAAAGAAGCAAAAGGAGAAAATACAACATTTAGAGGAACAAAAATTAAAGCAGCTTGAAGCGGAGAAGCTTGAACTTGAACGCTTACAGGCAGAGAAAGAAGGTAAAGGAGCTTGTGCCAGGCTACAAGTCTACAGTCTAGAGACAGCACACAAAGTAAGTTCCTCTTCCTTTAACATTGCCGAAGGAAGCTACCAGGCCTCCACAGCTACAAGCAGACAATTCCCAAATGTTTTAGCATAGTCATCTGAGACAAATGTGTCAGCCTTTGCCCAAGCTTTCCAAGAGAGTATAGACTTCCATTGCCAGAGCTGTCAGTTTTTAATGGCAATCCTATGCATTTCCTTGTGTGGAAGGCTTCATTTAAGTCATTCTTAGAAACAAGAGCCATCTCCTCAGCTGATAAGCTTTATTATTTGAAAAAGTATGTAGGGAGTCCTGCTCATAAGCAACTAGAAGAAACTTTCAATAGAAATGATGATAAAGGTTACAAAGACGTGTGGAACACACTGGACCACAGATATGGCCAGGCCTTTGTCACACAGGGAGCGTTTAGAGAGAAGCTCACAGATTGTCCAAGAATCCAACCAAAGGATGCCATGGGACTTAGAGACTTTTCAGATTTCTTGAATGCCTGTCAAGATGCAATGAGGCCATGTGAAAGGTCATAAAATACTTAATGGCTATGAAGAAAATAGAAAGCTGGTCCAAAAGCTGCCAGATAGGGTAGTGATACAGTGCAACCGAAAGGCTACAGAAGTGCTAAACAAAAGTCACGAGTTTCCCAGCTTCAAGGATTTTGCCACCAACATGGTAATGGAGGCAGAGATTGCATGTAATCTGATCACCTCATTTCATGCTCTCCATACCTCTGAGTCCAGGACATCAAAGGAAAATAACAGGAACCCCAAGAAGTACAAGGCAAGTGCATTCAGTACTCGAAATGAAGTCAACAGTGACAATCAAAAGCCAGTAAAAGGACAAGTGAATCCCCTCTGTGCATTCTGCCAAGGCAGTCAACACAGGCTTCATGACATGCAAAGGTTGACATCCCATATGTCTACATGATAACTATGTAAAAAGGGAAAAGACCACACCTCATGAATACCCCTCGCTACACAAGGTGAAAGGGACAGATGCTGCGCAACTTGAATGTCAGTTTCTACAGCTGGAGATAGAAAATCTACTTCAATGAGTGTGCCTGTGTGGTTGTCATCAAAGAGCAACCCAAGAACAGAAAAACTTGTCTATGCCCTATTAGATACACAGAGTGACACCATGTTCATCGACCATGAAGTGAACAGCTTTCTTAAAGATGACTACTGTTCAGTTAAACTGAAGTTAACCACAATGATTGGACGTGACACGATCATAAAAAGTGGAAGTCTTAGGGATTCATGTACGAGGTTATGAGCATCCACAGCAGTCTTTTATTTCTGGGGTGCTGCTGGTCGGTGTAGGGATTGGAGGGGACCAATCAGAAGGAAGGAGGCGAAAGTGTATCTTGGACCTACACCCACATGGCTCACAGTTCATAATGAGAGATCTCTATGTCAACGATGGGGTTGCAAGCACATACAGTACAGAACAGGAAATCCAGCTTGCTCAAGAAGCCAGAGAATTTTGTGGCAAAGTTGGTCTTCGACTGCACAAATTTGTGTCCAATGACAGAGTTGTTTTGTAAAGTATACATACCAACTGAACTGAACTGAACATGCGGCAGAAATTGAAAGTCTCAACCTTACTCTTGATGACCTACCTTCAGAAAGAGTGTTGGGTATCCAATGGAACATTGAGTCAAACTGCTTGAAGTTCAACGTCAGTTGCTAGAACCAACCTGCAACGCGACGTGGCATCTTGTCGACATTGCCTCTTTAAAAGACCCGGTAGGGTTGGTGGCTCTATTCTTGCACATTGGAAAGAAAGTGCTGCAGGAAATGTGCAGACATGGGACTGGTTGGGACAAGCCTCTGATTAAGAAACTTCATCCACGGTGGGAGAGTTAGAGAAAAGACCTTGCTAACTTGGAAAGAATAAATATATCCTTGAGTTATGCACTTGCAAACTTACTAAACATGTTCTACATCACTTCTTTAATGCCAGCACTAGTGGCTATAGATAGTGTTCATATATGAGAATAAGAAACGAAGAAGGAAAAATCTACTGCATCCTAATCATGGTAAAATCTCATGTTGCTACAACAAAGGTCACTACGATCACAAGATTAGAGCTAACGGCTGCAGTTGTCTCAGTGAAGAACAGCAACGTGCTGAAAGAGGAACTTGGAACTTGTGCTTATTAATGGACAGCTGTACTGCGACCCGGACATCATGTTGTGGCTCTACCAATAGGTAATTTTCCCATTATGTTGACATCCACAAGCACTTCTGGGCGAACTCTAACAATGAAGCTCGGCAATTCCACACATTCGTGGCCAGCCGGATCCAGAAGATACAACTCAGTACAACCAACCAGCAATGGAGATATGTTCCCACTGACCAAAACCTGGTGAATTATGCCTCTAGAGGCTTAACTATTAGTGAGGTTGGATGGGAACTCCCACAAGAAGTGACCCCAGAGCTGCCAGTAGAATATCCTGAAGTAAAAGGGGCTCAAACGTTTAACACTGAAGCAACAGAGCAAGACCCTCTGGTAGATCGGTTGTCAGTGCTCTCATCCTGGTCTTGGGCAATTTGAGCAGTGGCACGTATCCTTTGACAGATTAACAAGGACAAATCAAATGGTCTCTCAACAGTGATGGAGCAAGAGGATGCAGAGTGCCTTATAATCAAAGACTTAAAGAGACATATATATCCAGAAAAGCTGAAGGTACTGCCACTGCATAACAAGCTGCACTGCCTCAATGCCTTTCTGGATAAAGATGGAGTGATTAAGGTGGGGGGGAAGGCTATGTGACTCAGATCTCCCTTATGCTGTCAAACACCCTAAAATCATTCCAAAGGAACATCATATCACACAGATGATAATTGCACACTGTAATGAAAAGGTTCAACGTGAAGGCAAAGGAATGACCACAACTGAAATCAGATCAAAGGACTAATGGATCTTAGGGATTGGTCGGGTTGTGGCATCTCATCTTCACCAATGTGTTATTTGTAGAAAACTTAGCAGACACACATAAGAGTAAAGATTAGTTAGTTGGAGCGGCTCCGTCAAAAAAAAAAAAAAAAATGGACCCAACGCCAAAACACCCAACTCCAAAAATAGGAGGAGGTGAGGCTGTGACAAGAGGGTGACGCTGAGGGTAGGTAAGTGACGCTGATGTTGTAGGTGTTGTAGTCTGGGGCGCCGAAAAGGGGGAGTAAAGGAGAAGGATTCTAGGGGCCCATGACTAACAGGGGCCCAGAAGGGCCCTCAATGCAATTGTAATACTAACAAATTTATCTAATACTCAATGATAAACTTACAATCACGCAAACATTTTAGTTACAATGCATTGGTATCACTAAGTTTCTTTGTTTTGGAAACATTTCTGAACACCCATCCCCACCTCTATATTTCCCTTAAATGGTTCAGTCCACCTGCTCCCTCAGCTGTGAAGCAGCGCAACAGACAGACAGTGAGTGGATGGTATGACAGCAGGATGCCGCTAAAATCTGGAAGTTTAAAAAGAAAAGAAAAGAAAAAAAAAAAAGCTGAGACTGGAGAGAGAAGAGAGGGGTTGACAGAAGGTCACCCAGTTCTTTCAGAGTCGAGGTGGGTCAGTAAGTTCGTCTGATGGAAAGTTGTGGAACATCAGCTTGTTGTCTCTTCTAAACTTTGTTCATTTAAGCTAGCTCGGTTTGCTCCCATACTTTAGACTTTATTAATTTCACAGTTTTAGTCAACTGGTCTCGACTTAGTTGACGACTCAGTCAACGACTCAGGTGTGTTGGTGCAGGGATACATGGAAAACCTGCTGGATTGCGGCCCTCGTAGGACCGAATTGAGTAGCCCTTAACTAGGCCATAGAAGGGGGATGGTGAGGGCCTCTGTGGTCCGCTGCAGTTTGAGCGGAATAAAATCTGATTTTGGTGAAAAACCGTACTTTTTCCCCAATACCAGCAGGTCAGCCCTTCCGTACTTGATTAAGGTGGGGGTGAAAACATAAACAAAAACATAAATTGCCAAATGGAGCCACTGCGTGTACCCACAGCACCATCATCATATACTAATACAACTGAATGTATTTATACATATTTATGCATTTAGTTTACATTAATAATATCTTTTCATGTATTTAATAATATATTTTTGTTGTATTGTTGTATTGTTTGGACTGTGTTGTTATTTTTGTGATGTCATGACTTTGATTAGAAAAAAAATATTAGTGATGCACGATATGAGAAATTTCAACCAATACCAATAACCGATAAATTTCTTCTTCTCATGGCCGATACTGATAACTGATAAGTTCACATTTTTATGTTTATATTATAATCTGCAGTTTGTGCTGGATGCACCGATGAAAAACTGATATTTAAGTAGCTTTGGCCTATTTACAACAGCAAACAAAAGTTTAGGCTCTTAAAATGTTTATTTTTTTCATGTCATAGCATATAAATGTGGTCATTTGCTGTAAATAAGAGCAGCAAAAGGCAATTCCATTCAATCAACAAAGTGCATCCCTTCAAAATTGTGTAGTAAATGTATGGTTTATCTTCAAAGGTATTTGTGTTCAAATATTAAATTATATGTACTGACAACATGTATCAGCCTCAATCACAAAAATGTAATCAAATAAATGGTTTGACTGCATCAGGCATCGGAGATTTTTTCTAAAAATCTTATAGTTCATGATAAAAAAAAAAACTTCAATGATTTCAACTTTCAACATTTAACCTCCCCTCAGTGTGAGCGTTGCTTTCTGCATGTTAAAATCTTGATCCAACCCGACAACCTGTCTGAGCCATCAAGCTTAGCATACTGACCGGACTAACATCGGACGTCCATATGTCTGTGGTAAAACTTAGATGTAGTCTTGTTGATCAAGCGGCGTTGAGGGCAAGAGGGACACATCCGAGAAAAAGCGTTGGCTCAGAAGGGTGTAACGTGGCTCCAAACTTACTAAAACCTGGGTTCTCGACGACAGAAAAAGGCTGGTCGTTGAATGCTATAAATTCCATCACTTTATCATCAATGGGTTTAGCCTTTTCACTGTCTCTGGAAAAGTTTTTATAGCGCTCAAACGACTGCTGAATGGTTACATCGACCCTCTGAGTTGTTTTAGCTTTAGCACCGCTCGCTGCTGCCATGGCTGCTTTGTATTCTTGCCTTGCTGCTTCGCTGCAATGACGATTTTTTAGGTGAGATATTAGATTTGTTGTGTTAAAACTTGAAGAAATGCCGATGACTCGTGCATTGTGTGTTACACAGGACTCCTTAGAGACAAGGGCAGGTTAACATTCTTTATTAAACAAGACAGGATGGATCTTAAGACGTCTTACGTGACAGGAACCAGGGAAGGGAGTACGGGTGAGTCCTCTGAGTGTAGAACAAGGTCCGACAGGGAATGACTGTGGGGCTGGTGTTTATAAAGGACTGGGGAACAAAGGAACACAGGTGTGGCAGGT
>JBAFTA010000015.1:26819027-26829727 GCA_036919975.1 Melanotaenia parkinsoni
ACACACACACACACACACACACACACACACACACACACACACACACACACACATATATATATATATATATATATATGGGTAGCCCATGATAGCATCACAGTTGTTGCAGATCTGGTGACTGTGGAGGCCATTGGAGTCCATTGAACACATTGTCATGTTCAAGCAGCTGGAAATAGTCTGAGCTTCGTAACATGGGCCCTTACCTTGCAGGAAGTAGCCATCAGAAGATGCTACACTCTGGTCATAAAGGGATGGACAACAATACGGTGGTGGTTAAATCACGCCAAAATGGGCCAACAAAATATCCCCACACCATTACACCACCAGCAGCCTGAAGCATTGATACAAGGCAGGATGGATCCATGTTGTCATGATGTTTCCACCAAATTCTGAGCATAGCATCTGAATGTGGAGCTGAAATGGAGACTCATCAAACCAGCAACATTTCCCCATCTTCTGTTGTCCAGTTTTGGTGAGTCTCTGTAAATTGTAGCTTCAGTTTCCTGTTCTTAGCTCACTAGTGCACCCGGTGTGGTCTTCTGCTGCTGTAGCCCATCTGGCTTCAAAGTTGGACATGTTGTGTGTCCAGAGATGCTGTTCTGCAGACCTTGGTTGGAACAAGTGATTATTTGACTTCCCATTGCCTTTTTATTATCTCCAGCCAGTCTGCATTCTCCTTTGACCTCTGACATGACCAAGATATTTTGGTCCAGACAACTGCTGCTCACTGGATACTTTCTCTTTTTCTGACCATCTCTGTAAACCCTAGAGATGGTTTTACGTGGAAATCCAAGTAGAGCAACAGTTTCTAAAATGCCAAATTAAAAGTCACTTAAATCCCATTTCTTCTTAATACTAATGTTCAGTTTGAACTTCAGAAATCATCTTGACCATATAACTAATTGCACTGAGTTGCTGCTATTTGAGTGACTGATTAGCCTTTCTTTTACCACCATCATGACAATAACTTTTAAGGTTAAAGAATGTTAGTGCTATCATGTCATGATGGCATTTACATGAAGAATCTCTGTGTCTGGTACAGAACTACTGAAACATGAATTGGCGCAAGCAGATATTTTCTATCTTTGCCTATAAGAAGGGATTGCTCACACAAAGTCTCTCAGCTTGCCATTAGTGCAAAGAGGATGGGAAACACAGCTGATCAAGCTTCAACAAGATCCTCCGCCCCCCTCTGCACGGTGTTGATACAGACAGCTAGCTGTTGCAGTGTGCCCTTAGTGAGTGGGCACTATGACAAACAGAAACTTCCAAATCCATTAAAATCCACACTGATCCACCCACAGTGACTTTCCTACAAGAATGATGAAAATACTGTTGCTTCCTGGCCAACTTCAGTCTACAGCATCTAAACACGAGGGCATGTGTGGATACAGGTGAGCAGGTGGGCAGCTTGGAAAATACACGTTAGAGGCTTTAAACAGAATTTCCACTCCACGTGAGTAAATATCTGTGTGTCCAATAAAGAATACACACCCAGTTTGACTTGATGGGATAACAAAGTGGGGTTTGACAAAATAATCATGCCTGTATCAAGCCTTTGTGTCTTGTGAGTGTATAGCAGCACCTGGGCGTGCTTGTTCCGCTCACCAGTCATTTACTGGACACGGCTGATGGAAACAGTTAGTCTGTCCATGTAGTCTCTTCATTAGATGAATGATAACAATTTTCCATTTCTGATCCATGTTTCTTCAGTGGTCTGTCAAATTAAATATATTTAAGTTCAGAAATGAAGATTCTGATATAGACTCTTGAGGGTAAAGAGGTTAAGTTAAGTTGTACACTTGTAGTAGTGGCAGAGCCAGAAAATTATTAGTGGGTTGGCCAGGATGGATTTGTGATTCATTTTTTGGGTGGCGTACATGTCCCACTACATGATGAGTCAGTATGTAAAGCAAAACTGATCTTCAGCCTGTATTGCAGCTCTTTAGGATTACATTTGCAGTTTTTATTCATTTTATTTAACCTTTATTTAACCAGGAAAAAATAATCCCATTGAGATTAAAAACCTCTTTTACAAGGGAGTCCTGGTCCAAGATAGGCATCAGCAAATACAACAACAGTTGCATAAGGTACCAAGTAAAACACACAAAAGACTATTAAAGAGGGAAAATTACTCTTATGAGCAAAGTATAAAAAAACATGTGCATGTTGTGGTCTCAGTCTCAACAAATCTCAGTTTGGATTTCAAAGCTAAACCAATTCAGACCGAGCATGTGGAACAGAAAGCAGCAACTGACCATGTGATCGGACAGAGTAAGAATCACCACTTCTCTGAGTAATTAGGGCAGTTAGGTAAGTAGTGATTCAGCTACTCATCCCCAGGCCGCAGGACTGAGCCCGAGTTAAGCGTAAGTACATCTTACAGTCCATAATGTGGACCCAAAGTGGCAAAGGAATGCCCCTTGTGAAACGGGACTGCCATGCACATGTTTCTACACAGGTTGCTGGAGAGTGAGGCTCTAAAGGCAGATTTATACTCGCGTGGTGTCTGTGTGCAGTCGGTTACGGCGTAGCCGATACTGGTGAGTTTGCTCTCGCACTCAAGCGTAGGGGGTGGGTGTCTTTTTGGTGTCGTGTTACAGTTTCTCCTAATCTGAAGGTGGTAGCTGCGGTGGTATCGGCCAGTAAACTCACTAGGTTGGAGTTCTTTTGATGGTTGACTTCAGTTTGGTAGGTATTTTCTGTTTTAAAACAGCAATGGAGTCCAGTATGGCTCAGTGTCTTTATTAGCCTGTGGAAGAAAACAAAGAAATAATTTGATCAGCCTCTCATCAACTTGATCCATTGGGTGTTGTTTTTAAAAACAGTGTGTGGCAAGGGGCACGTGCTAGTTTCAATACATGACAAAATAAAAATGACAATGCCACCTGGGGAATTTCGGAACCCCAGGAAATCCTGCCTAAAAGGTACACAGGTTTGAATTAAGCACATAGACAGACGTGATTCATCAATAACAAATATACAATTTTATTAAATAACAGAATGTACAGGTTAAAACAATAAAAACAATAAAACAAAACTGATCCATTTACTCAGACATAAAAACCAAGGTGCCAAAGGGCTGAATTCAAACACTGCTCGCAATCCTGAAATAATAAGAGGGTTAATACCTGCAATACAAAACAAACAATAAAACTAATGTTAAACACCTCTTCTACCCTCTAGTAACCATAAAATAAGGCAGGATGCGCTCTGTTCGTGCTAGCCAGACTCCGCGCACCCACGGTGCTCAGATGGTATCAGTGTGGCAGTCAATGTTCACGAGAAAGTGGATCTATCATTGCCAAGCCAGGATACCTGGTGACGAGGTCCAGTGCATAAATAAAAACATAGAAAACAATAGAAAACCTGGGGCAAAACACCAGCATGTTTGTCGAGGCCACCGTGTGATGTGCACTACAGGGGGTACCCAGGTGTTCCACCACTCTCAGCACGTGAACACATCAAATCTCACTGTAAACTTTATTGTGGACCCCATGTGTACCCAGTCACCAAACCATGCAAAAAGTGGGGATTTCCAACCACGAGTGCCTAACCCCTTTACCTTGTGGCTCCCAGGAGTCTGAAAGAAAAACAAGTTAAAACCATAACAGAAGGAAGCCAAACGGATCAACTTATATATACAAGAAAAGAAAAGAAAACTACTACTAAAGACTAGCTAAAGCAGTTATAACTAATGAACAAGCCAAAGTGGTGATCAAACTAAAACAAAACAAAAACTAAAGTGGGCAAGACATCACAGGACAAAACAAAACAGAACAAAAACAAAACAGCAGCAGGTGACCTGGAAATGAAAAGCAACTGCTGTTGCAAGGGAGAGTGTAGCACAATCACAGTTTTTAGCCGGCTAACAGTGCACCTTAGCTTTAACCCGCCTACCTTCATTAGCCAGTTAGCTCACGTTAGATCCGAGTTGGCTCAGTTAGCTCTTAGCTACAGACAGCTCAGAGTTTGATAGACTTCAATCATCCACATCCATGCTCACAGTCCCCCTCTCAGCTTGACCTCTTTGCCCATTTTTAATTTTCCGGGAATGACGACACGCGTGATGCTGCCAAGATAGCAATGGTGGGATCCTCCCAATGAGCTTCAATTCAGCTCTTCAGAAACCTACGGGTGACGTCATAGAGGCTCCGTCCATCTTTTATATACAGTCTATGGTGAAGACCAAGCCTTGTATGAGTGCTTTTGAATGGGGGAGGGGTCTGCGTAGCACCCACTCCCCATTGAGAGGAGTAAACTATGTTCATTCATGTCAGTCCCCAAGTCTCTAATAATACCAGAAAAAGTCAGTAGATTAGTCCCTAGTAATTTTTTTTAAAAAAGTCACTAGAGGGGTCTGAAAACTCACTAAATATAGCGACAAAGTTGCTTTGTTGGCAACAGTAGAAAGAGGTCAGCAGTGTCTTATATGCTGCTGCTCTTATTAAGGGGAGGAGCCAGTTCTTGAGCTACATTCAAGAACTCGTGTGTTCACCACTACACATGTTAAAGCGGGGCTGTCAAACTCCAGTCCTCAAGGGTCACTATCCTGCAGGTCTTAGTTATTTCATTGATCCAACACCTGAATAAAATCAAATGGATCCTTTTTGGATCAACAGTCAACTTTTTCACAACAACCTATGAATTTCAGTCAGGTGTGTTAGATCAGGGAAAAAACAAAAATCTCCAGGATACTGGCCCTTGAGGACCAGAGTTTGACACCCCTGTCTTAAAGTCTTATTAATTGTTTTAAAGTGTCTTAAAGGTAAAGGTCTTGTTTATCTGGGCCTGTATCACCTCATAGTGCTTTCAGAGCTTTATGACAGCTTTATGAATGAGCTACTACTGAATGTTTAAAAACGTGGAGGTGATCTCAGTTGGGTTTTCTAATCCGTGGAACAAAGAAAATTAGACTTTTGACCATTTAAAAACATTGTTGTAGCTTATCCTGGTTTTCTTAGAAAATTTTAAAAACTATTTCTTTTAAATATTTTACTCTTTAATTTTGCTCTCAAGGCTTGGTACACACATGAAGATCATCAGGCTGTTTTTGTCCCAATTTTGCCCCTTCCCGATTATCTTGAGTCTTATAAGATCTTCCTATAACATTATCATTTGGTCTGAGGTGTGTTAAGAGGGAATTCATCCTGATAATCAGCTCCGAAATGGGCTGTGGCCGACAATTGGAAATATTAAACATGTTCATTATTTATAACAAAATATCTTCACGTGTGTGTCGAAAGCCAACGACTCCTGAGTTGTGACTGTGTGGATTGTGATGTGATGTGTTCTGGCTTTTTCCAGTGATCTGGGGCTGGTAGGGTCACCGATGGCAAGCAGGTCTCCAGAGGAAGCACGGCTAAAAACATGCCTATGACAACAAAAAACTATGGACCCAGGTTTCCCTTGCTGGACGTGGGTCACCGGGGCCCCCATCCGGAGCCATGCCTTATGTGGGCTCACCACCTGCAAGAGGGGCCATAGGGGTGCAGTGTGAGCTGGGTGGTGGCCGAACGCAGGGACCCTGGTGGTCTGATCCTCAGCTTTAGAAGCTGGAATCTCATCTCTCTGGCCTGAGCTGGTGCACGAGGTTGGGCAGTTCTGGCTAGATATAGTTGGACTCACCTAGATGCACGGGTTGGGCTCTGGAACCACTGCCCTCAAGAGGAACTGGACCCTCTTCCATTCTGGAATTGCTCCCATTGAGAGGTGGTGAGCAGGTGTGGGCATGCTCATTTCTCCCCAACTTGGCGCCTGTATGTTGAGGTTTAACCTGGTGGACGAGAGGGTAGCAGCCTTCTGCATTCATGTGGGGGGATGGGTCCTGACTGTTGTTTGTGTTTATACACTGAACAGAGGGAACACGCCTGGCAGATCCAAGAGTGTTATGAGGGTCTGCCAGTCTTCCAGCCTCCCTGGTAAGGTCTGTTCAGGGGTCCTGGAGAGAAGGGTCCGTCGGATAGTCAAACCTTGGATTGATAAGGAGCAGTGTGGTTTTGGTGGCCTCAGAACTGGGTCTCTGCTCTTTGTGGATGATGTGGTTCTGTTGGCTTCATGAAGCCACGATGTCCAGCTCTCGCTGGAGCAATTCGCAGTCAAGCGTGACGCGGCTGGGATTGGGAATCAGCACCTTCAAATCCCTAGCCCATGGTCCTCTGATGGAAAAGGGTGGAGTCTTTTCTCTTGGTCGGGAATGAGGTCCTGCCCCAAGTGAAGGAGTTCATGTATTTCGGGGTCTTGTTCACGAGTGAGGGAGGGATGGAACGGGAGATCGACAGGTGGTTCGGTGCAGCGTCTGCAGTTATGTGGACTCTGCATTGGTCTGTCATGGTAAAGGAGCTGAGCCAAAAGGCATGCTCTCAATTTACCGGTTGATCTATGTTCATACCCTCACCTATGGTCACGAGCTGTGGGTAGTGACTAAAATGAACGAGATCGCAAATACAAGCAGCCTAAATGAATTTTCTCCGCAGGGTCTCCCTTAGAGATGAGGTGAGGAGCTCAGTGATGAGGGAGGGGTCGGAGTAGAGTCGCTGCACCTCCGCATCAAGAGGAGTCAGATGAGGTGGCTCGGGCATCTAGTCAGGATGCCTTCTGGACACCTCCCTGGTGAGGTGTTCCGGGCATGTCCCACTGTGAGGAAGTCACAGGGAACACCCAGGACATGCTGGATGGACTACATCTCTTGGCTGAACTGGGAACGCTTTGGGATCCTCCTGGACAAGCTGGTGAATGTGACCGGGTAGAGGAAAGTCTGCGTTCCCCTGTTTAGGCAGCTGACCCCGCAACTCGACCTGGATAAGCAGCAGAAAATGAATGGATGACTTTTTCTGTTAACAATAGTTCCAAGATCACTATTGTTCCCTGTCCTGTATATCCTCTTCCATGTTGGGTGTTGTGTTTTCCCGGTTGTTGTTATGCGTTCTCTATGTTTTTGTTAGATCGGGGTTGGTCACACAAGATTTCTGGCTCGGAGGACTAGATTGTAGATCAGTTGTGGGACAGCATTGTTATGTGTGTGTTGTTCTGGGATTAGATTATCTGAGCTCACCACACACAGTATGATCCAAACTGTTACATGCCCGATCTTTTCTCCTCACGTGTAAGGTCTCTACCAGATAAAAAATCTCATCAGATTAAAAATACACTTTGTGTGTCTCAGGCCTAAAACAACTCAGACTAAATGATAATTTTATAGGAAAATTTTATAAGACTCAAGAAAATCTTTATGTGTGTACCTAGCTTTAGAGACTATTTAGTGTTTCTGTCCCCTTTCTATCCCCACTTGGTAGTGGTATGGTGTGAAGACAGGTATTAGCAAAAACAATGAGATTGAAGATTAAAGTTATTAATGCTTTATTTAAAATGGTGGAACCTAGAAGACCGACAATGCCACCTGGGGTATAGGACCCCAGGCTCGCTCCTGTTAAACAGACAGACATGGCTGCACATTAAATATTTATTTAATACAAAAAGAATCTAAACGTCTAAAGTTGAAATCACACAAATATAAGATCTCTATTCCAGCTAAAAAAAAAAAATGCTAAAAGCTAAAATGCTAAACAAAATATGACAAGCTGGGGCCATCAGTGGCGAGCCTCCTGCAGGGAGGAGGGTCCGGGTCTGCTGCCACTCACTTTGTGAACACAACAAATCTCACTGTAAACCTAACCTTGGAGCCATTGAGTACCCAGTGTGCCAAACCATGTACAAAGTGTACTGCTGATCTAATTAAGGGGAGGAGCCAGTTCTTAAGCTATATTCATATTCATGTATGTTCACCACTACAATAACGTGTGTTCAGGTCAGTGCATGTAAGTTATAACAACTTCTTTTCAGACCTTTTCCAGACCCCCCATGAACAAATGAAACGATGAAAACTAAATCTTTGTAATTTTACACCGCACATTCGTCTCCTCTACATACAAGTATGGTGCTGATCCCATTAAATCCTGAGGATACTTTGTTAGTTTTTCTGAGAAATGGCTGAGTTCCTGCTGCATTAACAGCATAGAGGATTGGCTGTACATTTTGTACTGTCACATGTCTACAGTTTCGGGTCACAATGTGTGGCTGCTAAATCATTGTACTCAGCTTGTACATGAGATAAACAAAATGTAATTTTTTTTGGATTTTATGGTTTAAGTTTTTAAGTGTGGTGAAGCCTTTAAAAAAAGAAATTCCTTCATTATTATTCAGAATAATTACAAGAAGATAAAGCAAAAGAAAGGACTAAATACTATACAAAATACTAGGTGAAAAATAATGTTTGCATATTGGCCACCACATGGCACTGTGCACAATTTGCGCCACAAGCTTGAAAGGTGCGTGACAGGAAATGATGCAAGGCCAAAAATAGGCAAGGTAATGCACATGTGAAATGCCAAGCATCTGAGGTTTATTAAAGAGGATTCACAGGCGAGTCATAGATTACCACGTCAGGCTAGAACCTGTCAGGATAGGCAGACCGCTGCTGTAGCTTTTAAAATTTGAGTTAACACAGACGTAGTGACCGCTTCAGTTGTTTATGCATCAGCTGATAGACATAAAAATTTTATTTCTGGGAAAGTGTATTTACTCAGGTTCAGTTTTCTGTGGTAAAATTTTGACATTTACAAATAAACCTGGTATATGACAGAGTGAAAAACGGAAAACCCACTGTCACTAAAAGATTCCTGTAAACATCAAATCCATTTAATGCTGGTTCTTTTCTTTTTTTTTTTTTTTTTTTTTTGGTTTTGTTTTTTCCATGTTATTTTGGGCAGTCAAAAATATATTGAGATATAATCAAGAAACAAAGACCCCACAATATAACTTTGTGTGTGGTAATTGGAAATAATATACATACTACAATCATTAAAGTAAACTCTACAATCTATGTCAGTTAAACGTATTACCAACACATGGCCTTACTTTTTTCAAATAAGGATGAACCATCTGCCCTGTGGCATTTCCTGGACATCTCTCATCAATGAAATGGTCAAAGTTGGTGTTTTCAGGCTTCTAAACACTATTTCCATGTGAATGAAACACCCAAATGATAAAAAAAAAACCTAAGTGAATACATCTTAACTCATCTCTGTGTAGCCATGGCCTTCATTTAAATTACACTGGCTTTGAACAGTCAAAGCCTCTGGGACCCCCTGTGCTCTTTGGGAGTTCAGGGTCCCTAGGTTGGGAACCACTACTCTATACCATTTATTTTAATGCAGGGTCATGGGTAAGCTGGATTCTATCCCAGCAGTTACCTAACCTAACAAGATTTTAAATAGTCAGGTGTGTGATGATCCAGAATAAACTGAAATAATTCCAAAGTTAACTGAAAGGTTGGCAGTAACAGATTAAATTATCTCTGTTATACTGACACAATTTGCTCCTGAGGTAAATTAGTGGAAAACTCTTAACTAATGTGGCCTTACAGGATTATTGCTGTTTTATCATCAGTTAGCTATAGCGTGCCACTCTGGTTGTATAAAGACATTCTGTGTGTTTTCTATGGTTAAATGCACATTTATGAAAATATTAACAACAAAGGGACATGAACAGCGACTGATCAGAACTGAAGTGGTTTTATAACAACATTTTCTCTGCACTGATAAACTTAAATAGACATTCTGTTTGTGACTGAAAGAGAAACATTCAGTCCCCACAATGATAGAAATCAGTTTTATACACAGTAAATCTCTTATATTCTGCTCTGGTTCCATGCTGATTAACTATTCATTACAGGCTGTCTCAACATGAAACCAACTCTGTCTCATACTGTCCTTCACTCCTCCAGCTCTTTAACCTGTCTGGACAGCTGCTTTTCTTCGGGGAAGGTGGGAAAGAGTTTCAGTCTGATGAGCACACATCTTTTTTTTCCCTCTTGCTCCTGAGTAATTGAAGGAGAGAGAGATGGAGGCAGTACAAAAGGTGTAGCCTTGAGCAAACATGCTTCACTGAGATATCCGACAATCTCTCTCTACCCATTTTTCATGTGTTATTTTGCTGTAATTCTACGTGATAAGAATTGTGAGAGTGGTGTGCGAGGCTGTGTTTTGTTGAACTGCTGCCTGGAGAAACAGATGAAACAAACAAGACAGGAGAAACTGAGATGTGGAGATGGTTTTAGGTTCATAGCTACAGTATAAAACAAAATGCAGCCTTTTCTACAGCAGCTGCTGCTTCTGTTAGCTTTTATTTACAGAACAATTATTTAATTATTATTTAATGATATTTTATCTCCAAAGTCTGTTACTCAGGGTTTACTTTTCCGATCTCGTGTTTTTAACTCCTCTTCTGCCTCTAGGTTTTCTCAACTTTTTACCCCAGGTTTCTCAACTTTTCTTAACACATATTTTAGCCTGGTAGAACTGGTCTCTTCATTTTATCAAATCTCAAACTCTATTTTAAATATTATTGCTCCTTTTAAAGAGAGAAAGCCTAACTTAATTTCCCAACCCTGGCTCAACACACCCAATTGTTATAGAGAATTTGCAGGCAAAATGAGAGAAGATGGAAAAAGTCCATGCTAAATGTATTTTATCTCGCATGGAAAGAAAGTCTTAGTCAAAGAAGCGAGGACAGCTTTTTATTCTAACATTCTAACAGCTCCATGAAGCTCTCCAGCATATGCCGAACAATAAAGCTCCAGGTCCAGATGGTTACCCAGCAGAATTCTACAAAGAATTCTGGACAATGCTGGCACCCACCTT
>JBAFTA010000015.1:26840605-26851725 GCA_036919975.1 Melanotaenia parkinsoni
CTTCGGGGATGGCGGTGCTTGGGGGGGGCGGTGCAAGGGATGGCTTGGACCCCTACATAACTGCTTGCAGTTCTAGTTGATCTTATTTCTGTGCAAGGGTCAGAATTCAGAATTTCATAGTCAGAATTTTACAGTCACAACACATGAGACTTACTGACCTGTATGAGCTACACTGTACAGGATCCTTGTATTTTTCTTCTTCTTCTTCTTCTTATTATTATTATTATCATTAGTAGTAGTAGTAGTAGTAAAACTGAAATTGTGGCCTGGGTATGTGTTTGAGGTAATTTTCCATTGATTCATCACAGACCAGTTTTTAGTTTTGAAGAGAATTCCTCAAAACTCAAAGGGGAATCCATCCGTACCCGGTGCCTTTCCTGTTTGAGCCAACTTGATGGCATTTGCTTTTGCCTCAAGTGACAATGGCTGCTCTAGACATGACTGAGCCACTGGAGAAAGACTTTTCTAAGAAATGAATGGATCTCAGATGAGTTCATATTTACCTCTGATTGATATAGTGTAGAACAGTATTGTTTAAATTGGTTGTTAATTACTTGGGGGGATATGTGATTTTGTGTCAGCACCTGTATAAATTCTTGGAATCATTTGTTCAGCCGACTGCTGTCTGAAAGCGGATTTAAGCTCGCGCGGCGTCTGCATGTGGTCGGTTATGGGGATGCTGGTGAGTTTGCTCTCACACTCAAGCATAGGTGGTATGCATCGTTTTGGTGTTGTGTTGCAGTTTCTTCTCCTAATCTGAAAGTAGTAGCAGGGGTGGTATTGGCCAGTAAACTCACCAGGTTGGAGTCCTTTTGAGGGTTCACCTTAGTTCGGTAGGTATTTTCTGTTTTAAAACAACAATGGCGTCCAGTATAGTTCAGTGTCTTTATTAGCTTGTGGAAGAAAACAAAGAACTTATTTGATCAGCCTCTCGTCAACTTGATGCATTGGGTCTTGTTTTTAAAAATGGCGGTTACTACACCAACATAGTGAGAAGATCCAGAAATCCAGAAACTCGTAATCCCAAAATGACCAATCATAAGGCAATACATCTGTGTAACCGTCTGCATGGCAGGGGTGCACATCAGGTCTGGAAGAGGTGTGCATCGGGCCTCCACGGAGATACGGAGCGCCTACAGTGGTGAGGCAGATGCAGACGCTGCGCGAGTATAAATCCGCCTCAAGTTGAAGTGCTGAAAGCCTGTCTGCTTTATCTCCGTGTTCGTGACCAGTTTGCACTTTTGGATTTAAGAATGTTTTTTTTTTTCCACTTTCCATGTTATAAGTGTATTGAATTCGGTTTGTAATAACAATTTTTCCTTGAAAATATCTGCTGTAGTTGAAAGGGCATAACGTCCATCAATATCTGCAATTTTGCCAGCTAGTTCTTGAAGTTGTTTAGAGTGCTCCTTTTTCCAGTGTGCAACATCAGAGATAACTTGTCCCCTTTAATATAGCCTTTCATTGACTTCCAGAAAATTCACCTTGACAGATTCTGAATGTCATCCGTTTCCAAAGAGAAGTCCATCGGATTGTGGAGAAATGTTATAAAACAGGTTTGAACTGTGTTTGGTGTGGTTGTCAATGCTTGGTAGAGTGTTTTAGCCAGGTTTAGCCTTTTCATTTTGGTACGCTACATGTTAGGATTGCTGTTTCCTAGTGTCTGCAAACATCTTCTGACCGATAGTACCTCATGCAGGCTCCTGTACAAGTTTAAATATGAGGATTTTTTAACAGAAATATACAGAATCAAAAGGATACATATTTATTATCTCTAATTATTGACAAGAGATGAGATGCTATTTACCTGGATGCATGCAGCATTACTTGTATGAACGTCCTCTAAAATATTGTGTTAAAAATTCAGGTGTATTAGCGCACTAAACAAATTCCTCAATTTATTTTATCAGTGAAGGAAAGCAACACCTTACATCAATGACTTCACGTTGAATCAATTGAGGTTTAACTGAACAAAAAGTAAGCAAAAATTATTTGTGTGAAAAGCTGACTGACCTTTATTACGTCCATACAGTAGGAATTAGAAGGGAAAGTAGACACATGCTGCTTCTAATCAGCAAGGTTGACAACCTCTATAACAGAAGTTTTGGTGGTTTTCTTGGAACATTCAGAGGCAGGCATTACTTTCAGCAATGACATTATAAAAGGGGGCATGGATGGGTTTTGGGGGTGCTTACCAGGAAAAAATAAACTGTGCTGGAACAGGCAAACTGGACTCAAAGAATTTGCTGCTGAGTCCCGTATTTATGTATGTATGTATGTATGTATTATGTATAATAATAAATATGTATTTATGTAACAGATTACACACAGGAAGTTATGCAGCTGGTTTTAATGTTGTGGCTGATCTATGTAAAGTGATTACATTATATAAAATCATAATAAAAAGCACATTACCTACAGCATCATGTTCATGAACCAGCTGAGTCAGGTAGAAATATATTGGTCATCTTGGAGGATCAGCTGCTCCATGCAGCCATGTCTGTTAACTTTCCTCATCAAATTTTCCCAGTTTCCTTTGTTCTCAGGCTGTTCATCCCAGAAAAAGAGGAAGCAACCATGATGGCGTCACTGTTACCCCAGAGTGGTTTCAACCACAACGACATGATGGGAAAGTTGTGAACTTTCATCCTGGTGGAGTGCCATGTTGGGATTAATGACTATTGTTCTAGAAGGGAGGAAGGAACCTTAGTGACCATGGTGTTACAATTGGGAAGGGTGGAGGAGGTAGTGTAGTTCCCATTCACAACGTTTATTTTGTGGAGGAGGTTCTAGTCTGAGTTGAGCAACATGCATGCAATGGAAAGCCAAACTGCCTCCTCAGAAGAAAAACAGTGAATCAGGAGCAGGTTGGCAGGATGAAGAGGCCCTACACATGTAGATTATAATCAAACTTACACTGTTTTCACAGCACACCTTTGTCTGCAGAGTCAATACAAAGACAACATAATAAATTTCTTAATGTGTGAGAAGATGTTTTAAAAGAAATCCAGAAGCCATTATGACCAATCTAATAAGACATGTCACCTCACTGCCAGTGAAGTGACATCCACAGTTATCTCAGAGCACTTTACAGGAAAACAGATTGTGAACCTTGACTTGGATTAAATCCTCCTTCCTGAGCTGCACGGGGCAGAGGGCAACAGTGAAAAGGAATAAACTCCCTTTTAACATGAAGGAAAACCTCCATCAGAACAAGGAATGATGGTGATCTGCCAGCACCCTCTTTAAGATTTCTTTCATACCAACATTAACAGAGATTTCAGGTATATCCCAGTTGAATGTTGCTGCTTCATTATTTGATGATAAACAGAACAGAATAAGACCCACTGAGGTGTAATAGACAAAAACATTGCATCGTGGGTGTGACAATAGTGGGCAAAAATCTGGGATCAGATACCTACCTTTTCAAACAGGAGTGGCCATTCCCCCTTCTGTAATGCAAATAGCTCACAAAGACAAAGACTTAGCTGCAGACAAGTTGCTACCATCCCAGCTCTTTGTGGTTTTGCACTTCTCAGGACTGCTTCATCAAAAGCATACCAGTCAAACAAGTCATTCATCTTGCAGCAATCTTTGCCGTCACCTTGTTCCTCACTAGTCAGTAAAAACAGCCATCATCCGGAACAGTGTTTATCCATACTTATCAAACAGCAACGTGTAAAAACTATTCCACTGTTTTCACCAGATGCTGCTGTGGGTGAAATGACAAGAGGAGCTTAAGAGATGCATCCATGGCAACCGAATGAAAGATTAATAAATCATCTGGAAATATCTGTTGCATAGCCACACAAATAAAAAGGGAGAAATGGTTTCCATGCTCCTTAAATATACCTCACAGCTTTACATGTCAGTTAAAATTTACTTTAGTTTGGTTTAAATGGAGCAATTTAAAGCATGCATACAGAGGAGACTGGAAAAATGAACAGGAAAAGACAGAAATTAAAACTATAAAAGATTAACAAGATAAATGCATCAGCAGAGGACTAACAGTTATGAGAATGAAGAACAGAAAAAACCCTTGTCTTTTCTGTTCTTCATTCTCATACCCGAGGAGGAGAATAAAGAGGGAGAGAATTAGAGATCACATGAAGAGAAGAAGGCAAAATATAGAATTCGGATGAGCTGTTATGAAAGTAAATAGAGGATGTGTGTTGAGAACAGTAGGGAAAGGAGAGGCAAAGGGAAAAAAAGAAATGTAGATTAAAACAATCTTTTTTTTTCATACTTTTTTTAACCATGTACCTCCTAACCACTGCAAAACTTTTCTGGTTGTTAACAGAAGTAACCAATGCTGCAATATCAGTTTCTGATTTATTCAAATTTGAAAGAACACTTTAAACTTCCAAATATTGTAAAAGACACATATTTCCTACATGTGAAATGATAATAGTTCTTAATTAAATTCACATCAAACCTTTTCTCATCAGTAAAATCTCATGGAAAGATGTCCTTTCCTGAGGAACTTGTTTTCCAACAAGTTGTGGTTTTCCCCTCACTTCTGGATTCTTCCAGCTGGAGTGAAATTGAGTCTCTAAATTTTCCTACAACTTGTTAAACAAGGTCTGTACTTTCTACCCTCATCAGGATCATCAGAAATGATCAATTTCACCATGATACTGACAGAATTTTAACTGCTTTACTTTCACTTTCTTTGGCTCTGGACTCTGTTTTCAGCATCAATGCTATGATTTAACCAGGTTTCAGGTGATATTTTCTGGTTTGATACAGGATGAGTCAGAAATCTTGGTATGGAGGTGGTCTGGGTTTGTTATAAACAATAAAACGGAATGGTAAATGGTCACACACTGATGGCGGAAGCTGCCATGCAAGGTGCTCAACCACAACCCATCAGGAGAAATTTGGGGTGTGGTGTCTTGTTGAGGGACACCTCAACATGAGCTTGACAGGCCGAGGATTGAACCGGCAACCATCAGGCTACAAGACAACCACTCTACCCACCGAGCCATGCCGCCCCCATGAATACTAAAGATACATTTTAGTTAATCAACTTAAATTAAAATTCTTCTCCTCAGATATAAAGCTCTCCATGACCAAGCTCCATTGTGTATCAAATCTCTCATAGTTGCATATGTTCCCAACAGAATACTTTGCTCTCAGACAGCAGGATTACTTTAGGTTTCTCTAATGGGGTCAACACATGGGAGGTGGCATCGCTCTTTCTCTATTCATTTGGAACTTGCAAGATGAAGCGAAAATCGCTGCCCTCCAGCCAAGCAACAGGCAACATTCATACATGCGAAATGTTGCGGTAATTCATGTAGACGTGAACATGGGAGCATAAGAAAGTTGAAAAACGTTAAACTTTTGTCGCTGTTGCATGGCACTACAACCAACCACAGAGGGTTTCATTGGCTGATCATTGAGCTGAGGGCAGGCAGTGCAGTCTGCGAACACTTTCAACATGGAGGAACTGATTATTTTAACTGTGTCTGACTTTCCCATACTTTACAATACTTCACACAAAGATTATAGAGATCATGGATTTATCTGGATCACCCTCAAGGTCCACCATCAAATGATGATATTCTCCATGATACTTCCTTATTTGTAAAACAGGAAGAACCCAGAGTTGTCTTTCTCTTTTGTACAATAGTCAGCAGCAAGATTTCTGCCAATTCAAGCAAAATTTTCTGACTATTCATCCTTAATGCCTTTTCTGTCATGGACTGCTTTGAAAATGTCAAAATTCCCTCCAAAATCATAACCAATTTTTGGGAGACAAGCAATGCATGTTGGGTTTCACCTTGGTGACAGTGAGTTTCTCCTGTCGCTGTCATTGGTCGCCCTCTGTGTGTCGAGCCCATAAGTCTCTAAGATGGGATTCAGAGCCTTTGACTTTCAGGCCCCTCTCTCATTTCCAGTTTGGGTTTGGGAGGCAGACTCCCTCTCAGACTCCCAGAAAAAAACTAAGGGAGTTACCACTGAGAAATGTCCCATGATGCACTGAGCACTTCCTTCTGTTTTCATCTCTACTCTTTATTTTCCATGCATAAACTTATGACATTATAGGTCATCATATCATATCATATCATATCATTAATTTGGATTTCTCCTTTTCTCTCTCAGCAGGTCCCCTGGCTAAAAGTTGCAGTGCTTGTTGGTCTCTCTTGCCTGTCCTCTCCATCCCAACCAGTGGAGGCAGATGGCTGCCCTCCGTCAGCCAGGCTCTGGGTCTGCCAGGGGTTTTTCCTTCCTGTTAAAAGGGATTTTTTTTTCTTTCTACCATTGCCTCTTGCATGCAGGTAGAGGATTAAACCCAATTCAAGACATTGCAATCTGTTGGGTTTCTTTAGATAGGCTTGTGATTGGGCCTGCAAGTGCTAGACCTTAATTAATTGAGTTTTTTATTCATTCTACAAAGTGTAAAATGAATATTTTATACATTCACCTCACATAGCTATTTCAAGCCCTATTAATATTAAAATATTTCTGATGCACAAGTGCAAGTATTGCCAACTGTGGACATGTTGAGCCACTGTCCTGCAGATTTTACATGTATACCAGCTGCAATACACCTGAGTCAAATTATTAATGTGTCATAAAGAGGCTTGTGCAGAACTTGACAACAAGTTTTCATGTGAATCAGGTGTTAACAGCCAGGAAATGTCTAAAAACCTGACAGGGACAGAACATTTGTCGGTTTAAGCTAACGATCAGTGCTGTTACAAAATGCTGGTAGATAAAGGGTGAGAACGGATTTTAAATTCCTTGGATTATAATGCAATCTTCTAAGCAAACCAGACAACGGCCGTCGCATGGCCGATTACTCAGTACAACCAAGTGACTTGTGGCTTAACTTGAACTTGAGATATAAGACGTGAGACTTTACTTGGACTTGAGGTTAAAGACTTGAGTTCAAAGACTTGAGACTTGACGTGGACTTGTAAAAAAGGACTTGTGAACACAAGACTTTGCTCTGTAGTGATGTAAAAAATCCATCAGCTTCCTCACTTCTTGGACAGTGATTGGTGTCTAATGCCTGAGGGCTTGCACCGCTGCAACTTCCTTGGGGTTCATTTTGTATCCATCAGCAGAATTGATCCAGCTAATATAACAGATCTCACAATTGAAAAAGTCAAATTTGTTTGGCCTTAACTTGATGCCACACTGTCTTTGTCACTGCAGTAGCTGCCTCACATCTTGGATGTGTTGTTCAAAGCTGCTGCTGAACACCAGCATATCCTCCCAGTAAACACAGATTTCATCTCTAAGGTGTCCCAGGCATCGTTCCGTGTAGCGCTGAAAAGCAGCTGGTATAGGTGCTGCACTGCATTTATAACATCATGGGCGCTTTATTCTATTTGTATGCATGAAGCCCTGGTGAGAAATCCTTTCCCTGGTCCAGAACCATGAACCAGGAATTACCTCCCAGGTTTTCCAGGATCTCCTGTGTCCTGGGGATTGGATGACGACCAGGAAAAGTTTTTTCATTCAGCAGTCTGTAGTCTGTGCATAAGCTAAGACTACCATCTTTTTTTTCCTGACATACCACAAGTGATGAGTATGAAGAACAGAATTTTTAGATCCAGCCTTGGTTAAGCAAATCCTGTATATGTGCTTTTACTTCCTGGTAGAGGTGTTTGGGAATTGCGTTGTACATTTTCTGTACTGGGACATTATCTTTGAGATGTATGTCCATCTCTTAGTTTCTGATCAGTCCTGTGTCCCACTCATTCTTTGCAAACACACTACATTAATCCCTGAACATCCTTTGTGCCTGCAACAGTTGTTCCTCTGACAGATGACTCAGGTCTACAGGTGGATCCCTCGGCTCATCCAGTGGCAGATGGCTTGTCTGATCTGCCTCAGGATGGTGCTGCTGTGACAGGAGTCCTTGACCCACCAGAGGTTTTGTCTCCAACGGGTAGATTGCTTCAGCGCCATAAAACCAGCCAAGTGTGGCGTGGCCACAAAGGGTGCTATCACAGTCTGTTAAAAGTTTTCAACAGTCACTGCTTTTTTCACATCATCTTGCTGAGGTACCGGGATTAACTGTTTGGCTCAAACACTAAATGTGGCCCACAGGGTCTTTTTGTGCAGTTGACCATGTTCCACCTCCGTCACTTTGTTTTTGGTCTGACTGCCTGCCAAGTCTTGCTGTATTGGGACAGATGTCACTTTTCTGTTTTTTTTTTTTTTTTTGGAACAGATAAGACATCTCAAGCAGTTTTTACGCCCCACTTCCAATGCAAAGCAAAGTGTTTGCACAATATGAGTTTTGATCTCCAGATGCATCATTTTTAAAGGCCAGTTTTTCTATCACGTTAAATTCAGTGATACAGCGTTTAAGGTCACTGGTAACAACCAGAATTGGAACCAGGAACCAGTTTGTCACTCATTCCAGACCCAACATTTTAGGACGGTGAATTTAACTTTGATCCATCCCTCGTAAAGGAATAGCTGTTCCATTTGCAGCTGAGAGGTCTAAAGCAGCTTCCTCAAGCAGCTCTTGTATGTGTCACACTTCAGTGTCTGCCAGGTAAGTTATTTTCCAGTCTCCTCCCACAATTAATACTGATATTGTGATGTTGTGTCCCACAGTACTGTGGTGTCAACACCACCAAAGGAGGCTCTGACTAAATATCTCTTTTCTACTAACTTGGCTGTTTGTTGCTGCTTACTATCAAGGGGTGCTCTCTGGCTGAGCTTGGTGTGACAACAAGCTGCCCAGTGAGTTTGGAAATTACCTTTTAACCCTTCCCAGTTGGATGAGCAGCATCAGCTGCTTCTCTAAGAACATTGCTGATGTCTTTCCTCCTAGGCATTGTGTTAACACCAAACTGAATGCTACAACTGACCAAACGTCTGCTTCATCCTTAGAACTAATTAGTTGCTCTAGTGTGATTACCTACCTGCATTCTGCCTTTTGGCTTAGTTTTTGATCAGTGAATAACGAAGTTGTCTATTATGTGTGTTGGTCATCTCAGGCTGGTGTGACTTTATTTTGAGACCTCATGATTTCTACTTCAACATCATGTACATCTGTACTGTATTCTTCTATGGTCCTTTTAAAAGGTGTTACTTATCCCAAAAAGTATATATATATATATATATATATATATACATATATATTTGTGGTGTTCGTGGTGGCAAAACAATAAACAAAGCAGGCGTACTGCCACCGGCTCAGCTGCTACAGCTAGCTTTTCGCGTTAAAGGAAAAAGAAAAAAGGTACATCCGTGTTGTGCCTTTGGATGTTCCAATCAATATCAGAAGAATGGGATTTTAATTTACACACTGTCTGCTGACCCTGAACAAGCTGAATGGTTTGCTGCCATCAAACGAGATAACTGGACGCTGTCAGGGAGCTCTCAGCTGTGTAACGAGCACTTTGTCTGTGGTAAGTTTAACAAAAATTTTGTTTCGTACACTTTCCAAGTCTATTTATGGTTGGCTGCTCTAATTTTAAATTTATTTATTTATGAAAAAGTAAACACAATGCATTACTAAAATACATAAAACTGCAGTGATTTAACGTAACTGCGCCCCAGGACCAGCCACTTTAGGTGAATCTGTTGTTAACGAACATGTCATATTTTGTCTTCCCCTCGGTAAAAGGTCAACAACCCGTTGACCCCAGCCTATGTCCCGTCCACGTTTGTGTTTGTCTGCACTCCTGAGAAAAGAAGCATGATCCAGAAAAGTTTTTCTAGCCATTTTTTCCAAGTTTATGAAGTGGGAACACCAAACTAAGGTTTTCTCCTGTTATTGATGTTACCTTCTCCCAGGCATTTGGAATTACAAGACAGCTGGAATGCACTGTAGGCCTGATAGCAATAGATGCCTTATCTACGGTGGCCGATAGGTGCAAACGCGCTGAAAATACTGAAATGCACTGCAAATACAGACAAACGCTGCATAAACGAAAACAACTGCAAGAAGAAAATGCTGCAAATTCACTGACACAACAGAAGTGCTCCAGGTTTTTAGGGCCTGCTGTACCAGGAATTGTGTGGCCTCTGAACTAATATGACTTTGATACCCTGAATTAGAATGTTGATCAGATCTGAAGATCAACATTCTGTAAAGTTTAATAATAGTAATGTAAGAGGTAGAGGTTTCGGTGTGGGGTACGTGTACACAGCATTTGCAGCGGTGACACTGATGGAAGCACATATACAATCCATTTGTTGCTGTTACCATGGTAAATATTATTCAAGACAAGGTCTTTGACATTGGAAAGAAAGCGAAGAGCTGCACATGAGTGGAAAAGGGAGGACAAGATGAATGTGGTATACTGTATAACAGGAACGGGTGGAGAGATTTTGATAATTTTTGAAAGGGAACATAATCCACAAGCTCTCCCATTCCTGCCACCTCCCTCCTTCTCTCTCTCTTGCTCTCTCTTTCTCTCTCTCTTGCTCAGTCCCAGCCCCTGGAGGTGTCATAACTGTGCTCTCTCTTTCCCTCTCCCTCACTCTATCACCGCCTTTCACATCTTTAAAAGCTGGAGCTTTGCTGTGTCTCCTTCAATCTCCATTTGTGTCCTCAGTTACTGCAGAGAACTCAGCCAGCTCAGCTCCACAGAAAGCTGCTGTATAGGAGCAGGAGGAGGACTGAGGGGGGAGACAGAGGGTGATATACATCCAGAAATAGAATCAGCCACATTTATCTGACAGAGCGTGACAGTGTGCACAACTTGAGACCTGAACAGAAAATGCCCGTCTTCTCTAACTTAACAGCCGTTGTTTTGTTGCTGATTGCTCACTGCGGATCTGGGACCGCTGCAAACCGTTTGGGCCACTTCAAAGACTGTCCCTCCTGCAGGGATTCACTGGGGGCAGGTCGGCCCCCAAGGGACCATTATGATGCTGGCAGCACGTCAGTTTTGGCCCCAGGAGAACCATGTGGTGTGTACACCCTGAGCTGTGCCAAGGGGCTCCGCTGTGTGCCCCCCCCTAGGGAGCACAGCCCCCTGCAGGCTCTGTTGCAGGGAAAGGGTGTATGCGCCAAGCACCACAGGACGAGTCCCACAGAGAGACCCCACCCCACAGGTAATGTCTGTCTATCTATCTATCCATCCATCCATCCATCCATCCATCCATCCATCCATCCATCCATCCATCCATCCATCCAT
>JBAFTA010000015.1:26872469-26889832 GCA_036919975.1 Melanotaenia parkinsoni
TATTTCATTTGAACCAGGTGTGTTGCAGCAGGGATGCAGTGAAAACCTGCAGGACACTGGCTCAAGAGGTCCGGAGTGATCCCTGATGTAGAGGAAGAGAAAATCAGGAGGAAATGGTGCTTTCCAATAAAAGAAAAGTGGAAAACACATTTAATTCTGAATATTTAATCCTTTTGTGATTTATGCATTACATTGTTGAAATTTTATATATTGATAAAAAATACAAAGTTTGTCTAAAACTCATAAAAGGATATTCTGGCATAATGTGAACTGCATTTAAAGTGTTGAGATTTCCGTTGGTGCCCCTCAGATTGAAATTTGCTTAATTAAAAATTGGTAAGAGTAATGTTTGGCTTTGATGAATCTTGACCAAATTTCACAGACTTGACAAGGACCATCCAGACCATCACTGTTGTGAAACAAATCTTTTTCCCTTGCATTCAAGTTTGATGAATCAAAATTTGACAATGACTGGGTTAAAGCCCTTCGACCAGTTAATGCAAAATGAATTAAAAAAAAGGTTTTTGGTTCACCTGATCCATCAATATTCAGGGTGCAAGCCCATTTAAAATTTTCCTTCCCAAGAGATACAGTTTGGGGATTGTAAGCCAAAATGTACTTTTTCTGCCATAGCGCCACCTTGTGGCTGACGAGTGTAAATTTTTTCTGACCGTGATGCTATGGTATGGACTAAGCCTTGAGAATAACTTTCTCAAACGTCCAACGAGAAAGTCCAGCCTTCTACTCTTCCCACATACCCTCATTATCTTTACAGAACATATAAAACCAACCAGATTAACCAAAGAGCAACTTAGTAAACTACGACAACCAGCCGAAGTTCTGCTGCTTCTGTTGGGTTCTGTATTCCAGCTCCGGGTCTCGTCCATGTGCTGCCCTTGTTCAAATTTGATATCAGATGACTTTACCTTTTTTTTCTCTGCAGTATTTTTTTTATTTTACTTTATATATATATTTTGTCTCTTAGTCTTAAAAGTGTACTTTAAATCTATTATTTTTAAAGAAATTTTAACTGATCCAGAATAAGTGAACGTAACCGGGATGTTTGGTTGTTTTAAACTCTTCATTAGCAGCTACATTTACATGGAAAAATACTTCTTCTATCCAATTAAAATCAATCTGATCAGAGATTCCTACTGACATGTTTACATGGTTGCTAGATGAAGTGATCTAATCAGTTATATTTACATAATTGACAGATTTAATACAATCATAATGCTGTTGGAAAAGAATTGTTTGTTTTATTTTTATTTTATTTATTTATTTTGAGCCTTTTAAACGCCAAAATGCTCAATTATTCTTAACTTGTTCAATTTCTAAAAGAAAAAAATGCATCTGCCACAGTCCTGTTTTATTTTGTTGCCGCCTTTGTTCAAGTTTTCCCTGAATCTCATTAGGTCCCCTGGGGGTGGGGACATGCGCAGAAACAACATACACCAACATATGATCGGAGTGAGTGTATACATGGTTATTTTTTCCTGCTGATGCTGTCGTGAAAAGTTTTAAACCACGCCTCTTAATTAGATTGAATATTCTTTCTGATTGAGGCCGATTGGATTGGACCTTTTTTTTCTGACGGGAAGTCCGATCGGATTAAAGGTGCTCCATGTAAACGTAGTGACTCTGAGGAGGAACACAATCGACACTCGAAGGACAGTGTTGTCTCTGTATCTGGGTAACTAAGGACACTTCTGAGTGTAAATGACCATGAATTGGACGAGCAGGTGGTGTAGAACATGTGGAATTTACCAGCAGCTGCTACTGACCTCTGCATGTTTGGTAAATAAAGATTTTTTTGTGCTTATGTGACACAATTCTTTCATAGGCCAGCAGCTGACATATGGTGTTTTCAGAGCTGCTCCAGTAATCACACAGATTTAGCTGCAGCACAAGATCTAAAAGTCAGAGTTTCTTGAAAATCTGTCCAGTTAAAAACTGGAGGACCCTGTTGAAATGATGGGGCGAGTGTGTCCAAACGTTTGTGACTGCTGCCATTAACACACACAAAATAATCCAACTGGTTCTGTCTTAAATCCCAGGAGCCCCCCAGAGGGAGGTGTACTTCATGGGTCTAATCGATGTTCTGACTCAGTACGACACCAAGAAGAAAGCCGCTCACGCAGCTAAAACCGTCAAACATGGGGTGAGCACCTCAGCAGAGCAGCGTCTTCCAGATGATGATGAGGACCTGATCTAACTCTTCATCTTTTTTTTGTGTTGCAGGCTGGTGCAGAAATATCCACCGTTCACCCCGAGCAGTACGCCAAACGATTTCGTGACTTCATCTCAAACATTTTTGCATAGAACTGAAGCGCCTACGTGGCCAGGAGCCATTCCAGCTGAGAGCTGAAGTCTTTGACCAACATTAATATGCAGACACAGATCGTCATTTCAGTTTGATGATCTGAGAAAAAACTCGGTTTGTAGCAATGTAACTTAATACTTCTGATGCATATATTTATTTTTAAGATTTAAGATGTATTTCTGTAGGTGTTGGTAGGTGTAACTGATAGTTTAACTGGAAACTAAACGTTGATCGATGTCAAAAGTGTTCACATTTTATCTTTCTCACTTTCCTGTTTGTATCCAAGCCTGAACTGAACTTTACATAAATGCTAAAAAGAAGCATTTTCTTGCAGAGTTGGATGAAAACATAGATATTAGACATGTCTGTGCAGTAAATGGTTAGCTTAGCTTAGCATTGAGGAGCCTTTCTCTGTCCAAAGGTAATAATCACACCTGCTTCCAACAAAACAACCCATGATGAGTTTCTCCACTCATTTATTATTTAGTCAGATAAATCATTTATCACTATCGATTATATCATCAAAGAATCCTCAGATTTACTTCCTGTAAGCAGATTTCGGTGTCTTTTGACTATAAAAACTAGAATGAGTCTTTATGTTTGGTCATCCTTGCATCATCATAAGAACTGAGGGCAGGCAGACTTTTGGACAAAGACAGGCTTTTTCTTCATTTCCAGTCTCTAAGCTAACTGACTACAGTTCTAACTATGCAAGAGACCGACACAGATGCTACTTTTCCTAGAAATATTCCTTTAAATGTTTAATAGGCTGGTATTGATGATAAGCTGTTGTCTAGATCAGTGTGCAGTAAGTTTTTCTGTGTAGCAGCAGGCTGTCTGAACGTTGAGTGCCAAATGTGTGAGAGAGAAGCTTTAATGAAGCAGAAGTTGCACTTTGCCTGGAATCGATTGACAGAGTTTAAAAACCAAACCCAATGTGAACGGATCAAATTCTGGTTTCGACTGCTCATTTTTAGAATATTTCCAGAACCGCATTCATATGTCATAGTATTTATCACGTCACCACATCCTAGCTGTGGTACCGTCTCTTGTGGGCTGTGGGCAGGCAGACTTTTGGACAAACACAGGCGGTTTCTTCATTTCCAGTCTCTAAGCTGACTACTGTTAAAGTTCTATCTATGAGGAACCACAGCGGCTCCTCATAGTTAGAGGGCTGTGGTACCGCCTCTTACAGGCTGTGGTACCGTCAGCTCTTGCAGGCTGTTTTACTGCCACCTCGTACAGGCTGTGGTACCATTGGCTCTTGCTCCTGCCCACTTTTGGGAACAATTCTGCCTTTAAAATTAAGCATGCCATGTGTTATTGTTCAGAACATCAGGATAGTTCCAGAACCGGTTCTGAACACACTGTGGGGTTTTGTGTGTTTTGGTGTCAGTGTGATGACTAAGATGTAGGAAGTGTAGCAGTGAGATGACGCATCGCTGACATTTAGGCTTTAGTTCTACTAAAAGTTCTGTGTTTAACAGCCGGGTTTCCATCTGCGCTGATCTTTAGAGAAGCTGCAGTTAAAATGTGAATCGGACATGTTTCCAGTAAATAAACTCAACCACGAAGTGTTCCTCGAGGGTGGCAGAGTAAACTCTCCACTGATAGCCGTAATTCAACAGCAGTCCTAAGTGTCCTGACTGGAAACTGGAGCTGTGACCTGGAGGACAAAAATATTCCATTTGATTTCCACAAGGGAAAATTGGGGTAATCTCTTCTTGAGGAATCACTTTCATCTCTGGGAGAATGGACTGATTTATCGTGTCAGGAAAGACAGCAACCAGTTAGGTAATTTTTAATTCCTAATGCACATCAAGTCTGCTTTAAAATAGTGAAAAAAAAAAAAACAATCTACATTTTCAATCTTTTTTTTTTTTTGGTTTTTTGTTTGCTTTTTTTGCTTTTCTTTAGTTTGATTTTTTAAACAAATCTTCTAATTGAAATCATAAACAGGCCTGGAAACCCGTCTGTGACGGTAACACTACATTACAGCAGCTTGGCCTTAACTTAGTGAAATGATTCCTGAACCAGGCGGAGTGATGGACTGATTCCTTGTGTGATGACTCATGTTCTCCTTCATTAACCATGTATTTTTGCAAATCAGCTTTTGGACCAAAATATATTTTACAACAGTTTTCTGGAATGTTTGCCTTGTTATTCCTGCTTTGGTGTGTTAGTGTGGATGACATTGATGGAGAACTTTGATCAATAAATCAGCTGCAAAAAGACAAACAAGAAATGGGCGCATGGCCACTTTAATCTGGACAAATCCCACTAAGTGTTAAATGGTTTGAAACAGAATAAAAAGGTGTGTTCCTGATTCTACAAGCTGCTTTTTGACATTTCTGTCTTTGGAATACCTCAACCTTGATGTATACAGTTTCATTCCATTAAGAGGTATCAGGATGAATCCTGGAGGCTCCAGCAGAGACGTTAAAAAGTCCAAGTCAAGTCTCAAGTCACTTTTAGTTGTAATGAGTCATCTATGACGCTTGCTGTCTGGTCTGCTTAAAAGACTGCATACAATAATATGCAGAGAATTTAAAATTCCCACTCTGCCTTTATTTATCAGCATTTAGTAACAGCTCGGATCCGTAGCATAAACTGACACATGCTCTGTCCCTCTCCTCTGGACAAGTTCCTTGCTTTACTGAATTCTGAAAACCTGTAGATGAATATGAAAATGTATTCAGATTAGTAAATATGTTAACATAATTTTGTCAATTTCTCTCTGCACCCAGAGAGAAATTTAAAATACTGATACTGTAGTTCATAACAAATTTTTTTCCTGAATATAGACAGAAGGTCCAATATGCTGCACCTTAGTGCAGGATCACCACCTGTCCTGCTGGTTTTAGATATTTTCCTGCCATATATATATAAAATCTACATATATAATATACATGCACAAACATGACGCTCTAATTTCTGTCTCTAAATTGAATGTAGGTATAAAATACTAAGAGTGATAAACATCTGGGCCGATGCTGTTGTGAGGAAACAATATCATGGGGATCCAACCACACTAGGAGCCAGCCTAAATTAAAAGCAAGTCATAAATAAGAAAGCCCAAGACCATTAAGACATTTAAAAACTACTAAAAGAACCTTAAAATCAATCCTGAAATGCACGAGGAGCCAGTGCAGCAATATTAAAACTGGTGTGATGTGTTCCCGCCCTCTGGTCCTCATTGTAAATCTGTTTGTATTCTGTATAATGACAATAAAGGCTTTCTATTCTATTATATTCTATTCAATTCAATCCAGTGTTCCTCTCCTGCCTCTTCTGTCCACCATTTCGTCCTCTGCTTAAGAAACTCTTAAACATCTTAAAAGTCCTCTTTTCTGCTCTTAACAGATGTCACCTTCTTCAGATCTAAGACTCTTTAGGAATAGCTTTTATCTTTACTAGGATCTACTTTTCACTTTTAGGGAAAATTCTAAGACATCATAATTCTCCAACTTTTCTTAGAATTTGGCCACTAAGAATTTTTAGGAGTATGGCTCCAGATTGTGCTGATTGTGGAACCAGAACTGATGAGTGTAACATCCCTGCTGTAGGAGGACCGGTAAGATGTGCTAGGTCGGTGTCAATGTTTCTGCTGACTGCTTCCTTCCTGTCTCATCAGAGGAGAGGAAGTCTGCTGACAGGTTCCTACATTTCTTACCAGGCAAACGAGTGGAATTAGACAATAGACTTCAGACAGGATGAGCGACAGGACAGAAGGAGGAAGCGGTTATGGGGTCACTTAGCTACAAACTGCTGACTATCCTTTGAGTCGGTAAGAACACTATGGTCCAGGGAGCACATCCCAATAAACATCAGGAATCATGGCCAAAACAAACGTTCCTGTGTTCCCTCTGTATAATGCTGACCAAAGTTTTAACTTCAGCAGCCTGTTGCAGAGATGTATGTGGCCTCACTTATCAGGAGCTGCCTCATCACAAATGCACTTTGTTCCACTAATCCATCATCGTTCACATCCAGTCTGAGCCTCTTCGAGGTTTCCACAAGCTCATTATCTGCTCTGTCAACACCTGCACAGGCTAAACTAACAGCAAACTGCAGCTCCTTGTAAAAAGTGCTTGTTTAATGAGCGTTTGGAGGATGTTTAAAGGAAGTTAAACAGCCGCCTTCCCCACTGAGGTTAATGTTTCACACGTGACCCACCTTCGACCACGCTATGCTTGTCACGGCTCAGAGAGGTGGAGGCGGGCTTCCTGTCATTGTTCTCTGTTATGTTGGAGATCTTTGAGCCCCATCTCTGCCACTAATAAACATACAGAATCATGCAAGCTCATTCACAAAATAATTTGCAACCCCAGTCTGAATATATCTAACCAAGAGGCGATATCCGAATGATCTAGACCCATTAGATGCTCCCTGTATCCTGAATAAAGTGTAAGATGTTAATGATGCTGAGCTTCCTGATCTGGACTGCAGGCAGGCCAGTTCAGCAGCCGGACTCTTCTCCTGTGAAGCCATGCTGTGATGGATGCAGGATGTGGTTCAGCATTGTCTTGCTGAAATCTTCAAGGCCTTCCCTGAAAGAGACGTCTGGATGGAGCAGATGTTGCTCTAAAACCATCATGTACTTTTCATCAGTGATGGAGCTTCACAGATGTGGAAGCTGCCCACGTCATAGGCACTGATGCAGCCCCATCCCATCAGAGATGCAGCTTTTCACCTGTCCACTGATAACAAGCTGGATGCTCCCTCTCCTCTTTAGTCTGCAGGACACGGCGTCCGTGCTTTCCAGAAAGAATTTCAAGTTTTCATCTATCTGACAGAACAGTTTTCCTCTTTGCCTCTGAGCATTTTACATGAGCTTTGGTCCAGAGAAGACGGCAGTGTTTATGGATCCTGTTCACATATGGCTGTCTTGCGTGATAGAGCTTAAATTTTGTGGATTTCAGGGTGAACTGTGCTTACAGACAGTGATTTCTGAAAGTTTTCCTGAGCCCATGCAGTGATTTCCAGTAGAGAATCATGCTGGTTCTAATGCATTGCTGCCTGAGGACCAAAAGATCACCAGCATCCAATTTGACCTTCAGCATTTTCACAGATTCCTCCTGATTTTTTTTAATCTTTTGATGATATTATACACTGTAGATGGCAGGATCTTCAAAGTCTATACAATTTTAAGCTGATGAACATTTTTTCTTAAATTGTTCAGCAATTTTTTGACAGTTTGTCTCAGATTGGTGAACTCTGTTCATCTTTATATCTGAGAGACTCTGCCTCTCTGAAATGCTCCTTTTATACTCTTTGGTGGCCCTAGTTTGCCAAGCTGTGATGGAGATGCCTAATCCCTTACATCAGGGTTGTCAAACTTTGGTCCTCGAAGACTACTATCCTGCAGGTTTTTGTCATCTTTGACACCCGTGACTTAGATGATCCATAAAAATGCCACAATCACACTCTGTGATCTAAACAAGCTACAGTCATGATATCGTTTTGTATTAAAATTAAGCATCTTAAGTTTAAATAATACAAAAAAAAAAAAAAGAAAAAAAGAAAATAGAAAATAGCTGTATTTTACTAAAGAGTTTATCTGGGATTTCTTGGCATGATGGGCTGAAATAGATTCCTTTGTAGAAGTTCAGGAACTTTTTTTCATTCTGACACCATTTTGGTTTTGGTAAAAGTTCAAAGTTATTAATATTGCACTAGAATGTGATCAGATTGTTGGCTTTACCCTTGTACAAAGCTCATAGACTCTGAAGGATGTGCATCTGCTACTGATATGAAGATCCAGCCATAAGGCCGGGCCTAACTAGGATAAGAACATTGAGGTCACAGCACTTTACCAACAATATAAAATTATCTAAAACTGAAACATCTGATTGGCATTTAATCAGAATATCATTCAAGTCACCAAAAACGTATCTACTGACCCAGAAATATGATGAAAAAACAATCTTTAAACATTCAGGGAATGTTTATAAATGTAAAATAATAAACTCACTGTGTGTGAACTACATTGCAACACCAGTCAGCATGGAAAAAAGTCCAAATAAGAGTAGCTTGGATGTTCACTGCTGGAGGAAAAAAGAAAAAGGGATAAGAACCTATATCTGTTGCTAGGAGACATCTTACATCTGCAGGTGCTGAACCTGTGCCTCGATAAAGCAGGGACTGTCCTGGCTGCATGAGGAGAAGCTGTCTGCAGACACAGAGACCTGAAACGTACATCTTCACAGCTAAAACAAAACCATGAAACTTCAGCTCCATCAGGAAGGAGTGAAATAACTATTAACTGCATGCTCAGTTACTCTCTTCCAGGATGCCTGCTACAAACACAGTCTTGCTTTCAGGTCTCAGACTTTGTGTGAAGAGCTGAAAGCATGACTCTGAGTACTGGAAAGTTAAGTGGAGTTAAGTTAAGTTGGAGATCCAGAAATGGAGAAGGATGTAGGTATAAAAACTGCAGAAGATCAGGATTGAACTGGCTGAATTAATAAAGTCAACACACAAAACAAAACTGAGGCACACATGTTTACAGAAAAACGACAGAACCTCAAATGCTTCCTTAAAGGGGATTAACTGTAGTGCCCCAGTAAAGAAGGTCCCTCACTGTCCTTACATTCATCCATAGTTCCCTGAAGGTCTAGGCTGGTGTCCTCCATTAACAGAGGAAATGCCTCTCTTTATAGGAAGTGGTAGTGTGATGTAAGAATTTACAGGTCAGGGATCAATCTGAGGCCTTTCAGTCTCTAAAGCTGAAGCGGTTGAAGTCAAATATCAGAAACTTTATAGGTGTTCAGGCCAAAATTTGTTAAATAGAACAAATTCGGAGAAAATTGTTTTATGCCCGAAGTGTAGTTTGGTGTTTGAGAACTTTTTCTGAACTTAGCTTTAAGTTAGTTAGAGGTTGTTTCTGATGTGTGAATATGGCTGAAAGCTCTCCCCTCAGTTCATGGATGTAGTTAGGGTCTGATTATGATTAGTGTGCAGGTACAGCTTCTATTCCCAATCTGGACTGCATCATACTTCCCAGGAAACTAAGAAAAGAGATGGTCACATCTACAAACATGTACTGAGGCTTTTGAAAGCACAATAATGCTCTGAATTCCACTAAATCACTGGTTCCCAATATGGGGTCCCTGAAACCCAAAGGGCGTCCCGGAAGAGCAGAGGGTGTCCCCGAGGTTTTGACTGTACAGATCCTGTGTCATTATTAAAATGAAGTCCATGTCCACACAGACACGAGTTGAGATGTATCTACTTCATAAAAACTTTTGAATCCAGGTCCCTTGGCTTTGTTGTAGCTGCATGTAGGGTATTTTCAAGGTTGGAGACCACTACTTTAGATGACTGCTACACTATTTCTTGTAAAATATACATTTCAGGTGAATTTACTCTGACACACACAACACATATCTTGATCCTGAATTGTCTTGCATTTCAGCTTTCTGTAGAGACACAGATGATAACATGCAGTACTTGTAGTTTTGAAAATTCACTTCATTCATGTTGGAAATGTCATCTCAGACAGGAGGCAGAAAAAGTAGGTCTTGTGATGAAGAAGTTAAGTTTCTCTGTGATGGAACTAATGGGCTTGTTTGACTTCGGCTTTATTCACCACAACCTGTCTGGAAGCAAGGGATTGTAGACCTGGACTGCACTGGAAAAAATGTGACCATACCACATGATCATAGTCACCTGAAGTGCAGCTAGAGCTCACAAACTGCAGCTTGTCCACCTGGCTCTGTTGACGACAGAACTTGATCTTGATTGGTTCCACCTCTCTCTGCTGAAACTCAAATTTGGTGACTGGACTTACATTTAATGCCCCCAGTAATAAATCCATTTCGGTGTTATTAATAGGTCATAAAATGATTTCAAACAGCCGTGGTATTTCATATTCCCATTAGGCTAATCTTTACAAAACCTGGCTAATGTTTGGCTGCTTAAGCAAAGCAACACAAAATGTATTGCAGCCTACAAGTTACACTTAAATATGAAGTTTAACTGTAGGTAATGTCAATGTAACATATGGACAATAATTTCACAAATCCTTTTGAAATTGTTTTATTTAATACACCCACAATACAAGGACTTATTGGTGTGTCCCTTACTTCATGCCACCATTGCAGTCCCCCCTCATGTACAGCCGCCAAAACCTTTATTAATAATAAAAATAACAATAACAATAGTAGTGGTAGTGGTAGTAGTATTAGTAGTAGCACCAGTAGTAGTATTAAAATAATACATTGCATTTATGGGTACCTCATAGGACCCTCAACACATTTGGACAATAAGAAGGAATAAAAGTGAAAAACCCTAAGATAGAATCCACAGCACAGACTTGAATTAATCAAATCCTGTCCTGTTTAAGTATTGGAAGAAATAGATTATAGCCTACATTTATTTCTACCCTATCCACATAAATGTTTTCATTTATTGTATTTGTTCTGATTTCCTATACCCTGCTTGTTATCGGCAGGCTATTGACAGGCAGCTGACAAGGCAAAACATTAAAGTTTTGTATATTTGAGGATGAACATTTACCAGATTGCTGACCTTTATGTTGCACCTTAACAAGAAAATAATATTCTGTCTGACAAGATGCTTCTAATGGTACAGTACAAATCCATGTAATTAGCACCAACAACAATGCTGTCTCAATACTCTGAACAGTCTATTATTTGATGCACCCCGGAGCAAGAAGCAAGGAAAAGCTCCTTGTTATAGTAGGCACTTAGATTAGATCTGATCAGATATTCAGTATTTTTTAGCCCATTCTTCTGGACAGAAATGTTTTAACTCATATTCCCTGGATGTGTTTGGTGTATGACTTTCTTCAGGTCATAGCATCTCTATTGGGTTAGGGTCTGGGCACTGACTTGTCCACTAGTCTAAATTTCTGTTTTGAAGTCAATCATTTATTATCATCCATCCTCGTGCGAAGGAGAGACAGTGCAGGTCCTCCCTGCTGCTGTCAGGCTTTACAATGAACACATGGAAAGTGTGTTTACACATTTATATACAGTACATGTTTACGTACATATTTACATACTGTAAATACTCACCCTTTCAGAATATATACTGTAAATTTTATTATTTGTGTGTGTGTGTTCTTGTTTGATATCATGTGTGTGCTTCTGCTTACAAAGCTAGCTCTAGGGACATGGAATGTCACCTTTCTGGCAGAGAAGGAGCCTGTGCTGGTGCGCGAGGTTGGGCCGTTCCGGCTCTACAGTTGTCCTGGAGAGGAGTGTCTATTGGATAAACAAACGTTGAATTGGGGAGCAGTGTGGATTTTGTCCTGGTTTTGGAACAGTGGACCAGCTCTACACCCTCTTCAGGATCTTTAAGCGGGCATGGGAATTTGCTTAGCCAGTCTACATGTGCTTTGTGGATTGGAAGAGGCATTCGACCATGTCCACCGGGGACTCCTGTGGGGGGTGCTGGAGTATGGAGTCACTCAATATCCTTGCACGAGCTGTCTGGTCTCTGTACAATCAGTGCTAGAGCTTGCATATTCGTTGTCACCGATTCTGTTGGTGCAGTTGAGGTGTTACAGGGATCTGGTTTGGTGGCCTCAGGATTGGGTCTCTGCTTTTTGCGGATGATGTGGTTCTGTTGCTTCATTGGGCTGTGATCTTCAGCTCTCACTGGAGCGATTTGCAGCCGAGTGTGAAGCAGCTGGGATGAGAATCAGCACTTACAAATTCGAGACCATGGTCCTCAACCAGAAAGGGGTGGAGTGTTTTCTCCGGGTTGGGAATGAGGTCCTGCCCCATGTGGAGGACTTCAAGTATCTCAGGGTCTTGTTCACGAGTCTTGTTCACAGATCGACAGGCAGATTGATGCATCTGCAGTGATTCAGACTTTGCATTGGTCTGTCGTGGTGAAGAGGGAGCTGAGCCAAAAGGCAAATCTCTCGATTTATCAGTCGATCTATGTTTCTACCCTCATCTATGGTCACGAGCTGTGGATAGTACCCAAAAGAATCAGATCACAAATACAAGCAGCCAAAATGAGTTTTCTCTGCAGCGTGGCCGGGCTCTCCTTTGGACATAGAGTGAGAAGCTTGGTGATACAGGATGGTCTCAGAGTAGAGCCGCTGCTCCTCTGCATTGAGAGGAGCAACATGAGGTGGCTCAGGCATCTGACCAGGATGGACACACTGGAGGGACTACATCTCTCAGCTGGCCTGGGAACGCCTTGGGATCCCCCAGGACAAGCTGGCAAATGTGACCAGGGAGAGGGAAGTCTGGGCTTCCCTGCTTAGGCAGCTGTCCCAGTGACCCAACCCCAGATAAGCAGTAGAAAATGGATGGATGGATTGGCTTCTGCTTACTGCACCTGTACTGTCGCAACAAAGCAATTTTCCTACTGAGGGACTAATAAAGGTTTTCTTATTCTTATTTTTCCACATTGGTCAGTAACTACAAAGACTATGCTATTTAAACACACAGTTAAGCAGTGACATTAAAACATTACTGAAAGAATTATACCCTTGCTGCACAATTACACCGTCCTGAAAAAAAATTGGGTATCTCGTTTGCATCGATCGCATCCGCAATGATGAAAGCAAATGCACAAGATCTTCCATCCTTACAGTCGTCGTGTCGACAACTCACAAAGTTCTCGTCTGACCATGAAGTCAGAGAGGTAGATAGACGCCGTCTATCCAAATGGGCCTAATGTCATCATCTACATCAGACTGGAGATTGATTTCTCAGTTTACCCTGTGGGGCTGGAGAAATCTGTGTTAGTAAATAATCATTTTCTGTATTGCTTTGTGCAATCTCTGGTCGCGGGGGGCTGAAGCCTAATCCTTGCAATTAGCAGGCGAGAGGCAGTGTACACCCTGGACAGGTCGCCAGTTCATTGCAGGGCCAACATAGAGACAAACAACCATTCATGCTCACATTTACTCCAAGGGAGAATTTAAAGTGACCAATTAACCTAACATGCATGTCTTTGGATGGTGGGAGGAAGCCAGAGTATCCATGCATACAGGGAGAACATGCACGGAAAGGCCACTATTCAAACCTCCCTCCAGCCAAGGTTCAAACCAGCAACCTTCTTGCTGTGAAGCAGCGGTGCTAGCCACCATCCCACCATGCAGCCCTGTTAGTAAATATAACAAAGATAAATCCTAAAATCTTCTCATAACCGTTCATTAATGTCAGGATTATTAAGGTTCTCATGGATTTCCTGTTGCTGTATGGCAGGACAAAGTTCAAACATTTTCTTTGACAACTCAAAGTCAAAAATGTATTAGCAGCCAAACAGTCTCCTCCTGCCTTAATGTTTTATATCCAGGAAACTGATGTTATCCTCCTAGCCTACTGATGCTAGGCTTTATCTGAAACCCTTCTGACCACCATGGTGCAGCTTCCACGTGGTCACCAGCTCTGACTGTCTCAGTGTGTCTCACTGTGTATCTACTAAAGTGCATCTACTTTATTTCCAATAAAATTACTTGAAAATATTTCTGTAAAATATTGATTTCTTTCAAAGGTAGAGCAATTTCAGGTGATGAGCCAGATTTTCAGTGTTGTTTTTGGTTGGTGAAGGTGAAGTTAGAGATGAAACCTTCTCACTGGGTAAATAAAGCTTCAGGTAGTTGTGCTAAAGTGAAAGGACAAATCCCCCCTCCCCCTTCCCTTCCCTTCCCTGGAGTTTTCCTCCACTTCTCACCACTCACTGAGGATGTCCTGTTAAATATCCGTGTGCATGTCCATCGGAAATGGGAGGGAAAAAACTGCAGGCTGGTTGATGCTCAGATAGTCCTGAGTTTCAGAGGTGGAAGGAGACAAGTGTGTGCTGCAGAAACATAAGAAGACAAACAAGAAATCAAGAGGAACCTGCACAACAAGGTAGGATACACTTCATTATTCCTCTGCGTTTTGAGATGAATCCACCACGAAGCATATCTCCATCAGTCTGTTTGTCTCTGCAGCAGCAGAAGATAGATAAAGTTTTTGTCATTTTTTAAAGAAAAGTTTTTCTGGTGAACTGAACTCAGTCGTGAGTCTCTGAGCAAACCTACATTTCTATCACTATTTGTTTTTGTTTCAGGAGAAAAATGTAAAGACAAATTATGATTTTAATTTGATCTTTAACGTTTAAATATTTATGATTTTATTTTCTAAAAGTGCATTTTAAACTCTCTACTGCATTATGATGCTAGTTAGGACTAAATTATTTTTTATGTCTAAAATTAAGCAAAATGAACATTATTTAATTAATTAATTAATTTATTTATTTGTAAGTTTCTGGGGTCCAGTTGCTGGTGGGCAACATTATACCAAAATGGCGCAGAAGAGAAAAAAGATACAAGTTACAAATAAAGATTTATCTGTAAAAGTCTTATAAAAGGAAGTCTGTTTAAAGGTTTTATGTCAGGGTCTTGCCTGTAGGCACCATCAGACCCATTACCGAACAACCTGTTAACATAAACGTCTAAGCTTAATTTCTTGAAATTTAGACAAACATATGAAAACAAAGATCCCAACCATTTACTGAACTAGAATCGAGAGTCAGATTCCAGAGTTTGATCATCGTTGCTTCATTTTATTTAATGTTTCTTTCCTCACATGCATTGCCACCCTCTTTCATGTTGTTGCTTAAAGCTGATGGATCTCCGTGCTGCAGTTTTTCTACTCTTCTTTCTGAAACAGAGAATGTGGAAAGAAAAATGTGTGGAAATTCTGAGAAATTAAGACAGATTAACTGGTCTATGTTCTACAGAACATGATGTAACTACACCAACATTACATTTATCTTTGTTAAATCATTAAGATCAGAAATGATCAATGATCTGCTTTTTAACACTAAATATACCTAAACACACAAAACCAGCATTTCATGCAGGATGTTGATTCCATCATGGTTCAGTGTTTCCTGAAGGCAACGTGCAATTTTCCATCAGGGCAGCAGTAGGATTTTAAAAAGGTTTTGATTATTTAATCAATAAATATCTTGCATTTAACTATTATAAATAAAGGTTTACTCCCCTTATAGCGTGAATATATTTTTCTAGACAGGCAAAGGCAAATTATGTTTTTTGGAAAATAACAACATAATAAAGCTGTTTCCACTTAAAAGGGTTTCATTTGGGCTTCCTGAGAGGCATTTGACAAAGCAAAGCATTGTTATTAGTTCCCTGTTGTTAAAGTAAGCAGAGGTGTTGACATCTTAAAGTTCCTCTTTTAAACTTTTGTAATAACTCCCAGTCTTGCCTGTCCTGCAGGACACAGGATGTGACTACAACTGCTCTTTACGATAAAGGCTATGAAATGATTAATGCTGTCTTTTTCCATTCTGATTAGCTTGCGCTACTGATTCATGTAATTTGCATAATCCGCATATTAAAAAGGCTGCGCTGGGGTTGAGACTTTGGAGTTGACATCAGATACTCTCTGAGTGCTGAACTACTGTCTCTCCCCATCGTGATGTTGATAACCTCAACCTGAGTTCTTTGTGTCTTATTTCATACCTATCATTTTGGTGCCGTGACCCAGATTCCAACATACCCATTCGTTGACAGGAAGAGACCTGAACACCGAAACCTGCACGGGCAGCCATCATCAGGACGGCTAAGAGGAAAGACCTGACGACTAGATTGTCCAACAGGCCGGTGACTTACTGCATGCTCATCCTGCCAGTGGTGGATTGACGGGATCCGTGACTGAGGAGGACACCGAACCAGGAGTGAGTATAAGCAAAAGAGTGACGCCAGGTTTTACCTGGGAGCAGTCAAGGGGAAAGAAATAACAGACGCCAGGTTAAATCTGGGAGCAGTCTTTGTTATAACACGCCAGACTAGGTCTGGGGCAGTGTTGGTAATACATGCCAAGTGTTCCTGGGAGCAGTGCTATAGATGCCAAGTTTTTTCTTGGGGCAGTCACCTAGTAGTGCGCCAAACTAAGTCTGGGAGCAGTGTAAATTATGCACGCCAGAGAACCCTTGGGAGCAGTGTTAAAGGTAAAGAGTCTGAAAGAAGGCACAGGGACAGAGCCTAGGCAGAAGTGTGAGTGAGTGAGTGACTGTGAGAATGAGGGTTCGAAATAGATTTGACTGAAGCATTGCACTGGTGGAAACCTGACGGTGTTAACACAAGCCAGTGGTCTGGTGAAGTAGGTCAATTTGCCTCTCGAGATAAAGGTCATAGTTTCATAACACAACGCAGACCCGATATGGGAAACAGTGAATCTTCAGTCGCCTTAGAGGACGATGTGAAGTACATGAATCAGAGGAATCCAGATAACGTTAAATTTCTGGAAAAATGGGTCCCCAAATATGGGGTGACAGGGAAGTTGAAGGTAGATGAGTGGCAGACAGTAGTAGACAGACAGACAGACAGACAGACAGACAGACAGACAGACAACTTTATTTATCCCCAAAGGGAAATTGCGTTGTTACAGTAGTCCAGTGTCATAAGTGGCATAAACTAGGAATAAAAAATAGAAGTAAAATATACAATATAAGTAAATTTTACTTCTATTTTTTATTCCTAGTTTATGCCACTTATAACACTGGACTACTGTAACAACGCAATTTCCCTTCGGGGATAAATAAAGTTGTCTGTCTGTCTACTACTGTCTGCCACTCATCTACCTTCAACTTCCCTGTCACCCCATATTTGGGGACCCATTTTTCCAGAAACTTAACGTTATCTGGATTCCTCTGATTCATGTACTTCACACAGATAAGTTGGTCAAGTAACAGTCAACTGATACTTGACCAGAATCAGTATTCAACCTAATGTCATTTAGCACTTTGACCAGAGCTGTTTCAGTGCTGTGACGAGGTTGGAAGCCGGACTGAAATTTATCAAGATTTCCACTTTCATTTAAAAAGTCATTAAGCTAGTGAATTACAACTTTCTCAATAATCTTGGAAATAAAAGAGGTTAGAGACAGGTCTATAGTTGTTTATTACAAAGGCACCTAGAGTCCTTTTCTTTAGGAGTGGCTTAATAGCAGCTATCTTTGGTGACTTGGGAAAAATGCCTGATGCCAGTGAGCTGTTAACTATCAGTAGGAGATCACTTTCTACTGAGGTAAAAACT
>JBAFTA010000015.1:26890217-26908210 GCA_036919975.1 Melanotaenia parkinsoni
TCTCTTTTTAGGCTGGTGACCACAGTGGTGTTTCTCCATGGTGTTTTCTGTTTGCTCAAAGTGCTCTTGATTCTTATTGGTGCAACAACATCCATTACATTCAAATAATCCAGGAGTCCATCAACTGACTCTGCACTGGTTGTTGGTAACATAGCTATGGCCTCCATAAACTTAGCACTTGTTCTTTCATTAATGCATGATGGCCTGCATGATGGTCTGATTTGGGATCTTCCCCAGCTATTCCAGTGTCATTTGAACACATCCAAGGAAGTGTATCAGCCAGGTCTGTAGCGGGAGACTCCACATTCGACATGCCTTCGCGTATGAAGATTTGACTCAATCCATTTGACAACTCAGTAGTACAGAAGCTACAACAGAGTCAATAAATTCTTTATTCGCATGAATGTCTTGCAGTGTTTCAATCCTCTTCTCCAGCTGTGTTATCCTCAAAGAAAGTTGCTCACACTCAGCGCAGCTCACTGATACTGCAGGGTTAGGAGACATCATTCTACTGGTTCTCCGATGGCAATCAACTAAATTTATCAAAAAATATATTCGTTACAATATATTCGTTACTCTCTGAGTGCTGAACCACTGTCTCTCCCTATCGCGATGTTGATAACCTCAACCTGAGTTCTTTGTGTCTTATTTCATACCTATCACCTGTGGTTTTACCTACTTTATAAAGTATTGCATCATTCAAATGGATGCAGGATAAAATCTGCTGTGTTGCCTGAAGCCAACTCAGTGCATTAGAGGGTTAAAATATTTTTGATCAACTAATGGATTTTCTTTCTCGCAAGATTTTTATTTGTTGGGGCTTGTGTTTTGGGTGATGATGATTTATTTTGATGAAAAACAAATTGCCAGGTCACCAACATGAATCTGATTTCACAAATCAAACCAAACTCTGGAGCCACATTGTACCAGCCCTCTCCTCTTGATTCAGCCTTATGTAATGTCTGAAAACATCATCAGATAACCTCTAAAATAAACCCAAATCACTTTTTTTTCTGCCTTTCCTTCAGACCATGAGTGCCCACGAGCACAACCACTCCCTGGACTTCCTGAATGGGACCCCCTGGTTTGTGTATGAGTGCACGATGCAGCTGAACACCAACCATAGACGCATTGCCCTCTTCCTGCTCTACCTCTTTGTTTTCATGGTGGGCCTGCTGGAGAACCTGGTGGTGGTGTGGGTCAACTGGCGCCGACGTCACTCGGCCAACGGAGTCCTCTTCTGCATCATCAACATGAGCCTGTCAGACCTGATGGTGATTGTAATCCTGCCCTTCTTCATGATGGAGGTGACACTGGACAAAGTCTGGTTGTGGGGCCATTTTCTCTGCAAGGTCACCAACCTCATCTATATTGTGAACTTCTACAGCAGCTCCTTCTTCCTGGCCTTCATGACCCTGGAGCGTTACCTGTCCCTGACCCGGCCATCGTCAGCTGGCTGCTTCCCGGTGACAGGCAGACGGCGCTGGCTTCTCTGTGGGGGCCTATGGGCTTTCTCCTTGTTCTTGGCTCTGATGGAGAACATTCATGTCAATCTTCTGGAGTGGGACGAGCCGGGCTGCTACATGCTACCTGAGCAAAACTACACCGAGTGGTTCGTGTCTGTGGCGTTCCTCTCCCTGCTCTTCCAGTTCCTTGGCCCTGCTGCTGTCATCATCATCTGCAACGTTCTGATTGGCCGAGCGGTTCGAACGGCACCGGATGTGCAGGGTCGGCGGGACGTGTGGCTGGTACATGTGTACTCTCTTGTGTTCGTGGTGTGCTGGCTACCCTACCACCTAGTGATGTTCCTGCTGATCATAGACGACCTGGACCCGTTTTTGTTCAGCTGCAATACAGTGGAGGCGCTCTACTTCTCTTTTAGTGTGGTGCATAGCCTTTCGCTCTTCCACTGCGTCGCCAACCCTCTGCTCTACAACTTCCTCAGCAAGAGTTTCCGTAACAACCTCATCAACAATGTGATAAACTGCATACCCAGAGAGGGTGTTGCAGACCAGGGGGAGGCCAGGGCAGAGCCCAACACGCCAAACGGAGGGAAGAGAAACTCGGAAAACCAGCGCAAGTTAAGTAACGCCAGCACAAGCCAATCAGATGTGGCATCATAAACAAGATCATGACTGAAACTTTTTACTTTAATGAATAAAATCTCTTTCATCTGTGGAGCATCAATATACTCCACTTTAGGTTTTTCTTTTCTTTTTTTACTTTTTTTTGTAGCTTGCATGTGACATTTAAACAAAGCAGAACAGGAAATGTTGATTCTGCTGAGAAGCTGCTCAACTCCCACAGGATCTTTGTTATCTGACAAGCGGAAGAAAAGCTCCACGCCTCCGATCTGCATGAACAAATCTGGACTTATCGGACAGCTGCAACCTCCATGTCCTTCTAAACATCCTCAGATATAAACATATAACTGTTTTAAAGCTGATTAAATCATATCACATATTATTTAATGCATATTTATCTGTCTGGATGCTGATGTAGTAGACATCTGCTAACTTCTAGGGCTAAGATTAGGATGAGTAAGAACATTAAAAATGCAGACTAACATGAATCTTCTTTCTCTGTCCTGGTGGTCCTGAATCAACTGATCAGTTGATTTCCTGGAGAATAATCAGTGCTCCTCCAGGGCAAGATTTAGGTTTAACCTCTTCTGTACAGGCAATGGAGAGGGTATCATAGTGAAGTATTCACCCATCCTATCGTTTACAATCTTGAGCTTCACTTCTTACTGGATCCTCATGGTGTTTCTAAGGTAAATTTAGGGGCGATCCCTGGATTCTCCTGACTGTGACCATTGTTAGAGGTGTCCATCATCAATATCGGCCAATGGCTTCCTGAGATATCTACCTGCATTACACCTCTGTTAAAAGACCTGGAAAATTACTCAAGTTTCTTTTTATCTTCTACTGTTGCTACACATTCCTTCAACTACTTTATTCATTCCTTGGACAGCTTTACTCATTACTTACAAATAACTATGACTATTTTACTCATTCATAGGACTACTTTCCTCATACCGATCAGCTTTACCCATTCCTAGAACTGCTTACGTATTCATAGGACTACTTTAATTATTCCTAGAAATACTGTTTTACTCATTCCTATGACTATATTACCTATTCACTGGAATACTTTAGTTATTCTTCACTGGATGAATAAAGTATTATTTACTTATTCAGTATTATTATTTACTCAATATTTGGACTGCTTAATTTATTTTTAGGACTACTTACTTATTCCCAAGACTACTTTAGTAATTTCTAGGAATACTTTACTCATTCCTTGGACTATTATACTTATTCCTACGACTGCTTTATGCATTCGACACTATTCAAATCATTCCTATGGCTACTTTACTTCTTCCTTGGACTACTTTATTTAATCTTAGAACTACTTAACTCATTCCTAGCATTATTTACTCATTACTGTGACAACTTAATCATTTATAGGAACACTTTACTCATTCCTAGGACTACTCTACTAATTCCTTGGTCTATTTTACTCACTCCTAGGACTACTTACTTTTTCCTAAGATTACTTTAATAAATGCTAGAAATACTTTTCTCCTTCCTTGGAATATTATACTTACTCCTATGACTACTTTACTCATTCCTTTGACTACTTTATTCAATTACAGGATGACTGTTCTCATTCCTAGGCCTACTTAACTTATTCCTAGAACTACTTTAGTAATTCTTATGAATGCTTTACTCATTCCTTGGACTATTTTACTTATTCTATAACTAATTTACTCATCACTGGACTATTTTAATCATTCTCAGGTGCTACGATACTCATTACTTTGACTACTGTATTATTTTTATGACTACTTTACTCATTCTTAGGTCTACTTTACTCAGTCCTAGGATTACTTATTTATTCTGCAGACTATTTAAGTTTAATTTACTTCCTAGGACTAATTTAATTCCTAGGACTACTTTACTCATTCCTAGGACCACTTCAAACATTCCTTGTACTATTTTACTAATTCCTAGGAATACTTCCCTTATATATATGACTACTTTAATAAACCATATGACCACCTTACACATTTGTTGGACTACTTTACTAATTCCTACTTTTCTATTTTCAATAATTAAGGACTATTTTACTAATTCTTAGCACCACTTTACTTATTTCTGGAGCTACTTCATTAATTTCTAGGACTACTTTTCTCATTCCTACAGCCACTTTCTTATTCCTAGGACAACTTACGTAATTCTTAGTACTGCTTTACTCATTCCTAGGACTATGGTACTCATTCTTTGGACTATTTTTTTTTTTTTTTTTTTATTCTTTGGACTATTTCCTAGGAATACTTAATTCATTCCCAGGGCTACTTTACTTATTCCTGGGACTATTTTATTAATTCTTAGGACCACTTTACTTATTCCTGGAGCTACTTTATTAATTTCTAGGACTACTTTTCTCATTCCTACAGCCACTTTCTTATTCCTAGGACAACTTACGTAATTCTTAGTACTGCTTTACCTAAGACTACGGTACTCATTTTTTGGACTATTTCCTAATACTACTTAACTCATTCCTAGGGCTACTTTATTTATTCCTGGGACTATTTTACACACTCCTAGGTATACTTCACATATTCCTGGGACTACTTATTCCTATGACTACTTTAATAATTCTTAAGAATACTTGACCCATTCCTTGGACTACTTTAGTTATTCCTTGGACTACTTTACTCATCCCTTTATGACTTTATTCATTCTTAGGACTACTGTACATACACCTAGGACTACTTACTTATTCCTATGAGTACTTTTCTCATTCCTAGGACTGCTTTACTTTTTTCTATAACTACTTTATTAATTCCTAGGAATACTTTGCTTATTTCTTGGACTATTTTAATAATTCCTATGATTACTTTACTCATTCACTGAACTATTTTAAACATTCCTAGGACTATGTCACTCATTCCTTTGACTACTTTATTCATTCTTAGGACTACTTCACTCATTTCTAGGGCTACTTACTCATTTCTGTGAATATTATTTATTCATAGGACTATTTTCCACATTCTTAACACTATTTTACTCATTCCTATGACTACTTACTTGTTCTTAGGAGTACTTTCATAATTATTTTGGAATACATTACTCATTCTTTGGACAATTCTATTAATTTATAGGACTACGCTACTCATTCCTTGGACTACTTACATATTCCCCAGACTAGTTTCAATATTTATTAGGAATACTTTAATATTTACTCAACTATTTGACTAATTCCTATGACAACTTTAAGAATTCTTATGACTATTTTACTCATTCTTAGGACTACTTTAATAATTCTTATGACTTTTTTACTCATTCCTAGGACTACTTTAATAATTTTTATGACTTTTTTTACTCATTCCTAGGATTACTTTAGTGATTTCTAGGACTACTTTCCGCATTCATTGGACTACTTCACTCATTTCTAGTTGTACTTATTTATTTGTAGGACTATTTTACTTATTCCAAGGACTCTTTCACTCATTCATACTGTACTAAATCCCAAGATACTTCTGTAATTAAGGACTACTCTACATATTCTGAGGACCATTCAACTATATCCAACAACTGCTTTAGTACTTCTGTGGACTACTTCAATAATTACCTATGACTATTTTAATCATTTCCAGGACTACTTGACTTATCTCTAAGACTACTTTACACATTTCTTGGGCTATTTAATTCTAGACTACTTTTGTCTTTCCTAGGACTACATTACTAATTAGTAGGAATACTTCACTAATTCTGGACTACTTTACTAATTCATAGGACTCATTGACTCAGTCATAGGAGTACACACTGGTTGAAACATCATAATCAGCAGCAGATCTTTTCGAGAACTCTCTGGATGGATGTGAGTTTTTTTTTCTTCTTCTTTCTTTCAGTGCTCAAGAAAACAACATGATTTAATTAAAGCAGTATTTATGAGTCATGCTTTGATCTGATATTTGTGACAGTTTAACGAGAGTTTCAACTGGAATAGTAGACAGCAGTGCTTCTCAAACCTTTTTCAGTCATGTACCCTCAAACTAATGCAAATCTTTTCTGGTTGTAAACAGGTAAACAACACAGTGCCATGACCTTTTTTTTTTTTTTAGTATTTGTATCTTTAATTACAAATTTTAATAGAAATACATGTTTCCAACACTCTAAATGACAATAATCCATGACTAAATTTGTGTTAAACCTTTTTTTTATCAATAAAATGTTTTTCCTCCAAACCTTTCCAGAACAGAACGTGTGGGTAAATATCATCTATCAATGTCTGGAACAAAAGCAACAAGTTGTGGATTTCCACTCTCGTCTGTGGATTCATTCAGATGGAGTGAAAAGGTCTGTTTAACAAGGTCTGTTCCCACTTTATCTGTAGGAGGTCTTCACACATCATCAGGTTTTTATCTGCTCTTAGTTCCTAGCAAGACAACATAGAAGAAGATAATGATGTAGATAATGCAGATAATGATGTAGAGATCCTGAACAACAGAAACATCGAAAAAGAAGACGAGAAGCTGGAAAGCACCAGCAACTGAGGGCCATGACTTCCAAACTGGGAGAGTGGCTCTAACAGATCATTGTTATCAGACAGGGATAAAAATCTGTTTAATATGATTTTATTCTTACATCAGATTTCTGCTCATGTGGATCAAAGAGGAGCAGTGATGTTCAGCAATGAAGAGGTGGTTTTAACAGACTTTACCTATTATTGATATGAAAGGATCAAACATTTAAAATGAGGCTTTAAAATGACAGTTTCATCTTTGTAAATTAGATCTGACAAATAAACAAAAAAAACATGACGTTTAAAGGTAAATTTAAATAATATGACTTCCTCTTTGTCCTTCCTCTGATGAAGGACAGCAGTCTGCCTCAGGATAGTAGTTTAGGGGGTTTAAATGATAAAATGTAGAAACATCCACTGAATATTTACTTTATATTTCAGTGGGTGTGAAACAGAAATAAAAGCTCTCCAGACATGGTCTGGAACAAGGATGTTTTTATTCTTCATCTTCAGTTTCCGCCATGTGTGCTTTCCTCAGTGGGACTGAACCTACATAAAACTCAGATTTGAATCTATTCACCAATATTTTAACTCACATGCTCCAGTTTTAATCATTTTAAATACCCAATCAGTGGACCAGTGGATTCCAACTTTCACATTGACTCTGGCAGCAGTTTTCTCCCATGATGCTGTGGAACGTCATCAGGTAATCCAGAACCTTTTACCAAGGATTTACATGTCAGCCCTATCTGGGTGCACTGGCTCCCTATTCATTACAGAGTGCTTTATAAAATTCTGGTTTTACCAAATAGTGCTCTAACTGATCAAGCAAGTTTAAAGCGGTGACCTTTTGCAGCCCTAAGTTCCCAGCAAGTCCCTGAGTTCACTTGATCAGGTTCTGCTTCTTGTGAAGCAAACTCAGCTGAAAACCAAAGCTGGCAGAGCCTTTGCAGCAGTTGTTCCTTCCCTCTGCAGCTCCTTTCCTCTTAGCCCGAGATATGCAGAACCGGTGATCTCATTTTAAAAGCAGCTAAAAAAATGCATCTTTTTAATCTTGCTTTGCTTTGTTTTATGTCTCCTGTGTTGTTTTTGTTTAAATGTGAAGCACTTTGTGATTTTTACCTTGAAAGGAGCTATATAAATTTACTTTTACCTTAACTTGATGCATCTCTCTCTTTAGCAGCAGCAACAATCTTCCCTTTTCCCCAGAATTCCTCTTTTTATATTCCTTGTACGCTGCTATTAGAACTTCTCATTACAATATGGGAAATAACTGGCAGCTTTTTGTCATTAGTTGCCATGGTGACTACAGGTATCACAACTCCATTGATGATTGATTTTTCTTATGGTTTCTAACTCTGGATAATGATACTCAGAGTGGATGGAAGCAACTCTTAGCACTTTTTCTGGAACCAGAATCTCAGAGTTGGACCTAGTTCCTGGAATTGGCCCCTGATCTTAATGGTCTCTACTTAGTCTGTTTCACAAATCCATCTTTAAGCCATGACTTACACTTACAGCTTTTACAGATAAAAGCTGCTTCAGTGTGATGGTGGACTAATCTCAAAGACTGTTGGAATGTTTATTTTTACAAACCTCTCTCCTTCCCAGCTCATCTTTCTGCAGCGTCATCTTCAACAGTTTAAATACCGCAAAATAAAAAAAAAAGGGGGTTTTCAGGCTACAGCTGGGACAATAGGAGGAAAAGTCTGATTTCACAGGAGCAGAGGTCAAAAGAGCTGAAAGAAGAATTGTTCCAGCTCTTTTTGACCTCTGCTCCTGTAAAAGCACGACTCGTTTTTTTTTTCCAAGTTCATCGCTGAAATCCTGACCACGGATGTTTTTTAAAGACTAATTCAGACTAGCTCTTCCTTAATTTTATTTTGTTCAATATACACGACTTTACAAACACACGTGTATAAAAGGCATAAAAAAGATAAATAGTTCAGCTGTCATAAATATGAGTCAAGACAAAATATCACTAAGAAAAGTGGAGACAGGCACTTAAAGATCATAAAGAGCTTCAGATGCAACAAACAAAACACACCGTGTTTATGGTTCTCTGAAGATAAAATACTAAATGTAAACTGACATGTCATCACAGTTTTACTGGAGATGGAAAAATAAAAAAAACTAGAAAATTAGAAAGTTGATGCTACAGAGAGGAGCTACTTTAATAACAGTGCTATCAGTCACCAGCAACACTAACCTGCAGAAACACTGCCACCGGCTGGTTCTTTAGAGGTTCTGTCCTCACATCCACAATCTGCAGGCGTATGCTCAGATCTCAACAAAGCATCAGGTTAAAACGATTTCTGGAGGAGGACATCAACAGGTTAGAGGGGTAGATTTCTGATGACGTCGGCCATTAGGAGGAAAAACAACTGGAAATGTCTCAGATTTTTTCAGCTGCTGAAGTCTACCCCCTTCTTAAAGAGCAACAGAAATAATAAAATGAACTTCAGCTACAGTTTAGACACACAAGGACAATATTTCTGATTCCCAACTTCATTCAAATAAACATTTCACTTTGCTTTTGTTTCAGTTTGCAGCCTGAACAATTTGTTAAAAATCCTAACAACAAAAATACTGAGTCAGACATTTCAGTGACTGATTATTAGAAACATTTCTGGGTTCTGGAAAATCTTAAGATCCCACATTCTCATATGTCCCACACTGAAAATGATGTTCAGCTGCAGTTCTAAATGATCCCCTGCACCCTCAGATCCATTTAGACCCTCAGGTCTCCACGGTGGGCAGCGGTTCTTTGGAGTGGTCGTTGTACATGAATGTCTGCTCAATATTGAAGTCTGGGGGCAGGTGGTCCTTGTGGAGCTCCATGTGGGATGACACTAGCTTCAGGGTGGAGAAGTAGAGGCCGCAGACGGTGCAGCGGTACATGAGGGCGCCGGCGTGCGTTTTCAGGTGGCAGATCATGGTGGAGCGACCTCTGAAGAAGCGCAGACACACCTTACACTGGTAGGGTTTCTCCCCCGTGTGGATCCGGAGGTGGTACGTGAACTCCCCGGAGTGAGCAAAGCGTTTACCACAGTAGCGACACCGGTACCACTTCCCACGTACGCCTGCTGCCCCGGTTCCCCCTTCATGCCTTGAGCTCCCGTTGGTCAGCGCCTCTGAAGACAAGCTGGGGACCGGGCCTTGAAAGAACTTCTCTGGTAGACTGAAGCCAGTTCCCAGACCCAAACCCAGGCTGTTCATCTTACTGAGCCCACCAATGTCATGTGGAGAAGAGGAGGAGGAGGGGGCAAGATCTAGAGACTCGCTGCCTTTACGTCTGCCTGACCAGCTGTGGCCCCGCAGGGCCCCTGCAATCCCTGGAGCCTCACTGCTGTGCAAGCTCAGGTGTGACTGAAAGGTGGAGGAGGAGCAGAAAGTCTGTGGACACAGGAAACACTGCAACTCCTCCACCCCAACTCCGTCTGACCCCGATCTGTGGGCCCTCAGCACCAGTTGCTCCTTTGCTGCCGCCTCCTGGGCGTGCTCCGCCATGTGTCGGTCCAACAGAGGGCGCTCTACGAAGCAGCGGACACAGTGTGGGCAGGAAAAAACAGGCAACGAGAGGTGGGCGAGGACGTGCCACAGCAGAGAGCAGAGAGAAAGCTGGGGGAGGTGGCAGATCCCACAGGTGAGGGTCTGGACACAGACGTGGCTCAGCAGGTGGTCCCGGACAGTCTGCAGAGAGACATCACACACAGGTGAGACTACAGACGTCAGCATTCTGGATTATAATGCTACAATTATTGTCAAAGAAATAATCAATTATTCTGAATTCTTTCCCAACACAATAAAAATGTAAAATCTCATGAAAACTCCCTACAGGTCTTTATTTTATTTATTTCTATCTTTTGGTGTCAATATATAAAGAAATAATATAGAAACAAATTAAATTAACCAAGAAGTCTCATTCCAACTAATTCCCTTCTGCTGTGTGAAGAATAAATAAATGCTACAAATTAACTCTGGATTTCTCTCACAGGAAACAGACGGAAAAGGCTGCAGGATCTCTACCTGGACTTAGGAGTCTTCTTTCTGGAAACTACACTATAAAAATGTTTTTGAACATATTTTTTCAAGCTGAGTAGAGAATTTAGAAACACAGCTAAAGCTAGCTAGCTCTGGCTTCCAGCTGTAATTTGGCAGAATAGACGCTGCCTGACACAAATAATACTGGAACAGTGGAAATAAAGAAACAAGACCACATATCTGGAATTACATATGTTTTATTTTACAGACCATTCCACACTGTCGACTAAAAGGCATCAAACTCACAAGGCTGATGTAACGCAGTTATTTCTGAATTAAACACTTGCTGCATTCAGCAGATATTAGCAAGCCTCAGAATACATTCAGAAGATGTTAGTATGCGATGTTAGTATGCGATGTTAGCACGCGATGAACCTAACACCATCTGGATTCAGGTTTCTGAAAACCTCAAAATAAACCAATGATTCAAATCAAACAAGTTCAATTTTTGTTGGCCACGATTCGAAGCTGAATGAATCTGCTCAGTAAATGTCAAACGTCAACGCATGACACATAATGTGTCTCACTAACCTTTAAAACGTCCGCCTTGAACTCACCTGGAAGGCTTTACTGAGGGTCGAGGTACACACTGCGCACTGCAGCTCTGAGTTGGGGGCTTGGCCGGTGGTCAGTGCCCCCTGTGGGATGCTGTAGGTGGAGGCAGTCTGGTGGTGGTGGCGCAGCAGTTTTTTCAGGCTGCACAGCTGCAGGTTGCACATGTCACAAGTGAAGAGCTGAACCCCGACGTGGGACAGGGCGTGGGACACGGCGTCAGTGTGGTTCTCGAAAGAGGCCTCACACACCCTGCACAGCCCCCGCTCTGTCAGGTGGGTCTCACAGTGTCTCCTGATGGCAGCAGGGTCTGCAGGGAGAGGCGCTGAGCAGACGTTACAGGACATGTTCCCTGAAACCTACAGGTGGAGAAGAGATTGTTTCAGCAGAACAGATGCACATCATAAAGACCTTTGAACCATAGTCCTTACCTGGCTGCTGATGCTGTTCTCCACACAAACAAGGTCATCTTCATCATCTTCCTCATCTCCCTCCTCCATGAAGTTTTCATCATCACTCAGCTCTATGATCTCCCCCCCAAACTCCTCTGTTCCCTCCATCCCTTCTCTCTGCTCCCCCATCTCAACCTCACCAAACACCACCCTACCATCCTTCTGTACATCCACCACGCCCTCCTCCACTGACCCCACCCTGACAGAACCGAGAGGCTCCCCTGAGGAAGAGGACGAGGTGCAGGCCTCGGCTCTGAGCTGAGCGGAAGAGTCTGGGAAGGAGCAGGAGTCAGAGGCTGCAGGATTCCTGTTCAGAGTCAGAGAGCTGCCGGCATTCTCTGAAATCATCCCATTGTTTGTGCTCCCCCCTACTCCCCCATCCTCCATACCTGGCTCAGTCTTCAGATGGAGAACATCCTGACTGGTTAAAAGATGATCCATATGTGGCATGACATCTTCTGCCTTCAGGTTCAGAGATGGACCCGGAGCTTCACCGTCCAGCCTGGACATCCTTGTCTGGAAAAGAGGAGAGGAGGGGGCAGCAGACGGACCTGCTGATGAGGACAGAGAGGAACAGGAAGTGGCCGAGGAGCAGACAGACGACGCAGACATGGTGGTAGGAGCAGTGACCATGCTGGAATCAATGCCGACTTTAGATTTGTCAGAAACAGCCTGCAGGTCAGGGAAGGTGGCGTGGCACGCCTTCACCAGCTCGCCCACGCCAAGCCGCTCCGCCAGCTCGTACAGAACCCCGACGTCAATCAGATCCGTCAGAATCTGTCCTGTATACACAAACGTCAACACCTTCTCCAAGTTGGACGGAGAGATGAACTCCAGGGAGAAGGCGGCCGGAGCCGGAGCACGGGTGAACAGGTCATGGAAGTACGTCCCAGCACAGGCCAAAACCACGCGGTGCGCCGCAAACGTCCGATTTCCCACCTGTAGAAACACGTCGCAGTACTGACGCGTCTGCCGGTAGCTGTTGAGCTCGGCCAGCAGGCTGGCGGCATGACAGTTACCCTGCAGCTGGATCCGCATCCCTGCTGCTGACGGATAGGGAGGACCTAAAGGGATACACACACGAAAAACAAACTCAGAGAAACAGCTTCCATACCGTCAGGAAATATAAATGTTATTGATGGAAAAACTGGGATGGTTATTTCTATAAGGCTGGATCATCAAAGTGAGAGTTCTCCATCACTGTGGCTTTAATTTATCTAAGCTGAGTTACCACGATAACTAGTACTGGTTAACTAGTCAGATTCAGACCAGGCTAACTTACTCACTGACTGACTGACTCACACTCCCTCTCTCCCCCTCCTTTCTTTCTTTCCTTTCTTCCTTCCTTTCCTCTTTGACGGTGGGGATGTGGGTCCTGAAGGAGCCTCTGGCTGGTAATAGCCTCATCACTTCTCAGGCTCTGGACTCTGAAAGCCTAACATCCAGACTAAGGGAGGGGGGCTGTGTGAAGCTCGGTGATCTGCTAAGGACTTCTACTACACATTTGTCCGGGCTGCTCAACATCAAGTCCTGCAGACTGTTGTCCAGTCTGGCTCTTTAGCTCTTGGGGACTTGGTTTCAGGGATTAAGAGTACAGTTTTCTTTTTGTTTGTTTATTTATGGTCCATGGTATTCTGCGAGGAACAAAGAGGTGCACACACTTGATATCTTCCTTTCAGGTAAGGCAAAGCTAGCTGTCTGGAAAACCAGGAAGAACCGTGTGAGGGGTGTGGGGACGGTGGAGGTGGTGATGATGTTGACAGGGATGCTGGCAGCTCGACTCAGGCTGGAGTTTGAGTTTTACAGACTTAATGAAAGGATTGATGCATTTGTGGGAATCTGGGGGGTGTGGGATGTGCTGTGTGTGAGAGAGGACTGTTTTTGCATTTCTGAGGGTTGATGTTTTTTTTTTGTTTTTTTTTTTTTTAAACCTTTATTTAACCAGATAAAAAACCCATTGAGATCATGATCTCTTTCACAAGGGTGACCTGGCCAAGAGGTCCGCAGCACGTCATAAACAAACAACCAAACAGTTCTGGTTCTGTAGTTTCTAAGTATTGTTAGGTGTGAATGGTTTGAAATTTGTTTATTAATGATTTATATTTTGTGTTTCGAGTTTTGTTTCTTTTCTTTTGCTTTGTTGTTGGTGTTGTGGTCATTTTAATAAAAGTGTTTTTGACACTTTCTCTCTTTCTGTACTGCACCAATTCACAAAAAGTCCCCCCAAGACATTTTACAGACTCAATTCAAGCAAATCTACATTGCTCCAATGTATAACAACGGTTTTCGCACCAGCCAGTTCGTAAAACAATTACCTGGCTGAGGAAACCAACCGAATATTTAAGTCTTCTCAAAGAAAGTCTAAATTGGGACTCCTTAAACAGCGCGAGTCGCGCTACTTACATGATAATATTAAAGCCTATTAGAAAAACCACATTACAGCGTTTTTTATTTTTTAAATAAATGCAAACCTTATCATTGCAAAAGTAAAATATATGCAACACGTGGCAACAGGGATGTCTCTAAGAAGCTGATGGAGCTCTGAATCTGGACATGTAAATCTGGCTCTCCTGTGTTGTGTGTTCGAGGTGGGTGTTTGGTTGGCTATGATAATTGCACAAATGTGATTCAAAGACAGCCTGGAAACAATGATTTTTGAGATTAATCTCCTGACCGTAGTCTGAAAATCCCCTGATGACTGATGATTAAACGGCTGATGGTTTCAATTTCAACAGGACGGTACATGCTGATATTTATCTCGGGATTTCCAGTTTATGATGAATGTGGGAATATTTAATTTCCCCGGAGCTCCGTGTGTGTTTCCTGTTTCAGTAATCAGGATCAGCTGCAAAAATCAGTCGGTGCTAAGACATTTTTCATGCAGCCAGGAACATCCTGTTAATTCACCAACAGCTCAGACATATAACACTCCTTCTTCACCACAAACACCACCCGTCCCGGTTCTCCACTCACCCGTTCACATATGTGAAACTGTCTCCGCTCCTCGGCTGTTTTCAGACGGACTTAGCTGCTACAACCGACAGTCACAATCGCTCGGACTCTCCGTCGCATTTTAGTGACGTATGTCAACAAAATAAGTGACGTCGCCCTCTACAGGTCAAAGGCGAAAGATGCAAGATGTTAATTTTCACATGCTCCATCAGTGAAATGTAAACCAAATCACTCCAAGACTGTGCAAATATAAAAAATATGTCTGACTAATAAAACTTAAAATAGCAATAAAATAAGGGTAAGAATACTAGCAAAACACAAGTCTGGAAAGAATGATGGGATGTACAGAAGTATACAGGACTATGTTAAAGACATGGTAGGTAAAATATCCAATATGGAGAATTACAGGCCTATTGCCCTGGCTGGCATACTTTTAACTTACACTATAATAACTACTACTATTAGTTATATATAAGTAATACTTTTAAAAGTATTTAAGCAAATACTTTGAATAGGTTTCAAGTGTACGTAAAAAACCATAGATAATCCTTTTGATTTTAAGTACAAACACAGTACAGAGCTGCCACTTTACCATGGTGGAGGAGTTTGCGTGACCTGATGATCCTAGTGGCTATGTTGTTGGGGGCTTTATGTCCCTGGTAGGGTCATCTATGGCAAACAGGTGTCTAGGGGAGGGACCAGACAAAGCGCGGCTCAAAACATCCCCATAATGACAACAAATCATGGACCCAGGTTTTCCTTGCCCGGACGTGGGTCACCGGGGCCCCCCTCTGGAGCCAGGCCTGAAGGTGGGGCATGGGGGCAAGCGCTTGGTGGTTGGGCCTTGGCCCATGGGGCTCAGTCCGAAAGGGTGACATGGGCCCCCCTCACGTGGGCTCACCATCTGCAGGGGTGCAGTGTGAGCTGGGCAGCTGCCAGAGGCGGGGACCCTGGCGGTGTGATCCTCGGCTGCAGACGCTAGCTCTAGGGACATGGAATGTCACCTCTCTGGCAGGGAAGGAGCCTGAGCTGGTGCGCAAGGTTGAGCGGTTCTGGTCAGATAAAGTTGGACTCACCCCGACACACGGCTTGGGCTCTCGGCCCACTGTCCTTGAGAGGGACTGGACCTTCTTCTATTCTGGAGTTGCTCCCGGTGAGATGCACCGAGCAGGTGTGGGCATGCTAAGTGCACCCCGACTTGGCGCCTGTGCGTTGGGGTTTACCCCGGTGGACGAAAGGGTAGCCTCCCTCCGCCTTCAGGTGGGGGGATGGGCGCTGACTGTTTGTGCAATTTAGAGTACCCACCCTTTTTGGAGTCCTTGGAGGGGGTGTTGGAAAGCACTCCTTCCGGGGGTCCCTTGTTCTGCTGGGGGACTTCAATGCTGACGTGGGCAATGACAGCAAGACCTGGAGGGGCGTGATAGGGAGGAACGGCCCTCCTGATCTGAATCCGAGTGGTGTTTTGTTGTTTGACTTCTGTCACTTCTCGTCACGGATTGTCCATAACGAACACCTTGTTCAGGCATAAGAGTGTCCGCATGTGTACTTTGTAGTCGTATCATCGGACTTGCGGCCGCATGTCTTGGACACTCGGGTGAGGAGAGGGGTGAAGCTGTCAACTGAACACCACCTGGTGGTGAGTTGGCTCAGATGTTGGAGGAGGATGCTGGTCAAGCCTGGCAGACCCAAGCATGTTGTGAGGGTCTGTTGGGAAGGTCTGGCGGAGCCCCCCCCCCCCTTTTTTTTTTTTAAACCTGCCCTGTCCAGCATCATAGCAAGCAAAATGATAATCTGGTTGCTGTATCGTGCTGAACAAATATGCTCTGCCAAGGGGAGGCCTATGGGTAAGGCTCCTCTTGATAATGTGATTTATTTATTTATTTATTTACTATGAATCACGGATGTATGTAATCTTGCTGGACCTGACCGGAGGGGACAGAAAATGATGGAAAAGGGAAAGAAGAAAGGAGACAAAACATCACAGACAGAAGGAAATGACCCTTTAATCCACACCATAACCAGACAACAAACTGTTACACTTGGACATGAACACACCAAAAAATTTCCTACAACTGTTACAAAAAACAAAAACAGAAACACACACACACGCACACACAGAAAAAACAGAGCTGCTAGTCATTAAGAGTTTTTAAATAATAACCAAATCAAAAAGACATATCATGAAAGTAGCATAACAGCGACCAGATACTAACTCACAGGAAAAATAAAGATTCTTGCAGTATATAAACCCACTGGACAACTCAGTGACTGTGTCAGCATGCAGAAGATGAGGAATAAGGAGTGATCAGTGCTGAAGAGTGGTGAGTGAGATCGTGCAAATGCGACCACGCCTCTACAGAGGTCAGAGGCAGACCAGGGAAGCCCAGAGACCCAGGCCCTCAGCAGCAGACCCGGAGCACTAACCCAAGCTACCCCACCACGAAGACGATTCCAGCCCCACCCAAAGGGTGGTAGAGGAGAGCCCCAGCAAGAGCCCCCCACGGTCTTGGGGCACAGGTCTCAGAGGGCCAAGGTCGGCAGCCGCCAGCCCCGCCAGGGACCGGCCACCCAGGGCAGCCCAAGCGAAGGGCCAAGGGCCCCAGGTGCCCAGAGGCGGCCAGGCCCCCCCAGACAGCCACCCTGCGTAGGCCAGCACACACCCCGATGTTCCAGCCGCACACACAGTCACGCCACACATAACCCATCCGCCATGCCCCGTGGGGGACACCCCAGGCGGACCAGAGGACAGCGAGCCCAAAGAGAGCCCCCACAGAGCCAGCAGTCCACCAGCGCAGCCACCCAGGGACCCGGCCCCTGGGGAAACCCCATGACATGCCCCCCAGGTGTTGTTTGTGTGTTGTGTTTCTTGTGTTTTGGTGTCTAGGTGCAATTAAAACTGAGAGGCGAGTCGCCATGTGGTGCATCCAAGTAGACCACTGAATGGCCCCCTCCGCTCCACCCCGCATGGCGTGCACGCCTCCCAACTTCCTACGTGTGTGTGTGTGTGTGTGTGTGTGAGAGAGACAGAGAGAGCGGGAAATAAGAGGGGTCCGGGGATGTAAGTCCAGAGGGAAGTTTGCTTCCCTCTGGATGTTGAGTCTCTAGTGGCATTAGGCACCCCCGCTTCCCAGGAGGTCCCCCAGGGCAAGACAGGCCAGGAGAAGCCGGCGCGAAGAGCCCCGCAGGTGGAGAAGTCCTGGTATTTAAGCCCAAACGGGCCACGCCCCCGCCAGGTAGCACGGGAGGACTGGAGCAGCAGACTGGCCACCTGTGAAACGGAGGACAGAGGAGGAGAGGAGGAGGCGGAGGCAGAAGAAGAGAGCTGGAAGCAAAAAGTAAAGCTCCCAGAGACGGACAAAATACAGCCCGCTCTGGGGTTGTCACAACTTTAATCCATTAACTTACATGAAATGGCACTACATGGATAACAATCCTCCTTTAACCTAAGTGTTTTCCTTC
>JBAFTA010000015.1:26920001-26948559 GCA_036919975.1 Melanotaenia parkinsoni
GTCAAGCACCAGTCATGAACCAGTCAAGGATCCATCATGGAAACAGGGGAACTTTTAAAGCGCTACTACTGTATGTTGCTGCTGGAAAATAACTGCCTGATGTAGAAATGAATATAAGATAATCAAATAATCACGATTCCGCTCAGTATCAAACCACTTTGAATTTCTTTAGTTGATTTAGGAGGTAAAGAAAAGTTTCTTCTGGTGGGCCAGTCACTCACCCAACAGGAAAGCTGCTGTGTCTCCGGGAGGGAAGAACTTCCCCACCAAATACTAGGCATCAATGGCTGTTAATTTTATGGCTAAATCAGATCAGTCCTTCAAAGCTGTTTAGCCCAAAAAAGTAATTAGAATTTGGGTTGTGTTGGTTAACCACCTTCCTTTAATTATCCCTTTTTGCCACCTTGATCCCTCTGCTTAGATTGGTTCTGGCCACACTGTACTGCTCCCTGTGCCGGGCTTTGAAGGCAGTTTTGGTTTATTACTGGTTTAGACACCGTGATTAGTTTTTCCATCGTAACCTGATCAGTGCAGTACTTGATGTAAAAAAGAACAGTTTCGGTGTATTGATGTCATTCCAGGTGTTCAAAAACAGACCATTCAGTGTTTATAAACAGTCCTGCAGTTGACCGAGTGAATCCTCAGGCCAGATTTTCTCAGTTCTGATGGCTGGGTTCATTCTTCTCCTGATGGGCTTGTAAGCTGGGACAGAGAGCAGCAGGGTGTGGTCAGACCTTCCTTGTTGAGGGAGGGACATTATCCTGAGAGCCTCCTTTAAGTTGGAGCACACCCAATCTAAGGTGCTATTGCCTCTGGTGGGTCCTTGCACATGTTGTACAAACTTGGGCAGAACAGTCTTTAGATAAGTCTGGTTGAAGTCACAGGAATTAGTAAAGAAGTCCTATGAATGTTTAAAGGATGCCTAGGAATTGATAAAGTTGTCCCAGGAATTCAATATTTGTTTTATTTATCTTGTGTTACCACTAGACAGAGGCCTTTCTATAATAGCTGTTGATACCCCGTGTTTGTGTCAACAGTTACCAGCGGCCTGAACAACAAAGCTGGATTTTCTCTTATCCGGGTGACTTTAGGGTTTACCCTGGGTTTTCTGTACTACGAAGCTGGTTCACTTCTTACAAGGATATATTACCATGGTAACTTACGCTGAACGGCTAACCTGCTTCAGAGCAGGTTATGCTCTGGATAAGAGATCAATGAGTATAAAGGCACTAAGTCCTGACTAATCAGTTCTCTTGCAAAAGTTGTTGCTAATGACCTCTATGATGCACTTAAATTCTTCAAATTACTGAAGAATAACTGTCTGCTCCTACATAGTGAGGAATGCTGCTCGGCAGGTTGGTCACACGTTGCAGACACCAGCCCTTTTATGTTAGCACGCACTGATCAAGATTGGAAAACCTTTGCTTGAATCACTGAGTAGATAACCAGCTTCATCATACCACTTATCCAGGTCCTAAATGTCCGTGTAGGTCAACCCAGGTAACAGAGAGATATCCGGGGTATTTTAATCATGCTTCATCGTACAGGCCTCTGGACAAGTCTTTACAAGGTCTCTCTCGCCACCTTAATTCAGTCCTCTTCCTCCACTCTCACCAAACAAGCATTTAGGAACTTACTCTGAGCTTCGCAGTCCACGCACAGACTGTTGCCTTTAGCATTTCGGATGGCCTGCAGTGCCATGGCCTCGCTCTGACTGCTTCTCCGAGCCTGAACACACAAACACCAAAATCTACATTAATACACACTTACATACAGTATAAACCTGGAAGAGCACATACTATATGTAGAAGTGGTTAAAAAGTTGTCTTTCCACATAATATGAATTTAGGGAATTTAGGAAAAAATCTTACACTGTATAGATATATATATATGTATGTGTATAGGTTTTCCCGCTACATGTAAATAAAAATGCAAAATAAAAACCGCCATGCTTGTTTTTCAGATGTTACAAATCTAAATCATATCGTATGAATGGATTCATATAAACATAACGTTTATATATGTACACATTAACGGATGATAATAAGAGTGGGACATTGTACTCAGGAAATGTGACACTGCCCTGCAAATAACTTAATTTTGAAAAACAAACACTGGACTCTAAACTTCCTGTTTATCTCCAGCTTGGGTCCTTTAATGGATCCTCAGGTCCTGTGCATGTTAGCTGTTTTTAAGACTGAGATGTCTGATATTTCTCTGACTTTTTGTCGGAGCCACTTCTCCAGCGTGGGGGACACGACTGCTAGTGCTCCGATGTTCACTGGTACTACCGATACTTTCACCTTCCAGGCTTTATCCAGCTCTTCCTTGCTATTTCTCCAGTTTGTGGTGTTCCTTCTTCCTGACGTTGCCATCATTGAAGATGGCTTCATCGATCACTACAACTTTCCTTTGCTGCTTATCCATGATCACTGTCTGGTTGGTTGGCCACCACTGTTTTGTCGGCCAGTATCTGGAAGTCCCACAGGATCTTAGCCCTCTCATTCTCCACCACCTTGAGAGGTGTTTCCTTTGTGACCTAGGGGTCTCCAGTCCATATTCTACACAGATGTTTCTGTACACTATGCCGGCTACTTGGTTATGGTGTTCCATGTAATTCTTTGCCTGTCAGTGTCTTGCACCCTGCTGTGAGGTGCTGGACTGTTTCAGGGACCTCTTTACACAGCCTGCACCTGGGTCCTGCCGGGTGTGGTAGATCTGGGCCTCAATTGCGCTGGTATACAAGACTTGCTCCTGTGTTGCTATGATTAGCACCTCTGTGCTGTCCGTCAGTCCAGTCGTCTCTAGCCATTGGTAGGACTTTCTGTCGGTGGTACATCCAATGTATGGTTTTTCCTTCCATGATGGTTCCTCTATTTCATTCTTCTCCAGGTTCCATTGCCAGAGGCCCTCACTCCTTGCGGCTATCTTCCTAATGTATTCATGGAGCTTGGATGTTTCATCTTGGATAATGAAAGAAAAACTTTTTCACAAGCTATTTGGAACATCCAGGGATTTTTTCCAGAAGATTCCTTCACATTTCAGAACCGCGGAAAAAAAAAAATTAAAAGAATCTTTTTTTTTTTTTTTTTTTACCTTGTTTCTGCCACTGTCGTAGGACTGGAGGCTGGCGAGGATCTGGTTCTCTATAGCAGACACCCATGAGTCCCTCTCTTCCTGACTCTGAGCCTCAAAGTGCCACGTCTTCCCAGTAAACGAAACAATGATAAAGTCTGTATTTTCTTCTTCTGTGAGTAAAAGAGAAGCAGATGTAATTGTAAGTTGTGAATCACATTACAACAAATATATAGAGGGTATCCTGCTGAGCCTTTAGTGAGTTAAAGAAAAAAACAAACAACAAAGATAAAATAGAATTAATCATCAGCTTGACGGTTTCTTGTGAGCCAAGAAATATACTGGGGTTATTACAATGACAAGTTAATGCATGCTTAAAATATAAATTGTCAGTGTCAGGCACACAGAAAAGAAACAAAAAACAGATGCTTTATGTGAAAAACAGCACATGCAGATAAACAGCATCACCCTCACATGTTACCTGTCTTATTAATGTTTCTCAAGCTACCAAAGCTCTTTAATTTCCACATTTTGCGTTTGGCTGAGGAGCAAGAGATAAGCAAAAGACGAGGAAAGGGAAACAGGGAGAAAAAGACAGGAACCTGTTACAATTTTCAGAGGAAGACAGATGTCTTCAGTCTGAATCTGTTCTAAAGAGACAGAAAAACTTAACTCTACTAACAAGTAGAAATTTCCTTACCTTCAGCTTGTCCAACAGCTGCATCTCCTTTTTGATTCATGCTTTTTTTCCTCCTGTTCTTCTTCCTATCACTCATGGGAGATGACTGGCCAGAATCTTTCCCAGCAAAATTACCAGCTTCAAGGCCGTCTGAAATAGGTCCATAAATATTAAGTTATCTGAAGTCCCTGTGGCCTGGAGCTAGTTTCTTGTTTTGTTGTAATACTTACCAACACTTTGTGCTTTAGTGGACAGAGAGGAAGGGCAGCGCTGAAGTCCTCTCTCACCTCCTTGAGGAGACAAACCACCTAACTGGTCATCGACCACAGACAGAGTCGCTGGACACAGTTGAGGAACTGATGAGGAGACAGGAAGTAAATCATTTAAATCAGCTGACATGTACTGTAACCACCAGGCCTTTAAATTAACTTTTTTTCTACCATTGTCAAAGCTTGTTTACTTTTCTTGCTCCAGGGTCTAACATAAACTGATGTGTACCTGCTCTAAGCTCAGATGTCCAAGTGTAAGTAAATTAAGCATGAAGTACTTCTAGCTGTTCTCCATCAACACCACCATATTCTAGATCAATATACAACATCTATACGGCGTAACCTCGTCCGCTGTCTCCATGGTGATAATATATGTCTCTTCAGACTGTTTATATTTGATGAAGAGGATGTAAAAGTCAGAAAACCACCAGATGTGATGCAAAACAACCACTAATGATAAAGAAAGACTGATAAAACTGATCATTTGGATCAAAGATTCTTTTTCATTATCGTTGAAATATAAGTGTGAAAAACATTACCAGCTGTTTGCTTTAACAAATTCTGCTTTCATTTTTACATCGGATGACCACTGTAGTCAGTAATAAGTTAGTTATTCCCTTAAATTGAGACATTTTTTTTTGTCACCCTTTTTCCAGTCTGGTCCCCCTATAAAAGATTTCTTAGACCGGCCCTGGAAATAACCATATTTTTTACTGTGACATGTTGCTGCCTTCTTTAAGTCAAATCAGTCCGATATTGTAAGGAGACTTTATTCTGATTATTAGTAATCCATACCATACTATATAATAACTGTATATATAGTATAATATACTATTTTACTCATTTTCAAACTTTAATCAAGAATTTCTTAAAAAAATAATGTCAATAACAGATTATATTAATTTACGGTGTATTCAATAACTGGAGATGTATAGAATTTTCTTTTGTGTAGGACAATCTGATTCTCATTGAGATGTTGCTTCCTGACTTGCCAAACACCTGAAAAATACCTGAAGTAAGTATTATGTGCAGGTTTAAACCTCATTGTGAAAACTGGGCTATTTGTGTCATATCAGGTCTTTCAGCACATGATGTAAAGTTGCATTTATCTAAAAACAACAGCATTTATTTGCTTAGTTACTAATCCATTCAAACTCCTTTTGCCTGTTAAAAAAATAGTAGCTGTGAGACTTCCTCTGCTCTAGTGGAACTTATTTCTGAATTGAACTCATTGTTAAAGATTTTGAGTCAGATTTTTGTTCACAACTTTAGGTTTTCTCATCAAAATAAGGTGTAGCTAAAATCTTAAAGATGTGACTCTTGAACGCTGGACCACCCAGTCTGTCTCAGTGGTGTGTCACGTGTACTGTAGTTTCTACAGCATGTACCTGTACTGGTGACATCAGCTGCTGTTAGCTCCTTACTCAGCCCATTAACCCCAGGTGAAGTACCTGGGGGGACAGGTGAGGGGCCTGAAGGTGCAACAGCTCTTGGAGGACGTTTCCCAGGTACTTTGACTGTCACATGCACCAGGTCAATTTCCTTTCCATGGACATTCTGTGTGTAGTCCTGAAGAAACGAAACATCCAGATGAAACTGAAGCAGTGTTGAGATGATTCAGATAAAGACAAAGTTGGATGTGTGAGCCATAAAACACCTTTGGTCAGTAAAAATGCAGATTAGCTGCTTTTGTAGCAGATTAGTTGTCATGGTAGCAGATTAGCTGCTGTGGTATCAGATTAGTTGTCATGGTAGCAGATTAGCTGCTTTGGTATCAGATTAGTTGTCATGGTAGCAGATTAGCTACTGTGGTATCAGATTAGTTGTCATGGTAGCAGATTACCTACTGTGGTATCAGATTAGCTGCTGTGGTATCAGATTAGTTGCTATGGTAGTAGATTAGCTACTGTGGTATCAGATTAGTTGTCATGGTAGCAGATTAGCTACTGTGGTATCAGATTAGTTGTCATGGTAGCAGATTAGCTACTGTGGTATCAGATTAGTTGCTATGGTGGCAGATTAGCTGCTGTTGTAAAGGAAACTAAATATTCAGACTTGTCTTCGCTCCTTTGTTTCGAGCTGATGCTATTCAGTGCAGGAAACTGATTTTTCTAGTATTTGATGAGTCTTTGGGGTGGATTTATCCCTGATGCTAAAAGTCTGATGAACCCAGGTTTACACTGGTTTAATGTGATGGCTGTATCAGGGTAAGAAAGGTGGATGAAGTCCTGAACCCATCAAATTGTACAAACTTCAGTGGGTAGCGTAATGATCTCGGATTATGTCAGCTAGGCAGGTCCAAGTTCAACAAGATTACTTTGCTATTTGTTTACCCTGATGGTACAGACATATTACTCCTGACATTCTCGGATTTATCTTGGAATTATTTATTGGGTTCAGAGGAAGAATGACTCCAAGTGGTCGAGTCATTCACTCATATTAAAATAGTGACTTTGTGCTGGCCGCCATAGTGTCACTGAGTTTTTAATTAAGTGTCCTGATGAAGTACCGTTCCACGTATTCGAGTATCAGGTCATACACTTGTTGTCCAGGTAGTTCACAGACTCATGTGTCTGATCTAAGTGTTTTAGATGTTTTCATGCTTTAACACACCTGGCTTAAATAAATGGATAATTAACAGGTTTGCAAAAGACTTAATGAAGAGTTCAATAAATCTGAATCAGATGTGTTAGAGCTGGAAACATCTAAAAGATGCAGGGCAGTGGGTCCCGAGGACCAGGATTGAGAAACACTGGTCTAGAGAAGGCTGGTCTAGCTGGATGGGTGACCAAGGCCAGAGTCTGCCACACCAGATAGGACACCAGCTGGACTGTTCAGAGAGGTCTTTGACACAGTCCAGTAGCAGGATATATAAAAGGTGTAACTGCTTGTGCTGCTTGGTATCACGGTCTGCCTCAGATATGAGGAGAATTGTGCATGTCTGCTGTAATGATGGATCAGAAGAAAAGTACACATGTAAAGAGAAGGAGATGAGATGTGTGATGTGTTTCCTGACACTTTTCTGTGTTTAACTGATCAGCGGGAGCTTGTTTCCTTACATTGGAGCTGGAGTGATAGGACAGTGTGTTGTTTGACAGAGTCACATATTTCTTCCTCCACTCCTTATTCAGAGATTTATGACTTTTCTTCCACAAGATGCTCTGTTAAAGACAAGAATGGAAGTTATTGCACTCATGACTTAATCTAGAGTTAATACAACCATTTCGGAATGTGGCAGCTTAACAAAAAGTATTTGACAGCAGCAGCTACAGAGTGTTAATAGGAGCCATCAGAAAGACTGAAAAGGAGGCAAACAACAGAATTTTGGTGTTGTAGCTCATGTAAGACAAGTTGAACTTCCTGGTGTCAAAAGAAAGAATTGGCAGCATGGAAACACTTCAGTGTTTTAGTTTTGTACTGAGACACATGTTGTGATACCTGTTTGATGGGAACGCCGCGCTCTCCTTTGGGATCACCAGCTTTTTTATCTGTTTCCCGGTTCTGAAACAAACCCATAAACAGAGAGGTGTTGAAAAGTCAGGATTTTGACCCAGATCGACCCAGAGGGATGAGTGGAGTGAGACGTTGGAGGGATGTCAGGAGACAGAGAGGTGTGAGGCACCCACTGACCTTGAAGAGGGAGGGCCGTCTGGTGATGGTCTTCTGTGAACGGGAGCTGGTACTGCCTCCCCCCTCCACCTGAGCAACCCGGAGCTCTCTGTGACCCACCACTGGGGTGGAGGGAAGGGAGTAGGCATAGCCACTACTGGGGCCATTACTGGCCTGACAGGAGGAGGAGTCAGGAGATCAGGATGGAAAGGAGATGGAAAAGAAGATGAGGATGGAGATGGTGAGGATGATATGGAAGATGATGCAGATTCTTGTATTCTGTCTGATTTATATTTTACACACAGTTGCAGATTATTTGGACTCAGATTGATCCCCCACCCCACCCACCCCCTAAATGTTTAAATGTTCCTTTAACACCTGAGGTGTTGGAAAACATCAGAATGAAATTTAAACAGGAACAAGTGAATTCAGTCTAAAAAAAATCGCAATTCATCAGCTATTTTTGACCTCAGTCAGTCTTCAATTTCATGTCTCCAACTTGTAGAACACTTCTGCCCAATTAATGGGCACGTCCAGACACGAACACAGAACCCCCACGCTGTCGTCTTTCCACTGGCTTCCAGTTTGTTTAAGAATTGATTTTAAACTTCTGTTTTTTGTTTCTATTGCTGTAAATGGCCTGGCGCCATCTACCTGTCAGATATTTTAATTATCCATAATCATGGCAGGGTCCTGCATTTTTCCGGTCAGCTTCTGCTAGAAGTCCCCAAGGTCAAGCTACATGTAGTGGGGTGCTCTTAAACTGGAAACTACCCTCCAACATTCCCATCACTACTGATCTCAGCCAAGTGGAAAAAAGTGACCCTACACACCAGCAGACTGATATTTAACAAGCATTTTCTGAAGGCACTCTGTATGACAAAAAGAATTGGCGGTAGATCAATATGACAAATACCAACGTTATGAGTTACCTAGCCGCAAGTAGTACTTTAGCCAAACTGAAATGGCTAAACAGTAAAAGGCCTGAATTTAACTAAGTGTGGTGGGAAAGGTTTTTACCTTGTCCCCCTCTTCCTCAATGACACATACCAGGAGCAATCCATCAGTGCTGACTGTGGGGGCGGAGCTGAAGGCCGGTATATCTGTGCAGGTGCTCAGCTGTCAGTGAGCATTCTCACTTCTTGGTTGCTCTGTGGCAGATCTTTAGCTGCTATAGTGGAGGGGGTTGAGCATTTCGGCTGACTGTACCTGACAGTTTTCTTTCCCCTGCTAGATTGTGGTGGTCTTTAGATGCTCACACTGCCTTTAATCTCTCTGCAGCGTGGTGGACCGCTGTTCCCTGCAGTCAGGTTGGAATCACCTGCAGCGGGTGGCTTCACCTTTACTGGTCAGCCACTTGAACCATTTGGTGACTGGTCGAGACAAACACTGGCCGATTTCGTGCGCACGGTGAATGAGTGCGCATTGCGGTGCATCATGCTTAGGCACTGAAGAACACTGTTGTTTTGTTCTGGGTCAATTTTTATACATTCAGCTGGACTCTGCCCACTAATTATCCTGGGTCGACTCGGCGGCCGATGGGCCATTGGCCCCTCCTCCTACCTGTGTGTGCGTGTGTGTGTGTGTGTGTGTGTGTGTGTGTGTGTGTGCGCGCGTATCCAAGAGTCACGGGTGAGCTAAGAGCTGGCTATCATGTAGAAATGCAGCCTGTTTTTGTTGATTTAGAGGGTGTTATTATGTTTTTGTGTTTTTGTTTTTTTTTTCTTTGTTTTTTTGTTTTAGTATTGTTTATTAATGTTATTTTATTTGTGAATCTGTCTGTCAGGTGCATGATTTGAACATGTGATCTGTTTTACTGAAGAGCAGCTTGCCCCCTCCAGTTGGCATTATGGGCTTAGGGTTAAAACAAACCCTAACTGCCTTGCCCCTGCCACATAAGCAAATGGCTACGAGCCTCCTACTGGATAATTACTGTATGGTTCTTTCAACTGCAACAATTTATTTAACCACAACTGATGCAATGAGTAGCTTCTCATTTCTTAAATAATCATGTGGAAAGACACATCCCAAGGTCATGGAAAAGATGTTCATCTGTTTCAGAAGGGTCAAATCACTGACATCAAGCAAAGAAAATATAAGGAGAAGCTGAAACTACAAAAATTTGGTTAAGAACTGTCCAACACATTATTAAAAACTGGAAGGATAATGGGGAACCATCATCTTCTAGGAAGAAATGTGGTCAGATAAAATTCGCAAATGATCGGCGATCCCTTAAATGTTGCCAAATCATCTCAAAGAAAAACACCAGTAGAACTCAGGGCTATGTTTACTGGTAAAAGAGCATTTCCACCTGAACAATGTGAAGGGAACTCAAGGGATTGGGACTAAACAGCTGTGTAACCTTAAGAAATCCACTAAGGATAACTGAAATAAAGAGCTTCAATTTGCTAGGGAACATAATGATTGGACTCTGGTGCAATAGAAGAATATCTGGTCTGAGTCCTGATTTACCTTGATCCTGAGTAAGAAGAGAGGCAGATAAAGTGATGCAGCCATCATGCCTAATATCTACTGTACAAGCCCTTGGGAGCAGTGCTATGGCCTGAGGTTGCTGCAGTTGGTCAGGTCTAGGCTCTGCAACATTATGTGCCCAAAGAATGAGGTCAGCTGATACCTGAATAAACTGAATGAGCAGGGTATTCTGTTAATGAATGTTTTTTTTCCCTGATTTTATGTCGGTTTTGAAGATGTACCAGGTAAATGTTTTAGGTTTATTTATTGAACTATGGTGTCATGTAGTGAGATAGGGCCAATGTTCTTGTAAACCCTGAGACAAGCTCCAGTTGTGAGGACATAATACCTGTCCAGGGAAGGATGCTGATCCCGGTGTGGAGCCTCCAGAGTGACTGGGGGAGTTCGGCAGAGACTTGCAGGCCTGCAGCGCCACCTGTTTCTTCTGAGCTACAATCTTCTGGGCAGCTGAAAAACACACAGCAGCCAATAAACTGCTTTACTGACAAACAGGAAATATCTCAGCTTCTGTTGTGTCCTCTTTGTGAATCCCAGCATGCTGATGACACAAATGAAATGAGAGACAACTCACCTTCTGAAAACACTCGGTCAACGTTGAAGCCGTAAGTGGCACAGGTTTCATAAAACAGCAGGGAACGAACATCTTTACACAACTGTCTGGCTCGCTGATCCTCAATCACTCGAGGGTTGGTACTACTTATTTTATCTGAATAAAGAAGATTTAGCAGAGTTTAGATTTTCAGAGTTCATACATGGCTGTTTTATTGGTACTTGTTTTGTGTGACCAGTTTGTGACTGGGACGTTATGTCTCATTTCCATCCTCAGTGTGAAGATGAGTCTTGTCAACACCATGCTCCCTTGCTCTCTGTATGAGATGATGACTCACTTTTTGTTTTGTCATTTCAGTGTTCTTCAGTAAATAATGACTTATTCAGAGTTTTTATTTAACTGCAGATGTTTGCAGGATCAATTTCAAGCTGGACTGAACAGGACTGAATTTAACTATCTGTGAACATGTGACCCCAGTATTAGAAAATTCAATTCCCAGTTCACCTAGAAAGGCAAAGCATCAAGTAAACACAGCTGGTTTTGATTGGTGTGATCTGTGCTCTGACCTTGTGTGCCAACAACAAAAATGGGGATGTCTGGGCGGAATGTACTGAGCTGGCTGTAGAGCTGGTAAAGCTCCTTAAAACTGGCTTCGTTCTCCAGGCTGAAGACGAGGATCACTGCGTCAATCCAGCTGCTGAACTGGAAAAACAAAGAGGACGGATGTGAGCTACCTGCACCAGATGGGTCAGGAGGTCTGCAGGTGGATTACAGGCTTAGAAGCACCTGTGCATCAGGGCATCCGACTTCTTCCCGAATCAGTAATAAATTACTCTGACCCTCCACCAGCACTTCCTTCTTATATCTTCCACCTGTCGGGACAAAGAAGGCAATAGACAAGTTATCCAGAGGGACAATTCCACACCAGGCTGATCTGAATCAATAATTCATAACCTTTCTGAACAACAGTTTACCATCTGGCCTCTCAATTGCTGCATAACTGCCAGTGATGTATCTGTTCACCAGCGCTGACTTTCCACTTTTTAGACTTCCGAGAACACCCTGAAAGAAGAAGGAAACATGCGTCACCAAACAGTTTATTCCTGTTGTTCATATTCACAGCTGAGTTCATCAAATTTAACTCAAACTTAATTAAAGTATTCAGAAATTTCACTTCCTCCGTCACAAATGTTCTGGTTCCTGGTGATCAGTTTACACTGTCTGTCCTGCATCTGTCATTTCCTCTGTATATGATCCATATATGGACATGATTCAGGCAGTGTTTTCACATCACCCTTAGCAAAGTAAATAGGGGTGTTTTGGAAGTTAAAGTGCTGCTCTCAAAGTAGAGTTTAAGTTTGTCCATATGTTCAAATAAACACTGTAAAAATAATTACTGTGAAAAAAGTCTTCATTCTCTACGCCTGTGCCTGAACCCCTGAATGAGGATGATGTTTCATCTTGTTCAAGAAGACATATAGAAGTTTAAATTAATGTCATTTACAGGACAAGCCTTTACTTTGGACTCCATATTCTTACTGTAAACCTATAACTAGTGATGTGCAGGAGAAGCCCCGTGAGGCTTTTTCTTTTGAATGTACCAAAACCAGATTCAAAGCTTTGAGGCTTCAGTCTCACTGAGCTGACTTAAGCCATTGCAACCACTAGCAGTTTCAGTCTTAACTTTTATACTATTTATAAACTCATTTATAAATGTGCTCTTGTAATCAAGCATAAGGTTACGGCGTCATGTTGTAGTTTCTCTTCCACAGTAAACTGACCAATCAAAAGAGAGTACTTCTGCATAACTGCCCTGCAACTAGGGGGTGTATGTCAACTCTGGATGAGGTGTGTGTCAAGCCTCTGCAGACCTATGTTGAGCATACAGTGGTGACACCGTAACCAACCTTACACAGACACCCCGCAAGTATATATAGGTATACAAATCTTTTATATCATATAAATATCATATAAAGCTTTTATATCATCTGTATTTGGAACACACACACACACACACACATATATATATATATATATAGATTTATTGTTAGCAATAAACATTTAGAAAAGACTGCATGGCTGTTCTGGTAAAGGTGTTTGGATGAACACAGAAACATCTTGTTCTTTGCATGATGTTTTAATCCAGTAAAGAAAACCTTTAAAGATGCCACTTAAAACATGAATCTTTGGATGCTATCGGTCATATGACAGTGGTGTTTTGATAAATGCCCCAACAGTGTTTAGAATCACTCTCTGCTCTGAGGCCTTGGTACCATTTACCATCACTACCTACAACTTAACTGTGCAGAAAAAAATGAGATTAGAATTTGTGGGTCATGAGGTCTCAGTACTCCCTTTTTCAGGTCTCATTCGTGCACATTTTCAGCTTTTGTTGTGTCATTTCAAGTTGTAAACATGATTAAAATTGTTAAATTAATAAGTAGAGTAAAGTGACAATATGTGGTTGTCATTCTCTGACTCTTAATAAATTAGTAGTTCTATGAAGCAGCTGTTGTGGTAAATGAAGTCCTGAAGTCGCAGCTTTCAGTACTGAAGACATTTCTTATCATGGTGGACATCTTTGCTCACAATTATCTTATCAATTCAGAAAAACTGAGCTTTTAAGCTTTTTCTATGAATGCAACATACCTCCATAATCTTACACAAAAAACTAAACTAAGATAAAATAAAATAAAATAAAATACACTTCGCTCAGGAGAAGAAGCACCACCTCTCAGGACTTGAAGGGCTCTGGAGGTCCACAGTTTCAGGGCGATTAACATCTGCAGCAACAATAGTTCATGTATGGAAGGATTTCAGGGTTGAATATGAGTCCCCTCTTCGTGCACATTTTTTGCTCACAATTTCACTTTTAACACTTGACAGCATTTCTGCTTGGAATGAAGAATAATTACAGTTTAAGTGTTTTAATAAAGGATATTAATATAACTCCATCTATGACACCACTGGGTGAGCAATACTGCATTCCCTAGATAATCATCAGTTCTATTTATTCCAAAAATCTTCTTGTTGATATTTGCTCACGTTTAAAATCTTCACCCCACCACTTCCCAACCTCTGACAAAGTTGAAAAAAAAGTAAATCAATTGTTTGACATGATTTATGGCCAATGGAGACAATCCTCCATTTTCTGATGTGCTAATGGTACAGGGGGTCCACCACTCACCAGTCTCAGCTCTGGGATGGATCTGCTCAATGTCCACTCCTGGCTGTTGGCAATGTTTACTGGAGAAACAGACAGAAAAACAGTCAGCAAGGCAAAGACACAGAGTCCTCGTTCAGAGCATGTACAATAAGAATAAAAGCCTTTTTAAGGGCCTGAGCGGGGATTTTAAAGGGGGTTAATAAATCCCTCTTCTACTGTGTGATTGAATGATGGGTGGGACAACAATAAGGTGGTGAAGTGAAACAAACTCTGAACAAACTGTTTTTAAAAAGGTTGAAAGTGAAAAAGTTTTAGTCAAAAAGTGAATGATGGTGCCAGAAAGTTGACTGTTTTGATTACCGGGATTCATTACTAAATAGAAAAGTACAGTTAGCAACCACAGCAACAACAACAACAATAATAATAATAATAATAATAATAATAATAATAATAATACATCCATCTGTTTATTTGGGGTCAGTTGCAGGGGCTGCAGCTTAAGCAGAGAAGCACTGCTTCCCCTCCTGATCTGCCGGACAGAGGACCAAAATCTCCTTCAAGCCATCTGGGAGTGGTTCTTTATTGCCTCACCAAACTTCTCCCATGACCAAGTTTTGGCCTCAGCAGTGCCACAGCTGCACTCTGCTTGGCCCGCCAGTAACTAAAGGCTGTTTTTATTGTTGAAATGTAATTTTTCTGTTGGTAAAATCCCTTTAAATTTAGCTGACTTCCACAAACAAGCTCTTTCATCTTGGTTGCTGATTTATAAGCATAACTTCAGCCCCCATAGAAATAATATTTGGAACAACAAAGACATTCTTTATAAGAATAAATCGCTGTTTTATCTGCCATGGTTTGAAAAAGGAATTCTATAAGTAGGTCAGTTGTTGAACAAAAATGGTGTTTTTCTGACATAGTTAGAATTCATCCAAAAATTTCATTTATATGTTACTAAAGAATACGCTGTTATCTTGAATGCAAAACCGACAGGCTCTCCATATTTTGAGAAACACTAACAGTGATTTTTAAAAAAAAAAATTCATTGGTGATGTTGATATCACTGACAAACGCTGTACCAACAAATGAATGAAGTGTCCTACTCGATTTCACCTGCTGCAAATTTGTCTTGGTACTCTACCATGAGAGATTTTCAGTGGGAAAAAGCAAATAAAGTTACTTATAATTACTGTATTAATAACAAAGTAAAAACAATTTTCTCATAAAGTTTTACTTCAAATTTATCCTGTTAAGAAAACTCTTGAAAGATTCAAGATAAATATGGATGATGTCTGTGTTTTGCAAAACTGACAGAGAGACTATTGTTTATTTATTTTTCCATTGTCTTCATACCAAACAATTTTGGTCAGATATGGAAAGCTTTATATGTGCCAAATTAAGAGTTAATATCCAAATTAATGTCTTTGATGTTATGTTATATACAGTATATGTTATATTGTATACTGAATGGATTATCAAATGATGTTAATTATATTAGCCAACTCTTAATTTTACTTGGCAAAGTGGAACTAAAAACCTATGCCATCTCAATTGAAAATGTGAAGAACTAAAAAGCAACTAGAGCCCTTGATATCTGGAAAGAATTACACATTGTTTAAGTTTATATTGGGTAAAAAAACGAAATAATAATAATAAAAAAATACTCCACCTTTGTATTATCCTCTGTTTTGTTCGTTGTATGTTATTCACGTTCTTCATTGTATGTATCATTTTGTATGTAATAAAAGAAAAAAGAAAAAACAAAGGGAGGAGGAAGAGGAGGAGCAGAAGAAGGAGGCTAGATAGCCTGTTAACTCTGATATGAATAAAGTTGGCCGGAGGAAAACAAAACTAAAACAAAAACTAAAGGCTGTTTTATACCAGGTGCATATGCGGCACATTACGGCTGAGCAGATTTAGTCAATGTACCGGGTGCACCGCAGCACGTATCAGAAGCGTTGTGGCGCTCCGCTAAATTTACGCTTCACGCACCCAGAATGCATCAGTTCCGCAGTTCAGATAGGGGCAGTCAGGAAATCAGACACAGGAGCAGTGTAAATGCTCCTGGTAAAAATGCCACGCCATGCAGGTTGGAACAAAACGGTGGTGCAGCTCCTGACGCACACGCACCAAGTAAAAAAGGGGTAACAACTGCTTCAGGAGTCCCACAGGTCACAAGGCTCAATAGTATGTCTTCTTCAGCTTGACAGCATCCCCCATTTCTGGCATCTGCCAACAAGTTTGGGATTCCTCCCAATCACACCCCTCAGGGTCTCACTGTCAGTGAAGTGAGCATTGAAGTCCTGCAGCAGAACAAGGGAGTCCACAGAAGGAGTGCTCTCCAACACTCCACCTAAGGACTTTAAAAAGGGTGGGTACTCTGAACTTTGGTGCGTTGGCACAAACAACACCCCCCACCCGAAGTCAGAAGGAGGCTACCCTCTCGTACTCTGGGGTAAACCCCTATGTACAGGCACCAAGGCAGGGGGGAACGAGTATGCCCACATCTGCCTGATGCATCTCACTGAGAGCAACTCCAGAGTGAAAGACTGTTCAGATTTCTTGAGGAGACTGATTCCAAAGCCCAAGCAGTGTGTGAGTCTAACTATATCTAGTCAGAACTGCTCGACCTTGCGCACCAGCTCACATTCCTAAAGCTAGCTTTTGCAGCTGAGAATCGCCACATAGCTCACCCAATCCCCATGGCCCCTCCGGTGGTTGGTGGGCCCACAGGAGAGGGGTCCCATGTCACCCTTTTGTGTTGTGCACAAAACTTTAAAGAAATCCAAGAAAACAGACTTAAAAAACAAAACCAAAAACATAAGGTTTGGATCAGGCAGGGTCACAGACTCGGGAAATGGTGGCACATGTAAATGAGACGCTTCATAAAAGTTGTTCTTGATTTTAGTACATAATGAACTGATTATTAAACTAAAGTAGCTATCTGTGTAAAAAGTGAAGCACAATTAGTGAAAACAAACAGCCAATGGTTCTGAAGAGGAAACTAGAGGTTCATAGTTCAAACCGACACATGTTTACTCCAAACTATTGTTTTTGTCTAAACTCTTCTCTAACAAAGAAGCTGACATGTGGTAGAAAGTAATTATACTTTGGATATACAGGGGAGGGTCTAAAAAAGGTTTTAATGGATGGCCAAGGCGGGGCACTGACCAGGAAAAAGGGTGCATTAATTACACCTTTTTTAAGGTCTAGATTTTATAAAATATTGGCCTGATCATTACAACTAAAGTGATCATCTAATGTAAAGGAAAAATAAAGAAAAACAACCAATGATATATTTTTATCAACAGTTGTTTACTTTGGGTGATGCTGCTGGAAACCGATTGGTTCTCTTAGTTTTTTAATCTTAAAGAATATATTTAAAAGAATTAAAGTTGAGCTGAATAATTGCAAATTTCTTCTTGTAGATATAAAACTGCCTCAGCAGGTGACTCTGAAGAACAATAGATAAGCATACAGGTGTATATTTAATATGGCAGCTCAGAAAGTGTGTGTTTGAATGCCGCCTGCTGCACACACTTTACATACACCCGATGACCGACTCCACTGAACACCACAACACCGTCACACTCCATCCCCTCACCGGCACCAAGAGAGCACAAATTGCCACCTGGTCTGTGGGAAACACTGGAGTATACCACAAAAAGTATTCAACCTGATGATGAAAATTCATCCTCTTGATGATAAAACTAATTTGATCTGAGTCCTTTCAGGAACCAGTTCTAAATTTTCCCAAGCACGGGAATCTTGCATCACTGGGCTTATCAATGCTCTCTATTGGTGCTAACAGATGCTGGCCAGCTCACAGACAACAAAGAAACAGACATGCATTGCCGTTCCAGTTTGCTGTTGGAAGAGGCGATCCAGAGCATGACTACATTTCATCAGCTTACATGACAGTGACACAAGCTGTAATGTTTGTATTGGAAATACCAATAATGGTCATAGATAATAGGACAGACCAATATATATTATGCCAGAAAGTTCAACACTTACCAACTGCGAGTTTTCCTCCTAATGTTGAAAATATTCTAGTTGTATCTCTGTGTGGAGGCTGTTAGCAGCTAATTAAATTAGCCATTAGCTGTAGTCACAGGTGTGTATATGTGCTTCATGGAGACCTAAGTAGGCTGAAGTCTGGAAGATTGTTAATTAGATTCATTCTGAGAGTGATGAACCAAATCTAGCGAGGGTGGGGGGATGTATTGCTAAGTGCTGTCTATGTGCGCATTGGGCTATGCGCAAAACAGCGAGCAGAGAAGAAATTTTGTTTTATTTGTGAAATCTTGAAGTGGGCTGCAGCACAAAGCTTGGAAAAAAAAACTGACACCGGCAGCATGTGAGGCAAAGCCGTGGAAGTTCTAAATTTTTAGCTTCATAGTAAATAGAGTACATTGGCATTAAATAATATTGCGATCTTTCCAGGTGCACATTCTGCTTCGCACACACTCTGCGTACATGTTGACAGGTGCAGTGAGAAGGCAAGATTTCCTTCATAAACTGTGCTAGTTGTTCCTCTGCAAAAAGCCCTTTAAGCTGTGTCTTTCAGTGCATTTCTTGAGGATGTAGACATTTATTCCTGCAAGGTCCAGTAATGATGTAAAATACAGCATAAATCAATCTCCAGTGTTACGAAAGTTCAGTTTATACATGAACTAGTTCAAAGTTCAGTTCACAAATTTTAAAATGAACTAGTTCAGTTCATAGTACATAATTCAAATTTTTTCACTGAGTTAAAAAATTGAACAAAACCTTTAAACATTATTTATCTTTTCATTAAGTCACTTATCAATTTTTTTGTAGATATATTTTTTCCAGACTTGTTTGTCCAAAGAAAAGTATAGGGCTTGGGTCATAAAAGTGCAATAATCAGCCCAACTGAATAAGTAAAAACCAAAACAAAAAAAAGCATGCAAGACCATATGTCTTGCATTTGTCAAGTTTATGAAAGCTGAGGGTTCCTCTTTTCTCAAAGGCTGCAGGTCTCTGATAATATGCTGAAAACGGTTTTCCAGAAGACAACAGAGCTGTGCTGTACGCCATTATTTAGTTTTGGGTGGTAGAGGATCTGCTTTAGCACGCCGTTGCCAAGTCTTTAGATTCTTTTTAATGACATTCAGTTCACATACCTTGGAAGGCTGGCCGGGTGCTTTATTTCAATATGCCATTTTTGAGAACGCCTCCCCCTAGCAAGCAGCTGTTGCAACTGCGTGACATGGAGTAAAGTGCAGTGTGAAAGCAAACTAAACCAAACAAAGGTGTCATTTTTTTCAGAGTATCGAACAAAGTACCCTAGACTATCCTGGTGTGAATGTACCCTAAAAGTTTTGCTCCACTACTGTCGTGGAGAAGCCAAGTGAGTATCTCATGAATGCAGCTTCAGTCAAGAAAATGGGCTTAAATTAGAGCCTCTGCTGTAGGCTGGTCCTTCGCATAAAGGATAACTCCTGTTACAGAAACACACACACACACAGTTTGTCTGCCTTTGTGTGTCTTCCTGACTGAAAAGCTCTTTTCATGACCTGCTGCTGGTGCCAACACTGATCAGACAGTGCAGTCTCTCTGCAGCTTCAGCCACAGATTCCTGCAGATATCTCTCCAAGCCATCACTGGCACTCCACAACGGCTCTCACGTTCAAATTTATGACTCAATTCTGGGTTTTTTAAAGTCATGAGTCAATACTTTCTCTCTCTCTCTCTCTCTCTCTCTCTCTCTCTCTCTCTCTCTCTCTCTCTCTCTCTCTCTCTCTCTCTCTCTCGCTCACTCACTCAAACACGCACACACTCATAAACCTCCTCCACCCTCTGTTTCATCCGGCTCTACCTCTGTAGCAGCAGCAGAAGCAGCAGTCCTGACGATTGCCATGGCAACACTTCCTCCTGCCCTGAGAGATGTGTGCGCAGTCGGCAGGGCTGTTCTTACTACTGAGTAAATCCACAGTGTGCATGTGTAACAGTGTGAATACACAATGAGTGAATGAATACATAAAAGACACTTGCCTCGTCTCCGAGCAAACATGTCACTAAAACACACACACTGCAAAGCGGAAGCTGAGAAATGCCACATGTATGCTTCTGACATAAATTTAGATAAAAGCCAACAGGAACAAAGAGGGAGAGAGGGAGAAATAAAGCTCCAGTGGGTGGAATATCAAAGATGGGATTTAAATGTTTTCACTTGGAATGAATAAATATTACCTTGTGTCTCTCTCCCCCTCCTTTCCAACCCTTCCAGCTCTGAGGATGTATAGCTGAAAACAGAAATCAACTGGAGCAGAGCAATCCATCTGTGGTTGGCCACTATCTCCTCTCCCCTTTGGCTTCATTATGAGATTTAATCCATGCTGGGAAGGTTGCTAAGTGTGTCGGTGTGGGTGAAATCAGCCCACGCTTTCAAAAGAATTAGATTAAGACTGTCTGAGATTATTCTATTGTCAGTTCTCAGATCCAAGAGCTTCATATGTCATCAGCTTCCAGTCATACATACTGTCAGAAAAATCTTCCTCAAACACATGACAGAATTACAGTCTGTAAAAATCTCCACTTTCAAAGGTTCTTTATAAACAGCAACCCCACCCAATCCCAGCACGCCTGGTTTTAACCTCTTCTTGACAAGGTCTATTATCTTTGCCTCCTATCTGAAATGACATAGCCTACCCAAAATAAATTAAATATAGATTCACCACTACACGGGCTGTATGTATAATCTTGGTCTCTAAAGAAAGCTGAAGCATGTGAGATTACTACAAAAGTGCCAGAATCAAGATTTGTGTTAATCTGTCAGAGTAAATTCACCTGGAACAGAGTAGAAAATGTAAATGATTATCTTTTCCTAAAAGAAAACCACATTACTTTCAGTGAAAACCAAAGGATAGCAGCCCAATCCATCTAGGAATTAGTGAAGTAGTCATAGGAAGTAGTCATGTAATCATATTAATTAGTAACATGGTCCTAGGAATGAGTAAAGTAGTCCTATAAATTAGTAACCTAGTCCTAGAACCTAGTAAAGTAGTCCTAGGAATGAGTAAAATAATGTCTAATGAGAATCTCTGCTACAGTAGAAGCAAAAAGTGAACTTGAGCAGTTTTTTAGGTGTTTTAATAGAAGTGTTACACCGGTAAATATTTCAAGAAGCCATCAGTCAATGTGTTATTTTATTTTTATTTATTTATTTATTTATTTATTTTAATGTTATGATGTTGATGATAGATACCTCTATCAATGGTCAGAATCAGGGAAATCGAGGGATTGCCCCCAAATTTACTTTAGAAACACCATGAGGATCCAGTAAGAAGTGAAGCCCAAGATAGTAAAAAATAGAAAGACTGAATTCTTCATTGTAAAACCCCCCTTATCTCCATGGAAACTACCGGAACCTTCCTGATTAAATTCAAACAAAGTCAGGAATAAAACTTTTCACCTCAAAACAGCAAGTTCTTGTCCCACAGTGATGAGACAGACATCTTTGTGAGCTGTTCTCTTGGTTTTCTTACATTTAAATATGATGACTTGGGGTTTGAACTGTGTATGGCTTGGATGCCAATACTTAGGATTCTTTTGGCTGAGGTTCTCACTGTCATTTTGGTATGGTATATGTTAGAATATCTGCTTCCTAGTGTCTGCAAACATCTTCTTTACTGTAGTATCTCATGCTACCCCCTGTACAGGAGGGACTAGTCAAGAAAATGTTAAATGGATGCCTCTGTATGGGTGGAGAAGTAAATTTTGTGCCATGGCTGTGGGTTTAGAGCTGGTGACAGTGGTGTAGTGAGTAATGTGACCTCATACCTTCCTCCTCACTGGAATCTCTCTGGATATAAACTGGAGGTGCTGTGCAGGATGGCCCCATGGCCCCTGAACTGCTCTTTGTGAAAATGCCACTGATGAACTTGAGCATCTTCCTGTCCTTGGCAGAGCCTCGCTGGCCCTGCTGGGCTTCCCTGGCCAGCCCCAGGTCTTCAGACAGGCTGTTCAGGTCACTGTTATCCAGCGTACGGCTTTTACCTTTACGAGCCGGTTTAGGGACCTGTGTTGTAGGTGCAGGTAGAGAGGTTGAGCCTGTTTTTAGTCTCTCCTTCCTGGGAATGTCCCTCATCACTGCTGCCACTCCAACTCCAGTGTCCTGAGGCATTTCAGCTTGAGCCTCATCTCGAACATCCCTCCATCCTTCAGACCGGCTTGCCTCAGCCCAGGATGCACGGCAGGGGCCTGGCGAGCGCATCAGCCCGCGGCAGTCCTTTCGATCGAGGCTCTGTGCTGAGGTAGGGCTTCGCTCTCGGCCCTCTCTGGATTCACGACCACGGGTGGCAACACTGCTGTGAGATTTGAGGAGACTCACAGGACGCTGTCCTGCTGGACGAATTGGGAGACTCGTTCTGGTGGGGGTCTGGCTGGGCTCGACCACCTCCAGTGATGGAGATCTGCTTTGCTTTGTCTCTTGGGTGACAACCATCTTCGCAGCTGTGACTGGAGACTTCTGAACTGTCCTTGTCTCTGAAGGAACAGAGATCAGGAGCTCACATGGAGGCCTTTTACCTCCTTTACTTCCAACATCAACATGAGGAGTCAGGCTATCTGTTGGGAGGGGGGATGTTCTGCTGTCTCTTCCAGCCACTCCAGCCCCATTTTCAGTCTGAGTAGGAGCTCCACCTTCAGTCTCCACTCTCAGCCTCCCTTCTTGTCCACCCTCCACCTCCATCCCCTGGGAGGCGTTCTTGCCCTCTCCTCCATTCTCCTCCACAGCCTCTACCTTCACCAAGGTGAGGGAAATGAGGTAGGTAGTACGTTGCTGCAGGGCGCCGCCTCCACTCATGTGGCCAGGCTTTAGAAGACACCGTGGATTAATTAAACCAGACTGAACATGAACGACAGAGCATCTGCAGCGTGGTTGGGTGAGAGAGAATCTAACAGCACAACGGAAACTAAAAATTTACATGGAGGGAGATGAAGTTTCTCCTTGGAAGACTCTTTGGTTTCATCATCCATCCCCCAGATTCCAGTCTCTGACCTTCTTTATTTCAATTATAGATTTCTGATCTGACTGTAATTGTCATTTCTATGGAAAAAAAAACAAAATCTACTCCTGGTAACCTTCAGTACACTATCAGTCTTTTGTCCCTGGAAGCATTCTAATCTCTTCCTGTAAGCATGCAGCTAATGAGGCAAATAAATCTTCATTACCATGTCAGATGAATCATCTCTGATGGTATTTATTTACTTCACCTTATCTTAATGTGATGCGTCCCCATCTGACATGTAACTCAGTCCATCCTGGTCATTGACAGCATCAGTCAGCTCAGATTCAGATCAGGAGAGCTGCTGTCTGTGTTAAAAATCATGGAGGATGAAAGGAAGAGCAGCTGATGAGTGAATAGATGAATTCTTTAGAAATCTGCAGGTATCGCCTAAAAGCAGTGCGATGAAGGCAGTCTGATCCAGATCATGGGCTGTCACAGTGATCCTCACATGTGTGGGTACAGCGGTCTCCATTCAGGAAGGCAGATAGCCTCGCTAAGGGGTGGGTGGAGGGAATCAGGAGGGGACGCCAGCAGAAGTCCAAGCAAATATCTGGAGATGCATGAATGAGTAAGGGTCCATCCGGCCATCACGCCCTTCTCCTGGCTTCTGGGCAGCCTGTGTCCTTTAAAAACATCAGACGCTGAGCATGACAACACGGAGCTGGTCTACAGGATGCTGCTGGGGAGTGGGGGTCAGCTCTCCAGCAGCTCCACCACCGGCTCCGAAGCCTCCGACAGACACTCCGTCACACAGGTTCAGCCAGTGCGAAGCAGATCACACCCTCAGACATGCTTAGCTCGTCTCTCACTAACACACTGACAGAATTCTTTGGGGCTCCTCCCTCTGTATGCCCCTCCTCAATCTAACATGCAAGCCATACAATGCAGAAAGATGCTGCTTCCCCTCCTTTATTTTCTCCCTCACTGCTTCTCCGGCTGCTCCCTTCACACTTTGCAGGGTTTTGTTTTTTATTGCTCATCCCATTTCCATCCCCTCCCCTCCATTTTTTCTCTGTGTGAGCAGAAGAGGGAAGGGGGGCTAACGGTTGGTGGTGAAACGGCAGTGCGCATATAAGCTGGATCTGCTCAGTGACAGGAGGCTGTAGAGGAAAGATCTGTGATGGGGTTATTCGGGAATAAAAAAGGGCAGGAAAAGGCTGGAAATGAGGGACAGGATGTGAATTCCATGTGTCCATCTGATTTATATGTCAGCCAGAACCATTAGATCCTTATTCTTCATCCGTCTGCAGCTGTTTGACTAAATAAGTGTGTCGGTGGGCGTGTAGCTCCTCCTCAGGAGGAGGCTTGGCTTGTTTGTTGCTAAGGTGTTACAATCTTCCTGGCTCTGGAGGCATAATAATCACCCCCATGTCCTTCCTCCTCTGTCTTTGATCCATTCTGCATTGTAATCTCTTTCAGGATATCAAAATAGTGTTTGTGCATGTGTGTGTGTGTGTGTGTGCGCGTGTGTGTGTTTGTATGTGTGCATGTGCATGTGAGTGTGTGAGTAAAAGAGATTTCCTGTGAGTTTATTGATCTGTAGTCTATTGCCTATACAATGTGTGTTCATTAGCACAAGTGGGTGCTCTGCATGAAGTACACACATTAGTATGAGAGCATGACAGTATATTGGACATCAATATTTGAACAACTAAATTAAAAGGATTTAAAATAAACTATTTTAATTTGTTTTTGTGTTTTTTTTAACATTATATGGTGTACTATAAAGTGACATACCGTGTAGCTCATAACTGTCCCACATTTCTCTGTGTACAATAAACCAGAGTAGAACATTAATTATTGACAAAAATAACTGAAATGCTTCTGCTTGATGAGAATATTTTCTATAAAATGTATTTTGCTCCAATATGGGTCGCAACATCTGCATACAGTACAGGCTACTTTGATTCGTGTCCTTACAATAGAACTTATCACTGGTTCGGTGAATCTCGGTCATAGCAAGATGAAACTTAGAGTTTTGGAATCAATATGTGAGCTTTCAGTAGAGGAGTCGTTTGTCAATGTTCCTGCCGTCGGGTGGGCATGGGGAGACAAAGTTTGTGTTTACATATTTTTTCAGACTTTGTGTACCTGGTCCTTTGTTTGTTGTCTTAACTGTATTTGTTGGTGATAGAAATGGTTTTGCTGATCTTGTAGCTGAGATTCTGGAGTTTCTGTGGATACCACACATGTTTATAGTTACATTTACAGACCTGACGTAACACTCGTAAAGCCAGACGTTAACCCCTTAACTCCCGGTAGCGGAGAGTGCAGGCGTAAGAGGTTAAACTAAATTCAAACTGGGGGATATGACAACATGACAAGGTAGGCAAATGGGATTGGGAAAATGTAGCAGACAAACAAATCTTTTGACAACTTGGACTCTTGAAAACTTTCTGGTCCACACTCCAGACCACTTGGTGCACGATTCGCTTTAGCCAACTGCCAAAAAATATAAAGAAGAAGAACTGCAGAACAGAGAGCAGGGTTTACTGAACAAAGAGAGAAAAGAAAGAGAGAGATGGAGAAATGGGTAACTGGGATAAAAGAGGGCAGATATCTTGGTTTAACAGTAAATGTGTTTACAATGACATCTTCTGTACATCTGTGATGTTGTTAGTATAGTAAATTACAAAGTTATAAGTCATATATTTATGGGAATGTTTATTCCTCCAAAGGGGGGCATGGTAGAAACAGTATGAGAACCACTGACCTATACAGTCAACCTAAGAATGCAAAGTTAGAGAATCGATAGGCAAGAAATCTGGATAATAGTCTGGCACTTAAGAAAGAAGAAAGAGAAGCGACATTTCTGTGTCAACCTAGCTGTTTAAAGAGAAAAGTATTACTAAATCTGTTTATTTGTTTAGTGCAGGGGTCTGCAACCTTTAGCAGTTTTAGCCCGGCATTAAGAGCTATTGTGGAAGAAGGAGATGAAGGAATGTTAAAAGAGATGGCAAATAAATAGGACTGAACAAAAGAGGAAGAAAATGCAAGATTGGAAATAATGAGGACATAAATATGACTGAATAAAAAAAATGTAATTAATAAATACCTAAAATTTTTTAGACAAAAAAAAAGGCAGAAATTTATGATTTGGGGATAAGAAAATGTGAACCGAAAATAAATAAGAAATAAATGTAAGCAAACAAATGAATTAGGGAAGACGTAAAAAAAATCACCAAACAAATAATTAAACTGAACTGAGAATGAAGTAGAAAAGTAAATAAATTGGAATATAATACTATGTCTAATCAAAATAACTGAAAATGACAAAAGAAATTTGCATTTGTTGTCATATCTTACATGTTTCTTAAGGGAAAAAAATGGTTTTAATTTATTTATTGGCATATCATTTGTTTATAGGCCCAGTTTTATATTTCTGTATTTATTTCTTATTTTGGGAGTTTCAGTCCTCCATAATTTAAACATATAATTATGTAAATTAATGTGTGTTTAAATATATATGTCAACTATAACTATTGATTATTTTCAATAATGATTATTCCGCCTCAAATAGTTTGGTCTACAAAACATGTGAAAGAGTGAAAAATGCATATTTTCCTCATCACATGTAATTTTATTGTCCAATTAGAAATGCCAATTTAACAGACAGTATTCGTTTAGTTGAAATTGTGATTTATATATTTATATATATATATATATATATATAATTGGCTGATGGTTTGCATGACTAAACACAAGTAAAAATGATGACAGGAGATAGAGGAGAGGCTCTGATGCAGACGTTCATCACTGAGTTAACAGTAGGTATAATTTTATGTTAATCACTGTCAGAAAAAACACCCCTCTGTCTTTTGTCTTATATGTCCACCATCCTCCCGACATACAAAATGTGAATATACACCTGCTCGGCCTGCTCCTCCTCCCCTCCAGTCAGAGACCAATAACTACTCGCACTGAATACAAAAGACCTCTGACAAGTGCCTCCAGCTCGAGGCAAAACCCAACCTGAGAGTGGACTGCTGCAGCCTCCGACATAAAAGCAGAAATGGGGGCAAAATGTCACAGAGAGCGATGGAGATGTGTCTTGTTTAAAGTCTTTAAACACTTTTAGGACAATGACGGCTGTTTGTGTCAAATATCTGCATTTTGCTATGTGAGGACATGACATACATGTATGATATTTACTACAGTTTGCATTGCTGCAAGGTGAAAATCATTATTGTGACACTCCCTCACACAACACAAGTCACACACACACTTACATGAACACCATTTTCTTATGCACACAAAGCTCCAGCAAGCAGACACACACCCATGAGCAGGTGTTGTCAGATGGCCAGTGGCCAAGGGCAGTGGTCATGCTGGGTGATTTTTCATTTCTCCTTCGCTGTGAGCTGTCCTCTCTGTCTTTCCCCTAAATCTCTTCCTCTGCTGCCATGCTGCTGCAGACACCACAACTTTGCATTCAAATGTCCTCATTCACCTCACTCTAATCTTCCTCTGTCTCACATCTCTAAATTTTACTTCAGTTTACTTTATCTGAAGTCCATCTCAGCTGCTATCTAGCAACCTATCACAGGGTCAACACAGAGACAAACCACACAATCTCACTCCTAGGGTCAGTTAAGTCCCCGATCATCCTACTGCTTGTTGAAGCCGGGGTTGGGTACAGATGTTCCTGCTGTGCAGACTGTCATAAATCATGTCACCTGCCCAAAACGTTAGGTCCCATTTTATATTCAAATTTCACAAGCTGAACATTATAGGCTGCTGTGTGGAAATCATTGATGATGCAGGGGAGGGGCTAGGACAGCCATGGGGGAGGATGGCATAGACCATCTCTGAAATCTGATTGGACCACCCAAGTGATGCAGGCTACTGGAGGAGAAGGATAGAAACGAGTTCCAGACCTGCATGGATCACCAGTATCACTACACCACTTTGAAGTAAATTTTAAAGTAGTTTCCGAATTAGTCATCCTTTAAAAAATATCTGGCTGCACCTTTCTGGATGAGATTTTGTCCCTGTGCAAATACAACTATTAATGTTATGTAAGGCTATTCAGCTAATGTTAGCATGAAGCTATGCAACAATGCTAATCTAATTATATGTTAGCACTAATTTAATTTTACACTAATGTGGGGAAACCATGTAACTTTTAGTTTTCATTGTATTCAAAAAATAGAAAACAACTCAATTAATCAAGATTTCCACATTGAAGCTGAAAATTAACTATAAAGTTTGAGCCTGTTTTCTGGAGTACCTCAGTATCCACGTTAATTTTAGTGCTGACTAAAGGCCCATTTATGCTCGACACAAAAGATGGACAGACACATTCGTATTCATATTCCTCTGAACCACTGAGGTTTTATCTCAGTATCATCTTCACCTGTGAGTAAAATATCAAAGATTAAAAAAAGATACTCGGCCTGAAACGTGTAACTAAATCCATTAGGTGGAGTGGTATCGTTTTGCTTTTATACTTCTTCTGAAAGCAGAACTTGCATTTATTGCTGTTGTTGTTGTTGACATTTTCCTATTAGTAATATTAACTGAACTCAAAGATTGGAGTACTTCCACCCAGACTGAGTCTCAGCATTGCTGCAGCACAAACCAGATTTTAGAAAACAAAAAGAAAAGAAGGAAAGAAAGAAAGAAAGAAAGAAAGAAAGAAAGAAAGAAAGAAAGAAAGAAAGAAAGAAAGAAAGAAAGAAA